>CM066328.1:189418504-190065171 GCA_033807585.1 Hydrophis major | reverse complement strand
ATTTGACTTACAACAGCTCATATAGTGGCCGTTCGAAGTTACAACAGCACAGAAAAAAGTGACTTTTGACTGTTTTTCACAGTTATGACATTTGCAGCATCCCTGTGGTCACATGATCAAAATTAAGTCATTTGGCAGCTGATTCATATTTACGACAGTCACAGTGTTCTGGGATCCCAGGATCCCCTTTTGCGACTTTCTGAGAAGCAAAGTCCATGGAGAAGTCAGATTCACATAACAACCAGTTGCTAACTTAACAACTGAAGTGATTCACTCAACAACTGTGGCAAGCAAGGTCATAAAATGAGGCAAAACTCCCTTAACAAACATCTCACTTAGCAATAGAAATTTTGGACTCAATTGTGGTCATAAGTTGAGGATTACCTGTAAATACCTAGATTTTCAAAAAAAAAGTTTTGAAATCATTGCTCGTCAAAGCTCCAGAATAAACCCAACATCAAAATGAGAAGGGAGGAATAGCAGAGTATAAGAATAAATGGAGGGATGTGTAAAGTGAGTTCTCTATTTTTGGAACAATTATTTTTATCTTTCTAGGAGTGAGGGAGGTAGAGAGACCAATTTCTTACTGACTTCTAATAATTTGGTAGGAGAGCAACAAAAAAAAATGCAGGAACTGTGGAAATCTCCAAATAATCTTTTCAA
Source organism: Hydrophis major (assembly GCA_033807585.1). Lineage (NCBI taxonomy): Eukaryota > Metazoa > Chordata > Lepidosauria > Squamata > Elapidae > Hydrophis > Hydrophis major. The sequence goes on along the minus strand of CM066328.1, from coordinate 190,064,508 downwards.
ACTGTAGAAATAGGCATTAAAAGAAATACATAAACTTCAGTTAAAGTAAATGTCAAGTGATTCACACAGAGACCAAAAATCCTCACTTTACATATATAACTGAATGGGGATTTGGGTTGGGGGTTGTAAGTGAGCCAGAGAAATATATCTTTGGCTTATACATATCTACTCAGTGACTGGCAACTGGGCAAAAGGCAAATCCCACATCAGGCATCATTAAGAAAGGGATCAAAAATAAACTTGCCTTTGTACAAACCTGTGATGGAGCCAAACTTGGAAGACTGGTTGCTGCAGTCTCAAAAAAGATATATTAGAACTGGAAAGGGTGTAGGAATGAGGCAATTAACATGACTGAGCTGTTCCACTGAGGAAAGATGGAAGGTTTTGGAATTTTTTGTTCAGAAAAGAAGCTGTAAACTCCTCAATATAGACAAGATAGAGATAGATAGAAATTTGAGATATAGACACACTTTGATGATTGATAGATAGGTAGGTAGGTAAGTAGGTAGACAGACAGATAGACAGATAGACAGATACAGATACAGATACATAGACAGTTAGGGATAGATATATAGATAGAGAGAAATGTGAAAGAGATTCAGTATTTTTCAAACTTGGCAACTTTAAGATGTGTGGACTTCAACTTCCAGAATTCCCCAATCAGCATTCTGGGTATTGAAACCACACATCTTAAATTAACCAAATTTGAAAAATACTGATTGAAAGGATTTCAGTCTACTAACTTAAAACCAAGGAACTAGGGAGCTCCTAAGTTTTGCAAAAACTATATTAAAGAACTGCTTTGGATTTTATTCGGTCTGTCTGGTAATGATACCACAATATTTCTCAGGCCTCTGTCAATCTATTTACTTCTAACTTAGAAGTGCAATTGTCTTTGCCCTCTCTTCTAATTATTATTGTTTATAAAATGTATTGGTTGTCCATTTTACCATAAGACAACTCTGGGCCAGTGGTGGTATTCTACCGGTTTGGCCCAGTTCTGCCGAGCCGGTAGCAGTGATGAGCAGCAGAGACTGAACCAATTCTCTCCACGGCTTTGCTGTTGGACCCACCCACCTGCCCACCTGGGCTCCCATACTCACCTTTATCCTCTGAATTTGAAGCACAGCTGCTTTGCGCAGCACTGAAGCAACCGGGATCACGCAGGCTTGCAGTAAGTGAGTTAGAATGCCTCTGTGCCTGTGCAAAGTGCACATTTGGCAGACATGTGCACACAAAATGTGTGCACGCAAAATGTGTGCACACACACAAAGTGTGCCCATCAAGCCATGCCCACCAAACCGGTGGTAAAAATATTTGAATCCCACCAATGCTCTGGGTGGCTTACAGCCATAAAAAATACATCTACATTAAAACAGGAGTAAATTAAAACCAAGATTAAAAATTAGCCACAATAATCTCTTATCCAGGAGTGGGATTCTATCAGTTCGCACCTATTCGCTAGAACCGGTTGTTAACATTCTAAGCAGTTCGGAGAACCGGTTGTTAGAAGAAATTACTGGCCTAATCCTGTAAGGAAGGCAGGAAGAAAACATTCTGGTCAGTGCTGGGGTTCAAATTTTTTTACAACCAGTTCTGTGGGCATGACTTGGTGGCATAGCAGGGGAAGGATACTGTAAACTCTCCAGTCAGATGTGGTATTTTCCAGTTCTCCAAACTACTCAAAGTTTCCGCTACCGGTTCTCCAGAACTGGTCAGAACCTGCTGAATCTGAACCTCTGATTCTGGTGTTCTTTACAGAAACTGCCTCTCCATTAACCCTTATTACATTCTTGGCAAGACTAGACTTCCTGTCTCAGGAACTTCTCTGGAGTTTTTTTCCCCTCCTTTGCTGGTACTTTGCTTGTGTGGAGTGACCATTCAAAGTTACAATGGTGTTTAGGTAATTCCCCGTTAGGGGAATGAGCGCATACAGGGAGACATAGTGAGAGTAGGGAAGAATAACACAAAAGCACACAGATACACTGTACAATAAATGTAGGTTTTTTTACTTCCAATAAATGTTTAAGCACAGTCCAAACAAGCAGTCCAATTCATTCACAGGTAAGGCAGTCAGTTTTCAGTTCAGGAATAATCCAAATATCAAAGTCCAGTATCAAAAACAGTTCAGTAACAGACTTACATCAATGATCAGTAATCATTAGGAGGAATGGCAAAACTCTCCAACAGAAGGAAACAGAGACTCTCTGAGACTAAACAACCCAGGTTTCTGGCTCCATCTTATGGCTGTTTGAGAAACCACATGCAATTACAGTTTTTGCATTTTCTTAAAGATACAGTATTAAAATGTCTATCCTGGTTTATATATTTCCAACCCAAATAACTGTTAGGTGACTTGCATTCCTAACATTCTCCCCCTTTGGGTAGGACAATATATACAACCTTACATTCTAAGTCCATAATCCTTGCAGCAACCCTTATGCTTCATAGAGCCTTGGGCCTTTGTAAAATGATCTGCTATATTGTTTTCTGACATACAGTATTCTAGCTTAATCATCTTACTTTGCACACATTGTCTCACATTTAAATATCTTAAATCTGTGTGTTTTGTTCTTGTTTTAACAGCAATATTTGAAGCCACTTGTATTGCTGATTGATTATCTTCATAAACAACAATAGAATCTGTTACATCAATTCCCATATCAATTAATAATTGCTTATACAAAACTAAATCTCTACATAATAAAGACAAACATGAGAATTCAGCCTCCATTGTTGACAAACTTAGATGTTTCTGTCTAATAGACCTCCATCCAATAAAGATTTTTCCCAATAATACTACAGTATCCGATGTAGATTTTCGTGTATTTATGTCTGTAGCAAAACTTGCATCAACATGTGCAGTTAAACTCTGTTCATCTTTAGGCTCCAAATACAATGCATAATACATTGTCTGTTTCAGATATCTTAACACACATTTAGCAGTTTGCCAGTGCCTTTCAGTCTGTTCAGCATTAAATCTCACTAATTGATTAACACTGTATCCAATATCTGACCTTGACCAATTACTGAGATAAGATAAACTACCAATCAAGGACTAATAAATGTTCTTATCAAAAATAGGACTTTGGACATCACTGTGGCTAAATTCCTGGCTCATTGGTGTTTTAGCCAGCTTACAAAGTTCCATTTTAAAACTTTTTAGTAATTGGTTAATTTTATCTGCCTGTGAGATCTTGTATCCTCCCCTAGTTCTATCTATCTTTAAACCAAGATATTGTTTAATTTCTCCTAACTATTTTATCTTAAATTTCTTTTCTAACAGTGATATTATTTTAATAGCTTCTTGTTCAGTTTTGGTGATTAATGCTATGTCATCAGTAAACAATAGCAACAATGAAATTACACCATTACTTTCTCTTTTAAACAAACATGGATGCCTTTCTGGACTTCCGGTGGCAAGGCAAGGACGGAGGTGCAGAAGCCCTGTGGTTTCAGTTAATCTCTTTTTGCAGTTGGTGCGATCCTTTGAGGGTGCACGAGTCCTGGAGAGATTCGTGCTGGCGTGGGAGAGACTTGGGATGCAGTGTGGGGAAGGCAACCCCCCTGCAGTGAAGAGGAGCCCTCCAGAGCCCAACGAGCAAGAAACAGCCTCCTATCAATGGCGGCTCCGAAGTACGGACTGCCACCGATGTAAAGAAGCAAGTGAGTGACAGTTTGTGAGATCATTGGGGAAGAGTGTGGCAGAGAAAATTAGCAGCGGAGAGAAGGATTGGAATACCATAGACTTTTATAAGGCTATTACAAGTATTTGTCCAGAGCCCTAAAAGAAAGTGGCCAAAAAGCAGATGCAAGGCAAGTGAAAGTGAAAGGGCTTGGCAGACAGAAGAGAGAGAGAGGACAATAATGAGTAAAAAGGGAAGTTTATGAGGTTGGGAGACTAGTGGCTGGAAGATGCCTGGAAGCTGTGGAGGATTTGGACTATCTCATTTGATTTTTATTCTGAAAGACTTTATTAAAGCGGAGACGGGAAGAAGATCAGAGCTGATGGAACAGAGACAATGTGGTGCCACAGGCGATATTTAGAAACCCTGAAGCCATCGTGACAATATAACTGATATAAACCACTTAACAGCCCTTTAGGGAGCATACTGATCTAATTGAGGAGGTGGTTCCATCTGAAGAAAATCAGGAAAATTGAACTTAGGAACGCTAAAACAAAAAGTAAAAGTGGAAGCTTCTGAATGTGTGGAGATACCATGTAATTGCAGTCACTACTCAGCATTTTTTACCTCCCCACTTCCAGTGCGTTTGGAGTGAAAGTTCTCAAACTTAGAGACGGAAAGCTAAAAACTTACTTCAAAATTCCTTTTCCCCCTTTTTTACTCCCTTTTTTCTGTATACATTTGCTCATTTTTTCTTCTTCTTTTTCCCTCATTATCTGGCGCTATGTTGAACTATCTCTCCTTCTTTACTCTCTCTTTATAATGATTATAAATATGCATACTGGGGAAAGGAAAATTGATTGTTGTAACTGATTGTTAAATAATTGAATTAATTGATTTAATTGATTTATTAATAATAGTGATAGTTATACTTTGATTAGATATATAGGGAAAATAGTAAGAACATTAAGTATTATTTAATTAATAAGTATAGGATTTTATGTATTAATATTATAATTTATTGCATGATCACAATTAATCCACTTGGGAATGAATGTAATACTGTTTGTGTTTAAGAATATTTAAAATAAGGTTAGATATTTATAATGTTTAAATATAGTTGGATTTGGAATATATATATATATATATATATATATATATATATATATATATATATATATATATATATGTCTGGCATTCAGCTTTGTTCGGGTATTTTCCCACGTGGTGCTTTTAAAGTTGTAGCAACGTTTCAGCAGAATCTCATCTGCCATCATCAGGTGTTTCACACCATACAGTTACTGTATGGTGTTTCACACCATACAGAAGCCTGATGATGGCAGATGAGATTCTGCTGAAATGTTGCTACAACTTTAAAAGCACCACGTGGGAAAATACCCGAACAAAGCTGAATGCCAAACATGTAAGTACCCGCGAAAACTTAAGAAAACATATATATATATATATATATATATATATATATATATATATATGTGTGTGTGTGTGTGTGTGTGTGTGTGTGTGTGTGTGTGTGTGTGTTATGTCTCACCTGTATCCACAGGTGAGAATACAAAGTTCCAGAGTTCAAATATTCAAGCAAAATAAAACCAGACCCAAAAGAGTTAACTGCACTGTTTTCCCAGTCCTTGGCAGTCTTCCCGGAATCTGTCTGGCTATTCAGAATTGTCCATAAATCACAACGGCTGCTTCAAATGTATTCTTTCGAATCCACAAAGCACTTTGCTCCAAGCAAAGATTGATAGTCAGCACGCCTCCTTAAATCCGCTGGATGGGCGTGTCAGCCTCTCAAATCAATGCCTGGCTTGATGTCTCCTTTCAGATTGTGATTGACATTTCAATCTTCTCCTAATCCTAGCATCAAGCCAACATCTGTAAGTCTCTTCCTCGTTCGAAGCCTCTGGCTCATTTTGTGGATCAGCTGCTGGCATGAACGAAGTCGAAAGTTCTGGAGAGGACTGTCTCTCCGACATTCTCTCATCCTCCTGGCTCACATCTGTGTCCTCTGATAATTCAGACTCCACATTCACAGCAGGCTCAAACCTTCCATCTTCAGAGGCATCAGAGTCAAAACTCCCAGCAGGGTCAATCCTTCCAGTCACAACATATATATATTTGTTTTCTTAAGTTTTTGCGGGTATTTACATGTATGGCATTCAGCTTTGTTCGGGTATTTTCCCACGTCATTGTAGTTGTGCTTTTAAAGTTGTAGCAACGTTTCAGCAGAATCTCATCTGCCATCATTAGGCTTCTGGTTGTGTCCATCTGTGTATATATATATATATATATATATATACATATATATATAACATGAAGTTATGTATGGAGGCTGAGCATAGACCTTACAAAATTATATATGCGATTTGGAATTTGGATTTAAAATAATACAGTGATAATATTTTTATATATAAGTACTTATATTCCAGTAACCAGTTAAGAGCACAGCTATCCAGCAGATAGATAGATTAAGTAATTAGATACTGATCAACCCTAATACAGAGATTCTATCACTGAATGTTAATTTGGGATAATATAATTAATATAGTACAACAACAGAAACAAATCTTAAAAGAAATGACTTCCACAACTACTACAGCTCTGAAAACTGGAAGAAAGGTCACCCCAACATTAACAACTACGTCGGCAACAGCTTCGCCCATGGCACAAAAAACCATAGAAGAAACATTACCAGTGGAGAAACAAGCTAACATCTCAAATGCCAACATCCAATCAATTTTGCTGCTTTACAGGAATCGATGACGAAGCTGCAATAAACAATGATGAAAAACCATAACGAGATGAGAGTAGATATCAATGAACTAAAAGAGGAGATGGGAAAATTAAAAGCAGAAATGAAACCGGATATCTCCAAAGTAGAGGATAAAGTTGGATTATTACAGCAGGCCTTGGAGAAAAATGAAGTAACAATAAAAGAGGTAGAGAAAAGGACTGAACGAACCGAAAGGAAATTAGAAAGGGTAGATGAAGAATTAAAGAATGTGAGTAAAGAAATGGTGGACTCATTGGTCTACCTAGAGATGGACAAGGATGCTACATACTTGAGATTCCAAAATGTAGTGGATTCCAAAGAAGACCTGGAACAACTAATGGCAGGAATACTGGCTGGACTATTGGAAAATGATAAAGATGACATCTTAAGGGAGTTTGATGAAGTTTACAGGATTAGCACTAATTATGCGAGATGCCACAAATGCCCAAGAGAAGTCCATATATGATTTGTGAGAAGGAGTTTCCAGGATATCATATATAGGATGTCAAGAGATGAAACAATCACTTATAAAGGTAAAGAAGTCTTGATTCTCAAACAAACACCAAGAAGAGTAAGAGAACAAAGACGAGACTACAAGTTCTTAGCAGCTTACCTAAATCAGAAAAGATTCGTATTTAAATGGCTAATCCCAGAGGGGATGTTTTTTGGAACGAAAGGAAAATTAAAATAGACTCCATGGAAAAGTCCCAGGAATTTTATGAGCGATTGGTAGGTCTGGAAGACCAGAGCAGTAAGGAGGAATTGGAAACAAACTCCCAGGAAGATCAAGGCTATCATAAGAACAGAGATGGAACTTTAAGAAATCAAGGAAATACTCATCTACATCAGAAGAGAGAAGAAAGTAGACACATCTTCAAGCACAAGGAGAGACCGGAGCCATTACAAGACAAAGAGCGAAACAGAATTAATTAAATGGAAGAAGAAAAGAAACTACTATCAATTAATATAAATGGTTTAAACTCGATGATAAAAAGGAAAAGGATAATAGTTAAACTAATCAAACAAAATGCTAATATAATATGCCTACAAGAAACTCATATAAAGAAAACAGATGAAAAATACCTAGAATGTCCGAAATTAGGGAAGCTATTTACCACACCAGCAGACATAGGGAAAAAGAAAGGGATTGCAGTATATGTTAAAGAGGATTTGAAAGCAGATTTAATATGGTCGGATTCTGAGGGAAGAACTCTGGTTTTGCAGATCTGGATTAATGCCATCCCAATTCTCTTAGTGTAATCTACACCCCGAACAGAGATCAAAAAGAGTTTTTTAAGCCTCTTTATGGAAAAATAGTAGGATTGGAAAAAAGAAATATTTGTGTCACAGGAGACTTTAATTCTATTGCTGATTATCAAAAAGACCACAGTAATGGGGGTAAGAACAAAGGGGGGGAAAGAGAGCTTCCCAAGATATGTATGGAAATGATGAAGGAGTTAAATTTGATTGATATAAGGAGAAGATCACATCCCGAGAAAAAACTATTTACATTCTATTCAAATCCTCATCAAATATGGACACGAATTGATATGGCATGGATGAATGGGGAAATAGCAAATGAGATAAAAGTGACTGAAATTTTACCGAATGAACGGGCAGATAATTCAGATAATATGGAAGGGTAGGGGAAAACCCAAAAAAATATGGACGTTAAATACTCAGTTAATAAGAGAAAAAGAATACACCAACAAACTCAAGGAGGAATTAAATTGTTTCTTAAAGGAAAATGATAATGGAGCAACTATGAAACAAAACATTTGGGATACAATGAAGGCAGTAATAAGAGGTAGAACAATCTCTTATAATGCCAAGAGGAATAAGGAAAAATACACCCAGCAAAACAAATTACAACAAAAAATTAAGGAATTAGAAACTCAATTACAGAGTACCCCAAAGGATTCAAAATTGCAAAATCAGATAATATTAACTAAACATAAACTGAGTTTAATTGAACAAGAGAGAATGATTATAAATTTGAATACAACTAGACAAACTTATTTTGAGCATGCTAATAAGCCAGGGAGATGGCTATCATATAGACTAAAAAGAGGAAAGAAAAGAGATTGATATACCAGCTAATAGATGGAAAGGGGGATATACAACAGGAGATAGAACAGAAAAAAGAAATTGCCCATAAGTATTTTGAAGAGTTATATAAAAAGGAAAAAGTTAACAAAGATAGAATAAGAAACTATTTAGATGAAGTGAAGGATAAAGCAATTAGGGAAGAAATGGAAAAATTATTAAACAAAGACATTACTTGGTTTGAATTGAAATCAGCAATAGAGAACCAGAAAAACAATAAATCCCTGGGACCAGCTGGGATTCCAGGGGAGCTGCACAAGGCAATAGCAGAACAAATAGGACCTCTTATGGTAGAAGTTTTTAATGATGTCTTATTGGCAGCCAGGATGCCGGACTCATGGAGGGGGGCATTGATTTCGCTGATCCCGAAGGAGGATTCGGATCCCCGATATATACATAATTATAGGCCAATTTCACTGTTAACTACTGATTACAAAATATTCACTTCTATTATAGCAAGTAGACTAAAAAATGTTAAATGAGCATATATATGAAGATCAAAATGGATTTCTCCCGACCAGACAAATCAGGAACAACTTAAGAATAGTACTAGATGTCTTAGAATTTTACAAAGCCCACCCTGAAAAAGAAATTGCACTTATGTTTTTCGATGCAGAGAAGACTTTCAATAATTTAAATTGGCAATTTTTAATCCAAAAAATTTATAATATGAATTTAGGTACCAAATTTGAAAATATTATAACAACCATTTATGATACACAACAGGCTAATATTATAATAAACAGGAAATATACCCACCCAATAAAAATAGAAAAAGGAGTCAGACAGGGCTGCCCACTCTCACCCCTGCTCTTCATATTATCATTAGAAGCATTACTAATATGAATTAGATAGAACCCAGACATAAAAGGATTAAAGGTTAAGAAAGAAGGATATAAGTTGCAAGCGTTTGCAGATGATATGATTTTTTTCATTGAGGAACCAATAGAAAGAGGACAAAAATTGATGAATGAATTAGAACAATTTGGAGGACTTAAAATTAATAGGAAGAAAACAAAATTAATGACTAAAAATTTAACAGAAAAACAGAAAATAGAACTAGAAGAAGTTATGGGAATACAAGTGATAAAGAAAATTAAATACTTAGGAATATGGTTGACAGCACATTGTAAGACATTTAAGGAAAATAATTATGATAAATTGATGCAACAGGTAAAGAAGGATTTAGAAACATGGGGCAAGCTGCAACTTTCATTATTAGGCAGGATTGCTGCTATTAAAATGAATATTCTTCCAAAATTTCTATATATATTTCAGATGATCCCAATCAAAGTACACAAAAAATTTTTTGAAGAACTTAATAAAATAACTATAAAATTTATCTGGCAAGGGAAAAAACCTAGAATAAATTTAAAGGCAATGCAGGATATGAAGAGCAGGAGCGGGCTGGCACTTCCAAATTGGGAATTGTATTATAGTGCAGCCTCTTTAGTATGACTGAAGGAATGGGTGAATTTAACCAATAAGAGAATATTATTCTTAGAAGGCCACGATTTGCAGAGGGGGTGGCATGCTTTTTTATGGGATGTAGGCAAAACTAGCCAGAAATATTTTCCCAGACACCTAATCAGAGACTCATTATTAACTAATTGGAAGAAAATACAGAAAAAACACTATTTAAAAATACCAATTTGGATTTCAAAAATGGAGGTGATGATTCACCCAAATAATCTGGATATCACTAAAATGATTAAATATAAGAATATATTGGATACACAAGGAAATTTGAAATCGGGGCAAGATCTTCAAGAGCGGGGACTAAAAATTGATCAGTGGACATATCTTCAAATTCAAAGTAGATATAAACAGGACAAGAAAGAATTTGGAATTAACAATAAACTCCAGCAATTAGATAAAATTTTATTAGGATCAGGCAAAACAAAAATATAACAAAATTTTATAATTATTTATTAGAAGTAGAATTAGAAGAAGAAATTGTAAAAGGGAACATGATAGCCTGGAGTAGGAATATAGGACGTAGCATCACCATAACAGAATGGGAAAAGGTCTGGGGTAGAAATAATAAAATTACAAAATCAGTAGCATACAAAGAAAACGCCTATAAAATGTTTTATAGATGGCACCTTCCTCCTTCGAGATTAGCGAAGATGCACCCCAATATGAGTCCGAATTGCTGGAAATGCAAAAAAAAAAAGAGGGAACTTTTTTCCATATGTGGTGGTCCTGTACAGAAGCTCAAAAATATTGGCAGAAAATTAGAAATTGGCTGGAAGAAATGACAAGAGAACAGATCGAATTCAAACCAGAGTCCTTTCTGTTAGGGATCTTTGATAAACAAATATCAAAAAAAGTGAAATATATAATAATACACATTTTGACAGTGGCCAGATTGGCTTTTGCACAATGTTGGAAGCAGCCTCATGTTCCATCAGAGGAGATGATCATTCAAAAAATTTCAAGTTGTGCAGAAATGGACAAATTAATTTTGGCATTAAAAAATAAAGACACTTCAATATACTACAACAGCTGGAACTGCTGGTACAAATGGATAGACCAAAGACAGACTTCACACTAAAAGGCAAAACAGGATAGGATAAATCCATAGTAGTGATACACAGATATATGTAAGTATTAGGTGTGTGTATATGGCATAAAATAAGGATAAAAAAGAGGTCTTACAAACTGTTGAAGATGAGAATGTTTTTAATTGTTCTCTATTTTTCTTTCTATTTTCTTCTCCCTTTCTTCTTTTTCTCTCTTTCATTTATGTAAGTATTGTTGGTTTATTTTAATTGTAAAATCAATAAAATTTATTTAAAAAAACATGGATCAGCCATGCCAGCTACAAAACCTATCTTAGTTAATTCCTTAACTATACACTGGTTCCACTCATATCCTGATTGCTTCAAGCCATAAAGACTCTTTCAATTTCCAGCAATCAGTTGTATTATCATTTTTGAGACCTAAAGGTTTCTTTAAATATATAGTGTGTTGCAACGGTACATGCAGATATGCCGTTTCTACATCCAAATGATTTACAATGTATTCCTCCTTAGCTGCCCACACTAAAGCTTCCCTTAATGTAGTAGCCTTCAGACTAGGTGCAAACACCTCATCATAGTCATTTGCTGTCTGATTGAACCCTTGTGCTACTAACCTGGCTTTATGGGTAACAGTCCCATCCACACCTATCTTCGGTTTATAAATCCATTTACATCCTATGGCATATTTACCTGGTAGTAACTTAACGTTTTCATATACCTCCAACTTTTTTAATGATTCCAGTTCCTTATCCATTGCTTTCTGCCAAGCAGCCTGATCCTTAGCAGGATACATTTTTAGTTTGCTATAGTTACTTGGAACTGTATTCACTTGGCATACAACACTAGGCTGATATTTATCAGGTGGTCGTGTTACTGGTGTTGAACATCTTGGTAATACAGGGCTAATTGGTGGACTCACCTATTCCACCTGCTCCTGTTCTTCTATCTCTTCCTGTGCCTGTTCTTCTACTTCCTTCTGTGCCTGTTCTTCCTCTTTAATGGCTATTCGTGGTTTACTTATTTTATCTTTAGGGACTACTTTGGTGTCAATAATAACATCATTGCTGGATTCTTGTTCCAGTTTATCCCACCCAATGTGCTCAAGAAATTTTGCACTAGCACTACAATAAACATGAGCTGTGCCTTGATCCCAAAATCTAAACGATCTATGGTTGGCTTCGTAACCTACAAAAAATAACTTCTTAGCTCTATGTTGCCCTTTCAGTTTTACTTGTGAGGGAATATGCACCCATGCTGGAGCTGCAAATGTGTGTAGGTAACGTAAATTTGATTTTCTGCCATGCCAACGAGTGAATGGCAATTCTCCAGTTGTTGTGTTAACTACATTGTTTAAAACATGGTTACTACACATTATGGCTTCACCCCACAGTGTTTCAGGAAAACCTGAGTCAGATAACATAGTATGAGCCATGGCTTATAATGTTTGCCCTCGTCGTTCTACGGTCTGTAAGATGCAGAACGTTTATGTTCAAAACCAGCCAATTTCAACATAGTTTGAAATCTTTGTTAACAAACTCAGTCCCATTATCAGTAACTAAAGTAATTACTTTACTCCTCATTTTTCTCTCTGCAAACCTTAGCCAGTTAAAGGAATGTTGGAATGTTTCTGTTTTGTTTTTCATAAGATAGCAGAAACCGTATCGTAATGGTCCATAATACTCAAAATATAGCAGGCACCTCTCAAACTAGGTTTCTTAGGACCAATTATGTCAGCAAAGACAACCTCTAAAGGTTCTTTGGTCTTAAACCCATTTCGTCTGTTTGCTAGAGTAACCTTGGTCTTCTCTTGGCTACAGGCATTACAGTTTAAATACTTACTACATGGTTTCAGTTTTACTTCCTCTGACAATTCAACAGTTTGTTTGAGCATTTTGAAATTAATGTGCCCCAGATGTCTATGTAGTAAATGTATACATTCATCATGTGGCTAAACATTGTTATAAACTGAGTTAGCCATCTTCAACTCGTCATCATGTATCACATATAAATCATTCTCTAAAGTAGCAGTAACACTTTTACCTTCTTTCTCTATTATACATTTATCTCCCCTAAAGGTTACTACATAACCAAGATTAACTAAAGCCCTTACTGATAATAAATTAAATTTCAGTTTAGGTACATATAACATAGTTAAATGTTCATTTATACAAGAACAATATGCAGTACCTTCACCTGAAGCTTTGATCTTCCATCCATTTGCCAATGATACATGTTGCTTACTTGTAGACATCTTTACAAACCTTTTTCTATCTTTAGTAATACATTGTGATGCTTCCACAAATCATGGTTTACAGTTGAATTGCTAGACATAGCTAAACTAACATTTTTCTTAGCCTTCTGGTGATTACTAGTATACTGTTGTTTTCCCTTCTTACAGAATCTAGCTATTTGTCCCCTAGCCCCACAAGAAAAACATTTCCTAATGGTATAAGCAGTTGAACACAAATCCTCTTCTTGTAGTTGTTCCTTCCTTAGTTGGTCCAGTCATCTTCTTGCTTCTTCTAACAACCTTCCGGTTATGTCAGTCAATGTCAGTTCATCTCTGATCAGGACTTCCAATGAAGATACATAATCATCATAACTTTCATCCAATGATGCAGTTCTGAAAAGATCAGTTCCTTTTCATGTAGCTCTTGAAAAGTTCTTTTCATGAAATTCAAATGAGCTAACATATCTCCACCTTTCAGAAGACATGCTCTAAACAATTTACGTGTAAGATGTATGTGTGCACCTGCACTGTCACGAACATAAATCCTCTTCAAATTCTCCCAACACCTTGCAGCAGACTCTTCTCTACGAATATGGACTAGCTGCTGGTCACTCAGTGTTAGTCCAATCATAGAAAGAGCTCGTTCATTGTTCTGTTTAAGGTCAGCAAGCTTCTTGGCATCGTCCTCATTTTCTGGATCCCAAGCATTTACATCCAGTGGGTCTACAGTCCATAACCCTTCTCTACACAGAAGTAGACTGCACTTCATAGACCAGGAAACATAGTTTGTTCCATCCAGACGGGTTATCAGTGATAGACTTGTTGAAGTGACTTGTGCCATCTTTACCAGGATAGTAACCCACAATTAAACAGTAAACAGCTGTCTGTATACAGTACTGTGTATTCACACTAACTCTCAGTTATCTGAGCCTGGTATGGCCTGGGCCCATAACCAGTGTTGAGGTAATTTCCCGTTAGGAAAATGAGTGCATACAGGGAGACTTAGTGAGAGTAGGGAAGAATAACACACACAGCACACAGATACACTGTACCATAAATGTAGGTTTTTTACTTCCAATAAACGTTTAAGCACAGTCCAAACAAGCAGTCCAATTCATTCACAGGTAAAGCAGTCACTTTTCAGTTCAGGGATAATCCAAATATCAAAGTCCAGTTCAAAAACAGTTCAGTAACAGACTTACATCAACGATTAGTATACAGTCATTAGGAGGAATGGCAAAACTCTCCAACAGAAGGAAACAGAGACTCACTGAGACTCTCTTCTGAGACTAAACAACCCAAGTTTCTGGCTCCATCTTATGGCTGTTTGAGAAACCACACTCAATTACAGTTTTTGCATTTTCTTAAAGAGACAGTATTAAAATGCCTATCCTGGTTTATATATTTCCAACCCAAATAACTGTTAGGTGACTTACATTCCTAAAAAATGGCACTGAGAAAAGTGACTTAGGACCATTTTTCACACTTACGACTGTTGCAGCATCCCCACAGTCTTGAGAGGCCAGGCGAGGAGATGTGCGCCTCGATGTGCGTGATATAGAGTTGACCACACCCAGCCAATAACATGATCACCAAGCCACACCCACCAATTAAGCCAGGCCCACAGAACTGGTTGTTTAAAAATTGGAATTCCACCCCTGCTCTTATCCTATCCTTCCATTCCCTTCTCTTCTCATGTCAAAGTCTTGGATTACCTCTGAGCCTTCAGCTGTTGCTCCCATATTCTATCACCCTTCTTCTCATTTTCTCTCACTTATAGATTCCAGATGGATGATTCTTGGTACTTCTGGCTAAAAACACTCTTTAGCTATATTAATGTCCTTCTTCCTCTAATAGAAAAGAGATGGCTGAATTGGTGGAATCATTAGAATGAGGTACAAATAAAAGATAGTAACATCTGAATTGGTAAAATTCAGTAAGGAAGAGAGATGGTTTGAATCAT
Organism: Hydrophis major; assembly: GCA_033807585.1. Taxonomy (NCBI): domain Eukaryota; kingdom Metazoa; phylum Chordata; class Lepidosauria; order Squamata; family Elapidae; genus Hydrophis; species Hydrophis major. The sequence continues at coordinate 190,049,270 of CM066328.1, read as the reverse complement.
AAAAATCTAATGTGGAAATCTCCCAATGGACACAGCGCTTATACAAATAAAAAAGATTCTTCACCTCCTCACTCTCGGAAATCTGACTGACTTTCCACCAACAAATAGCCTTCAGCATCATCTTCCCCAAGTCTCCCCTTCACATGCACGTTTCACCTGCAAGTGGATGAAATTCTGCCATATTAATAAATTATGTGATGAAATCAGCTGTGTTCTATTTTTAAGAAAACTGCAAACAGAACCAAAATAGTAATTCCTTGCACAAGACAAAGTGGATGAGGTGGAAAAGCTAGAAACTACATGAAGAGGTTCAGGATAATTTATACGTTCTTCAAGCTCATTATTTTTAGCTCTTTTCTTATCACCATTTTTAGCTCTTAAGTACAAAAGGGGGGCGAATGATGCTCACCCAGCCACTTAAAATTTTCTATTTAAAAATTCTCCTTCCTTTCTTCCCACACACCTGCATTCTTCCTCATTATTTGGAGGGTTCCCTGTAACGTTTGCATGGAGTGAGGTGACAAGGATTCTGCTGTGCTAAACAATTGCCATTGGGCTTGAATCTGGGCCTTTAAATAGAAATCATGGAACGTTTAGTCTGATTTTTTTTTTATCCAATGCTCTTTCACTTGAAGGACTAGTCAAAATGTTATTGTTGCTTCATGTAGCCTAAATTGCCATTTTACACAGCGATTAGCAGCTAATTTCAGCAACATACTTCTCTGTGTAAGAACCAAACGCATTTTTAAAAAACTATGTTTTTCTATTACAAGACAATCCTATTATCATTTGACATAATGGGAAGCAAATGCAGTTACAGATAACAAATAGCAAATATGAGCTAGGACCTAATTTGGTTGGTAGGGAATAACAAAGTACAACTTGTCTGCTTTTTTTGAAATTACAAAAATAAAGAATAAAATCAGAGGAGAAGGCGGAGCTTCATTTCGGCGATACAGCTGCGATCTCGGGGCTCTGAGATCGCAGCCGATATTTTCGCCCCTGGTCAGTCCCAACGGACCTAAACCGTCCTGTAGAGACGATGATCGTGAAGGGCATAGTCCCAGGATCCCAGGGATATCGCAAAATCTCTGGTTTGATCCAGGAGAAGCCCTTTTGCTGGTGGCGGAGAGGCAGCCTCCATAGCTGCTGAAGTTGGGACAGCTCCGGAAAGAAAGTGGCTGGAAGTGAAAGTGTGTCGGCTGGGTGAGAAACTTCTTTTTTGTTGTAAATTCGCTGATATTTGAAAGGGCACCCTGAATAGAGAAGAAACCTGTGAGATTTTCTTTTTTTTGATAAAAACTGTATGAGCGGCATTTTTTAAAGTGATGTCAAATTGAGGCTTGGATTTCTTTTTCTTTTTCTTACTTTTTTGGGGGGGACTTTAGTGTGACTTTGTAGGTAACCGGACTGAATTTTCTCTTACATATATTTTTATGCTCTTTTTGATTTTTTAATTTTCTTTTAGGATAGAGGCTCCCTTTGGCTATTTTTTTTTGTATAAATTATCCTTTTTTTCTGGCTGGGGGGGGAAGAGTATTAAGAAACTTTGTAACACTACCAACTAGAGGCTTGAAAATATTTTATTTGAATTGGAGAGAACTGTAAGAAGACTCCTTCTCAAGGACATTTTAATGTGATAGGATAGAGGGAGAGCACAGCAAAATATTATTACAGGTGTTTTCCTGGACTCTTATCAGTATTTCAACACTTGAGGCTTGGCTTTGAAGCTGGTGGAGAAGAGAGTCATAATAAGAGCCTTGGACAACTAAATAAAGTGCAGTGTGCTTTCTTATTTTTTTTTTCTTTACTTGTGATACCCCTACTCACCAGCCTCTTTGTAAATTCCAATTCTAGTAATATTCTTATTTTTGCTTTTTATTTCAAAGGGAAAGCCTCAGAGCTTTTTCTTTATTTTTCTTTTTTTCTTCTTATTTTTACTGGGATCCTTTTGCTTTTTCTATCCATGTTTTTGGACCACTCTGTTTTTTCTTTTTGATTATTGAGACTTCTCAACTGGATTAAGGTGTGAAGAACCTGAAGGAATTTCTTCTTTTCTTTTTTATTTTTGTTCTTTTTTTTCTTAATCAATATTATTATTTTTTGGGGGGGGGTTCTTTCTATTTTTCATTTTTTATGGTGGACTACTTTGTAATTGGATTAGGGTATGGAAGAACCTGAAGATCTTTCTTCTTCCTTTTTTCCTTTTTCTTCTTTGGTTTTGGGCCTTTTACTATTGGATTTTTCCATTTTGGATTATAATTGGCTATTCTACCAGTTGGATTAAAAGTTAAAAAGAATTTGAAGATTTGGAAGCATTAAAATGAGCAGGAAACCAATATCATCTGGCATTTCTACTTCTACCTCTGCATCCCCACCAGCTGGAGGACAATGTTTAATTCAGACAATGTTGAAGCAAGATAAAGAACAAGAAAAAGTAACTTTACAGATGATTATACAAGGAATCCAAGACTCAAGACAAAATCAGACACCATTGAACAAAGAATAGAGAACATTGAATAAAGAATAGAGAAGACTGATGAAAAAGTGGAAAATATTAAACAAATGATGGTGAAGTATGAGGAGAGATTCCAAAAAATTGAGGAAGAAGGTAAACAAAGAGAGGAGAAGATTGGAAATATTGACAGTAGATTAACAGTGGTTGAACAAGATAAAAGTGGGATGTTGAGGTGGGAAATGGAAAGGTCAGAATTTTATCTCAGATTTTAAAATATAGAAGAAAAAGGACAAAATTTGGCTGCGATAATGATAGAAATTTTGGCGGATGCTTTGGAAATTACAGAGGAAAAGATGATGGATGGAGTGGATGAGGTATATCAAGTTTATACAAGATACGCGATGAGAAATAAATTACCAAAGGAAGTCCATATTACATTTACCAAAAAATCCATTAAAACACAAATACTACAAGTGGTAAGAGAGAAGACATTGAAATACAAAGGTAAAGAGATTGTGGTTTTAAAACAAATACCCAGAAAAGTGAGAGAGATGAGAAGAGAATATCGATTTCTGACCAAAATGCGACCGGAAAATGAAGTGAATTATAGATGGCTGATTCCAGAAGGATTAATGTTTACGTGGCAAGAGCAGAGACATAGAATTGACTCAATTGAGAAAGCAGAACTTTTCCATGCAGAATTTTTTAGAAGAAGAGAAGAGGAGGCAAAGAAAGAGGTCTCATTAATTGAGTTTCAAGAGGAACAACTAGAGACTGAAAAAGAGAAAGGAGCTGTAGGTGGACAGGTGGATAGTAAAGAATAGCGTGAAGTGAGATCCACGAGAGCTGTTAGACCTAAATATAAAGCATAATCATGGAAGAAAAAAAACTGATTACAATGAATATAAATGGACTCAATTCAGCTGTTAAAAGAAGGAAAACCTTTCATAAATTAGAGAAATTAAAATTCGATATAATTTGTCTACAAGAAGTTCATATTAAAAAACAACATGAACAATTGTTAGTACAGCCAAAACTAGGGAAAATATTTACTTCTTTGACTCAATGTAAGAAAAGAGGAGTGGTTCTATACATTAAAGAGGCTATCCCAGCAAAACTGATCTACACGGATGAAGACGGAAGAGTATTAATGGTGGAAATAATGGACAATAATATAAAAATACTCTTGATTGCAATTTATGCTCCGAATGATAAACAAGAAGAGTTTTATAAAAAAGCTACACATGAAAATAATTGGACTGGACTATGTTAATATAATTATGATGGGAGACTTTAATGGAATTGTGGACAATAAACTGGACTAAATAGCAACAACAACAAAGCAAAATAGAAAGACTCTCCCTAAATCTTTTTTTAAAATGACAGACGAATTAACTTTAAAAGATATTTGGAGAGAAAGAAATGTTAAAGCTAAACAATATATTTTTTATTCAAATAGACATTTATCATGGTTCAGATTAGATATGATTTAGATCTCAACAGAATTAATATCCAATATTCAAGAAACAAATATCGAAACAAGTACTTGGGCAGATCATCGCCCAATGACAATTAAATGGAAGGGACAAAAAAAAAGGATCGAGATGTACATTAAATAATACTATCTTAAAGGAAAAAGATTTTATACAATGGATGGAGAAGGAACTGGCTTTTTTCTTCAGAGAAAATAAAAAAGAAGATACTTCAACGCAGAATGTTTGGGATACAATGAAGGCATACGCTAGAGGTTTGATAATAGATTATACAAGAAAAAAGAATATTAGGAAAAGGCAAGCTTCTAAGGCATTGGAAGATTAATATAAAAGACTTGAAAAAGAATTACAGAAAATGCCACAGAAAGAAGATATTAAATTGAAGCTGGATGTAATTAAACATAAAATGGAATGAATAGAGAAAGAAGAATTGGCACAGAAAATTAGAAATTCTAAACAGAATTACTTCGAAGATGCAAATAAACCAGGTTGATGGCTAGCATATAAATTGAGAAAGGAGAAGGAATCAAGAAAAATATTGAAGCGAATAGATGATCAAGGCCAAGTTTGTTATGGTAATAAGGAGAAAAAGGAAATTATTCGAGATTTTTATGGGCAACTATATAAACAAGAGAATATTGATGAGGGAAAAGTCAAACAGTATTTACAGAATGCTAACTTACTGAAGATACCTAAAGAGACTGAAGAAATGCTAGAAAGCAATATAACAATGATGGAATTAAATGAAGCACTTAAGAAACAAAATAAGGGGAAAGCACCAGGTCCAGATGGGCTTCTGGCAGAATTCTATAAAACATTTCAAGAAGCATTGAGCATCCCTTTGTTAGAAGTTATGAATGAAGTTATGTTAAAGAAGATGATACCCAAAACATGGTCAGAGGCTTATATTACACTTATTCCAAAAGAAGAGGCTGACCCACTGCAAATTAAGAACTATAGACCTATTTCCTTATTGAATGCAGACTATAAAATTTTTGCTTCAATTTTAGCAGAAAGACTTAAAAAATATTTAAATAATTTTATCCACCCAGATCAAAATGGATTTCTGCCAAAGAGACAAATCAGAGACAACATGAGAGTAATCTTGGATACTTTGGAATATTATGAGGCTCATCCTGAAAAGCAAATGGCTTTGATATTCCTAGATGCTCAAAAGGCATTTGATAACGTGAACTGGAGATTTATGTTATTACTATTGGAACAGACGGGTTTTGCCAGAAAATTTATTCAAGCAATAGAAGCCATATACAATAAACAGACAGCAAAGGTAATGATGGAGGGAGAACTTATAGACCTTATTAATATAAGAAAAGGCACAAGACATGGATGTTCCCTATCTCCTTTGCTATTTGTGTTGACTTTGGAAGTGTTGAATAGAAATATTAGGGATGAGAAAAGCATAAAAGGAATGAAAATTAAAAAGGAAGAATTCAAACTACAAGCTTTTGCTGATGACTTAGCTTTTATTCTGGAAGATCCGTTAGAAACAGCTCCAAAGTTATTGGAAAGGATAGAGACATATGGTGAGATGGCTGGTTTGAAAATAAATAAAGATAAAACAAAGATTTTGACAAAGAACATGCTACTGAGACAAAGAGAAGAACTGGCAGACCTTTTGAAAATCCAAGTTACAAATAAGGTTAAGTATCTGGGGATATATTTGACAGCAAGATGTAGCACATTAAAAGAGAATAATTATATTAAACTTAAACAACAGATAGCTACAGACTTGAAGTAATGGGAAAACTTGCAATTGTCATTAATAGGGAGAATTTCAACAATCGAGATGAATATTTTACCCAGAATTCTATTTCTGTTTCAAACAATACCAATTAGGCTTGGAAAAGACTATTTTGAAGATTTAAATAAAATCATGTTGAAGTTTATATGGCAAGGTAAAAAAGCGAGAATAAAGCTAAAGCTTTTGCAAGATGTTAGAATTAGAGGAGGTTTTGGCCTGCCTAATTGGGAATTGTATTATCAAGCTGCAAGTTTGATGTGGGTCAAAGAATGGATAACATTAAGAAAGGCTAGATTGTTGACACTAGAAGGTCATGATTTGCTGTTGGGCTGGCATGCTTTTTTATGGTATAAGGGAACTAAAACACAGGGTTATTTTCGAAGACATTATATACTTTGTGGTTAAACTGGGAGAAGATAAAAAGACAATGTTATTTGAAAATTCCAGTTTGGTTATCGACTATTGAAGCATTTTCCTATCCTATAATTTATAAGAAGGAACAAACAGTTAGATATGGGGAACTATTGGATGAAAAGGGTGAACTTAAATCGATTCAAAACTTAGAGGAACAAGGTATAAGGATGAATTGGTTTTCATATGCGCAAATACATTCAAGGTATGATGAAGATTTTAAAACGGAGGGATTCTATGATAAACAGACTGATTTAGATAAGATCTTGATGGGTATTGATGAGAAGGTGATTAAAAAATTATATGGTTATTTACTGGAAATTAAATTAGAGGAAGAACAAGTTAAAGAAACTATGATTGTTTACCATATGTGGTGGACTTGTGAGGACGCTAGAAAATATTGGACTAAAATTCGCATGTGGTTGGAAAAAATAACAAAGAAACACATAGACTTGAAACCAGAGATATTTTTTGGGGGAATTTTACCTGATATATATAGTAAAGATTTGAAATACCTGATTGTAAATGTATTAACAGCGGCTAGGATTGTATTTGCTAAAAATTGGAAGAATGAGAAAATACCATCACAGGAGGAAATTATTAAGAAAATATTGGAATGTGCTGAGATGAGTATATTGACATTTGAAATTAGAGAGCAAGAGGATAAACAATTTTATGAAATTTAGGATCTTTTTTTATCAATGGCTAGATGATAAAATACGATAATAGAATATTTAGAATGTTAGACAGTAAGGAATATCTTTATTTTTTTTCTTGTCTTTGTTATTTGACACTATATTTATAAAGTGTTTTTAGGATTGATTTGGTATGATTATATGATTTGTTACAGAATAAACTGTTTAAAGTGTTGTTATCTCATAAAGCATGAATGATTAAAAGTATAGTCAAAAGTTTCTTTTTTTTTTTAATAGCAATATTAGGATATATAAGTTTGGATTGACAATATGAGTTGTTATGTAACATAATTTTAATTGAGACTACAAAATGAATGCACAAAACTGATGAACCAACCGACACACTGGATGTACATATGAGAGTTGTTGTTTTAATGTTTTGTTTGTCTTGTTTGTTTGTAGAAAATTAATAAAATTCTTTTCAAAAAAAAATAAAGAATAAAATCACAAGTAAGTGAGTATTTCATTCTGGCTAGGATTTCACAATTTAGCTTCACACAAGAGTGTGACTGTGAACTAGCATTATGGAACAATGAACATTCAAGAGTTTTCCTCTTTCTTCCCCCTCTCCTTCCCCTGTTCCAAGACATAGTTTCTTAATATAAATATTGATTTTCTAGAATGTTATCCAATAACTGATCACTCAGCTGTAATGCTAATGATATTTCAAAGAGTTTTACTCACATATGTTTTGGGGTTATTATTTTTCAGTAAAACCATTTGTGAGGAACTATATGTATAAAAAGAAAGAAAAAGTGACAAATTGGAATTATTGTTATTCTCTTAGCATTGGCAGTTTTCATTTAAGTGTATTTGCTTAGAAATATGGATACAGTGTGAACACATATGTGAACACATCAATAAAAATGTAGTCATTCTAGAGATGCAGTCAGGATCATATGCATCTTTTACAGGCCACAATTGATCCTGGATTTAATAAACAATCCTAAAGATATGCAAAAAGTGAAGACAATTCCAGACCAAATGAATTCATGTTTCAATGTCTGATTATTAAGAGTACTTTTAGCTCTTTGTCTCCCTTTCCTATTCTCCTCTTTTTTCCCACTGTATTCTTTTTTTGCCTGAGAATTTCAACCAAACTTGCTCACTCATCAACTCCTATTGGAAAAGAAGTGAGTAATTAAATGGGCTTGTACTTAAGCAAACTTAGCACCCCCACTCCCTCCCTACTTGCTGAATCTGCCAAGCCCCATTTTTAATGTATCTTTTTTAATAAATTACATAAAGAGAAAAATTATTTTGGTGTTAGTAAATAGAAGCAAGACACCAAAAATGTGGGAACTTTCCGCTTTTTTTCATCTTTGTCACTAGATGAGTTGAGGTAAAGGCCACCCCCACATGATTCTGATGCAATAGTCAAAATCAAAATTGCTCTTATGTTTTTTCTAAGCCTTCTACTTTTTGAATCTGTTTTTAATAGATAATCTAAACTGGACTCTTTAGATTACCTGTTCTGCTGACCTTAGGGCTGCAGGAATGTCCATTGTCAGTCCTTTGTTGACTTTGTGCATGGAATGTTAGAAACTCCATCTTGTTATTTGGGGCAGCATAATACAATGGGAGAAATTCAGTTGTTCAATGTACTTGGAGGCTAGACTTATTCACGGAGGTATGTTTATAAGGACTTCTGCTTTGAGAAGAAGCAGAGGACAAACATAGAGTTTTCACTGTGCCTGCTTGCATATTTCTTCATTGCTGAGATTATTAATACAACATCTCAGTTGAATGCCAAGGCACTGAATTAGGCCTAAATTTAGAGGACAGAGGAAATGGCCAGACAGAGGAAACCACCCAGACAATGATTGGATAAGAGCAGCCTTAAGTGAGCTAATAAAATAACATAAGACAACATCTCAGATAAGCCCCTTCCTAGTTCATATGAAGATAAAGGGAGGGAGGGAGAGAGGGAAGGAGGGAGGGAGAAGGAGACTTACAAGTTTTTGTTATCCTACTTATTACAAAAATAAAGTAGCAATAGCAATAGCCCTTAGACTTATATACTGCTTCACAGTGCTTTACAGCCCTCTCTAAGCATTTTACAGAGTCAGCATATTGCCCCCAACAATCCGGATCCTCATTTTATCAACCTCAGAAGAATCAAAGGCTAAGTCAACCTTGAGCCAGTCAGGATCAAACTCCAGACTGTGGGCAGAGCCAAACTACAATACTGCATTATAACCATTGCGCCACCAGTAGTACATGACATAGATTTCTTAGTCTGCTCTACCCTGTAGAGTTGAAACTATATTTTAAAATAATCATTCCGGATAATGTTCTTCTCATCATCAAATGCTTTGTCTGAAATTTGGATTTTAGTCCCATTTCTTTTAGTCCAAATGGGAAGTGATTCTTTCTTCCATTGGATACAGGCGGTTTTATAGAGCTAACTACCTATTCGTGTATTTAATACATTGAAAACTATTAATGTATATTATATTGAGGATTATCATTTCTATTACTTTTTTAATCACTGATCCAAGAGCAATGCAAGAATACATCATTGCCAGAGCTTGAAATTCCAGAAATAATCCTATTTGAAAGGAAGACAACTTCCCCACTGTTCCTCTAATGGTATTCTGATAAATAACGAACTGCCTTTTGGCCCAGAAAAAAAAGATCTTTGAGGCAACATGCAATTTAAAATGTTAAAAGAAGTTAAATTTGACTGTGAAATCCCCAAAACAGTTCACACCAACAAACTGTTTTGCAGATGGCACAGGAAGGGTTTTGTTCCTGTTTGAGCCTGACCCTTTTCCTTCCTTTGCAAATTAAAAACGGTGCTTGTGTTTCATCTGTTCTGTTTGCAGACAGTGTGGGTAGAGAGCATTTTACCTATTGTTACCAATAGGCTTATTGTTGTATTATAGCACTGAATGTTACCACTTCAGTTTTTGGCTGGTAAGTAAAAGCCCCAGGTAGGTTTAAAGAGAACAGAAATGACCACCAAGGCAGCACTAGCATAAGGGATTTCTATCACTGTGGCTCAGAATCCTATGTGCAACACAAATATATCTTTTCCATAATCACTGGGGGGCAGGGGGGAGAATTCACACACTCTTAATGATGACATAGCAACAGCCAAATCTTTGAAAAGAAGACATTTTCATTTATATAACATTTCATTTAAACACTAAAATTTGGTCCAACATAGAATATAGAACAAGTTTTGAAATGAAGCTAATGATTAAGAAGAAATACAGTGGACATTTAATAAGTGGAAGGAGCTACAAGATAATTAACTGGCATGCATAAAGATTCATGCTTTATACCAAAAGTTTAATTTTGCACATAAATGTGCCTGATGTAGGCAGCATTTAATCACCTAGCTGACAGGAGTAACTACTTTCATTTAACCTTGACTGAAGATCATGAATTCTAACAGGTTTAATTGGATACATCATTTAACAGAATGAACAGAGCAAATTTTTCTCAATTCATAGGTTCTGATTGACATGCACCAGCAATAAGGCATTGCACAATTAAAGCTGATCTGTATTCTTGGCCTGGGCACCAATTGCCATAGTGATGTGACACTGTTTGATCACGGTGGCACAAAAACTATACAGAATTTCCCCTTGTTTTGAAAAGGGCAATGCTTTAAGAGAGAGGGGGGAGAGAGGGAGAGGGTGGGGGGAGAGGGAGGCAGGGAGGGAGGGAGAGAGAGAAATTTTGGCATTTAAAAAATTAATCATATTGATATGCACAGGCTGCAAGGAAAGAGGCATGTCTTATTGGTTATTTAGGAAAGGAAGGGGGAAATGTTCTAGTAGGATAACTAATAGAAATCCTATACTCTACAGTACATACCTGCTTAGAAATATATCCTGTTGTGCTCAATAGACTTTACCCAATGAAGAGGATTACATTATTCTCTTATTAACGAGTTTTTAAAAAATAATACTAAAATATAGACTATCTGTGGGAGAGATATTGGGAGATATTGGGAGATAATGGGCTCAATATCTTTCCTACAGATTACCTACATTTTCGTGCTTTAGCTATATATATATGTGTGTATGTGTGTGTGTGTTCGGGTCTTTTCCCATGTAAGATTAAGAGTATCTTGGTGACATTTTGGCGAGGTCTGAAACGGCAGCTCCGATCACACACTGCTTGCACTGGCACGAAGCCAAAAGCACCAGCCTGAGGATGGCGAGTGGGACCTCACCGAAACGTCGCCAAGATACTCTTAATTTTACACTGGAAAAGACCCAAACACACCTAGACCTACATACCTGTACCCGTGAAAATCTATATACATACATACATACATACACACACATATAAATATATATATAATTTTCTTAAGTTTTCGCGGGTACTTACATGTCTGGCATTCAGCTTTGTTCGGGTATTTTCCCACATCATAGTAGTGGTGCTTTTAAAGTTGTAGCAACGTTTCAGCAGAATCTCATCTGCCATCATCAGGCTTCTGTATAGTGTTCGTTTGTGAGTCAGACTTTTACAGTGGTTTCAGATTTAAATTTGGGGCAGCCTATTGCTGTGACAGAATGGTTTTTTCTTCATCCTGATTGGTTGAGAGTCTTGGTCTGTGTTTATTGGTCTTGGAGTTTGCTGTGTTCTGCTTCTAATATCTTCTGTCTGTTTTTTTGGCTCTTTTTCTTTTTTTTGGCTCTTCTTCAAGATACAAAAAGATATATATCTGGCATTCAGCTTTGTTCGGGTATTTTCCCACATCATAGTAGTGGTGCTTTTAAAGTTGTAGCAACGTTTCAGCAGAATCTCATCCACCATCCTAAGAAACCCGAAGGACAAAATCGAGTTAGAAAATCAAGGAGTATACGAAATCCCTTGCACTGCCTGCCCCACCACATACATTGGACAAACTAACAGAAGAATAAGTGCACGCATTGAAGAACATAAGAACTCAATCAAAAAGGAAGAACCGACCTCTTCCCTGGTCCAACACCTCAAAGCCACAGGACATGAGATTGACTTTAAAAATACCAGAACTATTGCCAAAACCGAACACTTCAGCAGCAGAATAATCAGAGAAGCCATAGAGATAGAAAAATGCCCACACAGCATGAATAAACGAGATGATACCTCCCGCCTACCAGCCATTTGGAAAGCCGCCCTCATGAACAGACGAGTACCTAACATGAAGAATGACACCAGACCCACACTCCTGAGAGCCACACAAGATGCCACCACCACACTTCCACATAGAAAGCAGACTCACACCCACACAGAAGATGAAACACGACCATGGACCAGAAGCCGCACTGCAGCTGCATCACTACTCACTTCAAACCTCTCTGAGCCATACATGAAGTGAACTGACCCCCACCATGAAGATGCAGCACGACCACAAACTCGAAGCCAAACAGCAAGATCACAGTTCACCAGCTCAAATCCCCCAGCAACTAAGACTAACCTGAGCACAACCAAGCCCCCACCTGAACAGAACACGCCTCCAGCCAATCAGAACACAGCCAAACCCCCAACCAATCAGAACACAGCCAAACCCCCAACCAATCAGAACACACCTCCACTCAATCAGAACACAGCCAAGCCCCCAGCCAATCAAGTCACACCCCCACTAGCAGCTAAAAGGAAGAAGCAGCTGCAAGCTCACATCACTCTGAGAAGTACAGAGCTGAGGACCAAGCCTGAAGATGATGAATGAGACTTCATCGAACCGTTGCCTAGATACTTCCAATCTTACGCGGGAGAAAACCCGAATAACCAAAGATCCACATACAAATACCCACGAGAACCTCAGAAAACACACACACACACATACATACATACATACATACATACATACGTACGTATGTACGTATGTATGTATGTATGTATGTATGTATGTATGTATAAATAATACATTTTTCTACATTTTGGTATTATAGCAATACATTTATATATATGCCATTTATATATATGCCATGTATATAGCAATAGCACTTAGACTTATATACCGCGCCAAAGTGCTTTACATCACTCTCTGGATGAAGTTACACAATGAGTTACACAATGTCAGCATATTGCCTCCAACAAACTGGCTCTCCCAACCTCAGAAGGATGGAAGGCTGAGTCAATTTTGAGCCCTGCCAGGATCAAACTCCAGATTGTGCGCACAGTTTGCCTGCAATACTGCACTCTAACCACTGTACTACCAAGCTTCCTCCTATATTTCTGATTGTTTGATTCCACTGTTTGAGGAACTTAGGAGGTGGATGGGATGTTGAATGGTTGAATTGAAACCATATCCTATCCTTGCCTTCAGTGGAATGCCTTCTATTGAACACAGTGAAGCTTGACTTTAAGTTGTCTAGCATAGCATTTCTTCCTCAGTGACAGCACAGATGCCTGGAAAGGCAACTTAGAAGGGCAACTTAGCAAAAGGCTGACCCCCCTGCTTGGGTTCCCCAGCAGTTTATGATTCAAAGGCAAACTTCCACATATAGCACAACCTGAAGTAGTTCATCACTGGAAATTAAGTGAAGTAAAACTTTCACTGAGCTGTCAAAAAGAATAAAGTTAAGCTGTCTTCAAGATGAAGCTGGATGCTCTTCTTTCTATCTCCTCTTTTTTTGGGTGATAATATTTCACTTTAGGAAATCAGTTGCATATGTTATTTTTTTTGTAAAAGTTTTATTGATTTTAACAACAGACAAAAAACATATAAGACATAAAACATGACATAAAAAAAATAAAAAATAAAAATAAAAAAAATTATAACATTCTTCATAAATTTACAGTGTATCGGTTGGTTTACCACTCCCTTTTGTGCATCCATTTCATAGTCATCAGAATAATTATATTACATAATAACTCACATTATCAATCATCAATAAAATATCCCAATATCATTATTGAACAATCATTTGACTATAATTTTACTAATTCATACTTAAGCGAGATAACTATAATTAAGTTAAATTATTTTATGACAAATCATGAAATCATATCAAATCTATCATAATAAAATATTCTTAAAAATTATCAAAACCAAGAAAAATTATATATTCATTGTTTCCTAAATTTCTAAATATTCTATTATCATATTGTATTATCTAACCATTGATAAAAAAGATCCCAAACTTCATAAAATTGTTTATCTTCTTGTTCTCTAATTTCAAATGTCAATCTACTCATTTCAGCACATTCCAATATTTTCTTAATAATTTCTTCCTCTCATGGTATTTTGTCACTCTTCCAATGTTTAGCAAATACAATCCTAGCTGCTGTTAATACATTTACAATCAAATACTTTAAATTTTTATTATATATATCAGGTACGATTCCCAATAAAAAAATCTCTGGTTTCAAATCTATGTGTTTCTTTATCATTTTTTCCAGCCATATGCAAATTCTAGTCCAATATTTCCTGGCCTCCTCACAAGTCCACCACATATGGTAATATGAGCCAGGTATCTGATGACATTTCAAGCACTTTTCAGATTTATTCTTGAACATTCTTGCTATTCTTGTCAGGGGAAAGTGCCACCTGTAAAACATCTTATACAAATGTTCTTTATATGCTGTTGACATTGTCATTTTATAATTTTGTGACCACAGTTTTTGCCATTTCTCTAAATCAATCCCATATCCAAAATTCTTCCCCCAAGCAATCATTGTTTCTTTAACTTGTTCTTCCTCTAATTTAATTTCCAACAAATAACTAGATAATTTTTTAATCACTCTTTCATCAGTACCTGTCAAAATCCTATCTAAGTCAGTCAATTTATCATAAAATCCTTCTATTTTAGAATCTTTAAGATACCTTGCATGTATTTGCGCATATGAAAACCAATTCATCTTTATACCTTGTTCTTCTAAATTTTGCATCATTTTAAGTTCACCCTTTTCATCCAATATTTCCCCACATCTAACTGTTTGTTCCTTCTTATAAGTTATAGGATACGAAAAAGCTTCAATAGTTGATAACCAAACTGGAATTTTCAAATAACATTGTTTCTTAGTTTTCTCCCAATTCAACCATAATGATTCCCATATATAATGCCTTCTGAAATAACCCTGTGATTTAGTTCCCTTACACCATAAAAAAGCATGCCAACCCAATAATAAATCATGACCTTCTAATGTCAACAATCTAGTCTTTCTTAACGTTATCCATTCTTTAACCCACATTAAGTTTGCAGCTTGATAATACAACTCCCAATTAGGAAGGCCAAATCCTCCTCTAATTCTAGCATCCTGTAAAAGTTTTAATTTTATTCTCGCTTTCTTGCCTTGCCATATATACTTCAACACAATTTTATTTAATTCTTCGAAGTAATCCTTACTTAACCTAATTGGTATTGTTTGGAACAAATATAAAATTCTGGGTAAAATAGTCATCTTGATTGTTGAAATTCTACCTATCAATAACAATTGTAGGTTTTCCCATTTTTTCAGGTCGGATGCTATCTGCTGTTTAAGCTTAATATAATTATTCTCTTTCAATGTAGTACATCTTGACGTCAAATATATCCCCAAATATTTAACTTTGTTCGTAACTTGAATTTTCAATAAATCTGCCAGCTCTTCTCTTTGCCTTAATAACATGTTCTTTGTCAAAATCTTTGTTTTTTATTTATTTATTTTTAAACCAGCCATCTCACCATACGTCTCTATCTTTTCCAATAGTTTTAAAGCTGTCTCTAAAGGGTCTTCCAAAATAAAGTCATCCGCAAAGGCTTGCAATTTGAATTCCTCCTTTTTGACTTTCATTCCTTTTATGTTTATATCCTCTCTAATATTTCTATTTAAGACTTCCAAGGTCAATACAAATAACAAAGGAGATAATGGGCATCCTTGTCTTGTACCTTTTTTAATATTAATAGAGTCTGTGAATTCTCCATCTATCATTACTTTTGCCGTTTGCTTATAATATACGGCTTTTATTGCTAAGATAAATTTTCTAGCAAAGCCCATCTGTTTCAATAGTTATAACATAAATCTCCAGTTCACATTATCAAATGCCTTTTGGGCATCTAAGAATATCAAAGCCATTTGTTTTTCCGAGTGCGCCTCATAATATTCCAATGTGTCCAGGATTACCCTCATATTGTCTTTAATCTGTCTCTTTGGTAAAAATCCATTCTGATCAGAGTGAATAAAGTTATTTAGATATTTTTTTAGCCTTTCTGCCAAAATTGAAGCAAAGATTTTATAGTCTGCATTCAATAAAGAAATAGGTCTATAGTTCTTAATTTGTAATGGGTCAACCCCTTCTTTTGGAATAAGTGTGATATAAGCTTCTGACCATGTTTCAGGTATTTTCTTATTTATCATAACTTCATTCATGACTTCTAACAGTGGAATGCTCAACGATTCTTGTAGTGTTTTATAAAATTCTGCCGGGAAACCATCTGGTCCTGGTGCTTTTCCATTGTTCTGTCTGTTAAGTGCTTCAGTTAATTCCATCATTGTTATAGCACTTTCTAACATTTTCCGAGTTTCAACAGGTATCTTAGGTAGGTTAGCATTTTGTAAATACTGTTTAATTTTTTCCTCATCAAGATCCTCTTGTTTATATAATTGTCCATAAAAATCTCGAATAATTGCCTTTTTCTCCTTATTACCATAACAAATTTGACCATGATCATCTATTAACTGTGATATTTTCCTTGACTCTTTCTCTTTTCTCAGCTTATATGCTAACCATCTACCTGGCCTATTTGCATCTTCAAAATAGTTCTGTTTAGCACTTCTAATTTTTTGTGCCAGTTCTTCTTTCTCCGCTTGATCCATTTTATGTTTAATTTTGTCCATTTTAAGTTTGATATCTTTTTTATGTGGCATCTTCTGTAATTCTTTTTCCAGTTTTTTATGGTCATCTTCTAGAGCTTTAATCATTTGCCTCTTCCTAATATTCTTTTTCTTTATATAGTCAATTATTAATCCTCTTGCATATGCCTTCATTGTATCCCAAACATTCTGTATTGAAGTATCTTCTTTTTTGTTTTCATTGAAGAAGAAGGCCAATTCTTTTTCCATCCATTGTGTAAAATCTTTTTCCTTTAGAATAGTATTGTTTAATGTCCATCTAGATCTTCTTTTTTGTCCTTTCCATTTAATTGTCATTGGATTATGGTCTGCCCACATACTTGTTTCAATATTCATTTCTTGAATATTAGATAATAATTCTGTTGATGTCCAAATCATATCTATTCTGGACCACGATAAAAGCCTGTTTGAATAAAAAGTATATTGTTGAGTTTTAGCATTTCTTTCTCTCCATATATCTTTTAAATTTAGTTCATCTGTCATTTTAAAAAAGGATTTAGGGAGAGTTTTCCTATTTTGTCATGTTGTTTTTGCTGTATAGTCCAGTTTATTGTCTACAATTCCATTAAAGTCCCCCATCATAAGTATGTTAACATAGTCCAGTTCAATTATTTTCATATGTAATTTTTTATAAAATTCTTCTTGTTTATCATTTGGGGCATAAATTGCAACCAAGAGAGTTTTTATATTATTATCCACTATTTCAACTATTAATACTCTTCCGTCTTCATCAGTATAAATCAATTTGGCTGGAGTGGTTTCTTTAACGTACAAAACCACTCCTCTTTTCTTACAATGAGTCAGAGAAGTAAATATTTTCCCTAACTTTGGTCGTATCAATAATTGTTCATGTTGTTTTTTAATGTGTACTTCTTGTAAGCAAATTATATCAAATTTTAGCTTCTCTAATTTATAAAAAGTTTTCCTTCTTTTGATAGCTGAGTTCAGTCCATTTATATTCATGGAAATCAGTTTTTTCTCTCCCATAGTTATGCTTTCTATTTAGGTCTAACAGCTCTCGTGGATCTTATTTCACGTTGTTCTTTGATCTCCATTTGTCCACCTATTGCGCCTTCTTCTTTTTCCATCTTCATTTGGTCCTCTTCAAATTCAGTTAAAATCTTTTCTTTTTCTGTCTCCATTTCTCTTCTTTCGAAAAATTCCTTGTAAAACATTTCTGCTTTCGCAATTGAATCAATTCTGTATCTCTGTTCTTGCCATGTAAACATTAATCCTTCTGGAATCAGCCATCTATAGTTCACCTCTTTTTTCAATAGCATTTTAGTCAAAAATCGATACTCTCTTCTAATCTCTCTCATTTTTCTAGGTACTTGTTTTAAGACCAGAATTTCTTTACCTTTATATTTTAACCCCTTCTCTCTTACCACTTGTAATATTTGGTTTTTAATAGTTTTTTTAGTGAATCTAACATGGACCTCTCTTGGTAATTGGTTCCTCATCGCATATCTTGTGAAGACTCTATATATCTCATCTACTCCATCCATCATCTTTTCCTCTGTTATTTCCAAGACTCCAGCCAAAATTTCAATCATTACTGCCGCCAAGTTTTGTCCTTTTTCTTCCTCAATATTTTGGAATCTAAGATAAAATTCTGACCTGTCTATCTCCCACTTCAACATCCCACCTTTTTCTTGTTCGACCATTGTTAATCTGTTTTCAATATTCCCAATTGTATCATCTCTTTGCTTGTCCTTCTCTTCTATTTTTTGGATTCTCTCATCATGTTTCACCATCATTTGTTGAAAATTTTCAATTTTCTCATCCATCTTTCAAATTCTTTGGTCAATACTCTCCATTCTTTGTTCCATACTCATTTTAAGATCTTGTATTCCTTGCATCACCATCGTTAAATCCACTTGCGCTTTGTCTTGCTTCACCATTGTTGAGAGTCGTCCTCCAGATGATGGGGAAACAGGAGCAGAAGTTGAGATGCCCGAAGGTAAAATTTTCTTACTCATTTTGATAACTCAGGGTCTTCTGGGTCTTTTAATCCAATTAATGACGTAGCCAATTATAATCCAATTTTAAAAAAAGGAAAACACCACAAAAAACAAAAAACAAAACCAGTAATAAGTAAAAAGCCCAAAATTAAAAAGAAAAAGATTCTTCAGGTTCTTCAATACCTTAATCCAATTGTAGAATACGCAAATATAATTCAAAAGTAAAAATTAAAAGATGAAGAGAAAAAAAGAAGCAAAATAAAGCCCAATAATATCAAAAAATAATAAGCAAAGAAAAAGGAAAAAAAAGAAAAAAGAAAAAGAGAGTTCTTCAAATTCTTCCCAGCTTAATCCAATTGAAAAACCTCAGAAAATGAAAAAAAAGCCATAAAAATAAGTCAAAAATAGAAATCAAAAAGGCAGACATCCCTATAAAAAAGAGAAAAGAAGCAAAAAAAGGGTATTCTGAGGCTTCCCCTTTAAAAAAAATAAATAAAAATGAGATATAATAAAAGATAAAAAATAAATATATCAATATTACAAAATAGTGTGGGGTTCGAGGGGAGGGATGAAACTATTAATAAGGAGTTAAAAAAAAAAAGACACACACTGCCTTTTATTTATCCAAGGCTCTTATTTGACTTCTCCACAAGTTTCAAAGCCAAACTTCAAATATTCATTTAATAATAGAAGTTCCAAAGAGCACCTGTATAAACATCCTCCAGTACTCTTCCCTCTATCTTATCATTTCCAGTAGCCTTGAGAAAAGTTTTTCAAACAAAAGTTTTTCAACTTCAAACAGAATATTTTCAAGCCTCTAGTTGGCAGTGTTACAAAGTTTCTTCAATCCACTCCCCCTTCTTCCCCCCAGAAAAAGCCTAAAAAGAGAAAAAAAAGTATGTATGTATATTTATGTATATTAAAAAAAGA
Organism: Hydrophis major; assembly: GCA_033807585.1. Classification (NCBI taxonomy): domain Eukaryota; kingdom Metazoa; phylum Chordata; class Lepidosauria; order Squamata; family Elapidae; genus Hydrophis; species Hydrophis major. Next base: position 190,029,780 of record CM066328.1, on the reverse strand, counting down.
TATTAAAGGGGGCCTCTATTTTAAAAAATACAAACAGTCAGAAAAGCAAAGAGAAAGCAAGTAAATGTAAAAAGAAAAAAGAAAAAAGCCAGTCTGGTTAACTATATCGCAATAGAAATTCAGTAAAGAAAAAAAAGTAAAAATAAAAAGCCAAGCCTCACTTTGACGTTACTAAAAAAAATCGCTGCTAAATCAAATTCTGTCAATAATTTTACAGATTTCTTCTAATATTAGAGTGTTCTTGAGTCCCAAGCAAAAAAAAAAAAGATCCTCACCAGCCGATACATTTCTTTCTATCCTGTTCTTCCGGAGCTGTCCCAGCTTCAGCAGCCTAATGGCTGCCTCTCCGCCGTTGGCAAAGGGGCTTCTTCTGGATCGACCAGGGACTTGAGATGTCCCCCGAATCTACAGAACGCGCCCCTTACTGTCACCATCACTACGAGATGGTTTAGGTCCCTTGGGACCGACCAGGGACGAAGATATCAGCTGTAATCTCGGAGCCCCGATATCGCAGCTGTATCATGGCGATGAAGCTCCGCCTTCTCCTGATATCAGTTGCATATGTTATTTATCCCCCAGGTAAAGTTCCCAAAACAGCTCTCCCAAAAGCCCCATCTCCGAGGATTTTGTTATTTCTGGCAACCTTCCATTCATCTTTCTTAGTTTCTCTCTCCTTTTTTTACATTAGATTAATTCAGAACTCTTCCTCCCTGACAATATATTTTACATCCTTTTTTAAAACTTTGTTTTTAAAAAATTGTCCATTGCCATCATAGCTTTGTGTCAATGTTCCAAAATAGAAAATGTAAAACTGCAACTCAGTCAAAAGATCTTCTAGAACATATCATTACTAGAGCAAAATTGCTGATTCTATTTGTGTGATACTCTCTGACAGGGACTGATGATATTAACTATATCAAACATGTGTATCCTTGTGCTTATTTAAAAATTATAAAATCAATTACTGCATATTGTTTGTATATTGCTGAGTGCTTTTTCTATGGTTAAAGAAAAAAAAGTACCGTATATACTCGAGTATAAGTCGACCCGAATATAAGCCGAGGCACCTAATTTAACCACAAAAAACTGGGAAAACTTATTGACTCGAGTATAAGTCGAGGGTGGGAAATGCAGCAGCTACTGGTAAATTTCAAAAATAAAAATAGATACCAATAAAAACTTTCACTAGAACAGTTGAGAATAAGTTTGATGTTCACAATTTCCTCTTTGAAAGAGACCAGTAAATAGGGAACAAGAAGATGAAGAAAAAGAAGTGTGTTTTTTCACACTTTTCACACTGCAGTGAACAAAAATGGCATCATAGGAACAGGCTTATTCTCAGCCCAAAGGTTTGTTTCTGATTTCTTCCCTGATTTAAGGGAAATTTGGGAAATGATCTCACTATCATGAAAGGTTTAATTGATTCACTAACCCAAAAGATGATGATGATGACAGTGATAGGCAGGAGTCACTCTCTCCCTTGCAAGAAAAAACGAAGAGCTGTTCTTATCATATCTCTCTCTCTCTCCCCCCCCCCAATAAAGTCAAGCCCTTTCCAGCACACGCGCACGATCCGCCCCCGCCCCTTTGCACCTTGCAAATGCAAAACCCCAGGGTTTTTGCATTTGCAAGGTGCAAAGCGGCGGGGGCGGATCGCGCACGCGTGCTGGAAAGGGCTTGACTTTATTGGGGGGGGGAGAGAGAGAGATATCATAAGAACGGCTCTTCGTTTTTTCTTACAAGGGAGAGAGTGACTCCTGCCTCCCACTGTCATCAACATCTTCTTCTTTTGGGTTAGTGAATCAATTAATTTGGGAAATGATCTCACCATCAGAAAACAACGCGAGGTGCCACCACCACCTCCTCCTCCCCCTCCTCCCGAGTGGACTGAAAGCAGCTGGAGCTGAGGAAATGAAGCTGAGTGGAGCAACCTCGGCTCGCGTTGCTTTCTCAGCCTAGAGCTCAGAAAACGCGAGCTGCCACCACCTCCTCCTCCCCCTCCTCCCGAGTGGACTGAAAGCAGCTGGAGCTGAGGAAATGAAGCTGAGTGGAGCGACCTCGGCTCGCATTGCTTTCTCAGCCTAGAGCTTAGAAAACGCGAGCTGCCACCACCTCCTCCTCCCCCTCCTCCCCCTCCTCCCGAGTGGACTGAAAGCAGCTGGAGCTGAGGAAATGAAGCTGAGTGGAGCCGAAGCAACCTCGGCTCGCGTTGTTTTCTCAGCCTAGAGAAAGGGGAAGGGGGCTCATCTGGACCAAGGGTGAGTCTCCCCCTCAGTTTCCCCGAAGGATCTTCTGTCGCTTTTGCCTTCTCCCTACATCTTCCCTCTGTTAAAATCCCCCCCCACACTCACACACTTATTTTCGGTTGGATAGATTTCGTGTCTGAGCATTCTCACATGGCGGTGGGTCTTCCCCCCAAAAAAAACAGTTAAAAAAAGAAAAAACAATATATCCTCAAGCAAGAACTTTTCTGCTTCTGATTACCCCCATGCTTAAAAGTTGCAAAGGAAACACAGAAGCAGGGAAGCGGCTGCCCAGCTTCGGAGCTCCACACCATTTTTTTTTCAGAGGGGAATCTGACTCGAGTATAAGCCGAGGGGATTTTTTTCAGCACAAAAAATGTGCTGAAAAACTCGGCTTATACTCGAGTATATACGGTACTTTATAAAACTAAAGATCTTATTTGAAGTACTGTACAGAAAAGTCCCGAAAATCTCAAAGGAGATTCCAAAATCTCTTCCCTGTTTTTTATTTCTGGTCTCAGACAATTCAGAATTGTTTTGTCATATTATCAAGAGTTTCTCCCACTTACCTAACCATGTCTACAAGGAGGAACTCAAAGTAATCTTCTCATGAGAAAAAAAGGACTTTCGCCATTACTACATATAACTATTGGGTTTGAACCAGTGGAATCTGGTCTGCATTTCCTGTGTGAATTAAACATAATCTTCAAATGCATATTAATCTATGAATAATCAATACAGATAGTGCTTGACAGATGACCAGAACTGAGACCTGAATTTTCAATTGCTAAATAAAGTGGTTAAGTGAGATGTGCCCAATTTTACAACCTTTGTTGCCATGATTATTAACCAAATCCATTGCCATTATATGTATTGAATCATGCAGTCATTAGCTGAATCTTGACTCTGCTTGTTGGAAGCTAACTGGGAAGATTGCAAATGGCGATCATGTGACCCTGGGATGCTGCAACCATCGTGAATACATGCCAGTTGCCAAGCACCCAAATTTTGATTCATGTGACATGGGAATGCTACAACGGTTGTAAGAGCAATGGTTTGTAACTCACTTTTGAGTTTCGGTGCCATGGTCACTAAGCAAACAGATGTAAGTTGAGAACTGCTTGTGCTGGAAACCTTTGGGTTTGATTTGAATTGGGAAGGTGTTCAATATCAACAAATTTTAAACTAGTCAACATGGAATTGTTCCTCATAGTTCTTTATTTTGCGTCATCAGGGACTGCTGGAGTGCCACCGGCAGAGCTGATTTTCTTAGGGCTAGCTTTCTTCTGCTTCATTCAAACCAGGTACACAAGAGGCAGCTGAAAACAAGTATAAATTAGGATGTGAGCCTGTGCTACCCTTTCTGCTTTTAATGGCCTCAGAGTTAACAATATACTTTAGCAAAGCATGGAAGGATTTATTTGGGACTAAGCCAAGATTTCATGTCCCAATTGTGCAAATAAAATACTTGCACATTTGAGTTGGGGGTTTTTTAATAGTAATTTTATTAAAGAGTTTATTGTAAATATTTGCACACTTGTAAGAATAATCGTATTTACAGCTTTGTTTTTCTCCCGGGGGCTTGACTTACTTTCCAATATAATAAGAAAGCACTGACATTTTGTTCCACATCCCTGGAATGTTTAGACTTGCTTCTTGCTGTTTCTGTTTGAAGGAGCTAAGCACAAACCCAGCTGCCTTCCCCATTGCCTTTGAGATGGCTGGAGCTGAGAAAATCCACGACTGGGAAGAAGCAAATTCTACTAACAAGACTATTGAGTGGGCCAACAGATTAGTGAAAGTTCCAGAGGTGAGGTCCTACAGAGCAGGCTAATGAAGCAGTCTGCCTTTGTTAGACACAAGTGATCTGACAATAACAGAGGCACTTAGCAAAGAACCTGATGAGCTGAAAAAAATTGTATCATTATCATTCATTCAGGGTTTTTTTTTTCCCATAAAGGAAACATGTTTTTGACCTTTACATTTTGCTTTGCTGCTGCTTATATTCACTGCAAAATTACTTACTAACTAACATTGCCAAGAATATTTGAAAGAAGAACAATGGCAACCCTTTTTGGTGTTGGCATTAATCTTCTTCTTTTTTATGGATCTCACGGCAACAGTTGAACATTTCATATGGTGATAACCGACTGCAGCTAGATTAGGGGAAGCACAATATGATTCGTGCAAGTAACTTAAGTGGCGTGAACATTCTCTAATTACTTTCTCAAGGATGTGCCATACATATGGTAAGACAAAGGATACATAATGATAGCTTCCAAAAATCCAATAATAAAATAAATTGTTAAAAGAAAGAGTCAGGTGCTAAAATCAAATGTCATCAAATACTCCAGTGTTAAAACCCTGCTCTGAATCCATTTTTAATCTTAAAGAAGTGGCGGGATTATTTAAGTTGCTGATATTTGATTTGATCCCCCACCACCTAAACCAGGGGTGTCAAACTCAAGGCCCGGGGTTGGATCCAGCCCATGGGATGCTTAGATCTGGCCTGCAAGGCTCCCCTGTAAATAGCAAAAGACTGACCCAAAATGCCTCTGCCATTGAAAATGGAGCTGGGAAAGGCCATGGCCGAGCTCTGTTTATGCTGACAGAGGGTTGCAGGAGGCTGTTGCAGCCAAAAATGGAGCTCAGGAGCCTGTTTTTGCTGGCAAAGTACTTGCGGCCCCCACAGGTGCCCCCAACAGGAGTGATGTCAAGCTGGCCATGCCCACCTTGGCCCTCCAAGATCAAACACAACCCTGATGTGGTCCTCAATGAAATAGAGTTTGACACTCTTGACCTAAACGGTACTCTAACTGGCTCAACCCTTGTACAAAACTCAAATATTGTATACAAAATCATAGGTGGGCCCACAAACACTGTTTGCTGCCAAAAGTGCTCTTATAATAAAACTAGCTTCTTATGAAGTAGTAGAAAGCTCGTGCATATGTTTAGGTGGTTTCTCAGCAGGTAGAGTTCGTCCACTTTACATATTTATTTAATTAATTAATTCAATTTGTTGGACACCCATCTCACCACAAGATAACTCTCGGCAAAGAACAAACACCATCCCATTTTCCAGCACAGCCAAGTTCTGATAGTCCATACAAGAATATTAAAATGGGCACAAATAATCGAAGCAAGCATGACTCTAAATTGGGGGACTTTCCCCTCGGCCTTCCCATTTCCATGGTGATTGTTGGATGTCAGGACAATGGAAGAGTTAATATAAGGATGTAAACTAGATTAATTAGATAATTAGATAAATTAGAAACTGAAGCAATACATCACTTCCTAATGACCCCCACCTGATGTAACTTTCCCGTCACAAGACCCATCACAAGACTCTCACTGATGACTCACACCTGACCCATCACAAGGCACTCCCCCCCCCACTTGATACACCCACACTTTATAAACAGAAGAACACTGACACCACCTAAACTCTGCTGAAGATGTTACCTAGCCTGGTAACAAAACATTCGGAAACCACAAGTTTGGAGAGCTGGCCTTCACTCTCTGTTAACATTTGTAAAATTTGTAAGTATTGCTTAAGGATAGATGAGCCAGTCAGGGCACAACAGGCAGTATGATATGGTGGTTAAGAGCCATGGTGGCGCAGTGATTAGAATGCAGTACTGCAGGCTACTTCTGCTGACTGCTGTCTGCCAGCACTGTGTAAAAAGCACTGTAAAGTGGTATATAAGTCTAAATACTATTGCTATTAAGAAATCAAGAGATTGAGTGAGTCCCTCTCTGTCAGCCCAAGGAAGAAGGCAAGGATAAACCAATTCCAAAAGAGCTGACCAAGAAAACTCTAAGAAGTTGTGCAGGCAGTCACCAGGAGTTAAGACTGACTTGAAGCCATAAAAAACCCTCTAAGAATAGAAGCCATAAAAGTAGTCAGGGATGACAGAGAGTGGGTCAAAAAGGTTCAGAGAACTGCCATATAATTGAAGCCCATCTCTTTTGTGCACATCCAATACAAGTAAAAAGTGGGCAGAACTTCAATTACAAAGATTTCCTCCATCCAATGAACAGGTTAGGGAATACTGTGTATATTATATGCCCATTATAGTGTCTATTTCTTTTTAAAGAAATCAGATACCGTATATACTCGAGTATAAGCCGAGTTTTTCAGCACATTTTTTGTGCTGAAAAAAACCCCCTCGGCTTATACTCGAGTCAGATTCCCCTCTGAAAAAAAAATGGTGTGGAGCTCCGAAGCTGGGCAGCCGCTTCCCTGCTTCCGTGTTTCCTTTGCAACTTTTAAGCATGGGGGTAATCGGAAGCAGAAAAGTTCTTGCTTGAGGATATATTGTTTTTTCTTTTTTAACTGTTTTTAGGGGGGGGAAGACCCACCGCCATGTGAGAATGCTCAGACACGAAATCTATCCGACCGAAAATAAGTGTGTGTGGGGGGGATTTTAACAGAGGGAAGATGTAGGGAGAAGGCAAAAGCGACAGAAGATCCTTCAGGGGAAACTGAGGGGGAGACTCACCCTTGGTCCAGATGAGCCCCCTTCCCCTTTCTCTAGGCTGAGAAAACAACGCGAGCCGAGGTTGCTTCGGCTCCACTCAGCTTCATTTCCTCAGCTCCAGCTGCTTTCAGTCCACTCGGGAGGAGGGGAGGAGGTGGTGGTGGCGGCTCGCGTTGTTTTCTGAGCTCTAGGCTGAGAAAACAACGCGAGCCGAGGTCGCTCCACTCAGCTTTGTTTCCTCAGCTCCAGCTGCTTTCAGTCCACTCGGAAGGAGGGGGAGGAGGAGGTGGTGGTGGCAGCTCGCGTTGTTTTCTGATAGTGAGATCATTTCCCAAATTAATTGATTCACTAACCCAAAAGAAGAAGATATTGATGACAATGGGAGGCAGGAGTCACTCTCTCCCTTGCAAGAAAAAAGCAAGAGCCGTTCTTATGATCTCTCCCTCTCTCTCTCTCTCCCCGTAATACAGTCAAGCCCTTTCCAGCACGCAGGATCCGCCCCCGCCGCTTTGCACCTTGCAAATGCAAAAACCCCAGGATTTTGCATTTGCAAGATGCAAAGTGGCGAAGGCAAATCACACATGCTGGAAAGGGCTTGACTCTATTACGGGGAGAGAGAGAGAGATCATAAGAACGGCTCTTGCTTTTTTCTTGCAAGGGAGAGAGTGACTCCTGCCTCCCACTGTCATTATCATCATCTTTTGGGTTAGTGAATCAATTAAACCTTTCATGATAGTGAGATCGTTTCCCAAATTTCCCTTAAATCAGGGAAGAAATCAGAAACAAACCTTTGGGCTGAGAATAAGCCTGTTCCTATGATGCCATTTTTGTTCACTGCAGTGTGAAAAGTGTGAAAAAACACACTTCTTTTTCTTCATCTTCTTGTTCCCTATTTACTGGTCTCTTTCAAAGAGGAAATTGTGAACATCATACTTATTCTCAACTGTCCTAGTGAAAGTTTTTATTGGTATCTATTTTTATTTTTGAAATTTATCAGTAGCTGCTGCATTTCCCACCCTTGGCTTATACTCGTCAATAAGTTTTCCCAGTTTTTTGTGGTTAAATTAGGTGCCTCGGCTTATATTCGGGTCAACTTATACTCGAGTATATACGGTATTATATGCAACGTATTTAAAAACATTGAATCTTGGGACCCTGAATAATCCATAATTCCATTAGCATCTGAAGATCTGAGCACTTCAGTAAAGCACAGATTTAGCAAAGATTCTTACGTTTAAAAAACCTCCTTGTTTTTCTTTTCTGCCTCAAGAAAGAGAAGAAAAAGAAATCATCTATGTCAATGTTTTTTTTTTTGTTTTAAATTTTGTTCAGTTTTCACATTAAAAACAAAAATCTCTTTTTGGTGGACAGCATATTTCCAGGTTATCATCTTTACATACAAATATGACAGAAATTATACAATGATATATGCATACTTAATTCTATTATTACCTTTTCCATTCCAAATTTTCAGTAGGGAAAGAAACAAACACATTAATTCTAGCCTCTTTCCTTAATTTCAATCAATTTTGTTTCATTTCAATTATTTCAATTATTTCAAATTAATCCTTTAGTATTTGTTTTTAAACATAAACAATATGTATTTACCTAATAAATACTAATAAAGTTTAATTCTAAATTCTTTCATTAATCCCAATCTAAACATTTAATTTCATTTCAATTATTTCAAATATAATCCTTAATATTTATTTTAAAAATACAAATAAACAATATATATTTGCCTAATAGTGGTAATAATGAAGTTACCAATGTCTCTCCTTGCTTTTTAATAATCTATATTAAACTTATTAATTTAGCTGGTTCTTTAGTCTGTCACATTCCCTTTCAATTACACACATTTAATAAGTTCTAAATTGATACAGATCTTAACACACCCACACAAAAAGAAAAAAGAACAAATATAAGTTTCCTCTCTTTTACTATTTTGAGTGTGACACCTTAATGATTAGATTATACCTTTATTCCCTCATCTTAATTCCCAATAAACCATTAGTCATTACATCTTCTCAATTGGATTCCACAGCATATTTCCCCCCCCTTTAATAAGAGTTATCAATATCTATATTACCCTATTTTCTAAATATTTTTAATTGCAGAAATATTCTTATTACCCCTTGTCACCCTGCAGAATCCCCCTTTTAATTCATCAACCATTATCTCTGAAAAGGCAATTTCTTTTCAACATTTTACTAGTTCTGTGGTTCTTTCTGTCACATGCCTGTTTCTTACTGCTTCTCCGGTGCATTGTGTTCTTCAATCGCCATTTCCATTTTTTGTAGCACAGAGCAAAGTGATTCGCCTCTTTCCTGTAGTAATTCTCATAAAATTTTAAGTTCCATTTTTAAGTCCCAAAGAGATATCATCATTCTTATATTTTATAATCCTCAAAGTCCACAAAAAAAAAAAGCCACTTTTACTTTCCTTCTTTCTTCTTTCAATTTTTTAAAGTTCTCAGTTATTCCAGTTCAGGGTTCATACCAAAAATATCAGTCAGTCCAACAAACAATCTTTCCTTCCTTGCTTTTTCCTTTATTCTGGTTCTGCTTTCACTTTCTAAAATTCTTACTTTGTTTCAATATTTCTGTAATTTTATACCAGTTCATTCAAAAACAAAATGTTTTCCTTTTTATTTGAACTAAATTTTTATCAAAAGGTGACACTCTCCATTATACGAAGTCTTCACTTTTTTCCCCCTATATTTTTATTTAAGGTTTTTCGAACCTCAATATTCCAAGACAATCCAGTCTCCAATTTATAAACTTTATTATTATTATTCTTTGGCAATATTAAATCCAGCTTTAATTTTATACTTGATTATTCCCAAATTATTTTAGTCCAATTTCATTAAATCTTTAATTCCAGCTTCTTCCTTTCCCGGTTCGAAGCCCCATTTAGCTGTCAAAAATATTTTCCTCTTTTTTTTTCTCTGTCCCTTTGTAATTTCGCAGCTCACTTTTCTTTTCTTAAAAATTCCATGTTACATTAATCCCAGGGTACTTTTATTTGGTTATACTGCCCAGTTGTCCTGGTTCAGATGTTATTCACCTCTTTCTTCCCTCCTGCACAAATCTTAGTCCAGCTGAGTCATCCTCTTCGGGATGGCCATTTTAGACCATCGCTGCAGTCATCTTCGGGAGGAAAAAAGGCCAAGCCCAGAGGGGGAGATGCGGTTCCCCACAGACAGGCTTGCTGCTTCCTCTTACTCCGCTGCCCCTCCAAGGCAGTTTCAGCCCCTAATCAGGATAATTGGGGCTCTCCGACGAAAGAGCACGAACGATAGTCGCAGAGAGTTGCGATCTACCATCCATCGGCGAGGAGGCTCCGCCTTCTTCCCGTCAATGTTTTTGACTTTCAGTCTGATGTGCGATTATGTCTTTCCAAATCCTGAAATGAGAACGATTTTGTTTTTATTAAATTTGCTAACTTCTCTGAGAAAATATTTTAAAAATGGCCCCTCGATCCAGCCTGAGAGAAAGAGGTTCCTGTTCAAGTGAGCCAGTTATTTTCTCCTGTCTCTTTTTGTGTTTTTTATTCAAAAGGAGCTCTGCCAGCTTCCCTCACAGAGAGTACAATTCCTGCTCGATGGGGCGCCTCTCCCATTTCTCTCTCTTTTGTTTTGATCCAGAGGAAAAACAAGAATTTATTTATTTCTATGCCCCACCCCCTTTCTTTTAATCAAAATAAGAAACTGAGCTTGCTTCCCTGCTCATGGACAAGGACAGGTAGCTCTCTTTCTTTCCCTTTTCTAACTGATTCAGAAGCTAAATAACTTCTTGTTAAGTTGAAGTATCCCCTTGTCCAGGGGTGGGATTCTACAAGTTCTCACCTATTCGCTAGAACCAGTTGTTAACATTCTAAGCAGTTCGGAGAACCGGTTGTTAGAAGAAATTACTGGCCTAATCCTGTAAGGAAGGCAGGAAGGAAACATTCTGGTGTTGCTTACAGAAACTGCCTCTCCGTTAACCCTTATTACGTTCTTGGCATTACTAGACTTCCTCTCTCAGGAACTTCTTTGGAGTTTTTTCCCCCTCCTTTGCTGGTACTTTGCTTGTGTGGAGTGACCATTCAAAGTTAAAATGGCACTTTAAAAAGTGACTTATGACTCTTTTTCACACTTATGATTGTTGCAGCATCCCCACAGTCATGAGAGGCCAGGCGAGGAGATGCATGCCTCGATGTGAGTGATGTTGAGTTGGCCACGCCAAATAATATGACCACCAAGTCATGTCCATCCAGTCAGATGACTACCAAGCCACACCCACCACCTAAGCCACACCCACAGAACCAGTTGTTAAAATTTTTGAATCCCACCCCTGCCCTTGTCTTCATATTTCTCCAGGGCATTGGGTGCTGGAGTTCTAGATTTCTGTATTAGCCTCAAGACTGTTCATTATTGAAGCGCTCTTTGTTAATTAGTCATTCATTAACTTCTTGACTTACTTGTTTGGTGTGATGCCTCTTCTTTTTCTTTTTTGCATTAAATTTCTCATAGGTTTAAGATCATTGCTTAAGATCTCTGTATTCAAATAGTTAACTATTCATGAATACCAGTGATTATTTGATTGCCCTGTGTACTGTTAACCTCTTCTATTGAACTGTTGCTACTAATTATAATTCCTTGGTTGGAATTGTGATACAGATGAAACTGTTAAATAATCTGTACTGTTCGGGTCCAACAGAAGTCATGTTCTGAGTTGGCTGATGCATTAGATCATTCATATTCCCCTCCTCAATGTTTATTTCTGGATAGATAGATTGATTGATAAATAGATAGATAGATAGATAGATAGATAGATAGATAGATAGATAGTGTTAGGGATAACATTGTTTTACCCTAACTGGTTTAGGTAAATAATAATATGTTATCATAGTTTGTTATGTTAAAGTTGTCTGCAACTTTAACTATGGGATAGTAATTAAGGGAGTGGTTGTGAAAGCACTTTAAAAGAAGCAAGACTGCAGCTTGCTCTCTCTCTGGCTTTGATGATCCCTGATTACTGCTTGGAGTCAAGACTGCATTGCTCGAACGGGAGAGAAAACAAAGGACTGATTTGTAAATGAGCTGACATAGGATATTCTGCACGGACTTCGCTAACTGAATATCCCTGAATGGATTGACTAAATGATACATGACTATTGGACTGTTATTTTGACTATGCTATGAACTCATAATGGAATAAACTATATTTTTGATAGCACAAGCGTATCTGTTATTTTTACTGTATGTTAATAAACATACAAGCTTAGCTCACTCATTTATCTGGGTGCCTATCTGACTAACACACATTCTGTTTAGCACATTCTGTTTAGCTTGTCTCCCTAACCCTGGTTGGGGAAACCAGGCTTAGCACTGGTTATGGGCCCAGAGGCTGCAAAGTCAGTTTAACTAGGATAAAACAGATTTATGTAAAAGTGAGAGTTTGTGTTGTTATACATTACAGTAAACAGACAGCTGTGTTTTATTAATTATAGTTTTATATCCATATAAGAAAACATGGCACAAGTCAATTTACAAAGTTTGTCCCTTATATCCAAGCTGGATGGAACAAACTATGTATCATGGTCTATGAAATGTAGTCTGCTTCTACGAAGAGAAGGTTTGTGGAACATAATTGAAAATCCACCAAACGTAGAGGAATGGGATCCAGAGGATAAAGAAGATAGATTAAAGATAGAAGAATTTATGCATAAAAATGAACACGCTATTTGCATAATTGCTTTAACCTTAACTGATCAGCAACTTGTTTATATCCTCGGAGAGAAAACGGTTTAAAGGTGGCTAACACAGTTTATGAAAATAAGAAACCTCATGATGAATGTATTCACTTGTTACATCGAAGGCTAGGGCATTCAAATTTTAAAATGCTTAAGAAAACTGTTGAATTATCTAAGGGAATAAGTTTGAAACCTTGTAATAAGTATTTGCAATGTAATGCCTGTAATCAAAGTAAGAGCAGGGTCACACCGGCTAATAGAGTTGATGGATTTACTACCAAAGAACCTTTAGAGGTAGTATTTGCAGATTTAATAGGTCCGAAAAAACCAAGTGTAGGAGGAGCTCGTTACATACTAAGTATAATGGACCACTATTCTAGATATGGGTTTTGCTATTTAATGAAAAGCAAAACTGAAACGTATCAAAATCTCTTTAATTGGATTAAATTTGCTGAAAGGAAAACTAAAAAGAAATTAGTAACTCTTAAAACAGATAATGGTACGGAATTTACAAATAATAAATTCCAGAACAGACTTAGAATGTTAGGTATTCAACATAAAATGTCTGCACCATATAGGCCACAACATAATGCCTTTATAGAGAGAAGAGGCCAAACATTACAATCAATGACACGAACTATGATGTCTGATTCAGGATTACCTGACAATTTATGGGGAGAAGCAATAATGTGTGGTAATCATATATTAAATAATGTTGTTAATTCAACAAGAGGTGAATTACCATTCACACTGTGGCATGGTACAAAACCTGATTTAAGTTACATGCACACATTTGGAGCACCAGCATGGGTGCATATCCCTACACAACTTAGACACAAAGGACAACATAGAGCTAAAAGATTATATTTTGTAGGATATACATCTAATCATAGATCTTATAGATTCTGGGAACCAGGTACATCTAGAGTTTACACCAGTGCCAGTGCTAAATTCCTAGAACATGTAGGATGGAATAGATTAGAGCAAGATTTAAATAATGAAGTAATTATTGAACCCTACAAAAGGCAGAAAGATCAGACTAGTTAAAAGAAGAGTCCAATTAAAGAAGAAGTCCACGAAGAGCAAATAGGACCAGAACAAGAGGAAACAGTTGATCAGGAAGAGTTAGATAATCAAGAAGAGTTAATAAATGAAAGTTCACCTGTAAGTCCTGTAATACCTAGATGTACTACACGTGTAACTAGACCACCTGATAGGTATCAAGCAAGTATAGTTTGCCAAGTAACTAAAGTTCCAACTAGTGTAGATGAACTTAGGATGTATCCTGCTAAGGATCAGGAGAATTGGCAAAAGGCAATGGAAAAAGAACTAAATTCATTAAAGGTAATGAAAGTTTATGAAGATGCTAAATTACCTCCAGGAGAAAAATCCATTGGGTGCAAATGGATATTTAAAGTAAAAACTGGAAATGATGGGACTGTTACCCATAAGGCTAGATTGGTAGCTCAAGGATTTAATCAAACTGCATCTGATTACGATGAAGTTTTTGCACCAAGTCTTAAAGCAACATCTTTAAGAGCAGCATTAGTGTGGGCAGCTAAGAAAAACTATGTCATTAACCATTTAGATGTAGAAACTGCTTATCTGCATGCACCATTGCAGCACACTATATATTTAAGAAAACCAGAAGGTATAAAAGACAATAAAGTAAATAGTAATGATTGTTGGAAACTCAAAAAGAGTCTTTACGGGTTGAAACAATCTGGGTTTGAGTGGAACCAATATATTGTGAAAGAGTTAAACAATATAGTCTTTTTAGGCTCAATTTGGAATGTTGGATAGCTGGGTTCTAAAATACTTTAAGGAAAGTTTTTGACATAAAAAATGTTATTTTAAGAGCCTCGGTGGCGCAGTGGTTAGAGTGCGGTACTGCAGGCTACTTTTGCTGCAGCCAGCTGCCTGAAATTTGGCAGCTCGAATCTCACCAGGCTCAAGGTCGACTCAGCCTTCCATCCTTTCTAGGTGGGTAAAATAAGGACCCAAATTGTTGGGAGCCAATAAGCTGACTCTGTAACCTGCTTAGAGAGGGGTGTAAAGCACTAGCAAGCGGTATATAAGTCTAAGTGCTATTGCTGTTGCTATTTTCAAGTTAAATTCATCAAAGAAGAAAAGAATAAAATTGCATCACTGAAGACTATCATTTTGGCACCAGATGTCAATGGAGTAATCTGGAGAGGAGAATCCATTGATTTTGAAAGTGACTATAGGGGACATGAAGGTAAAGGAGTATGGGGTGTTCACAAGAATGTTCACATCCTTCATTTAAAGTGAGAATTCACTTTAAGAATTCTCTCCTTGGGAAACTTAATTCTTTATTAGAGCTTCTCCTTAATTTAAATTTCGGGTTTTTTAAATTTATTTCATTTATATGACACTCTTTTCATAGTTCAAGCAGATCCTGGGCTCCAAATATCTTTCCATTTTCATTCCCATTTAAATTATTACTTTTTATTTAATTTTTTTTATTGGTATTTATTATAAATTAATAGACTGATATAATTTTTTTTAAAAAAAAATCCACTGAATTCTTAAGTGAGGCTCAACATTTCAGAGGAAAAGAATCCAACAATCCGAGGCACCAGCCAAGCTACCTTCCAGCAAGTCTTGTTGTGGATTCCCCCCTATGATCTTTGTGTTTTAATCAATGAAGGTGTCCAGGTTTGAACTAATACTACAATACATTGAACAAAAGAAGGTTCTCTTTGGAGAAGTCCTTCTAAGACCAGCTTGGATTTTCCTACTTGGAGCCATTTGAAAAATGACAATAGTATGGACTAATTTAAGATCCTTCGCTGAGGGGGTGAAAAGTTAGTGAAAAAAATATATTATCTTCTGCTGAGATGTTTTGAAAATTATACCTTAAATTACTGTAGATAAAATTTCCTGTGAATATTTTATTTTTTAAAAAATGCCACTCTAATTAAATAGGAAAGTGATAAAGAAAGGGGGGAAAAAACCCTGTATAGAAGAGAAATAATTTCTAAGCAGGTGGAAACTGAATTGTAGCAACACAAAAACATTTTATTCTTGCCAACTGTTTGGTATATTTTCAAGTACCAATGCATTTTTATATTTCAACATGGTGACAGCCTTGTTGTGCTTGAAGGAATCTATTCTTTGATCTAAGCTAATATTCAAGAACACAGATGTGCCAATATCAGGCTTACAGGACAGATGTTGTTTTTTTTCCTGGAACAATGAGAACTACCAACCAAAACTAGGAACAACAGGAAAAGGGGAAAAGAGACAATTATCTACTGTGCTGCATGAATCATATGCCAGGATATATACAAATCTACATGCAAATTAGCATAGATCAGGATTTCTAACATATTGCTTTAAAATTGCCCGGCAAAACTGAATAAAGATCTGATCAAAAGCATCCAATTAGTGCTCATGTTTTACAGATGAGGGACACTGAAGCTGAGATACAAGCAATTAAGACAAAATGAGCTACTGCAGATAAAGTTTCCTTGCAATTTTATTCACTCTCATTAAAGTATTATTAGTCAGAAATCGTGGGAAATCTACTGTAACTCACATAGAAACCTACCAGTTGATCTCAAATCGCCCCCTGTCCATTCCTGTGATAGAAAATTATCAATTTCACCAGGCTTTTTTTTAACAAACAGGATAAAAAACTAGAAAATAAGAATGAATGATGATTTTATAAGCATGAATAGACAAAAGGCAACATGTCCAGACTGTGATTTGTTCAACATTATAACTTCCATATCAGAAGTTGACACTGTATGTTTGGTATTTAGTTTATGTAATCAAATCACAGATTGCAATAGGTAGTTGTTTTACCTATTGGCATCACAGACTCAGAATAATAACCTTGATAAAGAGTAGTTTGCAACAGAGCAGCAATGGACCAGGTAGGACAGGTGATCCTTGGCTTACAATCACAATTGGACCAAAAATTATGTTGTTAAACAATATGGTTGTTAATTGAATCACTCAGTCACGAATGAATCCAGCTGCCTTTATTGACTTTACTTGTCAGAAACAAGCTCAGAAGGTTGCAAATGGTGATCATACTGCAACTACTATAAATATATGCTGGTTGCCAAGCACCTGAATTTTAATCACATGCCTGTGGGGATGTTGCAACAATTGTAAATGGGAAGACCAATTAGAACCCACTTTTTTTCAGTGTGACTCTAACTTTGAACAGCTGCTAAACAAAGAGTTGTAAGTTTAGGACTAACTGTATTACTTAAAGCTTTTCACCAATGTAGCTGTAAACAGTCTATAACAGTGTTTCCTAATCTTAGCAGATTTAAGATGCATGCACTTTAACTTCTAGAGTTCCCTCGCCATCATGGCCTAGAACAAAGGTGTCAAACTGGCAATCCAAGGGCCGGATGAGTCACACATAGGCCACGCCTATCCTAGCCCCTCCAAGGGAAAAAAATGTCACGATATGTCACATGACAGCAATGTTATGCAGCAAGTTTGACACCCAAGGCCTAGAAGATCTTGCTTCTATTTTGAATGTGAAAAAGATTGGGTCTGTAGGAAGGCTCCCCTCCCCAGAATAAAATATTCTTTATTTTTAATATTAAAGAGGCAGAATAGAATATTTCCCCTGAAGAAAAGGAGGAGAGACTTCTTCTTAAAGGCAGAAAGCAGCCCCAATCTTCCTGTTATAGGAAAATAGCCTCGAGCAGAAGCATGGAGAGGCTGGTCTTTAGGAATTGAGATTTTGTATCCATTCAGAAAGACTGGGCCACTCTATTCTTAGGCAAAGAACAACCAGAAACTCCAAATAAACAACACACTTGTTCTGACCCAGCCTTAGCAGAAACAAGAAACAGACGCCTTGTTCTGAAAAACCCCACTTTATTTATCTCCAGTGAATTAATGGCATCCACACACCAAAAAGTCCAGGTAATAGTCCTTCAAAGAGTTAAATACAGAAACAGACCTTATCAGTTCCTTAGGATAATTGTCAGGCTGTGAACTCCCAGCAGTAAAGCTGCAAATTAAGTTCTGCCAAGCAGTCTCTGAGGCACAAAACACAATGAACCAAATCTTCAGAAATTTGAACTGTTGTCTCCAACAACCACCACTCCCCTTTCCTTCTATTTATTCCCCAGCCAGGGAAGGGCCATTCAGCACCACATGTGCCTTGTTTCCCAAGTTGACTCCTTGTCCACAATTGTTCTCCTCCCCTAACAATTCTGCACATACGTGCATCAAGAACAGGCCCCAGCTGTTCTTCCTCTCCACTTCTCTCAGCTTCCAAAGGCAGCTGCCACTCCAGTGGCTGGGAAATGTCAGACACCTCTGGCTCTTTTTCTGCCTCCAACACAGAGCATCCATCAGAGCCTTCCTCAGACTCCAGAACTGGCCCAAGTTCCTCCCAGCCTCCTCATCATTCAAGTCTGCCACCAGCCACAACAACAATAACCAAGAAGCCAAAGTGGACAAGATTAGCTCAAACAAACAAAGCACCTAGGATTTGCATTTTTCTTTTGCCTGTAGGGTCAGCCATGACCCCTACATGACTCCATAGGAATCTGGCAACAGTCATTAATATGTTAAAGGACATATTCTTGCACAGGCACCGGCATCTCAATCACAAAGGCTCAAAGAATGTATAAAGCCCACCTACTCTCAACCCCATTTTGTCAACCACCCGAGAAAGATGTTGCTGTCACTGAAGTTTCTTTTTTTTTTTTTGAAAATTTTATTGATTTTTAAAAACAAACATAAACAAACAAACATAGAAAGATAGAAACATAAAACATCTTTTTTGAAAGCAGCCTGATCCCAGGTTACATTTCTTCGTGCAGACACAAATTCAAGTTCATGCTCATTTTTATATTCCATTCCATATCTTATTACCATTCTACATTTTCTATATAACTTCTCCCCTCTTTCAACTTTCTTAATTTTATTTTATTTATTTCATCTCAATTCAAATCATCATACTTATATTCTTTGTCTGTCCTGTTTCAACTGTCTATTATCTTTTCTCATTAAGCAAAATTTCTCCTGTAATCACTGATTAGAGTATGAAGCCTTTATATCTTTCCCCTAAAATTATAACACTTAATATAATACATAACTTCCGTTCAGATTCTGCTTGGTACATTCTAAAACTACACACTGTATTTTAAAAAAAGAAAAAATTATAAATATATAACATAATTAAAACAGCAATCCATACCAATTCAATTCTATCATTAATATTAATATTCATTTAAATCTTAAACATTTTACACATTACTTTTCAAATAAGTATCATACTTCTATGGGAACACTTATAAACTTTCCATAATTACTCCCCCCCCACTTCACTTATATTTTATAAAACATTGAGTAATTAAAATCTTCCCATTCCTTCCTAGTTCAATTCTCTCATTTATTTCATTTCATTTATTTTGTTCACAAAAGTTTCACTAAATTACACTGACTATTTTATTCCACTTTTAATCATATGTTGTTTCCAATTTTCTAACATTATTTCTATTACAAATATAACAATACAATTTTATGTACCTTTACAGAATCCCTTTTTCAGTTATTTTCACCCATTATCTCTGAATAAGTCCTGTTTCTTTACATCTTGCTCCAGACCTTTGTAACTTATCTTCCCTTCCTTCTTCCCTTCCTTCTTCTCTCTCCCCTTTTTACCCCCCTGTCTCTCCACCTCCATTTCCCTCTTCTGTATTCCCCTTTTTTGTTGCTTTCCAACATTATATCTACTTTTCACATTATTTTTCCCTTTTTTGGCTGTTTTTTAGGTCTTAAATTCTCCATTCTCTTTCCCTGCTTTCCCCTTTCTTCCCCAAATAGAGTTACTTGTTCATTAAAGATGGCTTCTTCTTTATCCCAATCTTCTTGTTGCACAGTCTTTTCTTGTTTCTTGTAGACACAGATTGCCATTTCTAAGAATTGAAAAACGGAGCCAAAGGAGCCCTTCCCTTTTTGTGCCTCTTCTTTATATTTTTTAAATTCGATTTTCAGTTCATCCAGAAGTGATGCCATTGTAGAATTTTTTTAAACAACCATCCAATTGTTTTTAGTCATTCAAATATAATTTCCAGAAATCCCAAAGTCACCAAACAATCCAAAGACACACAAGCTGTTTCTTTTAACACTTTCTTCTTTTCTCTTCTGGGGGTTACTATTTAGTTGCAAAGTTCCAGTTAAAATGTATCTTTTAGAAGTCTTTGTTAAGATTTAACTTTAGATTCTTTTGACTTCCAGGCAGTCTCCTCCTTCGAAGTCCTGCCCTTATTCTTTTCCTCTCCCTTCCCACTTATAGCAAAAAAAAAAAAAAAAGGATTTTTTAGTGTTCAGAAATCTTTATTGTCCCTTTGGCATTTAATTATATTTCCAGTTTAATTATCTATTGGTGCCAAAGCGGATTTTTCCGATTTCTTATTCAGCTCTTCTCGTTGTCAGCGTGAGGAAGGAGAGTGAAGAAAAAAAAACTTTCCCATTTCACTTTCATTTGCTGCTTCCAACTCTTCTTTGGGAGTGGTGTTGTCTTTTGTAAAATTTAAATTCCAGGATAGCTTAGTTGTTGCTTTTTGTCCCGATCAGCCAAAAACTTTTACTTCTTAACTTCCTTCTGCACTTTCTTTTCCGGTTGAGTGCTTCTTTGAGGCGGCCATTTCTGACCGCCGCTCTACTGCCTTTGGGAAAGGGAGTTTAGCCAGCTTAGGAGAAGAAATGCGGCTCCCCTCAACCCTGCTGGGTCTCCCCCATCTTCACCCACCTCTACGGGGTGGCTTAGCCCCGAAGCCAGCTGGCTCGGGGCGCTCCAGTGGTGAGCCCAGGCAGAAACCGTGCACAATCACAGATTCCTGCCTGCCGCCAAAGCCCTGCAAACTGGAACTCCCGTCACTGAAGTTTCTAATTATCAAATAAATGGAGATTTTTCTTTCCTGCAGTCTGCCTCCATTTTATTTTAGCATCTTTCTCCCGGCTTGGAACCAGACCTGATTATTCTTCCAATGAGTCATTGAAACATAAAAATATGATTTACCTTAGCCATTGGCTAAGTTACTGGCTTATTTTAACAAAATGGTTGGCATTAAGGAGATTTTAGGGAAGTGATGTAATTGTAATTCTAATCACCAATGAAATCATCCAAAGTAATAATGATAGGGAAATAAGGCATCTAAGGATATATTTTATGAGTAATTTATATTATATCATGCAGTCTGGACATAGCAAGTATTTACTAGCACTAGACAGTCTGGACATAGCAAGTATTTACTAGATTGATGGGATTGAAAATGGGATCTTCACATCTAAGGGCTTATTTTTTTAAAAAACCAGGACTATATGAATTTCAGGGATAAGAGCAATTTCTGTTTTCATTTGTACTAAATGGTATGGAAGCATCAGTGTAAACAAGCCCTTAAGCTTCTATCTGTAAACAATTTCTGTAAACTGTTGTTCTGTCCTAACCTTGAAAAATCCATGCAATCATTGCACAAATTGTCACTAAATTCCTGCTTCTCATGTTACAGCTATGAGGGGTGATATATTGTCACAAGGATGAATGACTGAAACCAGTCATTTCTATGTTAACCTTTATTATTTTAAGATTCCTGTTCCAGTGATCAAAGGTCTTTGCTGACGGATGATGCAACAATTGCTAAATGGGACAATGAAGGATCGCCTAGTGATAATCATGTCTACACAAAAGACCACTATTCTTGCAAACTGTGAATACTGGCTTCTATTGATTGATCCCTGAGGTTTGGGGTCAAATGGATAAAAAGCTAGCTCAGATTTGAAAAATCATACATTTGTGTCAGAAGAGATAAGCACTCATCAGCAGCTCTAGCTATGAAGAGGCGTAAAAACATATATGCCTAGAGCTAACAGAATAACAGAGTTGGAAATAACCTTGGAGGTCTTCTAATCCACCCCCCTGCTCCACTAGGAAATCCTGGTCCATTCTGGACAATTGACTATCCAATCTCTTCTTTAAAACCTCCAGTGTTAGAGCACCCACAACTTCTGGGGAAAGCCATTCCATTGACTAATTGTTCTTCCTCTCAGAAAATTTCTCCTTAGTTCCAGGTTGGATCTTTCTTTGATAAAGCTTCTGTCCATTACATCTTTTCCTGCCCTCAGATGCCTTGGAGTTGATGAAGTCACACACACGAGTTTGACTTCTAGTAGCAGTTTGCTTTCTTTCTATTCTAGAAAACCAATCTGATCAAAATAGATATATGTTGGGGATTTCCTGCCCATCCTATATCATTTTCCTACCATGTCTACCTTTCTAAAACTACAATCCTGGATATACTTACTTGAGATAAGCTCATTAAGGTTAGTGTTCTGTCCTTAATTAGCATTCTTGAGATCCCCGCGCTTTGATTGGCCAAAGCGCGGGGCACTCTGATTGGTCAGGCGAGCCGCGCCGATTGGCTCGCTAAGAATCTCCCGCGATTGGTCCATTCGGATCGCGGGAGATTCAAAGCGGTGCCATTGGCCGCGGCCGCCGCGGCTAAAAGAATAAAAGCCGCGATCTTTTTCCCTTTGCCCCAGTTCAGTTCCAACCTCAAATAAAGAGCATGATTTGAAGTCACCGATTCCTGGCATCATTTCGCGGACACAACAGTTAGTACCGCTTACTTTTGAGTAGACATGTATAGAATTGCAATGTTAGGGTTCTGAAAGTATATTGAAGGTGTTGGTGCTGGAGATTCCATTTTAATCCAAAACTTAAGAGCATGGGCATCAAACTCAATTGTGTCACATGACAGATCATGATGTATCACAACTTTTCTGCCTTTGCAGAGCTGAGGTAGACCTGCATGTGATGCATCTGGCCCACAGGCCACCAGTTTGACACCCCTGACTTAGAGGAATGATTCAAATGAATGCAGAGAAGACTGAGCAAGGTTACCTGCAAGGTTTTATTCCCTAAGTTCTGGTTTTGCAAAGATCAATCTTGTTCTTGGCCCTTTTTCAGTCTACAGGAGTTGAAAAGAGGGGAAAATATTTTAGTTGTAAAAACTTAATCTCAACATTAATTCTGTTTTGAAAGAACTCTCTCATTTCTCCTAAATTGACAAAGACATTTCCATTTGCCCAAATCTCTGATAGTAACCCAATATTAATGTTTGAAAGAAAAGCACCCTTCAGAATTCTAGGAAAGCTATTGAGGAAAACATAGAGTGAGTAAAGAAAGATTTTTCTTGAATAGGTTCACTAATGATCCACACGTCTTAGTAGACCTTGGCACCAAGCCTACTGTGTTCATTACTAAAGAAACAAATTACTGATTCATATTTTTTTTGATCCAGCTGAGAACAATAAATGGAAATTAATAAAAAGGTTTCTGCTTCCCCCAAAAAAAGTATGTTTCCATGGTGTACTTAATTTTTTCTAGACAATGGTGGAATCTCTGTAATCTTCATTCTCAACTGAGAGAGTTCTAAACCTACTTTATCAAGCTCTTTATAAAACCTGTGTTTGCAGAGTTTGGGGCAGAGTTGGCTCTATATCCCTTTTTCTACATCATAATCAGGGATTTGGTCAAGAGAGGGTCAAAATGAGCTTCTGCAGCTGATTGTGCATAAATATTTGAAAGCCCTGGGCTGTAAATGTGTGATGTTGTCGTTGAATATAACTTTATTGATTAGGCAGTTGAACATATCAAGAAACAATGGGCAATGACCATAATAACATAGGATAAAATAAGGTAAAATGAAGTAAGATGAGATTAAAATAGAGTAGCAAAAGATAAAGAGTGAGATAAAGTTATGAAATGGAGAAATGTAAGATGAGTTCTAAAATATCAAACAGTATTGTTTAGATGAATGAATGTGTTCTGTAAAATATATTCTCAGCTGAACAGGTTTTTAATAGTAATTTTATTAAAAATAAAAACTAATGCAAACTAAAATGTAAAAGAAAAAATAGCAAGTGCAGAAAAGAAAAAAATAGAAAAAGTAGAGAAGAAATAAATAATATTAAAGCAAAAGAGAGAGAAATGTATAAAGAAATGACTTCTTTCTTCATCACAACTGATATAAACAATTTTAACTTATCACCATCTCTTAAATTAAAACAAATCTTTTTTTCCCCACATCACATCTCTTATCTATAAACAAATCCTTAAAGCCTTGTCATTTCAGTCCTGATATCAGCAAAAGTTCATTAAGGGTTAATAAAAGAGATAAGTATGTCTTTTAATCTTAATCAAATAAATCAATTCAAATAATGTCTTAGAACTTTATTTCTTCTCAATTTTTGTTCCTTTTCACAAAAAGTCTTCAAACTTTAATGTGTCTCTTTTGTAAATCCAACATAGAAAAATTATCCAAGTCGTTGTTTTGGTTTGTTATTTGTATATCCTTAATATCCTATAAAGAATATTAAGACCTCAGCTGGCTTATTTTGAATACTTGAGTGGCAACTCTTTTTATATTATTCTTGTTGCCTGTTATTTTTAAGTCCATTTTCAGGTCAGTCTCCATCTTGTCGGATATAATTTCTCCAGGTCTATCTATCAAGGTCGACCCTCTTAAAATTAACCTCTGACTCCATTGTTCAAAAGTATTCTTCAATATGTCCAATATTAAAATATTTTGCTTCATTACGTAAATCAAACTTAAGTATTTTCTTCTCCTTAAATTGTAATCTTTCTGGTTCCATCTTGTGTCCAACTCTCAAAGTCTCATCCTATCAGTTAATTTTTTTAATGAAAATTCTGAACCAAAGCATTTTCTCATGGGAAGGATTCTTATAATTAATTCTAAAATCTTATTTCAAATCCATCTGGACCCTTAGTCTGTTTGTAACTTTCCAAAATCAAAGTTCGAATCATCCTATGGCTGTTTGTTTCAAAGGAATTCTTAAACTTGTATTCCAAACTTCTTTTGCTAAGGATTGAAGGAAACACACATCATGGTGATTGCTTGTTAACTGAAAAGCAGTTAACAAGCAATACCCCAACAGGAAGCATGTGAACCACTGTCCTTTTTGAAGCTGCTGACCACAGTTGCAGCAAGATGGTTATTCCCTTGTCTCCCAGACCTCTAAACCCATTGGTGTCTACTTGTGGCCCTTTGCAAGAAACAATGGTCTAGAACATTTGTGGATGATCTCAAATACTCTTCTTATTTGAAGAGAAATTACAAAGAATCAGTTAATTCATCAGCTCTTCATTCCAACACAATTATCAGCTATGCTTTCAGCAGAGTTGTCTTCAATTTGCCTCAAAGTTCCCTGAGCTGAATAGCCCTGACTACAAACTTAGCAGTTCTAAGGATTATATTTATATTTGTGTTCTAAAGGAAATACAATCCCAAACTATGTATGCCCTATTACCAGTAGCTATTGATAACTTTAGCTGAATTTGTTCAATCCCCTTTTAAAAGCTAGCTTATTAGCACTCTAAATTAGTGGTGGGATTCAAATTTGTTTACTACCGGTCCTGTGGGCGTGGCTTGGTGAGCGTGGCAGGGGAAGGATACTGTAAAATCTCCAGTCAGAGGTGGGATTTGCCGGTTCAATGAACTACTCAAAATTTCCGCTACCGGCTCTTCAGAACTTGCTGAATACCCACCTCTGCTCTAAATCCTTTTTATAAAGAGGCACTCAGCACTATACCCACAAATATTCCAGGTGATTTTTCAAACTTCCTGAAATTTTAGAGTATGTGGCAGGTGATGGCTAAGAGCACATGTGCAAAATGCAATGCAATGCAATGCAATGCAATGCACGCATGTCCCCTGTGCATGCGCCCCACCTGGTGCATGCCCTATGCCCCCTGTGCGTACATGTGCATCCCCGCATATGCATGCATGTCCCCCATGCAAGTGCCCTGCTCACTGTGCATGCATGTGTATCCCCTGCACACAGACCCCTCCCCCATATGCATCCTGCACTCTGCGCATGCATGGCAGAGACCTGAAGACCAGCTGGCTGGCGGGAGGCACGCATGCACATGTGCAGCAGAACTGAGCTGGGGAGTTAGTGAACAGATACAAATAAATGTCTTCATGGGCATTTAAACTTTCTGACAGATCCCTCTATCTCCTTGTATTTAAATGTTTCTCTCTACATCTTTAAAACTTCATAGATGGGAAATAGCTTGGATTTGGAAATAGGTAGGAAATTGCTTGGATTTGCATTTGGAAATTATTTCAGTCTTGTTGCTTTTGTGCAGTCTGGGTGACCCCTGCTAAGAATAGATCCTTCTAATCTAAAGGGTTGCCAGATACAGGATTTAAAAACTGAGAGATCTCATTAGATGTATAGAAAGTTAGCATCCACCCCTCTCCTAGAAGAAGAAAATATTGTAGGAAATATTCAAAAGGCAGAATACTGTATTTCCCTGAATGAAAAAAGGAGAAACGTGTTTTTAAAGACAAAGCAGATTCCTGCAGCTCCCTGCCTACCCACCAGCACCAGGGTGATGGGATCAGAGCATGATAGGATTAGCCCTCTACCCATCTCACCACTTGGCACCTGGGAAGATTGCATCACCAAGCTACCCATGCATGGCCCCATGGGAGTCTGACAACCAATCAGCATACATTTCTTGCCACAGGAACAGGAAGCAAGTTCAAAGTCCAGAGAGGCCATAAAACCCAGGGACTCTCAGCATCTTTTCCCTTTTCGCTCAGGAGCTCCAAGGTAGGTGGTCCTGTTCAGATAACAGATAGTCAGAGTTGGAAAGGACCTTGTAGGTCATCTAGTCCAACCCTCTGCCCAAACGGGAGACCTACACCATTTCTGACAAATGGCAGTCCAATCTCTTCTTGAAAGTCTCAAGTGATGGCGCTCCCACAACTTCCAAGGGCAAGCTGTTCCATTGGTTGATTGTTCTCACTGTCAGAAAGTTTCTCCTTATTTCCAGGTTAAATCTCTCCTTGTTCAGTTTCCATCCATTATTTTTTGTCTGGCCTACAGGTGCTATAGAAAATAGCTTGACCCCTTCCTCCCTGTGGCAGCCCCTCAAATATTGGAAGACCACTATCTTGTCTTCCTTGGTCCTTTTCTTCACTAAAACTAGTCATGCCCGGTTCCAGCAACTGTTCTTCATGTTTTAGTCTCCAGTCCCCTAATTATTCTGATTGCTCTTCTCTGCACTCTTTCTAGAGTCTTGTTATGTATGTACCATAGTTAATAAAGTATGAGCTTGAGGTTAAGTGCAGGGCTCTGGCCCTGCACTTCTGATTGGCTGTTAGGCGGCCAGATCGGATTGGCTAGTTCTTAGGAATCCGATTGGCCCTTAACAGAGGATTATTATTGGTTTAAAGTACTTGCGTTCATAGCTCGCTATTGGACAATTCTCACAAAGGTTGCCTATATAAGGCAGGGTTCACTGTTGTTGTTTTGAGAAGTCACTATGCTAATAAAGAGCTGAAAGTCACTATTCAGAGGCTGTCTCCATTTACTCTGACCCATGTCCAAGTACTTAACAAGTCTGAACATCTTTTTTATAATGTGGTGACCAAAACTGGATGCAGTACTCTAGGTGTGGTCTTACTAAGGCTTTACAGAGTGGTATTAGTACCTCACTTGATCTCGATTGTATCCCTCTGTTAATGCAATTTAGGATTGCATTAGCTTTTTTGGCAGCAGCTGCGCTCATATTTAGCTGGTTTTTCACTAAGACTCCAAGATCCCTTTCATAGTTACTGCTATTGAGCCTGGTTTCACCCAGTCTATATGTGTACTTTTGGTTTTTCTTGCCTAAGTGTAGGACTTTACTTTTCTCTACATTGAATTTCATTTTATTAGATATGGCCTACTGTTCTAGACTGTCAAGATCCATCAGGATCTTAAGCCTATCTTTTTGGGTGTCAGCTATTCCTGCCAGCTTAATATCATCTGCAAATTTGGTAAGTTCCCCTTATATTTCCTCATCTAAGTCATTAATGAAGATATTGAAAAGTACTGGGCCTAAGATAGAACCTTGTGGCACCCCACTGCTTATTTCCCTCCATGTAGACTTAGACCCATTAAGGCCTTACTCATTGAGGATGGTTTGTCAGCCAGTTGCGAGTCCATCTAGTGGTGGTGCTATCTATTCCACTTTTTTTCTAACTTACTAAGAAGTAGGTTGTGGTTTACTTTTGTTCATCAATAAACTATCTTTCCAAGCAGTCACCATGTTTCAAGTGTCTTTTCCCCCACTTGGAACTGAATCCAGATGGACATTTCTTCCAACAGATGGTAGCAAATAAATTCAGAAAATTATGTTTACTGACTTCTAGTTGTCATCTAGACAGAACCAGTGGCTCCATTCCTGAACCTAAGTGACTCACTATTTATTACAAATTTTTGAATGTGCAATATATAATTGTTAAAAAAGAGAGATGGGCTGCCCTTAGCTTTCAGAATGAATAGACGTATATATCTTGGAGGGGGGGGGATAATTAAATATGCACACCAGAACAATTAGACACAAGAACAGTTTTTCCCCCGAAAGCCATCACTCTGCTAAACAAATAATTCCCTCAACACTGTTCAACTATTTACAGTCTGCACTACTATTACTATTAATCTTCTCATCACTACTCATCACCCATTCCCTCCCACTTGTGATTGTATGACTGAAACTTTATCACTTGTATCCTTATGATTTATAATGACTGTTTCCTAGTATGATTTGATTGCTTATTGTACCCTATGGCTATCATTAAGTGTTGTACCTTATGATTCTTGACTCTTGACGAATGTATGTTTTCTTTTATGTACACTGAGAGCATTTGCACCAAGACAAATTCCTTGTGTGTCCAATCACAATTGGCCAATAAAGAATTCTAATTCTATTGTGGTATCAGAGGGCTCTGTATTCTAACTATAAGCTGTTATCACAAGAATAAGAACTTCTGAATGAGAATAACTTCTGACAGGGATCTGGGGCTATTTACAAAATCCTAACCCTTCAGAGACAGACTATATAACATAGAGTGCAAGGTTTCTTTGTGTCAAATTTTAATACATTTAATCCAGTGTGGGAGAAAGTTAAATATAGGCTTAATGTTTCTATACATTTGAATAACAATCGTGGGAACTTTGAAAGGATTGCTAGATACCCTTACCACAGAGACTAAAAAGCATTAAAATCAAATATTTAAAGGCATTCGTTTTTCTTTTCATAACTATTGATTGAGAGAATCAAATTGGAAATGATAGTAATTCTATCTTTCTTAACTCTAAATGCTGGCTATAATTACTGCCAGTGACTTTGAAGGCTTTGGACGTCTCAACCAAAAAACACTATTTACTTAAATGGAGTTGCCCACAGTTCCAATCATCCTCTTTCCGAGTTGTTTTCACACTGTGTGGCCTTAATTTTCCCCAAAGTCCAAATCTTGTTTTTGAGTTTGCCTGCCTGCTGGGTCCATCTTGTCTCAATGACATCTTCCTATCAGCTGAACTCTTTGTGTTCAGCTTATCGATCTGCTGTTCACCAGAGACTTGGAATGAAAAATACTGTCTTTAATGCCGTGCTTTCTTGAGACCATTTGATGTTTGGAGATAGGAGATAGGCATTCATGGCCAGTTAAGATTTATTATACTTTGGTTGCAATTCTGTGTGTGAATAAATGCTTGACATCTTTACCAAATTCTTGAGGCTTTTCCATGTCTTAATGAAATGACACCCTAGGTAGCTTTTTCATCTTCTGTTTCCACACATTGTGCTTTTTGTGTTGTTACTTATTTTAAAATGCTTTTAACCATTTGTAAACCATCCAGAGTCAGTCTGAATAGAGTGTTCTATAAATTGAATGAGTTATCTTTATGATTGGTCACACAGTCAGCCAGATGTTTAGACAGGATTCAGCATTTTAATCCATTTATTGTGTCCTTCCCAAGGAGCTGGGATAAGCAGATGTTTGATGGTGTTGGAGGTATCATTGCAAGATGTGAGCTTTTCAAAGTAAAGCTGCCTTTTGCAATTGACTGATGGGGATTTTATTAATGCCAATAGTGTTCAAATGGTGATCCAGATGTTTTAGGATTGCACCCATTCCTATTGGTAGTATCTTTATTTGCTTGATTAATTCCTGCCCATCAAAAGTGACTCCATCTTTGCTTTCTTTTGCCACAGACATTCTGCTTCTATTTCAAGGCAGGGGTGGGATTCAGTTTTTTTAACAACCTGTTCTGTGGGTGTGGCTTAGTTGATGGGTGTGGCTTGATGGTCATGTGACTGGGTGGGCGTGGCCAACTCAACATCACTCATGTCAAGGGGCATTTTTCCTCGCCTGGCCTCTGATGACAGAAAGGAGGCTGTAATGGTCATAAGTGTGAAAAATAGTCATAAGTCACTTTTTTCAGTGCCATTGTAACTTTGAATGGTCACTAAATGAACTGTTGTAAGTCAAGGATTACCTGTACAAAAAGCTTCTTCTTTTCTGCAAAAATTTTTCTGCAAAACGTTTTCCTAAATACCAATCATTAGATTAAAAATACCTGCAAGCCAGAGTTACAAATCAGGCAGGGTGCCAGAGCACCTTGAGGAATGAAAATAGTTAAAATGCAGTGATAACTATCAAGCAGCCATCTCTTGCTCATAAAGTGAAACTCTTTAGCAGAGAGGTCGTTTAAGCTCTCGAGAAAAAGCACACCGAGGAAAAGCAATCCTTAGATCCATTTGCACCACTTAAAAATACCAGCTAGTTTCACTCACCTCACAAGACATCCGAAGGAAATCAACCAGATTTATAGAAAGGTCAGATGCCCCCCAGAAAGGCAGTAAAAAAAAGTGCCAAGCTTGCATAGTACTAAAGCAGTGAGGAAGACCCCCTCCCCAGATAGAGAAAAAAACCATGCGGCAAGAAAAAAATCGAACACAATACAAATAATTAAATCACAACAGTAGTTGTTGCTTGTTGAAGCTGAATAGGGAAAATTATCCCATCAATAAACACAGAATTAAACTTCACCAAGCACAGAATTAACCTTCACCAAAAAACAGTTTTAGACCAAAACTCAGAAAGAGTATGTAAACTAACATTTGAATGTCAAGCCTTGCTGAATGTCACTCATTTGGTTCCCTGTCACTAAAAGCTTTGCTTCATTATTCAATTATTTCTTCAAAGTGCTGATTGTTCAGGGAAGTATTTCCTCCCAATAGCAGTGTAAAAATCTTAAAACAACCCTTCCCCTTTAAAAAAGCCAAGCCCCAAAGTTTCGGAGACAGTAAGTCTAGGCTGTCTGCCAAGAATGTAATAAGGGTGGAAAAAAACAAAAGGAGATTGCTTCTAACTACCAGTTCTCTAAACTGCTTAGAAAGTTAACAAGGGGTTCTATAGAACCAGATAGAACTGATAGAATCCCACCCCTGTTTCAAGGTCCTTGTATTTTTAAAAAAACTTTCTATAGTTCTTTCTCTTATGTTCTGCTGCATCCAGGTGCTGCAACATCCACTATCCAGACCTTTTCTGTCTTTCTTATCAACAATTATTATTATTATATATACAAAAATGTGAAATCACAGTTGTTAGTTCTTCAGCTAATTGATCTTGGCCAGATCATTTGCATCAAGTTTGTCCCACAATGTAAAATGTCCTAACATACCAGCATAGTATATGCATAGATCCAAGCAGTGTGGCCTTTTGTAGATGGAATTCTTTATTGGCCAAGTGTGATTGGACACACAAGGAATTTGTCTTGGTGCAAATGCTCCTAGTGTGCATAAAAGAAAGATACATTTGTCAAGAGTCAAAAATTATAAGATACAACGCTTAATAATAGTCATAGGGTACAATAAGCAATCAAATCATAATAGGAAACAGTCAATAAAAAATCATTAGGATACAAGCAACAAGGTTACAGTTATACTGTCATAAGTGGGAGAAGATGGGTGAAAGAAAGGATGGGAGGATTAATAGCAATAGTAATACAGTCTAAGTAAATAGTTGGACGTGTTGAGGGAATTATTTGTTTAGCGGAGTGATGGCATTTGGGAAAAACTGTCCTTGTGTGTAGTTGTTCTGGTATGCAGTGCTCTATAGCTCTATAGCGTTGTTTTGAGGGTAGGAGTTGAAACAGTTTATGTCCAGGATGTGAGGAGTCTGTAAATTGTAATTGTAATTGACAGGTGGAAATTTTGTCAATATGCAGATTTTCCAACTGCCCTGTAAATTTTTTTTAGTGTGTGGCACTCAAACTGCCACTGGGATCACTATTGCGGGTTTATGCTGTAACCCGTCAACTTCAATTTTCGCATCTTGTCTGTGTGATCTTCTCCAATTCTTTGTCTTCTATACTGCTATCCCCTAATATAGCAGAATACTATAATTAATAATTATATATTAATCCACCATAATTATCCACAATTTCTTCTTTTCAACACAGATAAATCTGGTGTGTTATATGCCAAGTTTTATCAGTTTGTTTGTCTTCATAAATCCCACAATCTTTTAACCTACTCATTTTTTACTATTTTTTTCAATGTATGTTCTCACACATTTTTCATTAATGGCACATGGAAATCTTTTTTTAAAATAAAGCTTATTAAATTTTCACCTTTAAAAAAACCAAATTCTATATACATTTTTGCAGTTATTTGTGACATCAGTTATACCATTCTCCAATACATACACACATATACATTATTTACAATTACACTTTTAAGCTTCTACTTTTGCATTATATTTTCTTTCTATTTGCTAACCAGACATATCATTTTTCCCAGGCCATATAGAATTCTTTATCTTCCCTCTTCTGCAATTCCATTGTGAATTTGTTCATTTCTGTGCAATCCATTACTTTTTTTATAATCATGTCATCTGTGGGTATACTATCTTATTTCCAAATTTGAGCATATAGTATCCTAGCCTCTGTTAAGATATGTATCATTAGACATTCATTCTCCTTCATATATTCTCCTTTGGAAATCTTGAAGTTCCAATGAATCACTTTAGCAATTCCTATGTCATGGTTTATAATTAGTTTGTGTGATCTTCTTGTATGAACTGAGTATATGATCTGCTGTTTCTTTTGCTTCTCTGCACATAGTTCTTATATGTTAAGGCTGCAATCTTTCACATAGTTATCTTGTGTGAAAAGCCCTCTCATACATAAGGGTTTGTGAAACTGAGTAGCACAAGGGTGTCAAACTCATGGCCCATGGGCCGGAAGCATCATGCACTGGCCACGCCCACCCCTGGTTTAGCAAAGGGGGGGAAGTTGTGATATGTGATAATGTGTCATCACGAGTTTGACCTTTCTGGAGTAGCATCTGATCTGCTCCAGGTTTATTAGGTTAATATATATATATATTATATATATATAACTAATGATAGCCGTCCATTTACCCGAAGCCAAGCTGCAGTAAAGGCCTCCAATAAAGTAACACAATGTTGCCAGCCAATCAAGATACAAAAAGATCCCCCCCCCCCCAAAAAAAAAAACAGACAGAAGATATTAGTAGCAGAACACAGCAAACTCCAAGACCAATAAACACAGACCAAGACTCTCAACCAATCAGGAGGAAGAAAAAACCATTCTGACACAGCAATAGGCTGCCCCAAATTGAAATCTGAAACCACTGTAAAAGTCTGACTCACAGACAAACACCATACAGAAGCCTGATGATGGCAGATGAGATTCTGCTGAAACGTTGCTACAACTTTAAAAGCACCACTATTATGACGTGGGAAAATACCCGAACAAAGCTGAATGCCAGACATGTAAGTACCCGCGAAAACTTATATATATATATATATATATATATATATATATATATATGTATATGTATGTATATGTATATATATATATATATATGTCTGGCATTCAGCTTTGTTCGGGTATTTTCCCACGTCATAATAGTGGTGCTTTTAAAGTTGTAGCAACGTTTCAGCAGAATCTCATCTGCCATCATCAGGCTTCTGTATGGTGTTTGTCTGTGAGTAAGTACCCGCGAAAACTTAAGAAAACATATATATATATTTGTTTTCTGAGGTTCTCAGAAACCCGAATAACCAAAGATCCATATATACATATACATATACATATACATATACATATACATATACATATACATATACATATA
Source organism: Hydrophis major (assembly GCA_033807585.1). Taxonomy (NCBI): domain Eukaryota; kingdom Metazoa; phylum Chordata; class Lepidosauria; order Squamata; family Elapidae; genus Hydrophis; species Hydrophis major. The sequence continues at coordinate 189,996,289 of CM066328.1, read as the reverse complement.
CATATACATATACATATATATATATATATATATATATATATATATATATATATATATATATATATATATCTGGCATTCAGCTTTGTTCGGGTATTTTCCCACGTCATAGTAGTGGTGCTTTTAAAGTTGTAGCAACATTTCAGCAGAATCTCATCTGCCATCATCAGGCTTCTGTATAGTATTTGTCTGTGAGTCAGACTTTTACAGTGGTTTCAGATTTCAATTTGCGGCAGCCTATTGCTGTGTCAGAACGTTTTTTTCTTCCTCCTGATTGGTTGAGAGTCTTGGTCTGTGTTTATTGGTCTTGGAGTTTGCTGTGTTCTGCTTCTAATATCTTCTGTCTGTTTTTTTGGGGGGGGGCTCTTTTTGTATCTTGTATCTTGTATTTTTGTATCTTGATTGGCTGGCAACTTTGGGACAAGATAAAACAACTTACAACTTGGAGAGCTGAATCTACAAACATTTACAAACAGGAAAAGCTCTTGAAAAAATTAAAGAAATTAGAACATGACAAGAAAACCCCCAACAACTCACAACAACACCTGAAACAATTAGTGTACAATGTTTCCAACAGAGAACTCACCAAAACAGAAACAGAAGTCCTAACCAAAGGATTCAATTATGCTATAGCACCCCAAAAAATCCCCACAGAATCCATCATATGTGCAGTAGAATCCAGCCTAACTAAACTAAATACAGATGAAGCTGATAAAATAAGACACCAAGTTACCAACATTCTATGCACAAGCAAACCACCCAAAAGCAACTTACAGCAAAATGAAATTAAAGCGCTACAAACCCTGAAAAGAGACAGCAGCATAATCATCCTCCCAGCAGATAAAGGGAATGCCACTGTAGTAATGGACAGAAAAGACTATGAAACTAAATTGACAGACTTACAAGACTCCACATACAAACCCATAAACACAGACCCAACCACATATCTGGAAAAATTAACCAAGAAGAAAATTATAACCAGCCACATAAGCAAAGAGATCCAGCACACGATCATACCCAGAGAGAAATCTTCCAGATGCCCCAAACTATACGGCCTCCCAAAAATACACAAAGAAGGCATACCTCTCAGACCCATAGTTAGCTCCAGAGGAGCACCACTACAAAACCTAGCTAAACACCTAGAAAAAGAGCTACAGCCCCATGCTGAAACAGCAGCTTCTCATGTTCAAAACTCATACCACTTCTTGGAAATGATCAAAGATCTACACATGGAGCAAGAAGATCTGCTTGTAAGTTTTGACGTGGTTTCACTATTCACTCAAGTCCCGATAAAAGAGACCCTTGAAATCATCAAAAATAAATACCAACCAGCTAAACACCTCATGGAACTAACAGAACACTGCTTAACCAACACATATTTCATATACAAAGGACAAAAATACAAACAAATTGAAGGAGCCCCCATGGGATCACCACTGTCACTGTCATTGCAAACCTGTTCATGGAAGAATTCGAATCCAGAGCCCTGGCCAATGCCATCCTCAAACCCAAACTATGGTTAAGATATATCGATGACATATTCATGATTTGGCCCCATGGACAAGAAAACCTAAACAATTTCCTAACACACCTAAACAGCGCACACCCCAAAATCAAGTTCACCATGGAAACAGAAACAAGCAAACAAGTACCATTCCTACATGTACTAATCTACAAAAAAACAGATGGCACACTAGGACACACCATATACCAGAAGAAAACACACACCAACTGCTACCTCAACGCCCAATCCCACCATCACCCAGCACAGATAAACTCCGTGGCTAAAACACTAATCACTAGAACCAAATGCCTGGCAGACAAGACACACATTAAGACTGAACTATGCACCCTGACTAAAATATTGACAGCCAACGGCTTCCACAAAAGCAAAATCACCAACTTGATCCACAAAAACACACTGAGACATAATAGAGACCCAGAAGATGAACAGACCCACGGAATAGCTGTCCTGCCCTACATAAGAGGCAATACAGACAAAATTAGTAAGATTCTATACAGACACCACATCAAGACTGCCTTCAAAACAGACAGAAAAATAGCAGCCATCCTCAGGAACCCCAAAGACAAAATTGACCTGGAAAACCAAGGCATATATGAAGTCCCCTGTGCATCATGCCCGGCCACATACATTGGACAGACCAATAGAAGAATAAGCACCCGCCTGGATGAACACAAAAATGCAGTCAAAAAGCTGGAACACACTTCCTCACTAGTCCAACACATGGAAGCCACAGGTCATAACATCAACTTCAATGGCACCAAAACCCTAGCCACTATAGAAAATCCCAGCCACAGAATCATCAGAGAAGCCATAGAGATTGAAAAAAGACCAGAAAGCATGAACAGAAGAGATGATTCCACCAGGCTGTCAATCATTTGGAAGCCTGCACTCACAAACAAAAAAATCTCCACACCACAAGCCAGGCAAACACCTGGGCACAAACAGATCCCCCCTGATATCTCCATCTCAAACACACCCCAACCAGGCACCCAGATGAAACCCAGCTTCCTAACTAATGATAACCGTCCATTTACCCGAAGCCAAGCTGCACTAAAGGCCTCCAATAAAGTAACACAATGTTGCCAGCCAATCAAGATACAAAAAGACCCCAAAAAAACAGACAGAAGATATTAGAAGCAGAACACAGCAAACTCCAAGACCAATAAACACAGACCAAGACTCTCAACCAATCAGGATGAAGAAAAAACCATTCTGTCACAGCAATAGGCTGCCCCAAATTTAAATCTGAAACCACTGTAAAAGTCTGGCTCACAGACAAACACTATACAGAAGCCTGATGATGGCAGATGAGATTCTGCTGAAACGTTGCTACAACTTTAAAAGCACCACTACTATGACTGGGAAAATACCCGAACAAAGCTGAATGCCAGACATGTAAGTTCCTGCGAAAACTTAAGAAAACATATATATATACTGAACTATGCACCCTGACTAAAGTACTGACAGCCAACGGCTTCCACAAAAACAAAATCACCAACTTGATCCACAAAAACACACTGAGACATAATAGAGACCCAGAAGATGAACAGACCTATGGAACAGCTGTCCTGCCCTACATAAGAGGTACTACAGACAAAATTAGTAAGATACTACTCAGAAATCACATCAAGACTGCCTTCAAAACAGACAGAAAAATAGCAGCCACCCTTAGAAACCCCAAAGATAAAATTGACCTGGAAAGCCAAGGCATATACGAAGTCCCCTGTGCATCATGCCCGGCCACATACATTGGACAGACCAATAGAAGAATAAGTACTCACCTGGAGGAACACAAAAATGCAGTCAAAAAGCTGGAACACACTTCCTCACTAGTCCAACACATGGAAGCCACAGGTCATAACATCAACTTCAATGGCACCCAAAACCTAGCCACTATAGAAAACCCTAGCCACAGAATCATCAGAGAAGCCATAGAGATTGAAAAAAGACCAGAAAGCATGAATAGAAGAAATGATTCCACCAGACTGTCAATCATTTGGAAGCCTGCACTCACAAACAAAAAAATATCTACACCACAAGCCAGGCAAACACCTGGGCACAAACAGATCCCCCCTCATACCTCCAGCTCAAATACACCCCAACCAGACATCCAGATGAAACCTAGCTTCCTAACTAATGATAGCCATCCATTTACCTGGAGCCAAGCTGCACTAAAGGCCTCCAATAAAGTAACACAATGTTGCCAGCCAATCAAGACACAAAAAGAGCCAAAAAAAACCAGACAGAAGATATTGGAAGCAGAACACAGCAAACTCCAGGACCAATAAACACAGACCAAGACTCTCAACCAATCAGGATGAAGAAAAAACCATTCTGTCACAGCAATAGGCTGCCCCAAATTGAAATCTGAAACCACTGTAAAAGTCTAACTCACAGACGAACACTATACAGAAGCCTGATGATGGCAGATGAGATTCTGCTGAAACGTTGCTACAATTTTAAAAGCACCACTATATATATCTGGCATTCAGCTTTGTTCGAGTATTTTCCCACGTCATAGTAGTGGTGCTTTTAAAGTTGTAGCAACGTTTCAGCAGAATCTCATCTGCCATCATCAGGCTTCTGTATGAACAACCAGATAAATAATAAACCAGATCAAAATGATGGCAGATGAGATTCTGCTGAAACGTTGCTACAACTTTAAAAGCACCACTACTATGACGTGGGAAATACCCGAACAAAGCTGAATGCCAGACATGTAAGTACCCGTGAAAACTTAAGAAAACACACACACACACACACATATACATACATACATACATACATACATACATACATACATACATATATATATATATATATATATGTTTGTTTTCTGAGGTTCTCGCGGGTATTTGTATTTGCCGAGATACTTCCAATCTTACGCGGGAGAAAACCCGAATAACCAAAGATCTATCTATCTATCTATCTATCTATCTATCTATCTATCTATCTATCTATCTGTCTATATATATATATAAATTTGGGATCTTAAAATAAGATCTCAAATTCCAGCTCAATGTCCAGATCAGATTTGTCAATCCCCATTATAAAACTAGAGATCTAAGGCCTGGCCCTAGGTTACTATAATGGAAGTTGATTTAGCAGATCAGATTTTTTTGTGGTTGATATATTTTAACTCATATATTGTGATTGAGTGATATATTGTGGATATTTATGCATTTTTCTACATATATTCCAGTACAGAAGTATTGTCTTTTATTCAGTTTTTAAAAAAACAAATAAAAATGCTACTACTTGTTTCATTTGTTTCCCTGAGTTTCAAATCCTCCTTTTCCATCCCAAATGGTGCTGTCACAGAGAAGAGGGGGTCAATCTATTCTCCAAAATACCTGAATGTGGAAATAGAAAATGAAGGAGAGAACCAATCTAGAAATAAGGAGAAATTTCCTAATAGTTAGAAGAATTAATCTGTGGAGCAGCTTGCCTTCAGAAGTTGCGAATGCTCCAACACTGGAAGATTTTAAGAAGAGACTAAAGAGTCGTTTGTCTGAAAGGGTATAAGGAAGTGGTGGCTAACCTTTTTGGGCTCCTGTGCCAAAAATTGCACGCACGTTAGCACACGCGCACTCACATACCAGCACCTAGAATGCAATGCATGCCCCCCATGCCTCCTGCTCATGCGCGCACAATCCCGCCCCCATGCCACCCCCAGTCACCCCCTTACCTGCACTGCGCCTCACAGCTGATATTTCTGCTGGTTTGAGGCCTTTTTTTCGGCCTCCCAGAGGCTTGGAAAAAGCCTCTGCAAGGCTTCTCAGACTGAATAATATGCCCATTTTGTCATTTCCGGTATTACAGAAAGTGATGAAATGGGCCTATTTGGCCTGAAAAACCTTGCAGAGGCTTTTTCCAAGCCTCTGGGAGGCTGAAAAGGGACTCAAACTAGCAGAAAAATCAGCTGTGAGGCACACGCATGCGCAGTGAGTTAAGTTTGCCTGTGGCTCACATGCTGTCACAAATGGCTCTGTGTGCCACTTGTGGCATGCGTGCCATAGTTCGCCATCATGGGTACAATGTCTCCTGCTTGAACAAGGGATTGGATTAGAAGATCTCCAAGGTCCCTTCCAGGGATGGGATCCGATAGGGTTAACTACCAATTCGGTCATTTATGAGGTTCGGTGATTTACGATGTGCTTCCCTGCACGCTGCCAGCGCACACCTGTAAATCGTCATCAGCATGCTGCGTGCAGAGAAACAGCCTTTTAAAAAGACTTTTTTTCCTGCTTTTTTATCTGTAGCTGTGCCTCGTAAGGCAGCTGAAGTTATAAAAATCAGGAAATAAAGGTCAGGTAATTGCCCAGGTGGGCAGGTGGGCAAAACCATCAGCAGACATAGAACTGGTTCTATGTCTGCTGCTCTTCAGAGCTACCAGTTCTACAGAGGTGGACAGAACTGGTAGAAACCCACCCCTGGTCCCTTCCAACTCATTTATTCTGTTACCGTGATTTATAGATTTATATAGGGAGGCAAGGGTAGTCATTTACCTTCCTCTCAATCTGAATTTGCTCAGACGAAACCCCATCCAAAGATACATTATGTAAAAGAGTAAGCTCAAAATCTAAATGTTTGGTTCACATTTAATGAGACAGATAGAAGATTGTGTCCCTAATATACCTGATATTTAACTAATTCTTATCTGGTATTAAATAGTCAGTAAAAAAGAACAAAGGTAGCACTTTAAACCTTTCTACATTCTTTCTACCTGTGTGTTGCTTAATTATTAAACCCTAAAACAAGGGCTATAATGAAGTCTTGGGAGAATTGCAAGTTTTAAAGTTAAATGATGCATACTTCCTATATTAATGGCGCCTGAATTATAGGTTTGCAACCTTACCATTTTCATTTCAGTCTGAACTCACAAAGCAGCAAAATTATTTTAAAACTGAGTTGAAAATGCTTGAAGGTGAATTACTGAAACGCCTTTCAGCTGCCACGAATTACCTCCTTGAGAATATTCTTTAGGCTGAGTGGATAGAAACAAGAAAACACAGGCATAAAAAAAAAAGTTAAATTATCAATATGAAAAACATAGGCCTCCAGCAAAAGAAAAAAAAACATAAATTTTTCTTTTTCATTAAATATATTATTCATTGGTTGATTAATGAATATAAATGTTGGTGTTATCCATTAGGATTTAATAAAAATATATACTTTTGCCAAATTGTGCTGTTATGTAGAGGAAAATCATATTTTCCCTATATACTACACAAGTTGGTTTTGATCATGTCCAAATAAATACATACAGTTTTGATCTTGAACCACAGTTGAATTCAAAATGTCTATTGCTAGGTGAGACAATTGTTAAATGAATGGCCCTTTTTGTCACAGTTGTTAAATGAATCATTGTAATTGCTAAGTTAGTAGCACAGTTATTAAGTTAATTTAGCTTCCTCATTGAGTTTACTTGTCAGAAAGTCACAAAATGTGATCACATGACCTTAGGACAATAAAATTATCATAAATATGAACCAGTTGCCAGGCATCTGAATTTTGATCATGCAACCATGGGAATGCTTGTGACATTTGTAAGTGTGAAAAACGGTCATAAGTTACTTTTTTCAGTGCCATTCTAACTTCAGAGAGTCACTACATGAACTGTTGTAAGTCAAGGACTACTTGTATTCAGAAAGTAACAGCTTTAAAATTAGGATAATTCAAGATGAGCGGGCGAGTTACTATTCTTTTCACATGCCATCTTTGTATTTTTAAAAAGATTTATCTTTTTTCCTTTTTTTTCAAACTACCTGCACAGAAATTGCATGTTTCCTATTCTAAGATCATAACTTTGGTGTCCAACCCAAAATGGGGAAAGAACTATATAGCTTAAGTTATCTTGATAATGTGGAGATAAATAATATGGTGCAAACTGAAGCACTGCGAAAAAGCAACACTGCATTGCTATTTTTGCAAATAACTTATGGGATTCTTGTCCATTGGTAAAATTCCTCTGAGAAGTTCTACAGTATTGCTCAGAAAAATGACTAGCATCTTGAAAAAAAATTGATAATCCCTGTTAATCACATTTCATATTATATATCTCTCTCTTACCATATATGAACATGAAATATCAACCATGCTTATTTTTCAGTGAATATAAGCAACAGTGAGTTAGCTTCTAGAACAGGAGTGGGCAAACTACGGCCCGCGGGCCATATCCAGCCCGTTGGTCTGTCCAATCCGGCCCACCCCTGAAAAAAAATCGCTGCCATTGGTCTGTCCAATCCAGCCCACCCCTGAAAAAAAATAGCTGGGCGTGGCGTATTGCCCTGTGCCACGTGGCCCCCAAAGCTGCAAAACAGTGCGGAGTGATCTAGGGGTAGGAAAGAAAACAAATTTGCAAAGGCCTCGGCTGGGAGTTCGAAATCATCTTTGAGTGCGACCTCTCCGAAGGTGAGTCCCCGCCGATCCGCCTTTTTTTCCTGGGGCTTCCAGGCTTAAACTTTGCAAAGGCAAAGCTTGCAGGCTGGAGCGTCTTCCCACCGAGGAGCGGGCAGGGCGGGCTGCTTGGAGCCACCTAAAGCTAGGCCGCTGCTGGTGGAGCCTTACCCTGCCTTGGTTCCCCATTTCCCGGCTCGGTGGTCCTGCTTGGGTGGCACTTTAAAAGCCTGCTCCCAGCACCTGAGCAACTTCCCAGCAACTTTTGGCTTTGTTTTAACTCGCAGGCGCTCGCGCCTGGCCCCGAGCCGTGCGGTGGAGGGGAAGCCTGGCGGGCGGAGGCAGGCAGGCTGCTTGGAAGAGGTGACCCGGCAGCGCTCCGGGCTTCCCCTCCGCCATGCGGCTCAGGCGAGGCATGAGCGCCCACGAGTTAAAACGAAGCCGAAAGTTGCTGGGAAGTTGCTCAGTTTTCCGGGGCTTCCAAGGCTTTGCAAAGGCAAAGTTTGCAGGCTGGAGTGTCTTCCCACCAAGGAGCAGGAAGGGTTCCACCCGGTGGGCGGGGCGGGCTGCTTGCAGCAGATTGCCGTGAGGCTCAGGGTGAGGCACAAGTGTCCGCGAGTTAAAATGAAGCCGAAAGTTGCTGGGGAGTTGCTCAGTTTTCTGGGGCTTCCAGGCTTAAACTTTGCAAAGGCAAAGTTTGCAGGCTGGAGCGTCTTCCCGCCGAGGAGCGGGAAGGGTTCCGCCCAGTGGGCGGGCTGCTTAAACTTTGCTCAGGTGGCATTTTAAAAGCCTGCTCCCAGCACCCGAGCATCTTCCCAGCAACTTTCGGCTTCCTTTTAACTCGCGGGCACTCACGCCTGGCCCTGAGCCACGCAGCAGAAGGGAAGCCCAGCAGGCGGGCAGGCTGCTTGGAGGAGGCTCCGGGCTTCCCCTCCACCAGGCGCGAGTGCCCGCAAGTTAAAACGAAGCCGAAAGTTGCTGGGAAGTTGCTCGGATTTCCGGGGCTTCCAGGCTTAAACTTTGCAAATTAAGGCAAAGTTTGCAGGCTGGAGCGTCTTCCCGCCGAGCGGGAAGAGTTTCGCCCGGCGGGCAGGCGGGTTGCTTAAACTTTGCTCGGGTGGCACTTTAAAAGCCTGCTCCCAGCACCAGAGCAACTTCCCAGCAACTTTTAACTCATGGGCGCTCACGCCTCGCCCCGAGCTGCACGGCAGCCCACTCCAAGCAGCCCGCCCCACCCACCGGGCAGAACCCTTCCCACTCCTTGGCGGGAAGATGCTCCTGCCTGCAAACTTTACTTTTGCAAAGCCCTGGAAGCCCCAGAAAACCGAGCAACTTCCCCGCAACTTTCAGCTTCCTTTTAACTCACGGGTGCTTTTGCCTGGCCCCGAGCCTTGTGGTGGAGGGGAAGCCCGGTGGGCGGGCGGGCTGCTTGGAGGAGGTGACCCGGCGGTGCTCCAGCAGCAGCAACAGGCAGTTCCGCCCGGGCTCTGCTCAGGTGTCCGGCTGGGGCTGTCAGGAGTTGCTACCGCCGGCGCAGCTCCGCACGGCTCCAGTCCCGCGTTGCCTTGGGAAAGAAAAGGCAAAACCAGGAGCTGCTGAGCCTGAGCCTCCGGTGCCGCTGCTGCCGTTGCAAAGCACCGCCGCGGCTCTTCCTTTTTGCCTTTCCCTTCCTGAGACAACGTGGGACTGGAGCCGCGCGGTGCCGTGCCGGCGGTAGCAACTCCTGATTCAGGGGGCCTCCGAGGGGAGGGGAAGGAGGAGAAGAGGGGGGAAGGGGGGGTGATTCCCCAAAAATCTTGTGCTGACCCGGCCCGTCTGTCAAATTTTAAAAGTCAATGCGGCCCCCCGAGCCAAAAAGTTTGCCCACCCCTGTTCTAGAAGCAGAATGCCCTGCATATGTCATTTTCATTTATCAGGGTCAATACATTTTAGAATATAAATCAATTAACCTTCATTCTTACAATGTATTATCTTCCATTTGCAGCTTACAGGATCTGGCAAAAGTTAAATGATTTTGCTGAGGAACCCAATCAAATAATTATTCAAGCAAAGTAAATAGCACAGCTCTAATCGTGGACTTGCTTGGTCAAAAGAGGTTGTTGTCCCTAAATGTTTGTCCCGTTTATTTGCAGAGCCTGCTTGTTTTGCACTGTGCTCGCTGGGAGGGACGGACAGCAGAGCTGTCAGTGCATGATACAAGGAAGAGTTCTCTTTTCAAGCCAGTCTGTCACAGACCCAGATGCTGATTTGACCTGACAAGGAATGACAGGCCCAAGGAAAGCCAAATGGCTTCTGTGCCCAAAAGACATCTAGAATCTGGGTCTCGCCACTCCATTCTACTACTCTATATTGGCTCTTTATACTTAAAGGAGACAAGTATAAGACCATCCTGGATATTGTTATGTATTTTGTTATGTAAACCGGTGTTTTGCATGAATTTGGGATTGGCTGTAGACCTGGAAGACTGTGGTTTCCGCAGTTTCTTTCCAACTCTGTTCTGGATTATTGAAAACCACAACAAAATATGTTTTGTTTTTTTTTCTGTGTTGCTCTATTGCTGCAGCCCTTGTGTGCAGCCCAGGTTCCCATTGGCAGGAATTTTTGCATCACCCTGAAGCCAGCTGTTTTCCTTTTTTTTTTTTCTCCTTCTTTCCACCCCAACCAGCACTCGGTTCATTGCTTAAAACTGATCTCCTTTCACTTCAGCTTGTTTTTTTTTCTTCTTCCAGATATTTCATTACCAAAATAGAATATAGATGGAGATAGAGAGATAGAGATAAGAGAGTTGGATGTATGTATATATGGGGTGGGGAGACAGAGAGGAAGAGAGAAGAGAGAGACAGAGAGAGTCAAAGAGACAGAGATAGACAGAGAGAATCAGACAGACAGAGACAGAGAAAGGGAGAAAGGGAGGGAGACAGCGACACAGACAGAGAGAGGGAGACACAGAGAGCGGGAGACAGAGAGAAAGAGAGAGGGAGGGAGACAGAGAGAGACAGAGAGTCAGACAGCGAGAGAAAGAGAGACAGAGAGAGAACAGAGAGAGAACATAATAGTAAAGTTAGTTTTCCAGTTACAACGATTCATTTAGTGACTGTTCAAAATTACAATAGCACTGAAAAAAGTAACTTATGATTGATTTTACTAACTACCATTGAAGCATCCCAATGGTCATATGTTCAATATTTGGACTCTTGGCAACTGGCATGTATGGTTGCATTGTCTCAGGGTTATGTGATCATCATTTATAACCCAATTGGTTTCTGACAAGCAAAGTAAATAGAGGGAAAGCCAGATTCACTTAATTATCTCATGATTCACCTAACAACTGAAATGATTCACTTAACAACTGGGGCAAAAAAAAAAGCTCATAAAATAGGGCACAACTCACTTAACCATCTTGCTTAGCCGTGGAAATGTTGGGTTCAATTGTGGTCATAAGTCGAGAACTACTATACTTATATTATTGGACACTTGCACTCAACATTTGTAATGTGATTATCATGTTTCTAGGTTCACCTTTAAGGGCGGAAGTTGATTGGGTGTTAGGACTTTCCAGGAATTCTCATCGATGATCATAAGAGACATAGGAAATTTTAGTATTCCAGTTGATTGATTGATTTGATGAGATATGGGTCGATCTGGAAATGTATGTTGATGTTTAAAATGTGTAGATGGAATGCACCTACAATCTACTGAGGTCTTCTCATCTACCAGACCTACTAATTCTATCAAGTCACAGTTCCTCTCTGTTCATTCATCATCTTTTCAACCCCATCAAATCATTTGAGGAAACTGCACTTTTAAAAAAGGAAATTAGAAATTACTAATGTGGGCACAAGGGGAGGTAAAATGACAATAAGATTAATAAAATTAAATATATAAATATCTCAGGAAAGAAGACATCAAGCTTTTTGATAGATACCTACCTTCATTGGTTTAGAGAAATGAAATGGAGAGGCACAAAATTCAGATCAAGCCAGAACCGGTATTGCTGTTGCAGCTGCACTAAAGCTTAATTCTAAAAGTAAATTTAGCTTGTTGTAAATACATTATTCTGATAGACTCCCATGCTAAAGAGTGAGAGAGAATTTGGAAGTATTTCCATTCTATTTTAGTTAACTATGTAGTACTGTTATCTGACTTGGGGATTCTGATTTAAAGCTAACTTGGTTTTAACTAACTTAATTTAAAAGTTAATTACGAGTATTTCCAAATTATAGCAAATTTCTATTTTTTATAGCATTTATAGTATGTCACACTTTACGTACAGTATACAGAAGAAATGAAAATTGGCTAATGTAATAACAGTTTGGGTCTCTATTCAATGGACCTTGTATGCCACAGACATTTTATTTTGGATTTCACCCCAAACAATGGACAAAACCCATTGTTTCTAAAGCAGCCTGGACAATTGATGTAATTTACATCATTGCATAATTATGTAATTGGGTGAATAAGATAAATTGACACAAATGACATTAACATGTCAATTATGTAATTAGGCAAATGACACAAATTACATCACTTACATACATTCAGATTTAATAGACACCCCTTTCTCCCAAATGGCCTATTAAATCAAGGTTTTAGTGTATTATCATCATTGTTAGTATTACTTTATATTCCCTGACAATTGAGCTAGAGCGTTCTGCAGCCACAATGGCCCAGGAAAAGTAGTTCATTTTTGTAGATTGTGGCCACATATATCCAGCTATAGCTCACCATTCAAAGGCTTACCAAATCAGGTAAAAGCAGGATAACTATCGCTGCTGACTGCACGGTAAGTCCTCGACTTACCACAGTTCATTTAGTGACCATTCAAAGTTACAACAGCACTGAAAAAAGTGACTCATGACCATTTTTCAATGTTACGACCTTTGCAGCATTCCCATGGTCATGTGATCAAAATTCGGAGGGCTCATATTCATGATATGTGTATTCATGACATGTGTATGTATTAATGACATGTGTCCTGAGGTCATATGATCCCCTTTTGCAACCTCTTGACAAGCAAAGTCAATGAGGTAGCCAGATTCACTTAACAACCAGGTTGGTAACTTATCAACAGCAGTGATTCATTTAACAATTGTGACAAGGAAGATCGCAAAACTCACTTAACAAATGTTTCGCTTAACAACCAAAAGTTTAGGCTCAATTGTAGTCGTGAGTTGAGGACTATGTTGGAAGTTTGGCAAATGAAGTTAAACAGTTTGAAATCTCTCAAATCTCAAGTTCAGCATGCTGAAACAAATATGGGCAGGCTCTCAGAGAGAGAGAGAGAGAGAGAATATTTATAATGTTATCTATCTTGCTAATATAAAGTATATGGCTGTGCATGTTGTTAGAAGTGGGAAAGCCCTATTTTAAAAAGGAAAAATGAAGCTGCAGGCTTGGGATGAGATCAATGCAACATGGTGAGGCTTTGTTCTAGAACAGGGGTGTCAAGCTCATGTCGTCATGGTGACGTCACATGACTTATCGGGACTTTTTCCCCTTTGCTAAACCGGGCATGGGCATTGTTGTGAATTAATAAAAGTATTTGAATAAAGATTATTAAGAGCTTGAAGTAAAGTGCAGGGTTCTGGCCCTGCACTTCTGATTGGCCAATAATAGCGACATCAGATTGGTCCGTTCAGGAGAATCTGATTGGCTATTAACGAGCCTCTCCCATTGGTTAACGGAGCTAGCGCTCCCTGTGTTTCATTGGTTAAATACTCAAGAATTTGCTTATATAAAGGGGGCCGTTGCGGCCATAGTTTTGAGCTGTTACACATGTAAATAAAGAGTTTGAAGTTCACTGTTCACTGGCTCATCTCCATCCTTAGCGCCCATGCACAGAACTTAACACTGGCGACGAGAATGGGATGTGGAGACGTCAGAGCTTACTGAACGATGAAGAACTATAACAGAGCACGTGGCTGAAATGCACCAACGGCGGAACCATGTCTGGCGGCATAATACCACCCGCTCCATTCGACCCGGCACAAGAAAACTGGGACTCATATATGGATCGTTTCCAGATGTTTCTAGAGACCAACAATTTGAAGGATGCCACTACCGGAAAGAAACGAGTGGTATTCCTAACTCATTGCGGGCCGACCGTATTCAAGATGGCCAAGGCACTAGCGAAACCGGCAGAAGTAAAGTCTATGGACTGGGACGTCCTCGAACCCCTGCTGAGGGCTCACTATGCACCAACTGTGCCAACGCTCGTTAGAAGGCATGAATTTTACCAGAGAAGTCAGCGGAAGGGCGAAAGTGTTGCTGATTTCATAGTGGATCTCTGGAATCTGGGAGGCCTATGCGAGTTTGGCGACCTAGAAGAAGCCCTAAGAGACCGAATAGTTCTGGGATTAGATGCTCCAGGCACTCAGAGTAAGCTAATGGCGAAAGGCAACATTAGCCTTAAATATGCCATCGCTGAAGCTACTGCAGCAGAAGCAACCAGGAAGTCGGCTGCCCAAATGCACCGCACCCACGCCCCGCTTCGCCAACTCGCCTGCAAAATTTCACCTCAGTCAGAAGGTCAGCTTGAAACAGCCCACCACGAGGACCTCGAATCGTCGTCAGAAAGCGATGAAGAAGAGGTCTACCGACTAAGGTCTGAACGAGACCAATGCCAGAGATCGCAGTACCAATGCGCTGGTTGTGGAGCAAGCCAACCCCAGTCAGAATGCAAATTCCTCAACGCGCTCTGCCATGTGTGCGGGAAAAGAGGCCATATCGGACGGGTCTGTAGAAGCAAGCTAGGACCCAGCCAGCCCTCGAGGGGGGCTAACTATCGCCAACCAACAGGAAGCCATCCCGTAAAGCAAGAACCCGTGAACCACCAATGGAACAACCACTCCTACAGAAACAAAACCCTAAGCCACCCAACGAAGAGAGAAGAGGCTCACCAAACGATCACGATCGGTCACGCCTCATCTCTTGATGCCAAGAAGATCCGAGTGAAAGTGGCCATTGAAAACCAGCCCTGCCTGATGGAAGTCGATTCAGGATCGTCCCTCTTGATGGTTTCCTGGAAGACCCTCAAGCAGCTCATCCCTACTGTCCGGTGGCAAGACCTCAGATTCCAAAGACTCATACTCAAAGACTATCAAGGGAATTGAATCCTGGTCATTGGATCCAGTCGAGTCCAGGTATCGTTTAAGAATCGTACAGCATTCCTACCCCTGACTGTAATTGACAGGGATCGGCCTAGTTTGTTGGCCTCCAATGGTTCGCTCCACTCGGAATTGAAGTAGCCGGCATTCATCGAACCTGCAGCAGCGACTGGGAAGAGGACCTGGTCCAAGAATTCCAGGATGTCTTTGCAGAAAAATTAGGCGAGTACAAGGGGACCCCGATATCATTTAACCTCAATCCCGAAATAGCTCCCATCAGCCTTAAGCCTCATCGAGTTCCATTTGCCCTTAAACCAAAGATTGACGAGCAGCTTGATAAATTAATAGCCCAGGGGATGCTAGAACCAACTGATCACTCTCCCTGGGAAACCCCAATCGTGACACCCATCAAGCCGGATGGATCGATAAGAATTTGTGGGGACTACCGAGCCACCCTGAAGCACGCCCTTCAACAAAACGCTTACCCGGTACCGGTGGTGCAACACCTCCTCCATTCCCTGGGGGGCGGAAAAATCTTCGCTAAGCTAGACTTAGCCCAGGCATACCAGCAACTGCCTGTAGACAAAAAAACGGCAGAGGCCCAAATGATCGTTATGCACCGAGGTGCGTTTAAATGTAACCAACTCCAGTTCGGAGTAAGCGTAGCCCCGGGAATCTTTCAAAGTTTGATGGAAAGACTATTACAAGGGATAAAAGGCGTTGTCCCATATTTTGATGATGTGTTGATCGCTGCCCCGACTCGGAAAATACTAAAGGATCGCCTGAGGTTGGTTCTCCAGAGATTTAAAGACTCAAGTCTCAAAGTTAAAAAAAACAAGTGTCGGAGAAGGCGGAGCTTCGTTTTGGCGATACAGCTGCGATCTCGGGGCTCTGAGATCGCAGCCGATATTTTCGCCCCTGGTCGGTCCCAACGGACCTAAACCGTACCGTAGAGACGGGGATTGAGAAGGGTACTGTTCCAGGATCCCAGAGATATTGCAAAATCTCTGGTTTGATCCGGAAGAAGCCCTTTTGCTGGTGGCGGAGAGGCAGCCTCTATAGCTGCTGAAGTCAGGACAGCTCCGGAAAGAAAGTGGCTGGAGTGAAAGTGTGTCGGCTGGGTGAGAAAAACTCTTTTGTGTTGTAAATTCGCTGAGGTTGGAAAGGACATCCTGATCAAAGAAGAAATCTGTGAGACTTTTTTTTTTTGACTGAAACTGTCTGAGCGGCGTTTTTTAAAGTGATGTCAAATTGAGGCTTGGGGTTTTTTTTTCTTTTCTCTATATTTTTTGGGGGGGACTTTAGTGTGACTTTGTAGGTAACCGGATTGAATTTTCTCTTATATATATTTTTATGCTCCCTTTGATTTTTTAACTTTCTTTAGAATAGAGGCTCCCTTTGGCTATTTTTTTTTTGTTGTTGTCTCTGTATATATTACTCCTTTTTTCTGGCTGGGGGGGAGGAAGAGCATTAAGAAACTTTGCAACACTGCCAGCTAGAGGCTTGAAAGTATTTTATTTGAATTGGAGAGAATTGCAAAAAGACCTCTTCTCAAGGACATTTTAACGTGATAAGATAGAGGGAGAGCACAGCAAAATATTATTGCAGGTGCTTTCCTGGACTGTTATCAATAATTCAACACTTGAGGTTTGGCTTTG
Organism: Hydrophis major; assembly: GCA_033807585.1. Classification (NCBI taxonomy): domain Eukaryota; kingdom Metazoa; phylum Chordata; class Lepidosauria; order Squamata; family Elapidae; genus Hydrophis; species Hydrophis major. The sequence goes on along the minus strand of CM066328.1, from coordinate 189,979,604 downwards.
AAGCTGCTGGAGAAGAGAGTCATAACAAGAGCCTTGGATAAATAAATAAAGTGCAGTGTGCCTATATATATATATATGTTTTCTTAAGTTTTCGCGGGTACTTACATGTCTGGCATTCAGCTTTGTTCGGGTATTTTCCCACGTGGTGCTTTTAAAGTTGTAGCAACGTTTCAGCAGAATCTCATCTGCCATCATCAGGCTTCTGTATGGTGTTCGTCTTAAGTCAGACTTTTACAGTGGTTTCAGATTTAAATTTGGGGCAGCCTATTGCTGTGTCAGAATGGTTTTTTCTTCCTCCTGATTGGTTGAGAGTCTTGGTCTGTGTTTATTGGTCTTGGAGTATGCTGTGTTCTGCTACTAATATCTTCTGTCTGTTTTTTTTTGGGGGGGGCTCTTTTTGTATCTTGATTGGCTGGCAACATTGTGTAACTTTATTGGAGGCCTTTAGTGCAGCTTGGCTTCGGGTAAATGGACGGCTATCATTAGTTAGGAAGCTGGGTTTCATCTGGGTGCCTGGTTGGGGTGTGTTTGAGCTGGAGGTATCAGGGGGGATCTGTTTGTGCCCAGGTGTTTGCCTGGCTTGTGGTGTGGAGATTTTTTTGTTTGTGAGTGCAGGCTTCCAAATGATTGACAGCCTGGTGGAATCATCTCTTCTGTTCATGCTTTCTGGTCTTTTTTCAATCTCTATGGCTTCTCTGATGATTCTGTGGCTGGGATTTTCTATGATGGCTAGGGTTTTGGTGCCATTGAAGTTGATGTTATGACCTGTGGCTTCCATGTGTTGGACAAGTGAGGAAGTGTGTTCCAGCTTTTTGACTGCATTTTTGTGTTCATCCAGGCGGGTGCTTATTCTTCTATTGGTCTGTCCAATGTATGTGGCCGGGCATGATGCACAGGGGATTTCATATATGCCTTGGTTTTCCAGGTCAATTTTGTCTTTGGGGTTCCTGAGGATGGCTGCTATTTTTCTGTCTGTTTTGAAGGCAGTCTTGATGTGGTGTCTGTATAGAATCTTACAGCACACTCCAAGACCAATAAACACAGACCAAGACTCTCAACCAATCAGGAGGAAGAAAAAACCATTCTGACACAGCAATAGGCTGTCCCAAATTTAAATCTGAAACCACTGTAAAAGTCTGACTCAAGACAAACACCATACAGAAGCCTGATGATGGCAGATGAGATTCTGCTGAAACGTTGCTACAACTTTAAAAGCACCACGTGGGAAAATACCCGAACAAAGCTGAATGCCAGATATATATATATATATATATATATATATATATATATATATATATATATATATACCCTATTCGCCAGCCTTTATCTAAATTTCAATTCTAGTAATATTTTTATTTCTGCCTTTTATTTTGAAGGGAAAGCCTCAGAGTTTTTTCTTTATTTTTCTTTTCTTTTTTATTGGGACTTTTTTGCTTTTCCTATCTATGTTTTTGGACCACTTTGTTTTTCTTTTTTGATTATTGAGACTTTTCAACTGGATTAAGGTGTGAAGAACCTGAAGGAACTTTTTGTTTTTTCTCTTTTTGCTTTTTTTTTCTCTTTTCTTTTTTTTGCTCTTAATCAATATTATTATTTTTGGATTTGTTTGTTTTTCTCCTTTCTATTTTTTCTTTTTTATGGTGGACTACTTTGTAATTGGATTAGGGTCTAGAAGAACCTGAAGATCTTTCTTCTTCCTTTTTTCCTGTTTCTTTTTTGGTTTCATGCCTTTTACTATTGGAGTTTCCCATTTTGGATTATAATTGGCTGCTCTACCAGCTGGATTAAAAGTCAAGAAGAATTTGAAGCTTTGGAAGCATTGAAATGAGCAGGAAACCAATACCATCTGGCATTTCTACTTCTACCTCTGCTTCCCCACCAGCTGGAGGACAACGTTTAATTCAGACAATGTTGAAGCAAGATAAGGAACAAGAAAGAGTAACTTTACAGATGATTATGCAAGGAATCCAAGATCTCAAGATAAAATCAGACATCATTGAACAAAGAACAGGAAATATTGAACAAAGAACAGAAAATATTGAACAAAGAACAGAAAATATTGAACAAAGAATAGAGAAGACTGATGAAAAAGTGGAAAACATTAAACAAATGATGGTCAAGTATGAGGAGAGATTCCAAAAAATTGAGGAAGAAGGAAAACAAAGAGAGAAGAAAATTGGAAATATTGACAGTAGATTAACAGCGGTTGAACAAGAAAAAAGTGGGATGTTGAGGTGGGAGATGGAAAGGTCAGAATTTTATCTCAGATTTCAAAATATAGAAGAGGAAAAAGGAGAAAATTTGGCAGCGGTAATGATAGAAATTTTGGCAGATGCTTTGGAAATTACAGAGGAAAAGATGATGGATGGAATAGATGAGATATATCGAGTCTATACAAGGTATGCGATGAGAAATAAATTACCCAAGGAAGTCCATATTAGATTTACCAAAAAATCCATTAAAACGCATATATTACAAGTAGTAAGAGAGAAAACATTGAAATACAAAGCTAAAGAGGTTGTGGTTTTAAAACAAATACCCAGAAGAGTGAGAGAGATGAGAAGAGAATATCGATTTCTGACCAAAATACTATTGGAAAACGAAGTGAATTATAGATGGCTGATTCCAGAAGGACTAATGTTTAGGTGGCAAGAGCAGAGATATAGAATTGATTCAATTGAGAAAGTGGAACTTTTCCATGCAGAATTTTTTGGAGGAAGAAGAGAGGAGGCAGAGAAAGAGGCTTTATCAATTGAGTTTCAAGAGGAACAACTGGAGACTGAAAAAGAGAAAGGAGCAGTAGGGGGACAGATGGATAGTAAAGAACAGCGTGAAGTGAGATCCACGAGAGCTGTTAGACCTAAATATAAAGCATAATCATGGAAGAAAAAAAACTGATTACAATGAATATAAATGGACTTAATTCAGCTGTTAAAAGAAGGAAAACTTTTCATAAATTAGAGAAATTAAAATTTGATATAATTTGTCTACAAGAAGTTCATATTAAAAAACAACATGAACAATTGTTAGTACAGCCAAAATTGGGGAAAATATTTACTTCTTTGACTCAATGTAAGAAAAGAGGAGTGGTTCTAAATATTAAAAAGGCTATCCCAGCAAAATTGATTTACACGGATGAAGATGGAAGAGTATTAATGGTAGAAATAATGGACAATAATATAAAAATACTCTTGATTGCAATTTATGCTCCGAATGATAAATAAGAAGAGTTTTATAAAAAGCTACACATGAAAATAATTGGGCTGGACTATGTTAATATAATTATGATGGGAGATTTTAATGGAATTGTGGACAATAAATTGGACTATATAGCAACAACAACAAAGCAAAATAGAAAGGCTCTCCCAAGGTCTTTTTTTAAAATGACAGATGAATTATTTTTAAAAGATATTTGGAGAGAAAGAAATGTTAAAGCTAAACAATATACTTTTTATTCAAATAGACATCTATCATGGTCCAGATTAGATATGATTTGGATCTCAACAGAATTAATATCCAATATTCAAGAAACAAATATTGAAACAAGTACTTGGGCAGATCATAGCCCAATGACAATTATATGGAAGGGACAAAAAAAAGGATCGAGATGGACATTAAATAATACTATCTTAAAGGAAAAAGATTTTATACAATGGATGGAGAAGGAATTGGCTTTTTTCTTCAGAGAAAATAAAAAAGAAGATACTTCAACGCAGAATGTTTGGGATACAATGAAGGCATATGCTAGAGGTTTGATAATAGATTATACAAGAAAAAAGAATATTAGGAAAAGGCAAGCTTCTAAGGCCTTGGAAGATGAGTATAAAATTCTTGAAAAAGAATTACAGAAAATGCCACAGAAAAAGGATATTAAATTGAAGCTGGATGTAATTAAACATAAAATGGAATTAATAGAGAAAGAAGAACTGGCACAGAAAATCAGAAACTCTAAACAGAATTATTTTGAAGATGCAAATAAACCAGGTAGATGGCTAGCATATAAATTGAGAAAAGAGAAGGAATCAAGAAAAATATTGAAGTTAATAGATGAACAAGGCCAAGTTTGTTATGGGAATAAGGAGAAAAAAGAAATTATTCGAGATTTTTATGGGCAACTATATAAACAAGAGAATATTGATGAGGAAAAAGTTAAACAGTATTTACAGGAAGCTAATTTACCGAAGATACCTAAAGAGACTGAAGAAATGCTAGAAAGCAATATAACAATGATGGAACTAAATGAAGCATTTAAGAGACAAAATAATGGGAAAGCACCGGGTCCAGATGGGCTTCCAGCAGAATTCTATAAAACATTTCAAGAATCATTGAGCATCCCACTGTTAGAAGTTATGAATGAAGTTATGTTAAAAAAGATGATACCCAAAACATGGTCAGAGGCTTATATTACACTTATACCGAAGGAAGAGACTGACCCACTGCAAATTAAGAATTATAGACCTATTTCTTAATTGAATGCAGACTATAAAATCTTTGCTTCAATCTTAGCAGAAAGACTTAAAAAATATTTAAATAATTTTATTCACCCAGATCAAAATGGATTTCTGCCAAAGAGACAAATTAGAGACAATATGAGAGTAATCTTGGACACTTTGGAATACTATGAGGCTCATCCTGAAAAGCAAATGGCTTTGATATTCCTAGATGCTCAAAAAGCATTTGACAACGTGAACTGGAGATTTATGTTATTATTATTGGAGCAGATGGGTTTTGCTAAAAAAATTATTCAAGCAATAGAAGCCATATATAATAAACAGACAGCAAGGGTAATGATGGAGGGGGAACTTACAGATTTTATTAATATTAGGAAAGGCACAAGACAAGGATGCCCCCTATCTCCTTTGCTATTTGTGTTGACCTTGGAAGTGTTGAATAGAAATATTAGGGATGATAAAAGCATAAAAGGAATGAAAATTAAGAAGGAAGAATTTAAGCTACAAGCTTTTGCTGATGAATTAGCTTTTATTTTGGAAGATCCGCTAGAAACAGCTCCAAAGTTATTGGGAAGGATAGAGACATATGGAGAGGTGGCTGGTTTGAAAATAAATAAAGATAAAACAAAGATTTTGACAAAGAATATGCTATTGAGACAGAGAGAAGAATTGGCAGATCTTTTGAAAATTCAAGTTACAAATAAGGTTAAGTATCTGGGGATATATTTGACAACAAGATGTAGCACATTAAAGGAGAATAATTATATTAAACTTAAACAACAGATAACTACAGGGTTTTCCGGTTTCGCGTGGCTTCGGGGCAGCAGGAATTCGCGACAGCTCGCGATTCCTGCTGTGCTAGCCGTCGAGGTACCCCCGACCCAGAAGGGTCAGGGGGATATGGCTGCCCTGTAGGGACAGCTGAAGAGAGAGGGGAGTCGGACAGGGAGGTGGGGGTGTCGCAGACCCCCCCCTTCTCCGGAAAAACCCCTTTTTCCCAAGGCGGTGGAGCGGCGGTCAGCAATGGCCGCCACGAAGAAGCCAGCAACCGGGTAAGATTGCGCTGGAGGAAATGTGAAGAGTGAAAGTTTTGTCTGAGCCGGGTCAAGTAACATCCTTTAAATTGCCTGGAACTGAGCTGTTTGAATTGCTGGAGGATACATTGTATCCCTAAGAAGAGCGAAAGCGGCGGAGAAGCTGTTAAAGGGAACTTTCGTTTTTTCTTCACTCTCCCACCCCATGGAAACAGCAGAAATGTTTGGATATATTGGACATCGAAAGTGAATTGTTTTGAGAGTTGAAGCTAAGGAGCAAAAGGATTTTTGGACATTGAAAAATTTAAGAAATTGGAAACCCTTGTTGGAGGTATGGATTTCTGATTATTTAAAATTGACATTTTAAGTGGGAAGGGGGAGGAAAAAAAAATTGGAGCAGAAGCTGAAAAAGGAGGAGATTGCCTAGAATCCCAAAGAAAGATATATGGTAATTGGACCTCCTTGACTAAACATTAACCCCAGAAAGAGAAAGAGAAGAAGGAAGAAAAGTATTAACTTTTGGAATTTTTTTTTTAATTGTTTTTGATTAAAAATACTTGTGGTTGTTTTGGGAAAAGTTTCTCTCTTCATAATGGCATTGTTTGTGGATGATCTAAAGACTGAATATCAAAAATATAAAAAGGAAGATACTTTGGGCGCTTTGTTTCAATTCTTGGAAATGGCGTTATGTACTTATGAAAAGTTGATTACGCAGCAGAAGGACTGGGACAAGGAAGAAGAGGAAGAAGAAGCCATCTTTGATGAACAATGGGTCCCTTCCGGAGAGGAGGAGAAAAAGGATAAGAAAAAGGGGATTTTAAGAATTGTAAAAACAACCAAAGGAGAGAAAAATGAGCGAAAAGGTGGAGGCAAGGTTAGAAAGCAAAGGAAAAGGAGTGGAAAAAGAGAGGAGAAAAAACAAAGGGGTAAAAAGGGCAAGGAGAAGAATAAGCAGGAGAGAAAGGGGGGGAGGAGAGGACTTGGTGGGGGGAAGCAAGATCTAAAGAAAAAAAGTTTATTTAGAGACAATGGGTGAATTTAATTTAGGATAAGAGAGGGATTCTGGAGGGTACATAGGTTTGTGTTTTTATATGTGTATTTAGAGTATAAAATTCATTATGTAATTTTAGAATCTTTTAAACAGAATCCCAAGAAAAATTGTTACACGAGGTACTTTTAAGTTCAGGTAATGAGTTATAGATGTTACTCCAATTGGTGTATAGGAGAAGTATAGTAAAAGAAAAAAGATGAATGGATAGTTGGAAATAGAACAGACAAAGAATGTTATTGAAAATGGTAATAAGATATGGAAGGATATATAAAGGCTTTGTTATGGTTTTTTTTTTTTTTTTGGATTTTTTATATTGATAAAAGGCAATAAAATTTTAATTAACAAGAAATAATTTGGATGAAAAGGAGAAGTAGGGATAAGATATGAAGTTAAATAGATAAAGTATTGATACTATAATTTGGAATTGTTATGCTCTATTGGTTTTTTACTATTATTTTTTCCTAGAAAAGAATTTATAAGCTGTTATGCCTTGATTCTTTGTGCATTGTTTTTATAAAAATGGTTTATATATATATATATATATAAAAAGAAAATGATAATAAGATATGGAAGGATATATGGGGTGAATATGATATTTGAATTTGTGTCTGTGTGAAGAGTTTTAACCTGGGATCAGACAATCTTCAGAAAAAATCTTTTAGTTTTGTTTATGTTTTGTGTTTTGTATGTTTGTGTATTGTGTCTTCTGTAAAATTGTTAAAAAATTTTTTTTTTTTAAAAAAAAAAGAAGAATTAATAAAACCTTGGAGGAATGTAATTATAAACAAGTCAGAAAGAAATGAATATGATGACTATAAAATGGATAAATATAGAAAAGAAATGAAATTGAATAAGAGTAAAGAGAAATAATGAGAAATTTGCTGAAAGATATTTATGTGTCCATATGGAAATGGGATAAATTAGAATTATGTTGTATAAAAATAATGTTTTATCCGACTTGTAAAAATTTATAATGTTAAGAGGTTTTATGTACTTAATGGTTAATGATGTGTTGTTTGTCTTTAAAATTAATAAAATTTGTTTCAAAAAAAACAACAGATAACTACAGATTTGAAGAAGTGGGAAAACTTGCAATTGTCATTAATAGGGAGAATTTCAACAATTAAGATGAATATTTTACCTAGAATTTTATTTTTGTTTCAAACAATACCAATTAGGCTTGGAAAAGACTATTTTGAAGATTTAAATAAAATTATGTTGAAGTTTATATGGCAAGGTAAAAAAGCGAGAATAAAGCTAAAGCTTTTGCAAGATGCTAGAATTAGAGGAGGTTTTGGCCTGCCTAATTGGGAATTGTACTATCAAGCTGCAAGTTTGATGTGGGTCAAAGAATGGATAACATTAAGGAAACATAGGTTGTTGACATTTGAAGGGCATGACTTGCTGTTGGGCTGGCATGCTTTTTTATGGTATAAGGGAACTAAAACACAGGGTTATTTTAGAAGACATTATGTACGGGAGTCTTTGTGGTTAAATTGGGAGAAGATAAAAAGACAATGTTATTTGAAAATTCCAGTTTGGTTATCGACCATTGAAGCATTTTCCTATCCTATAATCTACAAGAAGGAACAAACAGTTAGATATGGGGAACTTTTGGATGAAAAGGGTGAACTTAAATCGATCCAAAACTTAGAGGAACAAGGTATAAGGATGAATTGGTTTTCATATGCACAAATACATTCAAGGTATGATGAAGATTCCAAAACGGAGGGATTTTATGATAAGCAGACTGATTTAGATAAGATCTTGATGGGTACTGATGAGAAGGTGATTAAAAAATTATATGGTTATTTACTGGGAATGAAATTAGAGGAAGAACAAGTCAAAGAAACTATGATTGTTTGGGGGAAGAATTTTGGATATGGGATTGATTTAGAGAAATGGCAGAAATTGTGGTCTCAAAATTATAAAATGACAATGTCAACAGCATATAAAGAAAACTTGTATAAGATGTTTTACAGGTGGCACTTTCCCCCGACAAGAATAGCAAGAATGTTTAAGAACAAATCTGAAAAATGCTGGAAATGTCATCAGATACCCAGCTCGTATTACCATATGTGGTGGACTTGTGAGGATGCTAGAAAATATTGGACTATAATTCGCATGTGGTTGGAAAAAATGACAAAGAAACATATAGACTTGAAACCAGAGATCTTCTTATTGGGAATTTTACCTGATATATATAGTAAAGATTTGAAATACCTGATTGTAAATGTAGTAACAGCGGCCAGGATTGTATTTGCTAAAAATTGGAAGAATGAGAAAATACCATTACAGGAAGAAATTATTAAGAAAATATTGGAATGTGCTGAGATGAGCAGATTGACATTTGAAATTAGAGAGCAAGAGGATAAACAATTTTATGAAATTTGGGATCTTTTTTATAAATGGCTAGATGATAAAATACGATAATAGAATATTTTAGATAGTAAGAAATATCTTTATCTTGCTATTTTGCTATTATTTTGTTATTTGATATTATATTTATAAAGGGTTTTTTTAGGATTGATTTGGTATGATTATATGATTTGTTGAATAATCTGGTTAGAGTATTGTTAGCTCATAAAGCATGAATGATTAAAAGTATAGTCAAATTTTTTTTTTTTTTTTTTAGTGATTATAGGATATATAAGTTTGGATTGATAATATGAGTTGTTATGTAACATAATTGTAACTGGGACTACAGAATGAATGCACAAAAATGATGAACCAACTGACACACTGGATGTACATACGAGAGTTGAATGTTTTAATGTTTTGTTTGTCTTGTTTGTTTGTAGAAAATTAATAAAATTTTCTTTAAAAAAAAAAACAAGTGTCAATTATGTACGGATCGTGTAGAATTTTTAGGATATTTAATTGATAGTCAAGGCATTCACCCCACCGATAGCAAACTTAGGGCAATCAAAAATGCCCCAAAACCCTGAAATAAGGCCGACCTCCAGGCTTTTCTAGGCCTTATCAATTTTTATAACGTTTTCCTGCCTCACAAAGCAACTGTAGCCAAACCCCTACATCGTTTATTGGACAAAAAAGCAACCTGGGTATGGGGACACAGAGAGGAGCAGGCATTTCGACATGTGAAAAATTTATTGACTTCTGATGCTGTTTTGATGCAGTATAACGAGACTTTGCCTTTAACGATCACGTGTGATGCATCACCATTCGGAGTGGGCGCCATCTTGAGCCACATTTTGCCAAACGGTAGTGAAGCACCTGTTGCCTATTTCTCAAAGACGTTATTAAAAGCAGAACGCAATTACAGTCAAATTGATAAAGAGGCCCTTGCTATTGTGTCTGCTGTTAAGAGATTTCATGAATATGTGTATGGCCGAGCCTTTACTATAGTGACTGACCACAAACCTTTGCTGGGAATAATAGCGGGAGATAGGCCAACACCTTATATATTATCTCCCAGAATGATTCGCTGGTCAGAATTCTTGGCGGCATATAATTACAAGTTGCAACACCGCCCGGGGAAGGCCATTCCCCACGCCGACGCATTGAGCCGCGCACCAGTTCCAGAGACCATTGATGACCCCGCTCCGACAGTTACAACACTGTAGATCAAGACACTTCGAACACCGCCACTAACAGCCCGAGACATCGTGATGGAAACGAAACGCGACCCCATTTTAGCACGAGTCCTCAGTTGGGTCGAGCGCGGATGGCCATTGGACCAGATACCTGATGATTACGTCCCATTCAAGAATCGACAAACGGAACTATTTTCACAGAAGGGCTGCATTATCTGGGGTGATAGAGTCGTTGTCCCAGAGCGGTTACGACGAGCGATACTAAGAACCTTGCATGATGGCCACCCCGGTATTGTTCGCATGAAAGTCCTCGCACGGAGCTACGCGTGGTGGCCGGGTATCGACAAGCAGATCGAGACATGGGTAAAAGCTTGTCATAAATGCCAGGAAGTAAGCAACGCCCCTCCGAAAGCAACCCCAACTGAATGGGAAACACCGAGGGGACCATGGTCCCATATTCATCTGGACTTTGCGGGACCCACCAAAGGACACACATTTTATTAACGGTGGATGCCTACTCGAACTGGCTTAAAATGCATGAGATGAGGAATACAACAACCGAATCAGTCATCAGGAAACTAGATAGACTATTTACAACACACGGATTACCAGACGTTCTAGTATCCGACAACGGACCCCAATTTACCGCGCTGTCCTTTGAACAGTACCTGGCAGACCGCGGTATTCGCCATGTGCTGACTTCGCTGGTGCATCCTGCGGCCAACGGAAGGGCCAAGCGCATGGTACAATTCGTCAAGAAAACCTTGCATAAAATGGACTATGGCGATATAGAAGACAAGATTAACCAGATACTCCTTTTGCAGCATACCACTCCGCACAGCGTCACCAATAAAACTCCCGCCAAGTTGTTAATGGAGCGGAAGCTCCGCTCCCACCTCGACCGTCTGTATCCATCATATGAACCTGAAAAACCACACGGTTCCAGCGGAAAATGCCATAACTTCCAGATAGGCGACTTGGTTTTCGCTAGGAACTTTTTGGGCGATCCGTTGTGGGTCGAGGCAACTGTAGTCCAAGTAACCGGCCCTAGATCATACCGCGTGAGATGTTGCAACGATAGAATATGGAAGCGCAGGGAAACTTCCGGTTTGCGTGGCTTCGGGGCAGCAGGAATTCGCGACAGCTCGCGATTCCTGTTGTGCTAGCCGTCGAGGTACCCCCGATCCAGACGGGTCAGGGGGATATGGCTGCCCTGTAGGGACAGCTGAAGAGAGAGGGGAGTCGGATAGGGAGGTGGGGGTGTCGCAGACCCCCCCCTTCTCCGGGAAAACCCCTTTTTCCCAAGGCGGTGGAGCGGCGGTCAGCAATGGCCGCCATGAAGAAGCCAGCAACCGGGTAAGAACTGTGCTGGAGGAAGTGTGAAGAGTGAAAGTTCTGTCTGAGCCGGGTCAAGTAACACCTTTTAAACTGCCTGGAATTGAGCTGCTTGAATTGCTGGAGGATACATTGTATCCCTAAGAAGAGCGAAAAGCGGCGGAGAAGCTGTTAAAGGGAACTCTTTTTTTTTTTTTTACTCTCCCACCCCACGGAAAAAGCAGAAATATTTGGATATATTAGACATTGAAAGTGGATTGCTTTGAAAGCTGAAGCTAAGAGACAAAGGGATTTTTGGACATTGAAAAATTTAAGAAATTGGAAAATCTCTGCTGGAGGTATGGATTTTTGATTATTTAAAATTGTCATTGCAAGTGGGAAGGGAGAAAAAAAAAATTGGAGCAGAAGCTGAAAAAGGAGGAGATTGTCTAGAACATCTTTGTGGATCCCAAAAGAAGATATATGGTAATTGGACCTCTTTGATTAAAAATTAATCCAGAAAGAGAAAGAGAAGAAGGAAGAAAAGTATTAACTTTTGGAATTTTTTTTTTTTAATTGCTTTTGATTATCTTTGATTAAAAATACTTGTGGTTGTTTTGGAAAAAGTTTCCCTTTTTATAATGGCATTGTTTGTGGATGAACTAGAGATTGAATATCAAAAATATAAAAAAGAAGATACTTTGGGCACTTTGTTTCAATTCTTAGAAATGGCGTTATGTTCTGTTGAAAAGTTGATTACGCAGCAGAAGGACTGGGACAAGGAAGAAGAGGAAGAAGAAGCCATCTTTGATGAACAATGGGTCCCTTCCGGAGAGGAGGAGAAAAAGGATAAGAAAAAGGGGATTTTAAGAATTATAAAAACAATCAAAAGAGAGAAAAATGAGCGAAAAGGTGGAGGCAAGGTTAGAAAGCAAAGGAAAAGGAGTAAGAAAAGCGATGGGAAAAAGCAAAGGGGTAGAAAGGGCAAGGAGAAGAACAAGCAAGAGAGAAAGGGGGGGAGGAGAAGCCTTAATGGGGGGAAGCAAGACCTAAAGAAAAAAAGTTTATTTAGAGACAATGGGTGAATTTAATTTAGATTAAAAGAGGGATTCTGGAGGGTATATAAGATTGTGTTTTTATGTAATTTTAGAATCTTTTAAACAGAATCCCAAGAAAGATTGTAATATGTAGTATTTCTAAGTTAGGGTAATGAGTTATAGATGTTACTCCAATTGATGTACAGGAGAAGTATAGTAAAAGAAAAAAAAAAGATGAATGGATAATTGGAAATAAAACAGACAAAGAATGTTGTTGAAAATGGTAATAAGATATGGAAGGATATATATGCTTTTTTTTTTTTTTTTGGATTTTGTATATTGATAAAAGGCAATAAAATTTTAATTAATAAATAATTTGGATGGAAAAGAGAAGTAGGGACAAGATATGAAGTTAATATTATATGAAATATTGATATTATAATCTGGAAATGTTATGCCTTATTGGTCTTTTATTATTATTTTTTCTTAGAAAAGAATTTATAAGCTGTTACGCCTTGATTCTTTGTGCATTGTTCTTATAAAACTGATAAAAATGGTTTATATATATATATATAAAAAAGAAAATGATAATAAGATATGGAAGGAGATATGGGTTGAATATGATGTTTGAATTTGTGTCTGTGTAAAGAGTTTTAACCCGGGAACAGACAACCTTCAGAAAAGATCTTTTAGTTTTGTTTATGTTTTGTGTTTGTATGTTTGTGTATTGTGTTTATGGTAAAACTAACAAAATTTGTTTTTTATTAAAAAAAAAAAGGAAAAAAGAATCAATAAAACCTTGGAGGAATGTTAGATGAGAATAATTTAAACAAGCCAGAAAGAAAAGAATATGATGACTATAAAATGGATAAATATGGAAGAGAAATGAAATTGAATAGGAGTAAAGAGAAATAATGAGAAATTTGCTGGAAGATATTTGTGTGTCCATATGGAGATGGAATAAATTGGAATTATGCTGTATAAAAATAATGTTTTGTTTGACTTGTAAGGATTTACAATGTTAAGAGGTTTTATGTGTTTATGTATTTAATGGTTAATGATGTGTTGTTTTATCTTTAAAATTAATAAAAATTTGTTTCAAAAAAAAAAGAATATGGAAGCGCCATATTGATTGGGCTGTGTTCAAGGCTACAGTCGGGGATCTCCGAGTTCCCTAACTTCCAAACTGAGGGGGGAGGAGATACCGAGGAAGCTGAATTTGAAACGGCAGAAAGTTTAAGTGGAAGTAATGACCACTCAGAGGCAACATGTGAAGAAGGATCGGGAATGGGGGTGAGCTCACCTCGAGGAGATGCCAAGAACATTAGCGGCAACGAAAATTTGAATACAGAACAGGAGGCACCCTCTTCACCAGATAACATCCTACCCCAACAAGACTGTAGCCAAATACCAGAACATCGTAAATCAAATAGACAAACAAAACAACCTGCCTACCTCAAAGACTACGTGACCGCACCCCTTAAATGAAACCCGGGGGGAAGGGGTGTTGTGAATTAATAAAAGTACTTGAATAAAGATTATTAAGAGCTTGAAGTAAAGTGCAGGATTCTGGCCCTGCACTTCTGATTGGCCAATAATAGCGACATCGGATTGGTCCGTTCAGGAGAATCTGATTGGCTATTAACGAGCCTCTCCCATTGGTTAAAGGAGCTAGCGCTCCCTGTGTTTCATTGGTTAAATCAGGGGTAAGGAACGTTGGCTCTTTTATCAATTTCGGACTTCAACTCCCAGAATTCCTGAGTGAGCCATAAAAGGTTCTCCATCCCTGGCCTACTGGTTTTTTCAGTTGTGAGGGAAATCAATTTTTGACTTGAATGGGACTGTTTAATATACAAATGTAGGACATATTTTTATATATATTCTTTGTATGTCCTACATTTGTATATTAAACAGTCCCATTCAAGTCAAAAATTGATTTCCCTCACAACTGAAAAAACCAGTAGGCCAGGGATGGGGAACCTTTTATGGCTCCCTCAGGAATTCTGGGAGTTGAAGTCCATAAGTGATAAAAGAGCCAACGTTCCTTACCCCTGGGTTAAATACTCAAGAGTTTGCCTATATAAAGGGGGCCGTTGCGGCCATAATTTTGAGCTGTTACACATGTAAATAAAGAGTTTGAAGTTCACTGTTCACCGGCTCGTCTCCATCCTTAGCGCCCATGCACAGAACTTAACAGGCATAGCCAGCACATGATGCATCTGGCCCATGGGCCAGAAGTTTGACAGCCCTGTCCTAGAAGAACGTTTACTGGATGATATTTGGCTGCAGAAGGGGAGAACAAGCCCATAAAGAGATGTAAGGCACTTAAGAGCACAACCTTCCAGGTGCTTGTGCACAACTCATCACAGCAAACTCGACACAACTGGCCACAGTCAACTTGCTGCAGCCAACTTGCCGTGGTCTAGTCACAGAACAACTCACCGCCAGATAAGAGTGACACTAATATCAAAGAAATGGTGGAATAGAATCATTAAAGAAAGGATGCAAAGGGAGGGACAAAATGAAATGTGAAATTAAAATATTTTTTAAATTATTTTAAATAATGATGTTGAATTGTTGAATTGTTCTGTGGTGAATTGGCCATAGCAAGTTGGCTGCAGTGGGTTGTTCTATTCCATCCTTCACTCCCGTGCTCTGTCAGATGTCTTTAGTCCTCATTAGGGTAATTAGATGGATATCTGGATGGATGGATGGACAGACAGACGGATGGATCATCTTGTTTGTCTCTTTAAAATGATTCTGGATCCAAAGAATCTTTTCATAAGCAGATTAAAACTGGAAAAAGAATTATTTGAAAATTTTTAATCTGTTCAGATATTCAGTGTTTGCCAGGGGTGGATTCAAATTTCTTAACGACCAGTTCTGTGGGCATGGCCTAATTTGTGGGTGTGGCTTGGTGGTCATGTGACTGGCTGGGCATGGCTTGTATGTAAATATTGTGAATATTTATGTAAATATTGTGAATATTTATGTAAATATTGAATTTTTTATAAAAAAGAGCAACTTTTACCCAAAATCAGGCAAAGCAGGCAGGCAGATTGAGTTGCTCACAGAATCACAGATTCACTTAGAGATCTATCTATCTGCAATCTGCTACCTGAGTCTGCACTGAAAAATAGAAGCTTCAGTCCTAAGGAAGGTTCAGCTCTGCTTTTAGATTAGCTAGAAAGCAAAAAAATTCAAGGATTTCCTGCTTTCTAGCTAATCTAAATGTCCTGGCACAGCAGAACAACTGTTGGGGGGGGGGAGGAAAAATAGCAGGCAAGTTTGATGGTGTGCATACCAGGTAAGGAGTGAATGGGTGGAGAGGGGAGGGACCAGCCAGTGGCACAATTTGCTGGTTCTCCGAACTGGGCAGAATCATAACAACTAGTTCTATAGAACCAGTCTGACCAGGTAGAATCCCACCCCTGGTGTTTGCTGCTCATAAAAAATGTATACTTGGTATTTCTTGTTCTTTTTCAATCCTTCTCTCCCTCTGCCTTCAAATGTTCCTTCTAAGCACATGGAAGCACATGTTAAGAAATGGCATTTCCCATGCCCATGTCAAGATGGAGATGAAACAAAAACTTCATTGATGCTGAATTTCTAGAGAGAAAGGGGGGAAAAAAATCATAAATCCTTGCAAAACATTCCTGTGATGTTTCTTTAAATGAGGTCTAAATAGTTTGGTTCCAAACTTTTAAGGGCACCAGGTTAGAACCCAGGAGTCTATGAGTTCTAGTCCCACCTTAGAAATAAAAGCTGGCTTGGTAACCTTGAGCCAGTCACTGTTGCTCAGTCCAACAATCCCTCATAGAGTTGTTGTGAGGAAAATTGGAGGAGGAAATAGTATTATAGAAGTTCACCACCTTGAGTTATTTATAAAAAAATAACAAAAGCAGAATAAAAATAAATAAATTAAAAATTAAAGCACTCAATTGAAATTTGAAGTGTGGGCTTCCTCCCATATAGATAGCATAGTTCCATCTATGATTTATATTGTTATCCTGATATAGTAGAATAGTGTAGACTTGGGTCTCTGTATAAAAATAGTCATTAACCAGATTTTTTTTCCTATATATATATATTTGTAAAGCATATATTTCTTATCAACTACATTTGTTCCAACCGACATTGAGATCAGTGTTCCTATTGATACTTGTATGTTGCTTTCCCCTTTTCTTTTGCTGAAGGACTTCTGGGCCTGTGATTCTTGAAACTATAGAGATATATCTTACCTTTGCTCACCCCGGAGAAAGGTCTGGGCACCAGTTTATCATCTCAAAGATCTGCTGCTTCTGCTTTTTACTCGCTTTCTCTTTGACTCTGGCAAATTCCACTCTCTGAATAAGATTTAGATACTGAGATTTCTATTTGTACAAATATCTACGTTGCTAAATTAGGTCTAACCTGCAATCTCCTTCATTTCAGTAGATCTATTTTAAGGACGACGGTATTCAGAGCTAATGATTGACCCTGTTTAGGGTGACGATGGAGGAGAAAAAGCAAAATGTTTTCATCACTGCATTTTCTGTGTTTCCCAGCAAAGAGGAAACTCTTGGGCTGCAATTTGGCTGTCTGAAAAGCAATCCTGCTTTCCCTTTCTGAACAACTCTACCATGGAGCCAACTGATACTGTTTATTTAACACTGTCGCATGGCAAATAAACAAACAGGAAAATACAAATAAAGCTTTCGTTACAAATATTAGGTAGGTTCGCCACAACCCACACTTTAGGCCCAGCCTGTATTTGATAGTTGTATTTGCTGCAATGCAAAAACTTGTGTATCTGACAAGGGGATATAGAACAGCTTTTAGCTGCAAGAGTTTGGGGGGGTGTTGCTGTAAGGCAGGGGTTTCAAATTGGATTTCTTCGAGAGCCAGATCAGCATTATGGTTCTCTTCCATGGGCCAGCCAGGGGGAGGAGGATAGATGCCTCCTGCAGCACCCTGCTGCCAAAAGATGCACAGGGAGGCCTCACATGCCCCATTTTGGCTGCCAGAGGCACCATGGGCCAGCCCTTTGCTATTTTCAGGTCAGCCCCAAGGCCAGATTTAAGCACCCTGCAGGCCTTGAGTTTGACACCCCTGCTCTCAAAGGAGTCATCCAGCAGCAGGAGGACAGTTTGGGCAGCTTTGTCTTAGTTTTTGTGATTTGTACATCATAGAGGTGGCCAGTTGGGTATAATTGTTTGGAATTTGATGTCTTTCACTGACTGGAGCAGTCAAACTATCTGCTGATTCTGATCCAGCAAAAAGCACATGATTGGCCAAGTGACAATTTGCAGCAAGGTAGCCAATCAATCAGATTGTGTTTTATTGCAAAGCCCTGGCTCCTCTTTGTCACAATTCCCTGGGTTTGGGGTTGTTGTTGTTTTTTACCCTTCACCATGGGGTTTCCTTACAGTAGTCATGCAAATAGCTACCTACACTACAGAGCATATGAGGAATGCTCTCTCTTTAGCTTTACAGAGTTTTTTTTCTTCTTCTCTAAATGGTTTAGAGCCTCTTCAGGTCCCATCTCAGGAAGAGATGTAATAGAGCTATTGATAGCTGGCGAGGATACCTTTGTGAGAAACTTTGAGGGCAAAATGGGTCAAATTTGTTTTGATTAAGATGCCACCATATTGGCAGTTCAATCTGTGACAATGTCTGAGCCTGTAGATTCAACTCCAGCAGTCATTTCATCAAGGAGTTGATATGAATGTTGAACAAATCAGGACACGGATACTGTACCTCCTTGCCACACACAGCTGTCATTGGATTCCACACATGATTGACACAATTCCATCTAACTCTAAAACTGATTTACAAAAAAAAAGGCAAAGTTTCCTCTAAGAACAGCAAACATTTGTCACTGGTAAAGTTTTTAAGCGTATTCCCTAGTAGGTCTTAGGAAATTGAATCAAAGGCTGTTCTAAAATCAACAAAAGCTAAGCACGGTTGTGAGTTGGTACTGTTGTGCATAGCCATCTGAAAAATGCTTTAGAGTCAAGTATCAATTTGTTGTGGATCATCCTTCCTTAAACCTGTACACTATTTAAGATGTTTCCTGTCCCATCCAATTGTAATTGATTAAATACATGCTATCAAGTCATTATTGGCCCCCAGGGGCTACACAGATTTCCTCCATGACAATCTGTCCCTTACTTGGTCCTTCAGCTCTTTCAACATTCCACTCACTGAATGTCTGTGGAGATTCTCAGTCATCCAGATCATGGTTTTCCCAAGTACCTTCGGGATTCCACTCACTGCTACTATAACTGAGTAATGCACAGTTTGCACTGTTAAATTGCTATACATCATTCTAGATGTGGTGTTCTATATGCAGAATATATAAATAAATGCTTTTTTCCCCAGTAGGGTCTATTTTTACACTTAGCCTAGATTCGCTTTTTCATATAATCTTTATTTATTTGACCTTTTAGTACACAGATGGAGTTCCTTTATATTTGTTTAGAGCTGTGGTGGCACAGTGGTTAGAATGCAGTATTGCAAGCAAATTCTGCCCCCAGCTAGCAGTTCGATTCTGAATGGCTCAAGGTTGACTCAGCCTTCCATCCTTCCGAGATTGTTACAATGAGGACCCTGATTTTGGGGGCAATATGCTGACTCTGTAAATGCTTAGAGACAGTTGTGAAGCATTATGAAGTGGTATATAAGTCTAAATGCTACTGCTATTAGATTTATGTCTTACTTACTTAGGAACAAGGTAGTATATGCATGCCAATCTCTTTTCCTTTTTCCTCCAACAATCACCTCGTGAGGGAGGTTGGGTTGAGCCCCAAGTGAACTTTTGTGACTAAGAATCTGGGGCTCCCCAGTGCCATGTCACATCTTGATCATTTTCCCCAGACAATATCACTTGAAATTGATTTGATAGTTTGTGGGTACTTCTTCCTGTCTCCAAGCCCTCAGAAAGAGTTTGAAACCGCTTTGTGTTTTTTTCACCAAAGCTGACTTTGAAATGCTAAGAAAAATGGTCTTTCTCGAGCTCTGCAGACCTACAGAGTTGTGCTCGTAAGCAGACTCCAGAGAAGTTTCCTTTATTCTATAAATCATTTACTATTTCTGCCAAACTGTCAGGTGGAAAAGACCAGGTCCACACATGAAGGTCCAATTAAACTGATTTATTGCTGTAGCTTAGGCACAAGAATCTTTTCAACTAACAGACAGCGCCTGCTTAGAGTTAGTTAATGACCAGCAGCATTCAAAGGCAGTTGGGCTTACTTTGCTTGCGGTTATCTAGGGATTCTAGGCTGATGCCTCTTTTTACCCCACCCCCAGTTTCTGCCACACCTTTTCCCATATCAGCAGAGACAACAGCAAAAATTCAGAAGGCCATAGGGATAATCTGAAGGTGGCCCAAGTGCCCATGTGTGGAAGTGCGCATAGTTTTACATAATTTGTCCCAATTCCTCAGTTTAGGCTTACCCTTGTATATTTGGACCGTCTGTTCCATAAGAATATATATTAAAAGATGCCACATGACATGTGAGATGACTAAATCAGGAGATTGTGGTCAGGAGCTATAGTGGTCCAGTGGTTAGAATGCAGTGTTGCAGGAGTTTAATTCTCACTGGCTCAAGGTTGGCTCAGCCTTCCATCTTTCCGAGGTTGGTAAAATGAGGACCCAGATTGTTGGGGGCAGTGTACTTACTCCATAAACCACTTAGAGGAGGATGTAATAGCACTGTGAAGTGCTGCTATATAAGTCTAAGTGCTATTGTTGCTATTACTAATAGACAAAGGATTCCGTGGTGAGCAGAGCTGTTCTTTTCATAATATCCTTTGTTTCTCAGGAAATAATCCTGAGCTTTTCTGCATACGAAAAGCTACACTCACCATATAAACTTTGCTCTTGTAAAAATGCTCAATAACAATTTAAAAAATGAAGTTAAGAAGATGGCTGTGTTGAAATTGGCACGTCAGTATGCACTGCCTAGTGGTAAGCAAAGGGCTGAGCCCTCTGACATTAGGAGTTGAAGTTTTCTTTGGAAATGCTACATAACAAAAATAAATACAATTTATTATCTATGGAACACAAGTGGGCAACTCCAGCCAATTTTAGTGTGTCTGTGTTGTGGCTAAAATGTATGCATTGTATCATGCTTCTGTAATGAAAAGATGTTTCAGAGTGGAAAGAAGTGTTGGTAAGAAATTGTGTAGTCTGAGGAATGAAAGGAAGAGTAGGGGTCAATACAGAAGAGTCTTACGCCTAAGGTTATTTAACCATGTAGGACTGTATTATTACTGTTATCCTTCTCATCTTTCCTATTACTACTACTATTGGTATCTTGTAACTATCATTTGTTGGTTCTATCTTATGATTTATGATTGTATCTTATGATTTATCATTTTGTTGCTTGTATGTATACTGAGAGCTCAAATTCCTTGTGTCTCCAAGCACACTTGGCCAACGAAGAATATTCTATATTCTATTCTTTTTAAGCTGGAAAGGAAATCTATTGGCAACTGTTCAGAGGTGGTATTCAGCAGAGGTGGTATTCTGACCAGTTCTGGAGAGCTGGTAGTGGAAATTTTGAGTAGTTTGGAGAACTGGCAAATATCACCTCTGGCTGGAGATTTTACAGTCTCCTTCCCCTGCCACACCCACCCACAGAACCGGTAGTAAAAAAAATTGAATTCCACCACTGCGAACTGTTCTCTTAAAGGGCAACTCAGCCAAACCTAGATAGATACTATCAAGCCATCTATTTCAAGTTGACTTCACCTTCACGAACTTCCTCTATACACAGCTGGGAAATTCTTAGTTTTTAATATTGTCTATAGTATATGTTATATATGGTGCTCTTGCTTCCATGATCTTGATCAGCAAATGAGAAATGACACTGGGTTAGTTTCATTTCTACTCCAGAGTCCCTACTTCTTTAGGCTTGGGTCATCTGTTTCAGGAAGCCTATTTGGCTTTTTTCACTCATTCAGGGAAACATCCCAAAATATTTTTGGACAAGAGCACAAAGCTGTAGCTATGATGTGGTAGGGATAGCAGGATTCAAAGAAAGCCAGTGGGTTTTATAGCAAGTAAACCTCAATCATTTTATTACAGTGATTTCATGCTGGTCATAACAGTTTAATGTGTGCCATGCACAGATGATGCCTTCTCTCGTGGAGACTTCCAAAATAAAATAAAAATAAAAAAGGAGATGGAGGCACATTTCTTCATCTCCAGTTCTATAGCCCTGTGTGCAATTTTACTTTACTACTACTGCTTTTCAGAATTCACTGAAATCCTTGCTGAAACACTTGCACTCTGGTATATTAATTTATTATCTTTTTTAAAAAAAACTCCTTCAGCAAACCGAAGAAAGTATTGTTACTCTTTATGATCAGATGAATAGATAGCAACAGCTATCATTATGTGATACATTGTGCTAAACAGATTTTTGTGTGTGTGTTTTCCTTCTCCCCTTCAAATACCATGCAACATCAAACAGCTTCCTTTGACCCATAGCAATAAAATATTTCAGATCAATAGCTCACTAGGATGCCTATTTTTCTCTCCGGTCTAGAATCAGTATTCATTGTTTTGTCAAGGGGCTTATCATGTTAACGACATTAC
This sequence comes from Hydrophis major, assembly GCA_033807585.1. Classification (NCBI taxonomy): domain Eukaryota; kingdom Metazoa; phylum Chordata; class Lepidosauria; order Squamata; family Elapidae; genus Hydrophis; species Hydrophis major. Next base: position 189,957,574 of record CM066328.1, on the reverse strand, counting down.
TAAAGAACCACATTGAGGGTAATACTAGGTTTTGTGAATGTTTCTACCCTGAACATGCTATTAAAATAGCCACTGAGTCACCAACAGGGATGCTGGCTAATATCTCTACTGCAATGGATAATTTTGCTGCAATGGGTAATTTTGACCAGGCAAGTAAACAATTGCTTGGAAAGATCAGCTATAAGATGATTACAAATGTTGTTCTAGCATTAACTAATATCATTTTATCTGAGCAACTATTATTAAATGGGCTGACAAGAACTGGAATGCTTCATTCATAATGTTGCCAACTGAGGTCAGGCAAATAACCATTGCAAAATTCTTGTATGTTTAAATGTATGCATAGTTTCACTGTGGTGAAAATAGAGATGGGTTGTGATATAGAATTAATTGTTTTCATTGGCCTGAGGTAAGTTCACGAGGCTTTGTAAAGGGAACAGGGAGGGTCAGGATTGTTTGCAAAATACAGGAATACATATGACCAGACTTCTCTTCAATAAGGCAAAACCTGGCACTGCTTTGAATTAGAATAGAAGAATGCTTTGAATTGGCAGCAAAAAAAATCTTGCTCATAGTATCAAATCATAAAAACAGTGTGAAAATGAAAATCTTCACGTGATCGACATTCTAGGCTCCCGGTTTTTGAGAAAATCATTTAAAGAAACTTCCCTTTCCTCCAGCATTTAAAGATATGTGAGGCAACAATGGCACTTACATTTTCATAGTTATCACTGCTTCAACAGCTTTTAATTCAGAACATTCACTTGGAAGAACTGACTAAGCTTTTTGCTATGATTTTAGCAATTGCTGTTTTTATTGGCATTGCATTATTATTATTATTATTATTATTAATAGCAATGAAAGAGTTACTGGTGGAAAGCGAATGTTTGGATGTGCTTCGTCCTCTCTTGCTTAAAGCTCACTTTAAAAGCGTTGCTATCTGTATGAAGAATGTGACAGAGAGAATGCCAGACAATAGATGATGTATAGGTGACAAGTTCTTCCTTGACTTTGATTGTAAAAATATGTTGACTAAATGTTAATGGAGGACTGGTCTCAGAAGATGAAATGTGGGTGGGTAGGATTTTCTTTCATTAGAATATCTAAGATCAGTATATTTAGGAATAGGAATTTCAGGCTGTTTTTCACCCAGCTTTTTCTGTGCCTGTGTGGCTGAATGATGGGGAAAATAGGACTTCTGGATCGGGAAGTATCTGTGCAGAATTGGGGGCTTTACCATGGCAATCTCTATTCTTTAGAGTTACCTGGGATCGAGGTCACAGGTAAGTTGGCATGCTGTAACTATTTCTATGCCTGTCTATGCTGCTTGTAGCAAATGTGCTTTCATTGTCTTGCTCCTATAATGGGACCAAGTTCTTCCTATGTCATAGGATCATTTTTAAAACAAGTTAGCACCGCGACTCAGAGGTGATTTTGTAAGCATAGGCAGAACCTACCCATGCTAGCAGTATTGTTCTGAATGCTATGGCAGAGGGAAACAATCTCATACTTCAGTAAAGAATAGGACCATTCTATTCAGTTTTGTTATATGCCCATAAATGTATGTAAAATATCCTAGGAATTGGCAGGGGACTTGTTTTTGTTTTAATACACTTGGGGATTTCCGATACCTGGGAAGATCTTTGGTCCCTTATCTGCTGAGATTAGGAACGGTAGTCCTTTTGCAGATGATTAGGACAGGAGATTTTGCAATGCTGTACAGTATATATCCAATCCAGTCAGCTATTAAATAAGCTTCACCAAGTTTATGGTGTGTTCCCTGAGTTAGAGCTCCCCCTACTGGAAGCCTTTGTTATTGGTGTCGAAGTATCCCTTAAATTTATGATGGATGGCGAATGTGTGCGAAGATGATCGTGTGTGCAAAGTGAAAATAGCTGGCGTTTACATTAGCATAGAAATAAAATCATTCCGTAATACTGTTTGCTTTCATATTAGTATGTCACAAATAGCATGACTTTCACACATGCTGCTTCCTTCTGGAGTAGCTTTGCATGTGGGAGGGAACATGTCTTTGATGGATTATCAATGGGTAAAAACTTTATATCCCCCTCCTGAGACCACCACCCCACACTGCTCCAAGGACAGTCCAAGAAGCTGATACACCTATTCTATCCCTATTGTTTGAATACCTACCTGCAAACGATCGGCTAATAGTTTGGGAGTGAAGGCAGAAACACATTATTTCATTATGCTGAAGCAGGATATATGAAGCGATACTATTATTATTAATTATCATCTCAACTGATCATATGAATTAGTTCTTAGCTTGAAACTCTGAATCAAAAGATCAGTGCTCTAAAGCTCAAAAAGAAAATCAATTAGTTCGCTAGAAGTTCTTAGAATCAAGTCTGCCTTCAAATTAGCAGCCTCATTTTTATCCACGGTGGCTTAAAATAACAGGAGGTTTGTGGAACGACATTTGTTTCCTTACACTGAATCACGGAGAATTGGTAAAAATTGGAGTCCTGAGGAATCAGTGCCTTTCCCCCACTCCTTTCCTCCTGGACATGGAAAAGAGAAGGGATATTTTTATTTTATTATATAACATGTTTTACTTTTTGTAAACAAAATGTTCTGGGATCATTTTATTAATTTGATGAAATGTCACTAGGGTGGCCATCTTACTACAATAATATATCAAAAGACCCTCTGTATGTGGGAGAGAGGGAGAGAGGGGGAGGAAGAGAGAGATTTATGTACCTAATTCACTGTTAGCAATATTGTGCAGGGCTGCTCAGTGTGGTATTCAATCAGTATGTGCCTTTTTTTTATTTGTCAATTGCTTACAAGATAATAGGTATAAGTAAAAACATAGTTATGAATACATGGAATACATATAAGAAAAATAAATATATATATATAAAAGAAACAAGGGATGGTAGGCATGTTGGTGTGCTTATGCACACCCCCGACAGACCTCTTAGGAAAGGGATGAGATCAGTAGAAGACAGTCTAAGGTTAAAGTTTTTGGGGTTTGGGGAAGAAACCACAGAGTCAGGTAGAGTATTCCAGACATTGACCACTCTGTTGCTGAAGTCGTATTCCCTGCAATCAAGTTTGGTGCGATTAACCTTGAGTTTGTATCTATTGTTTGCTCTTGTGTTGTTATGGTTGAAGCTGAAGTATTCATTGACTGGTAGGACCTTACAATGTATGATTTTATATGCTATACTTATATTGGACCGAAGGCGGCGTAGTTCTAGGTTTTCTAGGTCTAGAATTTTGAGTCTGGTGGCCTAAGGTATTCTGTAACGAGTAGAGGAGTGGAGAACTCTTCTTGTGAAATATCTCTGGACTTTCTCAACTGTGTTAATATCAGATACGTAATGTGGTTTCCAGACTGATGAGCTGTATTCGAGTATTGGTCTAGTAAATGTTTTGTATAGTCTAGTTAGTCGTGTGATATTACCAGAGAAAAAGCTATGTAAAGGTTAACAACTCTTAATGCTTTTTTGGCTATGTAGTTACAGTGGGCTCTAGCACTTAGATCATTAGAGATGAGTACTCCAAGATCCTTGACAGAGTTTGGATTATCAACAAGGTCTTGACTATTCAGCCTGTATTTCATTTTCTGATATATTTATTTTTTTGCCAATATGTAGGACAGAGCATTTATTTGTTGAGATTTGAAGTTGCCATTTGTTTGACCATTCTGATACATAGTCAAGTGGGAGGGAGGGGGAGGGAGGGAGGGAGAGAGAGAGAGAGAGAGATTCATGGACTTACTCCAGAATTCATGTATCTACTTCAGTTTTAGTAATATTGTGCAGGGCTGCTCAGTGTGGTATGTGTGTGCCTTTTCTAACCTTCTTTAGTGGACCAAGCCCCATTAGATCAGCTGGCTCTTACTGCTTATTTCATGATGCTATAAAGTATTTATTGCTCATTCATAACCTGCATCAGAGTCAATATATTATTCAGGCAAGGAATAACCTTACCATGCCAAAAATGTGAAATTGTTTCATAAAAACAATTACACTTCTAGAGCAATCCAGTGACCTATTTGCTTATATTCACCTAACAATTTGCCAGCCCATAGTCAGAAGTTATTTGAATCTTCACAACTGCCCACAACCTACAAAACCCCATCATCAAATATGGTCAAATTCTGGTTTGAGAATTTGAAAATTAGACCAGATTTGACCAAGTGGAGATCCATCTGGATTTCATGCTGCGGTTCATTTTTACAACATTCACATTAGGTTGTGATTCTTTCTCATATACAATTAATATCCAGCATTTTCTTGAATGCACTTTTTGGCATGCCATTTTGCTCATCGTATGTGGCTTTTTTTTTTTTTTTTACAAGCACTTTGAATTCTTTTCTTGAGTTGCCAACTGCTTTGCAAATTTCAAGCAGACTTGCCTATTGTCATATGTATATACATTCAGGAAAGTTCACATTAAAATGCAAAAGGATTGCATTTCTCCTTTAAGCCCAGATTTGACTTTAGTGATGCATGAATGTGGTTCTGACCTTGTGGTTGCTACTTGTTAAAAGCGAGGGCATGGAGAGGAATGACTTGGCTGCAGGGGAGAGGTTCCCTCAGTATCTGCCTGCTCTAATTTTCTCTAGTGGACCAAACCCCATGAGGCTCACCTTGGTCTTTTGCTTATTAAGCCTCTCCCCTATCCAAATCAGTGATCTTTGCAACTTTTGAGAGAACAATGAGGAAATAGAAGGGGGACAATAATATTGCAGATATAGGAACCAGGACTCCTGGTTAGTGCTATCTATAATATTTGCTTCCTAGCTTAACTGGTCCATGGATTGATAGGTAGGAGCCATTCTTCCTTCAGATCAACATTAATACTGATAATGTATGAATTGTTCTTTGTAAATGTTCTGTCCTTAATTAGCATTCTTGAGATCCCCGCGCTTTGATTGGCCAAAGCGCGGGGCACCCTGATTGGTCAGGCGAGCCGCGCCGATTGGCTCGCTAAGAATCTCCCGCGATTGGTCCATTCGAATCGCGGGAGATTCAAAGCGGTGCCATTGGCCGCGGCCGCCGCGGCTAAAGGAATAAAAGCCGCGAGCTTTTTCCTTTGCCCCAGTTCAGTTCCAACTTTAAATAAAAGAGCATGATTTGAAGTCACCGACTCCTGGCATCATTTCGCGGACACAACAGTAAAGCTGTAACACACCAGTTGTATGCTTCTTTGTAGTCTCTGAGACAGCATCTTTGTCTTTCAGATATGCCCCAAATCTGCGCAAGATATCATATTAATAAGTTTTGTCTCTTCTTTTGTTATCTGTGGTCCATAATTATCCTTCAGTTCTAGCCAAAGGCTCTCCATTGTTGGTTTGCTGCCACAAGAGTGAGACCCAAGTTTACTTAAGAAAGGCAACTGGTCTATTGTGGTAGACTTTGGTAAACGTTCAATTTGAACTGGCCTGACTTGAACATTATTAGTAGTGCTAGTGGCATATACTAAGGTGGAAGGAGACATGATTCTTACTGATTTGCTTTTAGAGCATTACAAACCTGAGGATAAAAATCATGGAAATACCTCTGTATTAAGCCAGACTACTCACTGTAGTGCAAGCAAGTTTCTTGATCTTCCATTGTGTATCTAGCCATCAAATGGCTTCAGTTATGTGGTCAAAGCTGGGGACTGGGTCCCCTAACGGGACCTATAACCTACATTCCTTAAGGTTTTATGCAAATCACATTCCCAGGCAGTTGGTGGGATTCACAAAATTTTACTACCAGTTCTGTGGGTATGGCTTGGTGGGCATGGCAGAGGAAGGTTACTTGCCCATTCCCTCCAAACCCCACTAACCTGCTTTCCAGCCCTGTTCTCCTGTGCAGGGCAACAAAAGAAGACCCAGCCGATCAGCTGGGACTCAGGAGGCAGAGAGTAGATGGGGGCAGGGCCAGTCAGAGGTGGGATTTGCTGGTTCTCCAAACTACTCAAAATTTCTGCTACCGGTTCTCCAGAACTGGTCAGAACCTGCTGAATATCACCTCTGCTCCGAGGGCTGCTTTAAAAAAAAAGTGAGCTCTAAAGAGGCTTTCATTTCATGCCCTCTAGAAGTCCATGGGCCCGGATGAAGATATGAGCAGGGCCAGGACTAAAACTAAATCTGATTTAATTTAATGGAATCTAATGGATTTTAATGCAGCTCAGTTCTCCCAAAGCGGGTAACAGCTTTTGCCTCCTGGCCAATTAACAATTCCCATTCAGCGGCCCCTTTTAGAATAGCTCCAGGGGCCACATTCAAGGTTTGGAGGAAGACTCTGGAGCCTCACACTTGTGCGCTCCTGATCTGGAGCTTGAGACAGTCTGAATCCTTCTTCCATTGTTACCGTGATTTTCATGGCGGTTATGCCCTTCCCTGTCCCATGAATACTGCTCCAACCAACAACACAGCTCTGTTGTTTCCATCCTCAACAACTGGTACCGGGAACTGCTCCCTTCATGAATATACTATGTGGGTGACAGGCTTGTCTAATTAGTATGCCTGTGGTTAAGCAGCCAACATTAGTTTCATCCCACATAAAGCTGAAACTGCCTCATTTTCTGGCTTTTAGGTAGATTCCGTTTGAAACACTGAATCATAAAACAAAGGTTAGAGAAAATAGTATTTAGCTTTCAGCAGCGAGCCCCCCATTATTTTATGGTTCCAGCATTTACCATGGCTATTATTATGATTACTGCTGTTGTTATTATTGTTATTATTAGCCTGATTGTTGTGTTGTTTTGGCAGGTTGATCGGTGTTTTAGAATTGTTGGAACTCAGCAGTAATTTAACATCATACTGCACCACTTCAAAATGATCAAAGAGCTTAGTGAACATCAATACTCTCTCGCATGCCTCCCTTTCAACCCGAATGTGGGCGAAATATTTGCTTAGCAGATTCTGAAATGCAGCTGAAGTACAACTCGCAAAGCTACAGCAGTGCATTTAATAAATGCCATGCCATTCTGGAAAACACCCTGTTTGGCTTTCAGCAAGCTGTTTCAAATAAGAATCATGATTATGAAACGGCAGCTGAGTTTTATTTTATCTGACCGTATTTGATTGTTAAAGAGGCAATGCCTGTATTTTGGTAATAGCGTAAAGGAAGACATCTTGCCTGTTTTATTTTAAAATCCCTACATAAATTGCTTCACTTTCATTTCAATAAAAGATGGCATTTTTCTGAGATGCTACTGTAAATGGCTTCATTTAACAAAATTGCCACATGGAATAATAACGTTATGCCAGAGAGCAGCACTTTGTAATTTGAGAGAAATAACATTTTCTTTCTTTTCTTTTCTTTTTAATCCATTTCTTTACCCATAAATGAAAATTACCTTTCTGTTATTTGCTAACAGAAGAATAATCTGTGCTTCAACACATTGGAATCAAGAAAAGAAATTGCAAAATATAAAAGAGCTAATTAAAATAATGAGCAAATGAGATCATTTATAGATATAAAATGTTTTTAAAAGTCTTGTCATTCCTTCACAGAGTTCCATAAACAGGGCAATTTGATTTATATCTATGGCAACCCTGGATTCTTGATAGCTGAGAGTCGTAATATTGGAGATTTCCAATTGGCAAATCTTTTAAAAAAATTTTGGTGGGATACTTGTTCCTCTCCTTGGGGTTCTTTCAAACCTGGATTCTCAAAGGGATCAAGAATAACTTCAGGAAATATTCCCTTCCTAAAGCTGGTGCAATGGAAAGGCTGAATCCCTGATAGTGATTTCTATTTCTTCTGTACAGTATCTCAGCTGTAGTCCCAAGAATCTATTAATAGGGATATGACAGGAAAAGGGTGAGTTTTAAAGAATGACTCATCAGATTCTCCTTTTAAGAAATATATCAGGACAAGTGTGGGGGTAAAAGGTATGGTAATCATCATTATTCATAGCCTTGTCATAAAATTAGATTTTAATTAGGGTTTTGTTGACAGGGACACCTCCTCCTTAGAATAATAGGTCATCAGCCTAGAACATGCAAGTCTGTGGGGTTGTCACTGGAGGTTTTTAAGAAGAGACTGGACAGCCATTTGTCTGGAATTGTATAGGGTCATGATGGCAAACCTCTGGCATGAGACCCTTTTGTACTGGTACACGAGCTGCAGGCAAACTTACCTCATTGAACATGCGCGCGCCTCACAGCTGATTTTCGGCCTGTTTGAGGCCTTTTCTGGCCTCCCATAGGCTTGAGGAAGGTTTCTGCAGGCTTTGCAGGCGGAAAACTAGCCCTGTTTCATCACTTCCTGTTTTTCCTAAAAAACTGGAAGTGATGAAACAGGGCTAGTTTTCAGCCTCCAAAGCCTGCAGAAGCCTTCCTCAAGCCTTTGGGAGGCTGAAAAAGGCCTCAAACTGGACGAAAATCAGCTGTGAGGTGCAGTGCAGATAAGAGGGGTGCATGGGTAGGTGGGTGGGTATTACACGCGCATGAGTAGGGGTCGTGGGAGCGTGTGCATTGCCTTCTGGTTGCTGGCACGCAAATGTGAGCATGCAATTGCACGCACAATTTTTGGCACAGGAGCCCAAAAAGGCTAGCCACCACTGGTATAGAGTCTCCTGCTTGGGCAGAGAGTGGACTAGAAGATCTCCAAGGCCCCTTCCAACTACGTTATTCTGTTCAAACTCATTGCAAGCTCCTTCTCCCTTCTGTTTTGTGACTCTCATCTCCCCAGTTTGCTATAAAGAGGAGCCTGACACTGAAGTGAGAATAACCCTGAATCATCCCCTGTTCTGCCTCTCTTTATGAACTGCCAGTTTCATCTTATAGCTTCCCTGCTCTATAATTATCTAAAATGGAGTTATCAATGTATTTTAGGAATTATTATTTATTGTTCTGTATGATTGGGACATCATTTTTTAAAGAGATCTTAGGAGAAAAAAAAGAAGAAGGGTATTTTGCTCAAAATAAGAAGATGATCTTTCAACCTGCAGATCACGTAACTAGGAAGCAATCTATCTGTTAAGTCTGGAGCATGGGTGCGAAAGATGGAGACGAGCCGGTAGAAACAGTGAACTTCAAACTCTTTATTTACATATTGTGACAGCTCAGCTCGAGGGCTGCTATAGCCTTCCTTATATAGGGAACTTATTAACAGTTCAACCAATAGCAAACCTGGAGTGCTAGCTCCGTTAACCAATAGGAATGGCCTGTTAATGGCCAACCAGATGCTCCTGAACGGACCAATCCGATCCTGCCATTAACAGCCAATCAGAAGTGCAGGGCCAGAACTCTTGCACTTTACTTCAAGCTCAATATACTTTATTGGTATTATTCATTCACAACACCCCTTTCCCCCGGCTTCTGCCCACAGGGCACAGTTACATAGTCCTTAAGGTAGGACGGCTGTTTTGTTGGTCTTTTCGATTTTCGCAAAGTGCCTGGAGGTTGGCTTCACTTCTGCTGAGGTAGATCGTTGTTTATTGGTAGGGGTGCCTCTGGTTCCAAGTTTGCATTCCCGTTGTCACCAATATCACTGGCCACTCCCTGAGGTGAACTCACTTCGGTCCCTGGTTCCTGTTCCTGCATTTCAGTCCCATTATCAGTTTCTTCAAAAAGGTTTCCCTCAAATTGCAATTCGCTTTCCTCTGTATCTCCCCCCACCTCAGTTTGGTCATAAGGGAGTTCGGAAGTGCGCAACGGTAGCCGCGATCGTAGTTGATCTATGTGGCGCTTCCAAAGTCTGTCATCAGGGCACTGAACAAGGTATGATCTTGGGCTGGTTACGCAGATTACAATCACTTCTACCCACAGCAGATCGCCCGATAAGTTTTTAGCGAATACTAAATCGCCTACCTGGAAGGTACGGCATTGGCTGCTGGATCCGAGTGGTTTTTCCGGTTCATAGGCTGGGTGTAGCCGATCGAGGTGGGAGCGGAGCTTTTGTCCCATTAGCAGCTCGGCGGGAGTTTTGTTGGTGACGCAGTGAGGTGTGAGGTGTTGTAGGAAAAGGATCCGGTTGATTTTCTCGTCGATGTTGTCGTAGTCAATCTTTTGAAGTCTTTTTGACGAATTGTACCATGCGCTCAGCCCTACCATTGGCAGCAGGGTGTGCAGGTGAAGTGAGCGCATGTCGGATACCGCGGTCAGCCAGGTACTGCTCAAAAGATAGCGCGGTAAACTGGGGTCCGTTGTCGGATACCAGAATGTCTGGTAATCCGTGGGTTGCAAACAGTCTTTCCAGTCTTTTGATGACTACGTCAGTGGTCGTGTTGCTCATTCGGTGAATCTCGAGCCAATTCAAGTAGGCGTCGATGGTTAGCAAAAAAAAGTCCGGATGGATGCAGGACCAGAGTCCCCGCGGCGTCTCCCATTCAGTTGGGGTTGCCTTTGGTGGAGCGTTGCTTACTTCTTGGCATCTCCTGCAAGTTTTAACCCACGATTCGATTTGTCTGTCAATGCCTGGCCACCACGCGTAGCTTCGTGCGAGGCCCTTCATGCGCACGATGCCAGGGTGGCCATCGTGCAAGGTTCTTAGCAATGTCTGTTGGAGTCATTCTGGGATAATGACTCTATTGCCCCAGATGACACAGCCCTTCTGCGAGAACAATTCTGTTTGATGACTTTTGAATGGTGCAAAGTCGTCTGGTACTTGGTCCAATGGCCATCCGCGTTCCACCCATGTGAGGACTCGTGCTAAGATGGGGTCGCGTTTTGTTTCTCTCATGATGTCACGGGCCATTAATGGTGGTGTGTGGAGTGTCTCGATCTGCAACGTTGTCATCGTTGGTGCAGGATCGTTGATAGTTTCAGGGAGCGGTGTATGGCTCAGCGCGTCGGCGTGGGGAATGGCTTTACTGGGATGATATTGTAGCCGATAATTGTAGGCAGCCAAGAATTCTGACCAGCGGGTCATTCTGGGAGAGAGTATGTAGGGAGTTGGCTTGTCCCCAGCGATGATCCCCAGCAATGGTCTGGGAACGTTTTTTATTGCTTTCAATTTGCTATCGGTAGGGTGAATACCCTGACTGTCAATTAAGTACCCTAAAAATTCAACACAATCGGTACACAGCTTGCACTTATTTCTTTTGACTTTTAAGCCTGCTTCCTGGAATTTTCGTAATACCAGTCTTAAATTTTTGGAGTGGGGGCGGCAATGAGCACATCGTCAAAATAGGGGACAACGCCCTTGATCCCCTGCAATAGTCTCTCCATTAGGCTCTGAAAGATCCCCAGGGCCACACTGACTCTGAATTGAAGCCGCATACACTTAAAGGCACCTCGGTGTGTTACGATAGTCTGTGCCTGTGCCGTTTTTTCGTCAACTGGCAGTTGCTGATAAGCCTGAGCTAAGTCTAGTTTAGCAAAGACTTTTCCGCCCCCCAGGGAATGGAGGAGGTGTTGTACCACCGGCACCGGATATGGGTTCTGTTGCAGGGCGTGGTTGAGGGTGGCTCGGTAGTCCCCACAAATTCTAATGGAGCCGTCTGGCTTAATTGGTGTCACAATCGGCGTTTCCCATGGGGAGTGGTCAGTTGGCTTTAACACTCCCTGGGCAATCAACTTATCAAGCTGCTCGTCGATTTTTGGCTTTAGAGCGAACGGAACTCGACGAGGCTTAAGGCGGATGGGAGCTATCTTTGGATTAAGGCTAAAGGATATCGGGGTCCCCTTGTACTTGCCTAGCTTTTCCTCGAAGACGTCCCTGAATTTGTGGGCGAGGTCTTCCTCCCAGTCACTGTCGCTGATTCGGTTAATGCCAGCCACTTCAATGCCGAGTGGTGCAAACCATTGCAGGCCTAACAGACTAGGCCGGTCCTTATCGATCACCATCAGGGGTAAGTACGTCGTGCGGTTCTTGAATGCAACCCGGACTCGACTGGATCCTGTGACTGGAATTCGGTTCCCCTGGTAGTCCTTTAACACGAGCCGTTGGAATTGAAGGTCTTGGTGCCGGATAGTGGGAATGAGTTGCTTGAGGGTCTTCCAGGAGACCATTGAAAGAGACGATCCCGAGTCAACTTCCACTTGGCAAGGCTGATTTTCAATGTTCACGTTGACCCGAATTTTCTTAGCGTCTAGTGAAGAGACATGGCCAATAGTGAGTGTTTGGTGGGCCTCTTCCCGTCTCGCTAGACGATTCACAGGTTGGTTTCTGTAGGAGTGGTTTACTGGTTCTCGCCTTACAGGGCGATTCCCTGTCCATTGGCGGAGATTGGTTCCTTTCGAGGTCTGGGTGGGTCCGAGGAGGCTTCTGCAGACCCATCCAATGTGGCCTCGTTTCCCGCACTCGTGGCAGAGTGCGTCGCAGAATTTGCAGTCGGAGCGGTAAAGGTTGGCCCCGCAGCCAGCGCACGGTTGCTGGTACTTCGGGCATCGTTCCCGATTGGACCGCAGCCAATGGACCTCTTCTTCATCGCTGTCTGACGACGAAGAGAAGTCCTCATGGTGGGCCATCGGTAGCTGCCCTTCTGCGTTAGGTGAAATTTTGCCGGCTGGTGGGTGTGCTGGAGCGTGATTTCGGCGTAGCTGTTGGCAGCCGACTTCTTGGTTGCCTCCGCTGCTGTAGCTTCAGCTATGGTGTCTTTAAGGGTGATGTCACCCTAAGCCATTATTTTGCTCTGTACGTTTACAGCGTCTAGCCCGAGGACTACTCGGTCTCTCAAAGCCTCTCCTTGGTCGGTGAAATCACAGAGGCCTCCCAAGTTCCGGAGGTCCGCAACAAAATCAGCGACGCTTTCTCCTTTCCGCTGGTTTCTTTGATAGAACTCATGTCGTCTTACAAGCATTGGAATGGTTGGTGCATAGTGGGCCCTTAGTAGCGGTTCGAGGATGTCCCAGTCCATGGCTTCACTTCAGCCGGTTTCGCTAATGCCTTAGCCATTTTGAAAACCGCCTGGCTGCAGTGCGTTAGGAATACCACCCGTTTCTTCCCGGGTGTGGCATCCTTCAGGTTATTCGTTTCCAAAAACATTTGAAAATGATCCATGTAGGACTCCCAGTCCTCTTGAGCTGGATCGAACGGAGCAGGTGGTACTACGCCGCCAGACATGGTTCCACCGTTGTGCGCTTCAGCCACGTGCTTAGTTGGCTCTGATGTCATCCAATCCCATCCTCGTCGCCAGTGTTAAGTCTGGAGCATGGGTGCGAATGATGGAGACGAGCTGGTAGAAACAGTGAACTTCAAACTCTTTATTTACATATTGTGACAGCTCAGCTCGAGGGCTGCTATAGCCTTCCTTATATAGGTAACTTATTAACTGTTCAACCAATAGCAAACCTGGAGCACTAGCTCCGTTAACCAATAGGAATGGCCTGTTAATGGCCAATCAGATGCTCCTGAACGAACCAATCCGATCCTGCCATTAACAGCCAATCAGAAGTGCAGGGCCAGAACCCTTGCACTTGACTTCAAGCTCAATATACTTTATTGGTATTATTCATTCACAACACTATCAGTGATATCAACATCCTTTTGAGTTATTTTTGGTTGGTACAAAAATAAGATAAATAGTTTCACAAACTATTCATAGAGTTCCACAATTTGAAATCATAACTATTCACTGAATTGAAACTCCATGCAGAGGGCAGGGAGGAGACGTGAATAACAGGCCTATGTTTTCAGTGAAAGCTTTCCTTCCCAACCCTTGTAATCTTTGCCTCCATCATAAAAGGTTCTTAGTGCTGTGTTCAAGGACTAGCAGCAGTCCTCCCTCTGGTCCGCCGCCTAAGCGGGAGCGCCGATCGCTCCCATTGGCTGATGCCGTTTGACAGCCGGCTATAAAAGGGAGCTGTCAAACAGCATCAGCTGTCACCGCCAGTTGGCTGTCAAATAGCCTCGGCAGCTGCGGCGATCCTTTATTCACAAGAATAAAGCTGTTAGCCTTCATCCTGGCTCCGTCTCTTTCTGTGACCGCCGCTCTACAACACTGGCAACGAGGGCGGGATACAGCAAAGGCGTCCAGACAAGACAATTGAGCTGAAGTCACAATATTGAGCTGAAGCTGCTATGAGCTGAAGCTGCTATTGAAGCTGAAGCTGCTATGAGCTGATCGAAGTCACTGCCGCTGACGCACTCCTAAGAGCGCGAATTTTATAGCTCCCTCAGCTGAGGAGCTGAACGCCGCTGACAGGCGCAGCCAGAAATGCTTTTCTAAAAGCGAAAACTCGAATCTTCCTCAGTCGAAGAAACTAACGCTGCCACTGCAATGGCCTCAAATCCGACATTCCCTCACTTCCAGCCAGTGGCAGAAACATGGGAGTCATATATGAACAGATTCGAATGCTTTTTAAATGCTATTGATTTGACTGAAGCTATGGACCTCAGGAAAAGGTCCTATTTTTTAAGCTTCTGTGGGGCTACAGTTTTTGACACAGCCTCTGAGCTAGTGTCCCCACATTCCATAAAGACTATTCCATGGGATGAGTTGAGGGAAATTTTGTCAAACCACTACTCCCCCAGACCCTCTCAGATAGCTAGGAGACTAGCTTTTAGGAGGAGAGTTCAAGCTGAAGGGGAAACTGTGAGTCAGTACATGGCAGCGTTAAGATCAGCTGCCATACACTGTGGGTTTAGGGATTATCTTGAGGACATGCTGCTTGACCAAATTGTGGGAGGAGTTAGGGACCTAAAGCTATAGAGGCGGTTACTGGCTAAAAAAGATTTAACCCTAGCCTTAGCTATTGAAGAAGCTCAGGCTGCTGAATTGTCAGAAGTATCAGCAGCTGAAATTCAGGGAAATACCCCTAAACAGGGGCAGGCTACAATCCACTATGATGAGGCCTCCCAAGAAGAAGAAGAAGAACCTCTTGAGGTAAACCGCCTCCCGCGTCCAAGACCCCCTCCCCCAGGGCCACCTAAGAAAAACAACAGCCAGACAACCAAACAGCAACCCACTTGTATGAGCTGTGGGGGTAACCACCATAGATCAAATTGCAGGTTCAAAAACGTTATCTGTCTGAATTGCCAGAAGAGAGGGCACATAGCCAGGGTTCGTCAAGCTGAGCAGGCCTCCACACAAAGACCTTAAGTTTCTGCCTCCTTCCAAAGGCAAGTGGAAAATTGCTATACTTGTTGCCATGCAAACAATACCACCCATGGGTCTAACAAAATAAGCATTTCTCTTTTTATAGAAGGTAAGCCCTGCCGAATGGAAGTAGACACCGGGTCAGCCCTCTCCATCATTTTGTGGGCCACCCTGAAGAAGTTGCTGCCTTCACTCTCAAAGAAGAAGCTGATCAACTGCCACCTGACTCTTTGGGACTACCAGGGGAAGACCATTCCAATCCTGGGTAAGGGAAAATTCCTCATTCAATTCCAAAACTTTAGAGGTCACCTGCCACTGGTGGTTGTAGATGGTGCCCTTCCTAGCTTGCTAGGATTAGATTGGTTCCCTGCCCTAGGCCTTAACATTACAGGGATTCACTCTGTGGCAAATTCTGAAGTAGATGCCCTTTTTAAGGACTACTCTGATGTTTTCAGCAGTGACCTGGGTTGTTATTCAGGCACCCCCATATCTTTCGATGTAGGCCCACAAGCCACCCCAATTCGTTTAAAACCTCGGAGGGTACCTTTCGCCATCTGGCCTAAATTGGATGCGGAATTAGACAAACTTATTAAACAGGGAGTGCTGGAGCAGGTAGATTTCGCCAAGTGGGAAACGCCCATAGTCACCCCCTTAAAAAAAGATGGCAGCATGAGAATTTGTGCTGACTATAAGACGTCCCTCAACCGTTTCCTCCAAATTAGTGCATATCCAGTACCTGTAATCCAACACCTGCTCCACTCTTTTGAGCCAGGCACAATTTTCGCAAAGTTAGACATGTCCCAGGCATACCAGCAATTTCCCGTGGACCAACACACTGCTGACCTACAAACTATAGTTACACACAGGGGAGCTTTTAGATGTAAGCATTTACAATTCGGGGTTAGCGTTGCTCCAGGCATTTTTCAATCACTCATGGAAAGAATCCTCCAGGGCCTACCAGGGATGGTTCCATACTTCGATGACATTCTGGTCTCTGCCACCAACAAAACACAATTGCTACTCAGAGTGAGGTCTGTCCTGGACAGGTTTAGGCAAAACGGGCTTAAATTGAAAAAAGACCATTGCACCATTGCCACCAAACAAGTGGACTTCCTGGGTTATTGAATTGACGCCTCAGGAATTCACCCCATTGAAAGTAAAGTTAGAGCTATTCACGAGGCACCCACACCCTCTAACAAAACTGAGTTGCAGGCCTTTTTGGGACTCCTGAATTTTTATGCAGCGTTCCTGCCTCACAAGGCCTCTGTAGCTGAGCCCCTTCATAGGCTCTTAGATAAAAAGGCCCCCTGGCACTGGGGACAGAGAGAAGCCAATGCTTTCCAAGCAGTCAAGTCTCTTCTAACTTCAAACGCTGTGTTAATCCAATTTAACCCAAAACTGCCCCTGGTGTTAGCCTCAGATGCCTCACCCTTTGACATAGGAGCAGTATTGAACCATAGGCTCCCTAATGGTTCTGAGGCACCCATTGCCTATTTTTCAAGGACATTCTCTACTGCAGAAAAGAACTATAGTCAGATCGATAAAGAGGCCTTAGCAGCTGTAGCTGCTGTAAAAAAATTCAATGAGTTTCTCTTTGGCCATTGTTTTCAACTTGTAACGGATCACAAACCTCTATTGGGACTGTTAGCTGGTGATAAGCAAACCCCACAGGTGCACTCCCCGAGAATGACCAGATGGACTCTGTTCCTGGCCGCTTACTCATACACACTGGTACATCACCCAGGGAAGAACCTGTGCCATGCTGATGCCCTCAGCAGATGCCCCCTGCCAACACCAGTCGAGGACCCTGCTCCCATCCACGCAATCTTCGACTGCAATGAACTTGACCTGCCAGTCTCAGCTATGGATATTGCTGCACACTCTAAAAGAGACCATGTTATCTCCCAAGTCTTGGACTGGGTGGGGAGGGGGTGGCCTGATATTCAGTTCGCCCCTGAATTCATACCATTTAAGACCCGCAGGCAGGAGTTGTCTTCATTACAGGGCTGTCTGTTATGGGGGACAAGAGTGGTCATACCCCCCACCTTGCAAGAACCAGTTTTAAGGGCACTACACGAGGGTCATCCTGGCGTCATAAGGATGAAGGCCTTGGCCCCGCAGCTACGTCTGGTGACCAGGATTGGATGCCCGGATTGCCAACTGGGTTAACACATGCCAGACCTGCCAGATGACAAGAGCAGCCCCCCCAACAGCTGCCCCAACCAAATGGGAGGATACAGGGGCCCTTGGGCCAGGCTGCATATTGACCTGGCTGGTCCCATGCAAGGGAGGGCATTTTTAGTTGTTGTAGACTCATTCTCCAAATGGACTGAAGTGGCCTTGTTACCCTCCACCACAACATTGGCTGTCACAAGGGCCTTGACCAGACTATTTGTTACACATGGACTTCCTGACACCCTAGTTTCAGACAATGGCCCCCAATTCAGTTCTAATGAGTTCGCCATCTTCACAGCCAACCTGGGCATCAGGCACGCTCTCACAGCCCCCTTCCACCCAGCAAGTAATGGGATGGCAGAGAGAGCTGTTAGGTCTGCCAAAGAAGTTTTGGCCAAGCTGGGCCAAGCAGACTGGCACTCCAAACTGTCCACTTACCTACTTGCGCAACACGCTACGCCATGCCCCACCACCAAGTCCCCTGCTGAACTGTTGATGGGCAGACGCCTCAGGACCACCCTGGACAGGATGCACCTCCACTACGCTCCTAGCACACCACTGGCTTCTGACAGCCATGCCAGGGAATTCACCCTGCAAGACCTGGTTTACACCAGGAACTATGCAGGGCAACCCTTGTGGCTGCCAGGGCAGATAGTTTCTGTTACAGGGCCCAGGTCTTACAGAGTCCTCCTGGAAGACGGTCGAATTTGGAGAAGGCACATGGACCAGCTCAGGAGATGCTGGAACAGGCCTACCGCCAAAATCCCGGTCTACCAGCCGCCGGACAATCCGGTCTACTCGCCGCCTGCCGCAGCCAGCCCGCCGAAGGACCTGGTCTACCAGCCCGCCAAACCAACCAACTGACCGCCGCAAGAAGACTCACCTGAACAGCAGCCGGACAGCAGGTCGAGGATGGCCAACAACCCTCTGGAGGCTCCTGTCGCCGCCCGGGAAGAACAGGACTCGGTAGCAGCCAACAAGCCCCTGGAACTTCGACTATCAGGCCGTGAGCGAAAGCGGCCATCCCGGCTGTAGGACTACGCATGCTCGTGGCCAGGGGGAAGGAGTGCTGTGTTCAAGGACTAGCTGCAGTCCTCCCTCTGGTCTGCCGCCTATGCGGAAGCGCCGATCTCTCCCATTGGCTGATGCCGTTTGACAGCCAGCTATAAAAGGGAGCTGTCAAATGGCATCAGCTGTCGCCGCCAGCTGGCTGTCAAATAGCCTCGGCAGCCGCGGCGACTCTTTATTCGCAAGAATAAAGCTGTTAGCCTTCAGCCTGGCTCCGTCTCTTTCTGTGACCACCGCTCTACAACACTTAGGTTCATCTCCAATACATGGTTGAATATCTTTGTTGATTGATTGATTCAATAACATTTGTTTGCTCTCTCACATTTCGGTTCTATGATCAGCTTAGAATAAATGATATTCATTCAGAAAGTAATGACTGCAGAACTACCAGTGTTTTTGTACAGGAATGGTTCTTCTTTGGAGGCCCAGAAATCTAACCTAATGGCAAACTATAAGCAATTCTTCTTTGAGTTTGAACTTAAGTCCCAGATACTTCATGGACATGACTAGTGTTTTCTTCAAAGTAGTACATTTGTCTTCACCTTCTTCTGGATTTGTTTTCCAGTTTTACCGGGCTAGCCTGCAGCCCTGGGATTTTCTTTGAATTGCCTATTCAAGAATTAACCAAATACAGCATGAATTAGTAGCTTTTTGAGACCTGCCAAGGTTGGGTAGCTGCTGCCCTCAACTGGGCTTATTTATAGTGCTGTGTTTTGCAAAATGTGAAACTAAGCTTCATCTTGTTTGCTTTAACACTGATGTGGGTTACTATGGTTACTGCTTTACAGTTTCAGAATTGTAACATGGTCTGTCCTTGATGATCCCAGGGGTATGTATATATAGGAATGCCCCACAATGAAATGAACAGGTGCTCACTGAAGTGCATGGAAGAAACTTGGCATGAAACTAAAGGGAGAGACACATATAGAATACCAGCTAAAAATACAACTCAGAAGATTGAAAATACCTCACATAAGTTTCAATCCACTCCTCTGGGAGATCTGGACATGTTCTCTCTCAAACAAAGATTATAGCAATAGCACTTCGACTTATATACTGCTTCACAGTGCCTTATAGCCCTCTCTAAGCAGTTTACAGTCAGTATATTGCCCTCCACAATCTGGGTCTTCATCTTACCAACCTTGGAAGGAGGGAAGGCTGAGTCAACTTTGAGCCAGTCGAGATCAAACTCCTGGCAGTGGAACGCAGAGTTTGCCTGCAATACTGCATTCTAACCACTGCACCACCATGGCTCTTCCATTACAGAATGGAATGCAATATTTCACTGAAGGATCTTCCTTCACACAGTGGGACCATCCTGCTCCTCTCCTCTTCCACAGTCCAACGTTCCATAATTGGAATTAGAATTTAAGTCCAGACTTTTTTTTTTTAATTTAGTCCATTTTGTCATATATGGAACGTCTGCTCTTCCAATGAATGCCTGAAGATGGAAAGTATGGAACAGGTCCCGGAGAATTGGCATTGATACAAATTGCTATATAGTTAGTCCTCGACTTGTAGCAGTTCAGTTAGCATTTAAAGACACAACACTGAAAAAAAGTGACTTATGGCCATTTTTCACACTTATGACCATTGCAGCATCCCCATGGTCACGTGATTTTACATTTGGATGCTTGATGAGTGACTCGCATGTATGATGGGGTCACCTGATCCTTTTTTGTGACCTTCTGACAAGCAAAGTCACTGGGGAAACCAGATTCACTTAACAACCTTGTTACTAATTTAACAACTGCAGTGATCCACTTAACAAATGTGGCAAGGAAGATTGTGAAAATGGGACAAAAAGTACGTAACAAAAGTCTCTCTTAGCAACATAAATTTTGGGCTCAATTGTGGTCCTTAGTCGAGGACTACCTGTATTGCATCACTTCTATTTCTCTGAACTGAAGAAGAAATGGAATATTTTCTAGATAGTGTGCAGTGGTGGCATGCTACTGGTTCAGACCAGTTCGCCTGAACCAGTAATAAAAAAAAGCCTCCCGTGATAGTCTGAGATGAGGGGGGAAAAGCTTCTGACAATCAACTGAGAGGAGAAAGAAGAGAAAAGTGCAGGATCAGCCCTCGTCACCCGGCCCTGTGCTTTTCTCTTCTTGGCACTGCAAGCCTCCTCTGGTGTGGGAAAAACTGCACACGCGATCACCAAACCGGTAGTGGAACAGGTAGGGTCCCATTGCTGATAGTGTGGCTTGTTTCACCTGATCAAGCTGGATGTCTTCCACAAGATTTCTTTTTGAAACTTTGTTATCTGATACCTGTGCTTGAAAAACTGGAAACAGATGGGAAACAGTTCCTTATTTCTCTTCAGTCAGCTCAATATGTGAATACTTTAAAAAATACCATCTTTTCTTTTAAACAAGAATACATGTTGGGAATGTAAGTGAATGAATGTACTAAAAATGTGAGAAAAGAAATTTGATCTAAATCTTAAAGTCAGTATATATTGCATCTTTAATTGTGGAAAATCCTGAGAGAAATGGATATTTATGGGTGGAATTTAGAACAGAATTGAAATTAAGAATAGGAAGAAAGCCACTAAGTTACTAACGACTAACTTAAATCACTGTTTCCTTAATTTCATTGCTTTCTTAAGTGGGGCTAAGTCTTGGTCTCTCCTACACAGTCGAAACTCATACTTTTTTCTATTTCTGGCAGCATCCTTTTCATCTTAATGTCTCTCTGCGGTGATAAATAGCTGTATTCTGCTACAATAAAGTTTAACATTATAAGTAAAAGAAACAACTGTCACTGCATTCCATTTAAAAGAAAACAATATGGTATTCATTCCGATGGGGATTTGAAACTCCCTTCCTCCAAGACTTTTCCAAGTTTGCACAGTTCTGCTGAGGAAATAACAGCAAATATTTGGTAACGTCTTATGTTTCTCAACCCCAATTCCTTGACACCAACACAATTCCCTACAATTTGCAATACCTTTCAATCCTTGCAAACTATCGGTTATTATTTCTATACATGCATTGCCTCTTATTCTTTGAACTTTTCACCTCTCTCCTTTTTTTTTTTTAGGATCTCATCACCTTTATCCTACAATTAACCCTTTCCTCTCAGCCCATTCACTATTCCTTCATAGATTTGTTTTGCAACTTGATGGTTATTTATTCTCTCTAGAGGACCAAACCACTTCAACTGGCTTCTTTTGTCCTAGCTACTTGCCTTTGTATTCACTGAGGACCCATTCATTCCTGACCCTCTCTCTCTTTTTGTTTCATGGGACACACTTCTCAAGTACTCCATGGCCATTGCTTTCAATTTATTTTATCTTTCTCTGGACATCCCCAGCTCTCAGATTATAGAGCAAAGTGAACAGAAGCATGCTCTTGTACACAGCTATTTTCACTCAGCTTAACAAGCACAAAGTCTTCACAATATACCACCTAGTAGCCACGATCTTTCTACCAGCATTTGCACCTCTTCTCTATTTGTTTAGTCAGCGAAGATGCACATATTTGTCTACATGGTCTACATTCTTCATTGTTTGCTATAGTTTCCATCTAAACATAGTACAGTTTATCTATTATTTGTCTTAAATTATTATAGCAGCCAACCCCATAGCACTACCTGCATACAAAAGGACAAACCATGCCTTTTGTTATGCAACAGGACCCTAGTAAGTCATCTCCGGTATCGCTTCCACTTTGAAACCCTTTCACAAGACCATGAAGACCTGGTTTTGCTAACGGGCTGGGAAACCTAGAGTGGGATGAAGCCCATCAAGTGGCTTGTCTGATTGCTTGCTGTTGCCAGGAAGGTATGGGGTTATTGCTTTTACTCTTTTATATGCTTTTTTTTTGGGGGGGGGTAAGCCACTTAGAATCACTGAAAGTGAATGGGTGGCTATATAAATTATATATATGAACGAACAAAGAAGCAAACGAATGAATGAACGAACAAACAAACAAATTAATGAATGAATGAATCTGTCTCTGTTTTCTGGCCTCAAGAAATGCTTCTTCCCTTTTTGTAACACGTTCTGAATATTTCCCTCAAGGCCATTTCTACAGAGTTCTACCAGACATCTTCCCAAGCACACTTAATAAATCGATTCCCTGTTGCTTTTGCATTCACTTTTACTACTTTCCTAGCAAAATCAGCATTTTTCCAGTCACCAATGCGATCTTCATACAGTGCAAAAACAAAGGATGAATAGAAACAAGCCTTCACACTCAAATCAGGAAGCCAGGTGATACTTTACCTAGGGCAGGGAGGAAATCAAAATGCAAGATGATTTGAACACTGTTTCAAGGGCTTGTTCTTGAACCATAGCAGTTTTCATTGTTGCATTATGGCTTCTGGCTTCCTTCAATAAACATTATTTAACTACAATTCTTGCATTATCTAAATGGCTCGTTCCTTTTCTCCGGAATGAAACCCAATGATTCTGTTACTCTGCTGGAAACTCCTTGTTTATCTAACCTCACTAGTTTCCTTTAAAAAACAAAACAAAACAGCCATCTTATTTGACTTCTTCAATTTCTTCCCCTTTTAAAGTTAACCCTTCTGTCTGCTGTTTAACTTAATTCTTTCAACTATCTTTTTTCTCTTTTTGCACAGTAAGCAGTATCTGAAGGAAGATTCTCAGTCATCCAGGTGGAGTTGTCTGAAAGTTGAGTCACAGCAACTGGACTTCTTTTCCTTTTTTTGTTCGAAATGTTACACTGTTTATCCAAGCGGCTTCTTCAGTCTGAGCAAGTTGTTTAGGGGGACCCCATATATGTCTAGGGTGGTTTCATGTCTTGCCTAATCCAAATAGGTTTGTTGGGTGAGTAGGCAGAGAAGAGTCGTAGCTCCTAATTCTTTTCTCCTAGGTGAGTCATTGGCCTCCCTGGTGAACCAGTGACGTGGTCTTGATTTTCCTGAGGAATGAGACAAGAGCAGCATAAAAAATGGGGGATAGAGTCCTCACCTCTATTGAGGGAAGGATTTTCCAGATAAATGGATTCCTTCACTCCTGTCTCAAACCGACTACCTCTCCTGTCCAAAATGTGAACAGCATCCTCCAAAGAATGTCCTTTTTCTTTTAAATGATGGTTTACTGCTGATTTTGGTCCTGTTGCTTCTCCTGTGCTGGGCCCTCCTCTTGTGTAAAGGTTGCTGAGTGTTCTACTCTAAACACTCCTCATTGCACGGGGCTGCGTATGCTTCATTACTCTTCTTGTCTTTTGGCTCTGATCTTTAGGGTAGATAAGCCTCCATCTCAGTCACATTGGTGGGTTCGAAGAACACAGGTATGTGATATTTTCCAAATATCAGTTTTAGCTTCTCTGGTGCTCTGGCCATGTAAGGAATGACCAGGTTCTTTCATTGGCTCTGAGTCTCATATCTATCTGCCATCCTTTGGGTTGGATCCAGATGCTGATTTAATAAGGCCTGTGGCAGAGATGGTATTCAGCAGGTTCTGACCGGTTCTGGAGAACCAGTAGCGGAAATTTTGAGCAGCAAATCCCACCTCTGACTGGAGATTTTACAGTATCCTTCCCCTGCCACACCCACCAAGCCACGCCCACAGAACCAGTAGTAAAAAAAATTTGAATCCCACTACTGGCCTGTGGGGTATCCAAATTGGGCCTTTATATCCAGTACAAAAGTGGTTTGTTATTGTCATCTTCTGGGATATTTTCAGCTTCTCCATCTAGCTCACAATGCTGAGATTTTTTGATAATCTCTCATCCAAATACTAATCAGCTTTTGTTGATACCAATCAAGGTCAGCTCAATATGCATTATCAGTAACTTTAATAATTGACAAAGTCTACTGGGGATTTGCAAATGGCCAAAGCAGCTCAAGTTAATAGGCTTGTTTGCTCACTCAATTATTCACAGTTATACTTAGGAAATATTATGTTGGTTATTTGGCCTTCTGAATATTTTATTACATAATTACAGAGTAGGACTCTCTTTAGATCTGGTAGTAGTTTAAAAAATAGGGAGGAAATTTAAATTGGTGATCCTGCTTGCCTGATCATTTTACCCTTATTAATAATAGCATCACCATGTTTTTAAGAGCCAACATGTTCTTTATACAAATACCTTGTACATTTTTACTATAGGAACAAAGGACATCCCATCATTTGTCAACACGACAATCTTTTAGTGAGACATTAGCAGTGCATTAATATTTTGTATTGTTGTGATGAGTTGACAATCTCTGTTGAGATGGCATAACTGTAGACAGCTCTTTTTTAAAAAATATAAACTTCCTGACAGTTAGATGGAACTGACTTGTCCATAGCATAATCTTTTCTCAAAGATAAGTCCTATATCCAAAGATCAATTCATCTTCTTCCTTCATCATCAAAAGCAAAAGATAGAGAGAATTATAAACTCTGCAAAAACAGCCTTTGTTCAGTAAATACAGTTCATTGAAATAAGGTAGAGTTTCATAATTCCTGACATTCATAACATGCTAAAAAAAAAATTGAGTTCTACTTCACTGATATACCATAAATATATTCTAAGATCCATATTAGAATTGGATCCATAGTATAATTTGTGGAAGCTGAATTCTGTTCGTGAGACACTTCCCATGGAGGAAGAGAATTATTGTTAAGCCTTCTTCATCACTGTCCTAATTCCTCCAGCGGAACAGATTTGGTGGGAATAGGATCCAGTGAGGACTCATCACTGGGAATCAGTAGGAATCAGAGGATCTGACTGTTGGAGGATCAATTTTTCAGTTGCAGAGAAGAAAAAGAGAAAGTCTTTAATGGAACCCAGGGGTCCTTCCCCTGATTACCTCAAATTACATTTCTCCTTCCTTCCGAAATAGATAGCATGGAGGTTGGCAATGACTATGTATTCCCTATAACTGAAGCAGCAGGCCAATTGTAACAGGGTGTCATTGAAAGGAATTATTGTACATATGTGGATTTCTCAGATGCATCTGTAAAGTACTGTGGGAACAGAAGGCTGGCCTAGATGGACCAGTCTCTTAATCCTGTGGCTTCTTTCCTCTTGTCCCTGACTTTTAATGGTTACATAGTTCTCTGTCTGCACCTGCTTAGCAAGTGGGAGGAAAGCTTTCTTTTCATCAGGAATACTATAATGTAGCTATTGAGTAGCATGGTGGCTTAGAGGTGAAGATACTTGCCTCCCACTTGGAAGGTTGAGAGTTCAATCCTAGGCAGTGGCAGATGTTTCTATCAGGTGCAAATATCTGTTCCGAACTCCATGTAAACATCAGGAAGGGCTTCTGGCCAATCAGTGCTCAGCTCAGTTTCCCCGATTCCACCTTGAAACACAGGATTAAAGGGGTCCTAAAAAGAAAAAAAAAATGTATCTGTTGCACCTCATCTTCTCTTTCTCCTGAAATTCCATGCTAAAGCTCTGCCTTCAGACATGTCTTCTATATATTCACTTGCTCAGTTAAAAAAAAAACAAGCATTATTCTTCCTTGATTATTTAATATCATCTACCCTCCATTAGCACCTCAGTTTTTTCAAAGGAATCTAGACAATTTGGGTGGTGTCGCTAAGGAAAATCTTATTCTGAGCTTCAGAATAAGACTAGCAAATATATAAGGAAGAACATACAGATTTTACTTTAACACAAATCCCCCTTGGTTTAGTAATAAACGCTTGGTTTAGTAATAAATACACTTTCCAATGACCCAAGAAAGCTATATGTTCAGTTAAAATGTCACATCTGCACCAGGTTCTGCCCACAGTCTCAGGACTAGCAGTGATAATGAAAGGAAGCCGAAGGTGCAATAGGCAATTGGTTAGCATTTGAGACCAGTGTTTATTAGAGAGTCTGGATTTCCATAAAGAAGGCAGGAAATCGCAGGAACTTATTTTTGTATTTTATCTGCTTCCAATATTACTTGTTATCACTCCAGGCACCCTAGGGACTGCTCAGAAGTGTCTGTTTTAACTAGATAGCTGTCTCCTGCTCTGAGGTGAGGTTCTGCTGCCTCTGGATGCATCATGGGACAGGACAGTTCTCCCCTCAGGATTCCCACAAGGAAATCTCCTTTTCTGGAAAAAAAGGAGATTCACTTAGGCAGCATCTTTTACAAAAGGAAAGCAAATCCATGGTGTTTTCCTTAAGCACAATACACAAAGCTCTCACAGGCTGAATCTGCTGCAATCCTATTTTACACTTTTGTGTATTATATATTTCTTAATTTGGTGCATGTGTGATATATATATCACACACATATATATTCATAGATTTGCACGGGTACAGGTATGCAGGTCTTGACATGTTCAGATCTTTTCCCGTGTAAGATTGAGAGTATCTTGGCAACGTTTCGACGAGGTCCCACTCGCCATCTTCAGGCTGGTGCTTTCGGCTTTGAAGATGGCGAACGAACACAATACAGACAAACACAATACAGAAGCCTGATGATGGCAGATGAGATTCTGCTGAAACATTGCTACAACTTTAAAAGCACAACTATAATGACGTGGGAAAATACCCGAACAAAGCTAAATACCATACATACATACATACATACATATAAATTTTTCTCATTCAGTCTGGTGTTATTTTGATATATTGGAGCCCAGAGTTGTGCTATAAGATGAGGAGCCATACAAATCTTTTAAATAAATATTTCTTCTTGGCTGTTTTGATTTTAAGTGGATAAATGCAGGGTGTACAATATCATATTAACGAAACAAAAGTAAGATGTACAATAATTTCCTTTCTCTATGTTTCTTTTTTTAAATTTCCCCCCTCTGGATCTTTCTGTCAGTGTTTCCCTATCTACTGACTTCCTCAGTTTCCCTTACCTTTAGAGGATTTTGTTTTCTAAAAAAAAATTACCATTTAAATTAACAGAGGGGATAAATACTTTTCTGCAGAACCACAATTCAGTGAATAATTTTAAAATCTTTGATTAGCATCAGCTAAGATTCTGCAAAAGAAAACGAGAAATTCTTCAGTGCTCCAGAAGTAGATAAAGACAAGGATGTGCAGGATTCATAACGTGTTAATATTTAATCATTGCCTCATGCTGGAATTCAAAGGAGTTACAAACAGTTATATTTCAGTTTACCAAGATTTCAGATTGTGTTTAGAATTTTGATATCCCACAGTTTCCCACTGAAATAGTTCCTGGGAATACAAGATCTCCGGGCAATTAGTCAGCGTATATCATCCTTTATAGGATTATATTATATTATATCTCTATTCTGGCTCCTACATTCAATTCCCTAAAAGCGTGAAGCTTTTTTTCCCAACATGTACCCACCCATTCATTGTTTTGTGTCATGAAATTTTTATGTGATTGCCCCCATGAGTTTGTTTTCCTGAGATATTCTACCTAAATCAGCTGATAGCTCCTCCTCTGTTGATAGGATACACTTTTTGGCTCTAATCAAGGCTGAAGCAAAATGCTTTCTTAAAATGGTTAAAAACATTTGAAAACAAGAAATACAAAAACACAAAACAAAGGATCATAAATGGCAGAGGGAAAAAATCTCAGATAGGAACAAGGGACAGGAAGGAAGGGCATTGGCCATCCTACCAATGATCTAGGCCAGGGGTCTCCAACCATGGCAACTTTACGCCTGGAGGACTTCAACTCCCAGAGTTCCACAACCAGTTAGCTGGGGAATTCTGGGAGTTGAAGTCTGCCAAGGTTAAAGTTGCCAAGGTTGGAGAGCCCAGATCTAGGCAAAGAGCCAGGTATTCAGAGCCTTTTGAAATACCTACATGAGGGAACCTTTTGAAATCTGGGCTGGGATGTCCAAGTTAAACAGGAAATGTATAAACGAGGAAGAGAAAAAATATAATCAAATGTGTTTTAACCAAATCGGTTTTTAAAAAGAAATTCCAGGGAGCAGATAACCTTAAATAGGTATACTCAAGGCTTATTTTAGAGGCTAGCTAGCATTTGTTCACTGCAGCTCAACTAAATGCAGCTCAGGAACGGTCCCTGCTCCCAAAGCAGGAGAAAGGAGTGGACTTTTCCCTGATCAAAGCAGCTCTCCTCTGTCATTTAGTAGTACAGCTGCTTTTCCTCCACCACCCCTTCTGCCTGCAAGGAACAGATTTTCAGAAATCCAATGCAGGTTTGCCAGAAGATTGGATCCTCTGCTGAAAGAGGATATTGTGCTTCAAAACAAAAGCGAAGCTGTCTTTCTTGGGCTTTCAACTACAGCTTTCTGCAATCCACTATTGTTCTGCTGAGCAGGATTTTTATATTAGGAGAGACCATATCAGGGGTGGGATTCTCACCGGTTCGGTGAGAGTATGTTTTGCTGGACCAAACCAGTAGCATCCCACCCCTGGACCATATTATGGAGGACTGTTTTAGAAAAAGACCCATAGAAGGGTGCCATTTGTACAACATGCTAAAACAATCCCTGAGTATCAGTCTATGCTTACGTAGGCTTAAATTACTAAAAGGGTTTCTTGACAGGAAATGCTGATAAAGAAAATTACTATACCTGCAGGAATCTTACATAGCTTTTTTTGTAATAAAACATGGTTGAACAAGAACCAGGCAGTTGAGGACTTTTGACTGTAGAATGCATCTTCCTTTGTTTAAAACGAAGATCTCTAATTGTAAACTAAACCCTTTGTGGCAGCACCATGTCAGAGCATCATGACAAAATTGTGCATAGTGATTTTTTTAAATTGCCATTAGCGTAGATAACCAGGTCCTCTAGCAAGCTGAACAGCACCTGTTGTCTTTTTGAAAGTCCTGCATGAAACAATTTAAATCAGGGGTCACCAACCTTTTGGACCTCAGGGATCACCAAACTCATAATTTTAAATCCCCCAAAATCCCCCCAAAAGTCTGCAGGAAAATTCCCCACCCCATTTTCCTACCGATCGATCATTCTTTATTTGGGATCACAGGATACCGTCTCCAGCTCTGTTCTCAGGGGGAGAGAGAGAGAGAGACTTTTGGCTTCATGCAAGCAAAGTAGCAGAAGCAGCAGAAGTCTTTCTTTCTCTCTCCCAAACTCTGCTAGAAATGAGTCTTTGTGAGACTTGTCACGCCAGCAGTCTCTTGAAGCAGGATGCCTCGCAGGGTCCCAAAGATTCATTTCTGACAGAGTTTGGGGGAGAGAAAGAAAGACGTTTGCTGTTTTCCTTGCATGCAGCCAAAAGCAGAAGTGAAAAGAAGCAGCCCAGTGGCCAGGCCAGGCTCATGGGGCAAGTTCCCCCCTCCCCTCACTACGTGTTGTTTGCAATGCAAGCAACGCAAGCCTTGTGTTCATGCAGGCCATGTGGTGGGCACAGCCTTGTGTTCCTATGTAGCTTGGATTAATTGCTTTGCGGGGTGCTTTGGGGGTGATATTTCTCTGTGAACCACCAACATTTTCTTCTGGAACACCAGTGGACCCAGCCCACTGGTTGGTGATCACTGTCTTAAATGGCCCAAGTTTCATCTATTACTTTTATGATGTTATATTGGTTGTTCATGTTTGTGATGTACAGTTCTACACTACAGAGTACTTGAGTGGTGATTTGGGGTAGAAAGGCAGTCAATAGGTACTGTATTGTATGGGATGGAGGGAAGGTAGTATACTCTTTAAAAGATTTTGCTAATGACCTCTTGAGATAAGAGGCTAATTCATGGATAGATTGAGCCACTTAAAAATCACCACGTTCCTCTCCCATTTCTCTTTTCTCCCACTTTGATACTCTGCAGACTCCTAGGTAACATGCTAAATCATGGGTTGTCAAACTCACGGCGTCATGTTGCCGTCATGTGACATTTTACATTTTTCCCCATTGTGGAGCTAGGGGTGGGCATGGCCTATGCGTGATGCATGCAGCCTGTGGGCCACCAGTTTGATACCCCAGTGCTAAATGCAAAGACAGGATGTAGAGATGATGTCAGTCAAGCCATTCACAGATACAAGAGTACTATTTCTTGGCATTCTGTAGACCATCACAACTAAGAGCCATGGTGGCACAGTGATTAGAATGCAGTATTGCAGGCTAATTCGGGTGACTGCGGCAGTTTGATTCTCACCAGTTCAAGGTTGACTCAGCCTTTCATCCTTGAGAGGTTTGTAAAATGAGGACCCAGATTGTTGGGGGCAATATGCTGTAAACTGCTTAGAGGATTGTAAGGCAGTGTGAAATGGTATATATGTCTAAGTGCTATGGCTATCAACTATGAGCCCAAAAGCTGCTTCTTGGATGGAATTCTTTCCTGGGCGGAAAAACAGATACTGAACTATTGATGGATGCATCTGGACTTATTTTAGAAAACCCTTCTCTTTTTAATCATGCCAAATGGCGATTTCATCATCCCCTGGCAATATTTTGATTTACAGACAGCAGCTAAGTGCACCCTCCAAGATGCCAAGGTCCACACCCCTTAACTCCAGCTTACTTTGGCCATGCCTAAATGTTTTCCTTGCAACTGTGCCCACAAGGTGAAGAGGTATGAATGAGAAAGCATCCAGCAAGTTTGCATTTTGAGAAATTGGGGCTGCAGCACCAGTTGTATTCCCATGGCAGTCTTTTTGTGAATGAACAAACCGCCCACACCTTTAGTAATCACCTTGCAAGAATGAGGAAATCCAATCACATTTAGCTTTTCAATGCATTCATCAGTCCCAAATGAACATGCATTTTATTCTTGTTTTAAGGGCTTCTCATATTTTATGTACATTTTACAAACATTAGAATTTGAAGTTTTTGTCATCCAAAATGCCAGCATTTTCGCCCAGGTGGAGTTGACTTCTTCCTTGGGTACAGCTCCACAGACTGGAGAAACAGAGTCACCTGCTCCACAGATGCAATAGACTGGCAAAGGAGATTTTAAGTTCTGCCTCCATGTTAGTTTGTTCATTTCTGACCAGTCTTCTGGATGGAGTAGGGAAGTACTGAGCTTGCTACTACCTGTGCTAGTATCACACAGCATGCACTCAACAGATCGATGCCCATCCACCAGAAAAATAAAGCATGCAATTACAACCACAGTACACATTAAAAGAAATAAGTTGAAAGGCACTGTAGACGAATTGGCCAGCAGGCTTTCTAATCATAGGACTTCAACATTGTTTTGCAATGAATCATGGAGGGGTCTTTTCCATTGTAGGGGATCTTGAGACCATTGATAAAAGTGCTAGCACTTGAATTCTTTCTTTTCAACACAATCCTATTTCCCTAATCAATTTAAGAAGTATACAGTACAGTTGACCAGGGAAATAGGATTGTTAGAAGCAGGGCCACTGCAACGCAGTGCACAAACAGGGCAGGGGTTATCAGTTTCAAATTCAAAAGCTGTGCAATGCAGTTATACAGAGACTACATGGAAAAGAAGAGATGCAGTATTCTGAATGGTGAACAATTGTCTTGGGAGGGTGTTAAGTGGAATTCTGCACAAGGACACGCTGGATGCCAGCAAGCCGTCCTGCTTTTACGCCTACCTTTCTTTGCCAGGGACATGCATACTCCTTTTTATTTTAAAAATTACAATTTGCACAGCCTGCTAACATAAAAGGGTGGTGCATAGCTATGACTTCAACAATATCTTTTTTTTGCTTTATTGAGGCTTTCTCCCCAAAACCTATCCCAATCATTAACAGATATAAGCAATATTTACCTCCAGTATTTTCACCTAAGTCCTATCAATTCCAACCACCATCCCAATCCTTCTCTTTCAGCCTTCCCATTTTTGCATTTACACTTCTGCAAGTCTTCTCCAGGACTGCCATGAAGTTGATTTCTACACTCAAGAGCAAATCCTCCCCAAGAGCTGTTTGGATATCAGGCTTTTTCAACAGCCAGTCCTTCCTCGCAGGTAGGAAGCACATCACAACTCATTAGTAATTTACTGCTACAGTAATTTTTATAATTACTGCCAGGAGGCTTCATTAAATTTGATCTAATGAATAAATATTGTATTTTCAGTGTGATTACCAGCACAGCTTAAGCTGTGTGCCATAAACAATTATTTTCTTCCATACACAGTGCCAGCTACTACTGATTTTTTTTTTTTTTAATTTCAGGATTTAATGTGAGGTGTCAAGGGTTACAGGGCCATCTATATCTCTTGATATAAAGATAAAAGATAGCAAATGGGGGGTGGGGGAGAGATAAAACCATAAATAACCATAGGTGCAATGTATATTTAATACAACACAGGGAAAATACAGTAAATTTTGATGTTGCTTATATAGGCAGGGATCTAAAAAGCTACCTTAATTCAACCTGAAGATTTGAGCAGGCAGATCAGCAAATTTAATTCCCTTCTCCACTTCAGCAGTGCAGTATTATGCCCCCCCCCCATGCCGTTATTTTATAATAAAGGCAATTTCCTATATACCATTGGTTTGGATTGAAAGCCGCTCATGAAAAATAAGGTACAAATGATTAATTACATATGCTCCTAGGAAATGGGGTAAAGTTGTGGATATAGATCTTTCTGGTTTAAAGCAAGACTCATTCACAACAGCTGGGCGTTTGCTTTGTAATGCAAAATAGTACAGCTTTCACACACACTGGCGGATTTCCTGGCATCTCTAATCAGTATCAGTTTTCAATTTAGGGATTATCCCAAGTGCAGGATATAAAACGTAGCTCATTCAACAGAACCTGCTTTCAAAAGTGAAGATCCAACTAGCTTCTTCAGTTCAGAATAGGAGAACTAAGGTTCACTTTAACTAAAAAAAAATATCTTGTCTATGAGAGACAAAGGTACCTAGCACAACTTTCCATTCTAATCTGGATTTTTCCCCTCCGTTATAAAATCTTGTCCATGCCAGTTAGCTCCACTGCCAGGCATGACATACATGCTGTTGCTTGGAAAAACTTATACTTTTAATAATCTGTTTTAATCTGAAGACTCCTGAGTTTTGGCTACCATAGACTAACACCACCTTTGCCAATCTAATGCAGCTATCTGCATATGCCATCTAGATACATTAGATCAGGGGTGTCAAGCTTGCAGCCCACAGGCTGAATAAATCACATGCTGGCCCCACCCGATTTAGTGAAGGGGCGGAATCCCGATATGACACGTGATGCCACCCCAACGTCGCGAGTTTGACACCCCTGCATTAGATGAACTGTGGCCATACTCTGGATGGTGAAGATTGTCTGTAGAACAAGACAAAAAGATCAGAGCTTGGATTATTAAAGGCAACTTTGCTGCTTAAAAAAGGATGAGGAAAGGGAGGGAGAGATTATTTACTTTAAATTTATTTATCTGCTACAATTGTGTTTTTTTCCCCTTGCTGTTAATATCTTGATCCGATTACAAATAAATATGGAAAATCCAAATATGCACCGCAAGCAGTTTTCGTACAGGATCACAGGCATGCATGTTTTATCCTGTACCCAAAATATCAGTGCTGATTGGGACTTTGGCACACACAGAAGCACAAGAAAATGTGGCCTTTTCAGCTAAGCAAACTTTAATATCAAAATTACATTTCATACATAAAAAGTATCAGGTTACAGTATTGTTCAAACTACTCTAGGGAAAATACTTGAGTAGAGCTACTGTCTTTTGCTGTATTTAAACGAATGCAGAAAATAATAGCCACATGTGTCCAAGCATTAACACCTGTTCACAAAATACAGAAAAAAAGAACCACAATTTTAGAGGCAAAGCAAAACAATGATTCCCCCCCCCCAAAGTGTGCACTATGAAAATTAAATCTAAACTTTTTGTGAGAGATGATATTCTTAATTCCATTTAGATTTTATATTCTATTGAACTGCTTACAAATGGTAATGAGTATGAGTAAAAGTAAAAGTGATTCCTTCTTAAAGGGTCTCTGCAACTCAAGAGATCTGTTCACTTTCCCTCTTGCAGTTTATTCAACACTGATGAATTTTATATCCAATGCATTTTGGATGCGTAGCCTTTTATCCAGTTAGCACAGCATTTAAGCAGATACACTACCAGTTAGTAAATAAAAGCCACAACCCTCCACCTGTGTTTTTGATGGACAAGGTCCATGCCCTATTAACCAACAGTTTGAAATATCACCAATTAGGATCCTATCTACATTACAACCCATGAAACTGTATTATTCATGGTCACTTCTTTAGACAAGCACAGAGTTTATCAAATTACCGCCTGAAAACCTAGCATTTACAATCCAGTATGCAGATCATGCAAGATTGGCTCCAGCATAAACTATAATGGAAGAGTTGTTAATCTCTATATACAATTTTTGAAAAAATGTAAGGCATGATGCTTTTGCATTAGGCGAGTAATATTATTCGGTCAATAACACAATTTAGAATTACTTGAACCCATCTGAAAACATCTAGATTAATGGCAAAGAGACAATTTGCTTTAACAACTTACTTCCAGCTTATTATTTTTGGATTTTTGCAACCCTAATGAAACTGCCTTCCCAAACTCTAATGGTTCCTTTTAAATATCCCTTATCAAGATCTCAGGGACAATAAGCTTTAGGATCAAATGATTTATTAATTTTTCAAAAGTCTGAATTTTCTCAGATCCCTTTTAGTCAAGCTTTCATTGTAAGTACTATTTTAAACACAACAAAACATGGTCCTAAGCATGACTGATCAAGTAACTTCGCACCTATTGATTGAAACCATTTCAATTACCATCAAAATTTTGAACCTAAGTATTGAGTTCTTTATCATTGCTTCTTTCAAAAAAAAAAAAGTTATCAAGAATTTAAGTTGCTTTGTAATTAGATAATTAACGGCTGCTATTTACAGTAGCTTTAAAAGCTAGCATTTGATTCATTACTGAATCTACTATACACAATAACTGCAAAAGTAGATACAATGAATGCCCCCTCAAAGACTTTCTTTCCAACAAAGGGAAAACAAAAATTGGACTCAGCTAACATTAACAATAGTTAGTGATAATGTGACAGCGGCAGTTCCAACATGAACATAAACTCAAAGTTGCATGGGGAAAGTACCTATGCAAACTGACACCAGAAAATCTCACATGGTGAGGTTCAGGAGAACTATAATGGCATGTACTGCTTTTGGTTGGTTATAGCTTTTGTATGAAGCCGCTGCTACCCAATGGGTTGAATGAAACCTCTACCTGCTCCGTGGGATGCTAATTAAGATCCAATAGCATTCATCATGAAACAGGACTAAGAAAGCTTTGATTTAACGGCATGAGAAACTACTATCCCGCAACTTTGAGCTTCAGTCAAAAGTCACAATTTTTGTTCCCCTTTTTAAATGATGCCAACCATTAATAAAAATGAATTCTCAAATCAGGCAAATCTTAGCATATGCGTTGAAGATTATACTGGAATTACTTCAGAAGTTCATTCTTGCATTTCAAGTTCTTGTTTCAGACTGTAAGGGGTGAAAAAAAAACACAAAGTGAAACTAAGGCAATCAAGAAGTAACTTAATATTGTTCTAAACATGAAATGCCTCTTTGAACCTGGATCTTTATGAATGCATGCATGCCTTCTTGCCAGTAATTTGTATCTATTTCCCGATTCATGAAAAAAAATGAAATTTACCTTTTCAAGTAAGCATGGACATTATCATATCCATGATATTTGGCTAAGTAAACCAAGACACCAGTAGCACATCTTCCTTCCCGCTGCCGGCAGAAGCTACAATTGCAGATCCCACGGCAAGGTGGGCAATACCAGTTCTAAAGGAAAAAAAGGGAGAGTAAGAATGAACTATAGGTAGATTCAACTTAGTTCTTGTTGTCTATGATCCATCTAGAATACCATGACAGCATCACAGTTCAGCTAGAACAGGGATGTCAAACTCAGTCCACGGGTCGAATGTTTAACGTGCTGGACACGCCCACCTCCAGTTTAGCAAAGGGTAAAAAGTCCCAATACATCATGTGATGACTTGAGTTTGACAGCCCTGAACTAGAACATCATAAACATATTACACATTTTAAATAGGAAATTGAAAAAATACAGGTACACTTCATTTACCAAATGCCTCATGCAGTTAACCATTCAAAGTTATGACAGTGCTGAACAAAATTATCAAGATGTGCATTTATGATCTTTCTCATGCTTGCTTTTATAGTCAGTTGTACATGTTGTGCCCTATACCAGGGACGTAAAACTCATGTGGTCATGGCAGCGTCATGTGACATATCGGGACTTTTTTCCCCTTTGCTAAACCAGGCGTGGGCAGCGCATGACACATCCAGCCCATGAGTTTGACATCCCTGCCCTATACCATTTCCCCCCTTCATAAACCAGGGAGATTGGGAAAAGAATAGAGTAAGCAGGCACCCAAGGAAGAAAACTCACTGAAAGGAATCAGCTAGCGCCAGTGCCTAATGTGCTCACTTACTCTCTTGTAATCCCTTCCTCTCCGATTAATTCAATTCTTGCGGAATTATCCCAGTACCAGGATGAGGGAGAATGGGGAAAAAGAAAAACCTAATGGTCATTTGATTTTCCATTTAGCCTGCATCATTTATTAACAGAATTGTGAATCCCAATTATGATCACTAAATGAGGACTACTTGTATGTTTACTTTTTTATGATGTTAGCATGCATTCAAGCAAACATGAAAATAAAATAATTACTGGATCCAGCAAGGCAGCCCTGACTTCTTCTCCATAACGATTACGAAGACAAGGCCCACAGAATTGGCCACGTACTCCAAGACACTCTGGGTTCCTGCAATTTGTCTTAGTATCTGTCGTTTTCTGACGACACTGATGACAGGTAGAACCCTGTTAAAGAGAGCAGCAAAGGCAAAGGATACCAGGTTGATTGTTGCTTTGAAAAAAACATCGCACCCTTGTCTCATCTTAGTGTCATCACGTGGACCCAGTGGTTTAGTTTACACACGCTATAAATTATAGTGCATATGTTCAACATTTTTATTGTTTTTAACTTTTTTTTTTACCCTACTTTTATTTTTATAAATAACTCAAAGCGGCGAACAATACTTTTAATACTCTTTCTTCTGATTTTCCTGACAACAATCCTGTAAAATGAGTTGGGCTGAGAGAAAAGGACAGACCCAGTCACCAGCTGGCTTTCATGCCTAAGGTGGGATCAAAACTCAGTTTGTTGGTTTCTAGCCTGGTAACTTAACCACTAGACCAAACTGGTTCTCTATACATTGCACTAACCAGAGGTCTGCAAACCTGGCAACTTTTAAGTCTTGTGGACTTCAACTCCCAGAATTCTGGGAGTTGAAGTCCACAAGTCTTAAAGTTGCCAAGTTTGGGGACCCCTGCACTAAGCCAAAGCAAAGCAACCCTCTTATGGCTTAGAATTATGGCCACTGAATACCTATCTGATTAATAAAAAAAACCCCAGATTTTATGTATTCGAAGCTTATCTAAATGCCAATTGCTTCAGTCCTTTATTTTGTAAATTAATCAAATGCAAATAGCAGCAAGCCAAAAGATGCCATTATATCTGAGCTTGGTAAACTAATATTATTTTTACAATTTATCAATGAAGCCCCCAACATGTGAACCTCCATTTTATCACTAGGTATGAACCATCACATTTAATCTGGAAGAGGGAGCAGAGCTGTGTAGCATTTACAGCTCTCACCAATATGTACAGGTAATGGTAGCAAATGAAAAGCATTAGACCCAAGACTACTTTACTCCCATCTTTTTTTCCTCTTGGAAAGTTACTTTACTGCTTAAAAAGGACTTTTTTATTTTCATAACAACAATCTTGAGAAATAGGTTGAACTGAGAATGTTATCGGCCTGAAGTTATCCAGTGAACTCCCTGATCAAATGGAAACTTGAAGTTGAATCTCCCCAATCCAAATCTTCTATATTTGTCATGTATCAAATATTTCAGTGAAGTCTACAGAAAGTGAGAAAGATCCTCCTCTTTGGCTAGGTACTCTACCTGCTCGATTTGATTTCCTAACTGCAAAGAATCAACTTAAGAAACTTCCTGGTGTTGCAGTTTCTGCAATTATGCAGTATGAGGTAGAACAAAGAATCAAAGATCCCTTTGGCTCTAACACAGGAAATACAAGCATCAGAGTTTGGGATCAAGGTCTAGTGAAGAGGAGACAATCAAAGCAACAATGATGCACTCGCTACCTGTAACATAATTTGGACAAAGAAACCAAAGGGCTGAATGCAGAACATGTGAACTTACCGTTGCACGGTTGTAGACTTTCTCTTTCACAGTTTCACAAATATTATCCAACTCTTCCTCGGTTATTTCTTCCACTGGACGGATGACATGGGGAAGGGTCATAGCACTAGTGCGCTTCCTTCTGGGGGTGTCCCTTTCATCCTGAAGAAAACAGTATTGTTGGGTTAAATCAAGCCATTGAAGAGTTCCATAAAGCACTGTACTATTTATGCAGAGATGTCCCTGAATTTCTTAACCAAAGTCTTGGATCACATTACTGCATGACAGTGGCTTGTTGGTCTTAGCTCAATAAATGTACAATTTCTCCTTCATTTCCAATTCTGAAGATGCTTTTTTCCCCTGAAATACGATTTAAGGGTTTTCATTTCAATCAGGACAAAGCCAGATTTCTGGCCAAGGGCTGCGCTCAGCCGTATATTTTTGAAGGGCTCTAAAAAGATATGGCCAGGAACAATGGCAAATCTTGCTACTGAACTGTCTTGGCAATCAAGCCAAGATGGGCCATATATCCACAGTTGTGCACCATATGAAAGATAAAAAGAACTCATTGGCCTAACTTAATTATGACTAGTTATGATTGTTTTATATGAAAACCTTTATCTAAACCACCTAGGCTATTTAAGGATCAATTTACTTGGTTGTCCGAAATAAATATCACCAACATACCTCAGAAAAATCATCAGACATTTTCCTTCTCACTAACATGTAGGGATCCTCCTCCTCTTCCTCCATAGACATGGAATTTGGAGGGCCTTCAATTAGGGATCTGGACCTTGTGTGAGGTCTAGAACGTCTTTCTGGATTCCTCCTTGGAGCACTTCTGGGAACTGATTTCCTTGGACTACGCTGGGCTTTCTTGGATGAGGATAAAGATAACATGGCCATGTCAGACAGGTATGTGACCTTAAATCATTTATAAGCTACAGCACATTTTCTCAAATTTAGCGATTTACTCCTCTCCAAATTTAAACCGTAGTAAACTTACTCTCAGATAAAGGTTCATAGAATGGTCACCTGCAGCTCTAATGAATCAAGCCACTCAAATATAATCTAGCCAAATTAACAGAAGGGAAGTACAGTGTAAAACTGTTTTCATCCAGTCAATACCCTTTTGATACATCTACTTCTAGAATTCTGCAATTGTATTTATTGGTCATTCATTTACACACTATAAAAAGTTAAAACTTCTTTTGTATGGCCCAGTGAGACAGACCATTGAAATACTAAATCATAGTATGATTTTGCAGGAAATGAAAAATGTGATAGAATTGTTGCTGCTCTGATTGTGCTGGCATGTTTTTCTCATAAAATGTAGGTTAGCTGTCAAGCATCCACCAGCACCTGGTTTAAGTATAGTTTGCTCATCGTGGACTTGATTAAGCAAGATCCAGATCAGAACTCTGAGAAGTGCATGTGTTTATTTTAAAAAGACTTCTGGTGTGTTAGTTTTAGGTTTAAAAACCTGGTATATCTAACTGAGCACTGAAATTTTATAGATGGGCAATTCAAAAAATAATTACAAGTGGCAATTATTTTATGATATAATGAGGAAATGGACTTTAATTTATTTGCTCTAAGTTCATCAATAAACAGGCTTGAAAAATAGTAATAATATTTGTTGGATAATTATGAAGTAAACGGGAAGTTAATAAAGTACATGTGATTTACCAGAGTAGGAGTTGCGAGTGGGCCTCTTTTAGTAAAAATTCCAGACACACTTTTTAATTCTTCCATTAGCTTTGCAAGCTGTAATGAAGAACAGGAAATAAGTAGTGAAATCCCAGACAGAACCTTTATTAAAGAAACTTATTAAAGACATTTATTCAAAAACACAACACAAAGACTGATCAAATTACTTAATAGGAATTAAAAAAAACCTATAGTGATCAAAACCTTTGAATATGGAGACAAGTACATAGTAATGAATAGGTCATTTATTCTTGATATATTGGATCTACTTTTCCAGTTGTTTCAGAATTTTTCACAAAGTATTCTAGAATTCCTTATTCAAATGGCAAAGATGGACAATATTGAAGGAATGAGATTAAAAATGCCTGCATAATTATAATTTTGAATACTGCTTAAGCTGCCATTAAGTAGCATTAAAATGTTTAATGAAACAGCATCAAGAATTAGAATGTTTTTACAATGAAACACAAGCCACCAAATTAATTCACCATTCAGAAAAAAACCAGATTTTGAGGATTTTCTTTTATGTTTACCATGGCTTTGTTCTCCTTTATATTTAAAGCTCTTCTCTCCAAGAATTTGGGTCCACTTTCTTCATCGGATTCTGCCTCGGAGTCCAATTTACAGGAAGGTTGTGAAGCTGGAACTGTGTTACTCTTTCCCCTCCTCTTAGACTTTCGTGGTGGGAACTTCAGAGCAACTTTAAGGGGAGCAGCACTTTTCTTAGGCCATTTACGTGAACATTTCTCTGCTTCTTCTTCAGAATCTGTCCCCAGTTTCTATTTTAAAGAAATCCAAATAATAAAAAACGTAGTAAGCTGTTTGTATAGTTGGACTGACAATTTCAACATTTCATGGACCTATACCAGGATCAAAGAGTAGAAAACCAGTGGCTCACTCAACATTCTTAAACTGCAACTCTTTATCACTGCTCTTGCTAACCAGAACTGCTGAAAGCTGTAGGGTAACATCGAGGGTAACAGATTCTATATCAATCATTTAGAGCAGGGCTGTCAAGCTCGCGGCCCACGGGCCAGATGCTTCAAATGCTGGCCTTGCCCATGCCCAGTTTAGCAAGGGGAAGAAAGTCACAATACTTCACATGATGCCACGAGTTTGACACGCCATTTAGAGCCACCACAGAGCACAGATATTATAGGTTATCTTAATTAAACCACTTCCTCTTCCTTTTATATTCAGTTGTTGACCTTTGCTCTTGACTTGGAAGAATTAGAGAAAATTTACACTGAAAGATACTGCTATAATGTCAGATTACGTGCTGTTACCCTGGCCCTGTTGGAACGCTTAACTACCTGCACATCAAACAGCACTATTTTTCTAAAACAATATTGAAAGAAGCTTCCCACTTTATATGGGGGCTAAATACATCAAGCAGAAGCTTCTTAAAGGTCTCCACCAAGTTGCCAGGCCCCACCATTCAAAGCTTTGACATGCCCAAGAAAATCATTAAGAAGTGTCTTCACAGCTCTACTAAATATACTGGTGTCTGTTAAGTTCTTATCTAAAAAGATGGAGAAGGAAAAGCCTATAAACAATGAAAAGAGGGGAAACAAGGAAAAAATGACACCTGAAGGATACCAGGTAAACCAAAGAATACTTATAGCAACCGTTCACATCTGGCCCTAGTCACTGAAGGACATTTAAGTACTTGTCTGCCTTTCAGCTTTTCAAATCAGAAGTTATTATTCCAGGCATAGATCCTGTGAAGGGCAAAGTGAGGGTAAGTTAATCTTAGAAGAGCTTTTCTTTATAGGTATTTTTAGAAGACATTAAAAACTGGGCCTTCATCCTTCCTTCTCACTTTTTCAGCTTTCTTCTGTTAAAAGTCAGCAAGTCACCTCATTGCTCACATTTGGAGAGCTTATTAAAATATGTATTTTCCCTAAGGTAATAATTACTTCAGAAAACATATGCTACCCATCATATTATTCTACCATTTTATTTTTAATGACTTTTCTTTTGTAGCTTTGTTTTACAAAGCATTTTTTCAATGGAAAAGATATAGCGATAAGTTTATATTATTGGAACTTCATTTGCCAGCTTACACATGGGCAAAAGAGCTACTTCATCACTGTCAAAAATATTATCCCTTTCTGATCACACAATTTACCACAATATTGAAAAGAAGCTCTAATCTTACACAGGAAGACCAAGATTCAATCCTCATGTGCAAGATAGGAGTTCCCTTGCTGGCTCCTCAATCAAAACAACTATTTTTCAGTCTATGGAAGTTGAAGGAACTTGGCCTATTTTGGTGTGCAAAATAAGGACAATAGTAATTAGGAATTTTAAATGCTCAACTCACAAGCACATCTTGAATCTCACTTTCTGAAAAGCCACAGAAAGGTTCTTCATCTGAATCCTCGTAAAATATTTTAGCCATTTCTTCTGCAACTTCTGGCTTGAAAGTTGGTTTCTTAAAGAGAATAAGTACACTATGTGTTTCTTTCTTTCTCTCTCTTTTTTTTTTTTAATGAGAAGCTATTTTCCATAAACTGTTCAGAGAGCAAATCACATTGTACAAGTGCACTACAAGAGAATAGCTTTTGTAACAAAGAAAAATGGTTCAGGAGGTTTACAAATGGTTTCAGAGCTTTTATAGCAAATCATCAGGCATGTTAGGTTAGGCGACATTTCAAAAGGATAGAGTAAGTGGCTAATCTACCTCCAACAATTACTACCTAGGAGCACAAGGGAAGAAGTGAAATGAAATTAGAGTTCATACTATATATTCATATAACTGCTGTACAGAAATGTAAGCAAAGCATTTTAATCACAAATGGGGTATTTCTGAGCACCACACATTCAGTTTCTGTTTATTCTTGCACCTTTTACTTACCGTGTTTGCAAAATTATCAGAGCCAAAACTGTCACAGCTATCATCAGAGGATGAAGACGTTTCCATAGGGATTAGCTTAGTATTACGGAATGCTCTGGATTTTCTCTTCCCTGAAAGGTTGCCCTGTAAAATGGACAATTACAACTCAATTAATTACTATGTGTTATGTAGGCTGGCCTAATAAAGCTAAGCTAATCTAGTGTAGCTACAGACTAGACTGAAGTATACATTATTTTTTTAAAAAAAGACTTCTATCATATTTTGTGCCACTATGGTAAAATAAGCACAATCTATTAAGCTGGAGAAATTTTTACTAATGACATTATACATATTTTGGAAGCAATACAACTCTTGAGACATTTACTGCACATTTATGGGACTTAAACTCATCTACAACATATAGTAAGGAAATATAGTTAAAATTTAACATTCTTTTATACCATAAGTTTACAATTAAGACAGCGTAGCAAAATTGTTGGTCCTATTTTGGCTATGGCCAACTCATATGATCGGTTTAGTAAAAGGCAGCCATGTATTCTTCATCAGCTCAATTCAACCATTCTTGTGGGTACATTACAACAAGCATAAATAATTCAGATTTAACCATGATCTCCCAAAAGCAACAACCAGATTGGGATTCCATAATCGTATATCTAACATGTTGACTCTTGTTGTGTTTAGGTTGGCAAACTAAAGGTTTATCTGTCAAGAAGTAAAATATTAAGATGAACTAAAAGATGCCCCCATTGTGTAGACTACAGATATGTCAAACTCTTTCAGCAAAATAATCATATAAATCTTCTGCCCCAAATTGGCAGAATCCACAAACACATACTTTTAAGTTAACAATAATGCCAAAAAAGTAATGTGGCAACCAAATTATGGTACAATCCTGTCACCATAGCACACCTCTCTGAAAGCCTCTGTCTCATTATCTGAGGCCTGCGATTAAGTAAGCTGACAATTACTTACAGGGTAACCAGATTTTTAAAAGTGCCAATGTATCAGATTAAGCCAACAGAGTGCCACTAAATCATGTTTCATGGCTGTCTTTGAACCAGCTACTCAGGCTGGTTGATTTGAGAATAAAATCACTTGGGAGGTCACTATTTACACAGCCCTGAGAACATGGAAGGGAAAACAAAGCTGTTGTTTTTCAAGCTCAAATGGGCTAAGAAAAAACCCAATCTAAAAAGGTTTAAAAGAAATTTTCAATTCAAAACCAGCTAAGGAGCTCTATTAAGGATTTATCCCAGTCAATGTTCA
This sequence comes from Hydrophis major, assembly GCA_033807585.1. NCBI lineage: Eukaryota > Metazoa > Chordata > Lepidosauria > Squamata > Elapidae > Hydrophis > Hydrophis major. Next base: position 189,913,521 of record CM066328.1, on the reverse strand, counting down.
TGTAAAAAAGGCAAGTGTCATTAAGAGCTGTAACCTCAATTTGTGACTACAGTATTGTACAGTAAATCGGCAGCCTTCACTCGAGACAGACTAAAAACTACTTATTTCTCCATACTGAGCCTCAGGCCTAGGGCATTTCTGCATCTTGTCTTTTTTTTTTGCACCATCAGAATTTATTTATTTTTTTTAAATTCTCCTTTGGTGAGTTTTACTTCTGTCAAAATTATGTCCCCCCCAAACATAAATCTGAGTTTAAAGAAGGACAAGAATCTTAAAAGCAACTTTTTCAAGGCCTTCCTGAAAGGAGTATTTCATATATGAACACCAGCCAACCATTGGTCTGATTATTTATCGGACCAATGATTTATTTCTATGCCAGCTTCCATCCAGGAGCTGGTAAACCCCTCCAGGTCCCTTCTTACAGAGGAAATAGGAGTGTCAACCATGCGCGTCGCGATCCCTTCTGAAAAGGATGGGACTTCGGTTTCCTCCACCCTCTTTTCGCGGCATGCTCAAAAAGGAAACGAGCAGAGAAGGTGGGATTCTTCGGGTTTCTGACCCCCCCCACACCGTTGTATCCAACTTCGGTGCTGAAACCACCCCAAAAATGAAAACTTGATCGACCGCTAAGCCACAAGAGATAGGCGGGGATGGATTGGGGGGGAGGGGGGGAAGGTAAATTTGAAGAGATCGATATGTGCGGGAGAAGCAATAATTTATTTCCCCCACCTCACCGGCTTCTTTCTCCCTCTCTCCAGCCGAGAGAAATGCCCGAAGAGACAAAAGTTTATTTGCAATAAAGTTTATTAAATAAATAAACTTGGGGTTGCTGTTGTGTTTTTTTCTCCCCCCCTCCCATAGAGGAGCAAGTTTTGGGAGGGAAAAATACTTTGGGGGAGCCTGGCGGTGAAACAAAGGATTACTGCTTGGTGGTGGTGCACGCCGATCTCGGGAACAAAAAAGAGAAAGAGAGAGAGAGAGAGAGGCGGGAAAAAGGTGTGTAAATCACCCTGCCCTGACTCTCTACCACCTACAGTATATAAAAAGTAAAAGTTCGCCGCTTTACTCCCGAGTTCCAGATTCTCAGAAAGGAATGGTGGAAAGTCATGGCTTGAACGAAGCGTTACTTTTGGCCAAGTTCCTCGTCGGCTTCAGCAGCACCCTCGCCCTTAAAAGAAAAAGAAAAAAAAACCCTACTTACAGGGTAAAAACCTGCCGCGTGGCTGGGCGGCGGGGGGGGGGTGAGGGAACCCAAGTTTTTTTTTTTTTTTTTAACCGAGCAGCCGTTTCCAAAGCCGGCTGACTCTTCAGCCTTTAAACCCGAACAACTTCGCCTCGTAACTTAAGGCTTGGCGAGCCATGTGCCCGCTTTAAAACGGCTAGCTCGCTCGCTCCGAAGGGCGCTTGGGCCACGCAATGAAAACACGCGGAGTAAACAAAAAATAAAAATAAAGAGACTGCGGGGCGGCAATTCGTCAACGCATTTTGCCAAGACTGGCGGAAGCCCGAGGAACGCTAAAAGCCAAACAAACGTATTGCAAAGCTTATTATTTTTACTTCCTCTTTCCTCCGCCCCCTCCCCGTTCCAAATCCGTTCCCATTCCAATATCTGCGATCCTTTTTTTTTTTTTCCCCTCGTCAGCCCATAATAATTCTTAACCTCGGGTCTTTGTAAACTTTGTAAAAGTAGTTAGCTGTACCGCCCGACTACCCCAGCAACCCAATCTCGAGAGCTGCCCAGCACTTACTCCAGGGTTAAAAAAAAAAGTAAATGTCTACACAGGACAGTCCTACGCTGCGACCAAGGCGCTCACCTGCAAGCCGAAAGGGTCCATACTAACTACAGATTTGCCACGCGTGGGAGCTCCCGAAGCTTCTCCCGGGTCCAACCACAAGACTCAGACTCGCGCCAAAGCTACTTATAATTCGCCGGAGGCGGGGATTAGATTACGGGCGCTTTTTTTTTTTCCCGCGAAAAGTGCTGTGTGGTCCTGGAAGGTACGAGCCTTGCTTTTCGCAGACGTTGCTTTTCGTTCACGCCGCTCGGTCGCTTGACACGCGGTTTTCCAATAGTCGTGAAGGTGGATGTGTAGCAAAAAGTAGAAAAGATTGTGAAAGCTGGCCGGGTTTTCTTTTTCTTTTCAAGTTTAGCATAGGCGTCTATCGTTCTTCAAGGACCTAAATATGTGGCGCGAAATAGTAATGAAGTATTTGCATAGGAGGAGGGAGACTCAGGAAAGAGAGTTGGGGGCACATCAGGTCCTGACTTGCCTTGGAAGGAAGTGGTGTACTTAAGATACGTTGCTTTTGTACCGAGTGGAAACAAGTTAAAGTTCGCCCCAAAACACATGCCAAATATCCTTTGCACGATTACAAAACATGAAAGCAATTCTTGGACTATTATATGGGAATGTCTACTTTTAATGAAGTAACAGTCTTCATTCTCTTCCAGAAAGAGCTGATTACACTACAGTTAACTTTCCGCATCATAATGAAATGAGCAAATGCTTGTGAATTTTTTTCTCTCTGCTAAAATGAATTTGGGCTAAATATAATGTAGTTTTCTAAAGAAAAGCAACCAAGAGCCTTTATGAGACACTTTTGTGTGTGCCACCTTCAGTAATGTCAAACCAGATACTGTACTGTTCAGTTTAGAAAATACAGCATAGAGTACAGCAATGCTTTCAGTGATGTTTTTGTGCTGAAATATATTCAGAGTGATAAAACCGATTTAAATGTAGTTCAAAATTGCTGCCGAGCAGATTGATGTATGTGTTCCATGTTCCCTATATATAATGTTTCCTAGGACCAAACTCCACGCGTGTGGCACCCAGATAATTGGTAACATGAACCAAGAATAATCTGGAAAATAGAGTATTTACAGAGGCCAAAACACAGTATAAGGGGTGTGTAAACTGTAGGTTATTATTCCTTGTGAGCATGCAGCAGACTGGTGTAAAAGAATCTCAATTTTAAATAAGCCCTTAATTACATACTTACCTGCACCATTGGCTTCTCACAGTGCACACAAAAGCAAACAATCTGTTCTCTGGAGACTAGACCACACTTGAGTCTCTTAAATCAGCTTTAGTTCACCAATGCTTTTCGACCAGCAGAGAAAGGGATTCCCCCATTTGCGCACACATACAAGCTGCTATGCCTTTAGATTTTCCAGACAATTTCTCTTCCAGGAATCCCATCAAAATTGTTTGCAGAAGTATATAACCAAGTACAAATAATTTCTGGAACTGACAATGAACTTGGTTTATCTCTTATCAAAATGGAATTAAAATACATCAAGGGTATGTCCTACAGAGCCATAAAAAGAAAGACTGGGGTCAAACCAGATAAGAACTGCATACAGGTTCCTTTCTACTAAACTGGTACCCAGAGGGACTTCCCTGACCACCTGGGCCTGTGCAAAAGAGATGTCTCTTTTTCTCCTGATGCTGATAATAATTTTAATCTGGGCTAAAGCAAAAGTAGCCATGGCAAATAACATCTTGTTGATTTTTGTAATTATTAATTCTTAGTTGACCTTGTAGATTTTGTCCAAGATGATTGACCTCACCTTTTCAGGTCTTCTAACAGAGCACTCATTGCTGCTGTCATTTGTTCGTTCACCCCTGGTTTTCGGTCAGGAAAAAAAAAACAAGACTCAAAATACTTTATATCCTTTACTTGTATCCATTTGTTATATCAATTTGTATTTTACCTATAGTCAGCTTAAAATATACCAAGTTGTCATCTTTTTTCACCTGTGTAGGAATGCATTAAAAAAAGCCCTGCACTTAAACAAAACAAAAACCCACAGTTGTATAAATGAAGAGTTTTCTTTGAGGAAAAAAGTTAACAGATTTCCTGTCTATCCAATAGAGATCAAAGAAGAAGTTCATCTTTAAACAGTTTCAATGCTACTAGATCACTCAAGTTAAGATAATCTGCTACTTCAAAACAGCAGCCATCATAAAAAGGTTTCAAGGGGAAAATGAATGCTTAATTTATTAACTATATACGTGACCATATATGTGACCATCAAAGATGTTGTTATATAAATAGAATATATACTGAGAAATAGCAGTAGAGAAACAGGCTGTGGAATAGATCATGGACTGCATGATTAGGTTGTGCACTACTGGGCTGAAAAATCTGATCACTCAACAGCAACAAAAAAGAAAGATGACTTTCATTCAGTTATTGTAGTTCTCGAATTCTAAGCATATTGGGTTGACCATAACCATAACATGCCTGAATGGAAAAAAAATATTAGCATATTATACCAAACATTTAGTTAAAGTTCATCAGCTTTGTTGACATTGGCATAAACCTTTAAATAAATACAGAAATAATATGAATCTCACAATTGCCCTACAAAAGGTTTATGATTTTCTTATGCAACCCATTGAACTATAAATATGTATGGTGATTCGGGCATTTTAGTGGAGTTTACAGAAGTAATCTCTCCCCCATGTCATTCTGTTTTCACAGTTATAGCTTTGATTTAAAAAATAAAGTAAAATCCCACAAAATCCAATTATGTGGCTGAATTTGGGCAGCCACAACCATGAGTGGTTGGGAGTTTCAAATATTGTCTCCTGCCCTAAATTCATGGCTAGATTTATACATCTTTCTAAGCTAAACAAGTCACATTATGGCTTAGTGGTAGAGAATGAATCAGGCAGCGACAATGAATAAAGGCGAACATAGATTCTCACCTCCTGGCTATTAATATCTGTGGACAAAGTAATAACCTTCCATTAAATGGAGGAAGTGGAAGGTACAGGCTTCATAAACCAAGAGCATATATACTAGCACAGTGCTAGTGAAGATCACTAGGTTCCAGTAATGTTGCTGGGACTGGCCCAGGCTCTTTTCTTGGGTGGCATTTTGGGGGCATCCAGTTAAGCTAGAAGTGATAAGGCCTGTTGCAAGCCAGGAACTTATTTCACAAGATGCTAATGTTGCTGACATTTTAGCTCCACCTCCAGGGTTGACTAGTGAACAGAGAAACCAAAGCTTACAGCAACTAAACAAATAACAAAAACATGCTATGAAATCTTGGTGCAAATAATATTCAATTTAGAATTAGTATTTAGAATTTCATGAAGCTTTATAGTTTCAGGTTTAATTTTAAAAATATACAGTAGGTGGTGCCTTGATTATGCATACATTCAAGGAACTTTGAAAGCTCTACCCAGAACATTTTTACAAGTTGAAACATGATATAATTTTATTTCCAATTTTTAAAATTCAGTTTTTAGACAGTGACAATTTGATTAGTTTCTCCAAAAATCAGCGGCTTATCTTCAATTACCAGTTTAAAAATATTAACAGAGAAATACTGTACATAAAGGCATTCATTCCTAACAATGATACACAAGCATGATGTCGTGCCCGTCGGAGTCAGAATCTGAGGAGCAAGATGAACAGCTGACAGGGAGTGGGAGTATGGCTCCAGTGCCTGTGGAATAAACTGGGGAAGGGCAACATCTGATTGAGCAGAGCGGAACGGAGAAGAGAGCAATGTGGATTGTGTGGCTTACGGGGGAGGAAAGGTCCCTGATTCCCTTCATTAGCCACAGCTGGGAATGAGAATTTAAAAGAAATGCATGCTGAGTACGGCAGCTGCTGTGAGCAAACGTGAGTTTATCTTGTATTCACTTTGCTTATCTCCTGTTGGACTAATTACCTCATTTTGCCTTGATTGGACTTATAGTTACAGTTTTTGTTGACTCTGCAGCCAAAGGCTGTTCCTGGGAGAGTTTTTCTCCAGCCAGAAAGTAACCAAGACATTGGGGCAAAGTTGGAGCTAATAAAGGGACTCCTACTGATTATCTGACTGTGTTGCCTCTGTGCCATACCCCGAGTCATCACACATGACATTACAATGCATGCTTCACCTTCTTGTAACAGCATTTCAAAGCCTCAAGCACATACAGTAAGTGGGGGAGTTTGCATTATAACAATGTGACTTGCTCATCCCAAATCCCAACTTCTATGAAAATATTTGAATATCTGCAAAGATGCACTGGAAAGAGAAATGGCAAGGAAAGTCAATTTGAGTCTGATAGGATTAGACAAAGAAAGAAACTGGGTTTGACCCTGATCATGTCTAAAAGTTGAGAGAGGGGTAGAAAAGGATGCAATTTTCATTTTGTTTGTAAGCTTTATTTTCTCGATTACGATGCTTCACTTGAGCCCAGAGGCTGGGAAGTGAGAAATGGCAAGCTTTGTGTTATGTATTCATGTACATACTTCTAATACCGCATTTCTATTGGTTAGTCCACATAGCTTAATGACAGTTTCGGATTGGCCACCTAAGCGGCGGGAAGTTTAAATAAATGCCATTGTTGCAAGCCGCGAGCAGCCACTATAAAAAGGGCTGCCGTGGCTCGACTTCAGTTGAAGTTACTGGTTGCTATAAAGAGCTGAATTCAACATTGGTCTTCGAGTCTGCTTTGTCCTGGCAATAGAACACTGGCAACGAAGGTGGGATTGGAGGAACAAAGACCGTAAGCACGTGGCAACGACATCTGAAAGACCAACGAGATGGCCGGCAACAATTCACCACCCACACCGTTCAACCCAGCTGAAGAAGACTGGGAATCATATATTGACAGGTTCCTGATGTTTTTAGAAAGCAACGAACTGTAAGGAATCACTGATCAGAGGAAGAGAGCTGTATTCCTGATGCATTGCAGCCCAACAATTTTTAAAATGGCAAAGGTATTAGCAAGACCTAATGATGTTAAACAGATGGCATGGCCAGACCTGAATCAAATGCTGAGAAACCATTACGCACCAGTCGTGTCCAATCTCACTAGAAGACATGAATTCTACAAGTGTGACCAACAAGAAGGCGAAAGTATTGGAGACTTCGTAGCAGCGCTGAGGGACATTGGGGGGGCATGCGAGTTCCTCAACATGGATGAAGCCATGAAGAATCGCATAGTCCTTGGATTGAGAGATGCTACCCTACAGAGCAAACTGCTAAACCGACCCAACATCACCACAAATGAGGCCATCGCTGAAGCAACTGCAGCTGAAGCAGCAAAGAAGTCTGCGGCAAAAAGGAAGCAAATGAATACAACCAACAGCCCGAGCCAGAATAGAGAAAAGAAAACAGAGGGAGCCCAGAAACATACTACCACAACCTCTCACCATGAGGATATTGAATAATCAACCAACTCCAAAGAAGAAGACAAGGAGATAAACAGACTCCATGCAGAAAGGAACAGGAGAGAGAGAAGAGGGAGAAAACCTGAATTTCAGTGTGCGGGATGTGGGGGAAATCATCTGTGTTCTGAGTGTCATTTTTTGGATGCCATCTGCAGGCATTGTGAAAAACGGGGGCACATTGCAAGGGTCTGCCAAAACAAAAAGCTTTTGTCCAAAAAGACGAGGCAGTACCCCCCACCCCCCAGACCTAAGGAGAAGGCAACCGGAAGTCATGGGAGCCGGGAACATAGGAGTCAACGGCTCTATGGAAAGGAAGAGACACATCAGACAATCACTATTGGGACGGCCAGAACATACAACGAAAAGAACTCGAAGAGCAAAGCCTGATCATAAAAGACTACCAGGGTAACAAGATACCAGTGGTAGGATTGGGACATTTCAAAGTAAAGTTTAAAAAACACACCAAAATTGTTCCATTGACCATCGTTGACCGAGATCGCCCCAGCCTGCTTGGTTTAGAATGGTTTGAACCTCTAGGAATTGAAGTGACAGGAATCAACAGCGTTGCCATGATGGACTGGGAAAAAGACCTGATGGAGGAGTTCCATGACATATTTGATGGGACTTTAGGCAAATACCATGGGACCCCTATCTCATTTAGCCTAAACCCGAACATAGCCCCTATCAGGCTTAAAGCCAGATGCGTACCGTTTGCATTAAGGCAAAAAATTGATGAGCAACTGAACAAGCTGATCGCACAAGGGGTGTTAGAGCCAACCGACCATGCGAAATGGGAAGCCCCAATTGTGACCCCCATAAAACCAGACGGGTCTGTGCACATCTGTGGTGACTATAAGGCCACCCTGAACCATGCATTGCAACAGAGCGCATATCCCGTCCCAGTATCCAACACCTGCTGCACTCATTAGGGAGAGGAAGGATCTTTGCAAAGCTTGATCTCGCACAGGTATATCAACAGTTACCAGCTGATTCCGAGACGGCAGAGGCACAAACTATCGTAACACATAGAGGAACCTTTAAATGCAACAGATTACAATTCTGTGTCAGCGTGGCCCCCAGCGTTTTCCAGAGCCTGATGGAATGCCTCCTCCAAGGATTAAAAGGGGTGGTTCCCTACTTCGATGATGTACTAATATCAGCCGAAAATAAAAAACAACTAAAAGACCGATTAAGGGCAGTCTTGTTAAAATGTAGAGAAGCAGGACTAAAAGTTAAAAAAGAAAATTGCCAACTTCCATAAATCAGGTCGAGTTCCTAGGATACCTTATTGATGAAGCAGGAATTCACACACCCCACCCCCAAAAAAATAACAAGCAATAAAAAGAAGCTTCCCAGACCCAAAAACAATGGATTTGCAGGCATTTTTGGGATTCATTAATTTTTATCATGTCTTTCTGCCGCAGAAGGCAACAATAGCAGAACCACTGCATAGACTCCTTGATAAAAAAGCTATCTGGAAATGGGGCCACCAAGAAGAAACTGCATTTCAAAGAATCAAGGACTTAATCACATCTAAATCTGTATTGATCCAATACAGTGACACACTTCCCCTGACTATCACCTGCAACGCTTCACCTTTTGGCGTAGGTGCAATACTTAGCCACACACTATCAGACGGCAGAGAACCACCGATCACCTTTTATTCCAAAACATTGTCCAAGACCGAAAGGAACTACAGCCAACTGGACAGGGAAGCCTTGGCCGCCATCTCGGGGGTAAAACGCTTCCACGAATACCTATACGGTAGGACATTTTCCTTAATTACTGACTACAAACCACTGCTAGGAATCCTGGCCAGAGACAGGGACACCCCCAACATCCTGTCTCCAAGAATGACAAGATGGTCGGAATTTCTCGCAGCCTACAATTACAAGCTCATTTATCAACCAGGAAAAGCCATACCCCTTGAAGACGCATTAAGCCATTCACCACTACCAGGTCACGATGACGACCCAGCTCCCACCACGCATACCCTACAAATTGAAACGGTTCCGAATTGGCCCATCACCGTATCGGATATCGCAAGAGAAACAGCAAAAGATGCACTGATGGCCTGAATACTGAACTGGGTAGGACAGGGCTGACCGGAAAACGAAAAAAACAAGACATTAAACCTTTTAAAAACCGGCAAACTGAATTGTCAATTGAGAAAGGATGCATATTGTGGGGAGATTGGGTGGCTGTTCCCAAAAAATTACAAGAAGACGTGCTAAACGTGTTACATGAAGGACACCCGGGGATGGTAAAGATGAAGTCCCTGGCCAGAAGCTACATCTGGTGGCCAGGAATAGATAAAGACATTGAAACCTAGGTCAAAACATGTAACAAATGCCAGTCATGCAGACCCACTCCCCCTTTGGCACCGGTCCTTGACTGGGAGACACCCAGAGGCCCCTGGTCAAGGATCTACATAGACTTTGCCGGACCCACAAAGGGATATACTTATCTAATCACTGTGGATGCCTACTCCAACTGGTTAGAAGTCAGCATCATGAGTTCAACAACAATGGAAGCCGTCACCAAACAACTAAAGAAACTCTTCGCCACCCACGGTCTACCAAATGTAGTAGTATCGGACAATGGGCCACAGTTTACAGCTTTGGCTTTTGAACAATTCCTCGCAGAACAAGGAATAAGACATGCTCTGACAGCGCCAGCTCATCCAGCGGCAAACGGAAGGGCGGAATGCGTGGTTCGTTACACAAAAGAAGCATTAGAAAAACTTGAAGGAAACGACATGCAAGAAAAAATCAACACCATGCTCACCATCCAACATATAACGCACAGCAACAAACAAGAACCCAGCTGAACTGTTAATGGGAAGAAAGTTGCACTCCTATTTGGACAGACTACACCCCACTTACAACCCTGAAAAACCACCAGACTCTTCCAGTAAGTACTGCTCCTTTTTGCCAGGCGACCTGGTATATGCAAAACATCTTACTGGAGAACTGTTGTGGTTACCAGCAACAATCACACAAATCACAGGTCCCCGATCATACCAACTAGTAACAACTGATGGCAGATTATGGAAAAGACACATCAATCAATTATGGTCACGACACATCGAACGCAACACTGACATTTCCCGAAATATGGAACAAACACTTCCACAAACACCACCAGAAAGTAATAAAAAAACCAGAGGGGGGGGAACCTTTAAATAATAAAGGAAATGAAAACCCTCCAGTTACAAACCACCAACCAGAAGCTGAAAACCCAGGAAAAAATAAAAATTACTTACAATTAGACGATTTCGAAAAAAGAGAGCTGAAGGAGAACCAGGAAAGAAGCAGCCAAGCTGACTCTGCCTGCCCACACACAATGCAGAGGAACAATGGAGACAGTCTAGTCAACCCAACAAGGCACGGCGGGAGCGGCATGGCTGAGGCACCCTTCCAGGGGGTTCCAAAGAGAAGAGCGGAAAGGACAGCAGGCCTCTCTGAGAGGCCAACACAGAGACTGAACTGTGCAGGTCAACAAGAACTCACAAAAGCCCCGCCTACTTGCACGACTACGTCACGTAACGTTGGAGCAAACCAAGAGGGGAGGGGTGTAGTGTATTCATGTATATACTTCTAATACCGCATTTCTATTGGTTAGTCCACATAGCTTAACGATTGGTTAATAACGACAATTTCAGATTGGCCGCCTAAGCGGTGGGAAGTTTAAATAAATGCCATTGGTTGCAAGCCGCGAGCAGCCGCTATAAAAAGGGCTGCTGCGGCTCGACTTCAGTTGAAGTTACTGGTTGCTAATAAAGAGCTGGATTCAACTCCAGTCTTCCAGTCTGCTTTGTCCTGGCAATAGAATACTTTGTGTAAAAGAGATTTTTGGAAAATGAAAATAAAGTAATAAATATTGTAATTCAACCCCTTTCTGGCTTTCGGGGGGGGGGGAGAGGATGGTTTCATGTGAGCAGCAGACAAGTGCACGTATAGAGCTCCATTTGCATTAGCAGTGGGCACACTCGCCCACTGCTCGTGCAAATGGAGCCTGTGTGTGCACACTTGCCCACTGCTTCAGACGGCCTGGTTCTGAATAGCTCACGACCTGGTAGTGGCCCACAGTTTGGGGACTTCTGGCCTAAAAGAAATGATTGTATGGCTCTGTGGTTATCAAACCACCTATAGTTAGTTACTACTTGATTAGTTTACTTCTTTGGGCCTCCCTCTCCTTGCCTACATCATGTTCCTTGGAGAATTCAGCTGATTTTCTCTGGCTTAATTGTGGCATGGCATAGCTCAAGTCATAAAGCTTTGCCATTTCTCACTTCCTGGCCTCTGGGCTCAAGTGAACTACACTGCTCAAAAAAATAAAGGGAACACTTAAATAACACAATGTAAAGTCAATCACAGTTCTGTGAAATCAAACTGTCCACTTCGGTAGCAACACTGATTGACAATCAATTTCACATGCTGTTGTGCAAATGGAATAGCATACAGGTGGAAAACATAGGCAGTTAGCAAGACATCCCCAATCAAGGAGTGGTTCTGCAGGTGGTGATCACAGACCACTTCTCAGTTCCTATGCTTTCTGGCTGATGGTTTGGTCACTTTTGAATGCTGGCAGTGCTTTCATTCTAGTGGTAGCATGAGACGGAGTCTACAACCCACACAAGTGGCTTGGGTAGTGCAGCTCATCCAGGATGGCACATCAATGTGAGCTGTGGCAAGAAGGTTTGCTGTGTCTTTCAGAGTAGTGTCCAGAGCATGGAGGCGCTACCAGGAGACAGGCAAGTACATCAGGAGATGTGGAGGAGGCTGTAGGAGGATAACAACCCAGCATCAGGACCGCTACCTCCGCCTTTGTGCAAGGAGGGACAAGAGGAGCACTGCCAGAGCCCTGCAAAATGACTTCCAGCGGGCCACAAATGTGCATGTGGCTGCTCAAATGGTTAGAAACAAACTCCATGAGGGTGGTATGAGGGCCTGACGTCCACAGGTGGGGGTTGTGCTTACAGCCCAACACCGTGCAGGACATTTGACATTTGCCAGAGAACACCAAGATTGGCAAATTCGCCACTTAGTGCCCTGTGCTCTTCACAGATAATGCATGTTCACACTGGGCACATGTGACAGACGTAACAGGGTCTGGAGATGCCGTGGAGAACGTTCTGCTGCCTGCAACATCCTCCAGCATGACCAGTTTGGCAGTGGGTCAGTAATGGCGCAGGGTGGCATTTCTTTAGGGGGCTGCACAGCCCTCCATGTGCTTGCCAGAGGTAGCCTGACTGCCATTAGGCACCGAGATGAGATCCTCAGACCCCTTGTGAGACCACAGGCTGGTGCGGTTGGCCCTGGGTTCCTCCTAATGCAAGACAATGCTAGACCTCATGTGGCTGGAGTGTGTCAGCAGTTCCTGCAAGACGAAGGCATTGATGCTATGGACTGGCCTGCCCATTCCCCAGACCTGAATCCAATTGAGCACATCTGGGACATTATGTCTCGCTCCATCCACCAATGCCACGTTGCACCACAGACTGTCCAGGAGTTGGGGGATGCTTTAGTCCAGGTGTGGGAGGAGATCCCTCAGGAGACCATCTGCTACCTCATCAGGAGCATGCCCAGGCGTTGTAGGGAGGTCATACAGGCACGTGGAGGCCACACACACTACTGAGCCTCATTTTGACATGTTTTAAGGACATTACATCAAAGTTGGATCAGCCTGTCGTGTTTTTTTCCACTTTAATTTTGAGTGTAACTCCAAATCCAGACCTCCATGGGTTGCTAAATTTGATTTCCATTGATAATTTTTGTGTGATTTTGTTGTCAGCACATTCAACTATGTAATGAACAAAGTATTTAATAAGAATATTTCATTCATTCAGATCTAGGATGTCTTATTTTTGTGTTCCCTTTATTTTTTTTGAGCAGTGTATATAATCAAGAAAATAAATATTTCAAACAAAATGGAATTTGCACTCTTTTCTAGTCCCCGCCTCTCAACTTTTAGACATGATCAGGGTCAAACCCAGTTTCTCTATTTGTCCAATCCAATCACATTGACTTTCCTTGCCCTGGACAAAGAAATCCCCTCTCAACCAAAGCATAGAAAGTCTCCCCACCAGACCTCAGGTCGAGGCAGCCTTCTTAAGGAACTACACCCGAATAAATAGTTGCAAAACCCTAATCTTCCTTCTTCCACCAGCTAATGTCCTCAAGATTCCTTTTCCTTTACAATGGATATTTCCCAGCTCTGTTGACCCTCCTGAAAGGGCTGTTCAGGGGTGGGCAAACTATGGCCTGCGGGCCACATCTGGCCCATTGGTCATTTTAATACGGCCCGCCTCTGAAAAAAAAAATTCCCCTCTGAAAAGAGACCCCACGCCACGCGCCAAAAAATCGCACACACAACATGGAGCTGGGCAGCCGCTTCCCTAGTAGCAGGGCCAAGGCTGCCGCCCGGGGAACACCCACTGCTTTCCCTCGCCAGGGCTGGGCGGTGGCGTGTTGCCCTGTGCTGCATGTCCCCTGCCTGGCAGTGCGCTTCTCGGCTGGTCTCCTCCTCCTCGGCCATACAGAACAAACAGGCAGAGAAGGAGGAGACCAGCCGTCTGGTTGGGGGAAGCTTTCTGCGCCAAAAGAGGCAGCTACTAATCTCCGGCTTTGCTCCGCTTCTCCAATGGTCCGGCACCACCCTATTCTATGCGCCGGCTGCTCGGACTTGCTGGGCCTGACACATAGAACAGGGTGGCGCCGGATGTTGGAGAAGCAGAGCAGAGCCGGAGATCATTAGCCGCCTCTTTCGCAGCACAAGAAGCCTCCCCCAACTGGCCAGCTGCTCTCCTCCTTCTCTGCCTCCTTCTCTGTCTCTCCCCTCTTGCTCCTCAAAGTTGCCCTGAGCTGGTGCGGTTCTTTACTTGGGCAGCCAGACACCCACAGCAGCAACAGGCAGTTCCGCCCGGGCTCCACTCAGGTGTCCAGCTGGGGCTGTCAGGAGTTGCTACCACTGGCGCAGCTCTGCGCGGCTCCAGTCCCGCATTGCCTTGGGAAGGGAAAGCCGCTGAGCCTGAGCCTCCGGTGCCACTGCTGCTGTTGCAAAGCGCCACTGCGGCTCTTTTTGCCTTTCCCTTCCCGAGGCAACGCGGGACTGGAGCCGCGTGGAGCCGTGCTGGCGGTAGCAACTCCTGACTCAGGGGGCCTCCGAGGGGAGGGGAAGGAGGAGAAGAAAGGAGGAAAGGGGGGGGCAATTCCCAAAAAATCTTGTGCTGACCCGGCCCGTCTGTCAAATTTTAAAAGTCAATGCGGCCCCCAAGCCAAAAAGTTTGCCCACCCCTGGTCTAACATCAGAACTCACCCCAACTACAAAGACAAGGACCTGCCTAGCTTCCCCAAACTGGACAGTCAATCACATCCCTGAGATTTCCTACTTTGTAGGGGTCAACTTCTATAAAAATCTTTGTTCTTCCATTGTTCCATTGGGTCTCTCTTTCTCATAAAGCAGGTACCCAAGAATCATTGGAAGAGATATGATTCTCCTCAGTGTTGTGCTCTTTCTTCAGTCTGAATCCACAACACCATTACTCTTTCTCTTCCGCTCAGGCATAAAAGTGTATCACTGCAAATTACAACTATGGTTGTAGCTGTTGGAAGAAGTGCTTGGCTACTAAACTACAGAGTCTTGTCATTCTTAAGAGTTTTCAGTGGCAAGTTATATGCAGGAAGAATTAAGTCTTAAATAACCAAGACATTACTCCCTCATATTCACTCTCCAAGTGTGAGAGGGTTTTTCTAACAAGGCCCACCACATAACTTTATTTCCATAACATCACTTATCAGTGTCTCGTAACAAATTGATTTGAATTGTTTCTTGGATTTTTATAGGTCATCAAGAAATGAAAAAGACAATATACTTCATAGAAAATTAAATGAGACTTCAAAAAAGATCATTCTTGTAAAATGCTCCTATGATTTCCCCCTCTCATAAAACTAAATGCACATTTACTTATCTAAAAATAATTACTTCAAAGGCCACAATTCAATAAATAAATAAATCCCTGTAGCTTCTTAAATCTAAATTCAGTATTCCTTAGGAGTGAATTTATAGAACACATAGAGATGAGGAGATATAATTTCATTCTCTGCAGCCTCTGTGGAGTTTGAAGGAATAATTGTTCTAAGAAGAGCAACCTGTAGAGGTCATTGTTTTGAGTGATTTCTCATAGGAGGAAATGGAAGAACAGAGTCTTTCTGAGCAACTTCACCTCATTAAATCAGCTCAGTAAGTTGCCAGATAATGGTCATTGGACGGAGGTTTTGATCTGTTCCCCAAGCAGGCTACCTGATCACACTCCTGATGATCACCAAATATGGTCAGGTATATTGGAGGAAGTTACTGGGGATGAAAATTCACACAACCACTCTCTTGTGGGGAAGGAGAAAGTGGATTTATTGACATAATAGTCTGCATATAAATTAGCTTGACTGTGCTACAAGGCATTCATTCCCAGGCAGTGAGAAGTTGCCATTTTAGGCTATAACAGTAAAAAAAGAACAAAAAAAAAAAGGTTTTCTTAAAATACAAAGGTGCAAACAATGCTATCACATTAAGCCAGCAAAGAAGATGGATTACAGATATCAGAAATTCTAATCTTTTTGCTGTAGATTAAATGAAACCACAACTATTTATGTTTGGTATGACATTTAAATTCACTTGATCTTTAGTTATAAAATGTTGCAGTGCTTAAGGTAACAGCTAGCCAGGGGCAGAGCTGATCATTTTGGCAATGCAGTGATGGAGGGGTTTCACATTTATGCTAAGCTAGACATGTTCTTTCTGCCCCTTTATCCATATTTAGATTCTTGAGTGAAAGCAGCCAAGTAAGCATGCCTGTTCACTAATTAAGATGCTGCAAACATCCGCCCACTTAACCCACTGCAGCATACATTAATTTCACTGTTCGTGTTTCTTTTAGTATTGATTGCAGCCTAGATGTTGTGTAGGTGAGGAGAAGGCTGCAAATGAGGGTTGCCAAAATCTTACCTTATTCTCATCTCATCCCTTTACACAAATACACCTACTAGAGGGATCTGCCTCTCTCTTTGTGGTGGCTAACAGCTTGAGTCGAGCACCACCATATTGCTGGAAGTAGTGAGTGTAGTAAAGTTGAAGAACAGGAATTTGAGCTTAACCCACAGGGAGTGAAATGTGTTCTTTGTGTGCCCTGAAGGCCTGGAATCTGTTTGGACATTTTGATCATCAACCTTTGTGAGTTTATACATTCTGAAGGTAGCTGCCCCAACACATAAACACAACAACTCTCATATGCTCAGCTATCTTTCAATTATTTATAATAGTTTCTCTCTTTTCTTTCAACCCTAAATTTGCTTTTTCATTAGTTCAGAGCTTCATGAATTCAAAGACAACAAACATAATTTGCAAGGGCTGAGAGTCACTTATGTGAGATGGGCAGAGTAGAAATGTGACAAATAATAAGTGGGGTTAGTGTATCCATCTTGACTCTTGTTCTCTTTGCAGGTTTCAGTACTATTTGTTATGAATGAATAATACCAATAAAGTTATCTTGAGCTTGAAGTCAAGTGCAGGGTTCTGGCCCTGCACTTCTGATTGGCTGTTAATGGCAGGATCGGATTGGTCCGTTCAGGAGCATCTGATTGGTCATTAACAGGCCATTCCCATTGGTTAACAGAGCTAGCGCTCCAGGTTTGCAATTGGTTGAATAGTTAATAAGTTGCCTACATAAGGAAGGCTATAGCAGACCTCCAGTTTGAGCTGTCACAATATGTAAATAAAGAGTTTGAAGTTCACTGTTTCTACCGGCTCGTCTCCATCATTCGCACCCATGCTCCAGACTTAACACTGGCGACGAGGATGGGATTGGATGACATCAGAGCCAACTAAGACAACTAAGCACGTTGCTGAAGCGCACAACGGCGGAACCAAGTCCGGCGGCGTAGTACCACCCGCTCCGTTCGATCCAGCTCAAGAGGACTGGGAGTCCTACATGGATCGTTTTCAAATGTTTTGGAAATGAATAATCTGAAGGATGCCACACCCGGGAAGAAACAGGCGGTATTCCTAACGCACTGCGGCCCGACGGTATTCAAAATGGCTGAGGCATTAGCGAAACCAGCAGAAGCGAAAACCATGGACTGGGACGTCCTCGAACCGCTACTAAGGGCCCACTATGCACCGACCGTTCCAACGCTCGTAAGACGACACGAGTTCTATCAAAGAAACCAGCGGAAAGGAGAAAGCGTCGCCGATTTCATTGCAGACCTCCGGAACTTGGGAGGCCTTTGCGATTTCACCGACCAAGAAGAGGCCTTGAGAGACCGAGTAGTCCTCGGGCTAGACGCTCTAAACGTACAGAGCAAAATAATGGCAAAGGGCGACATCACCCTTAAAGACGCCATAGCTGAAGCTACAGCAGCGGAAGCGACCAAGAATTCAGCTGCCCAACTACGCCGAAATCGCGCTCCAGCACACCCACCGGCCGGCGAAGTTTCACCTAACGCAGAAGGGCAGCTGTAGACGGCCCACCATGAGGACCTTTCTTCATCGTCAGACAGTGACGAAGAAAGAGGTCCATTGCCTGTGGTCCGATCGGGACCATTACCCGAAGTCCCAACAACCATGCACTGGCTGCGGGGCCAACCATTACCGCTCTGATTGCAAATTCCGCGACGCGCTTTGCCACGAGTGCGGGAAACGAGGCCACATCGGACAGGTCTGCAGAAGCCTCCGCGGACCCAGCCAGACCTCGAAAGGAACCAACCTCTGCCAATCGACAGGGAATCACCCTGTAAGGCGAGAACCAGTAAACCACTCCTACAGAAACCGACCCGTGAATCGTCTAGCGAGACGGGAAGAGGCCCACCAAACACTCACTATTGGCCATGCCTCTTCACTAGATGCTAAGAAAATTCGGGTCAACATGAACATTGAAAATCGACCCTGCCAAATGGAAGTTGACTTGGGATCGTCTCTTTCAATGGTCTCATGGAAGACCCTCAAGCAACTCATCCCCACTATCCGGCGCCAAGACCTTCAATTCCAACGGCTCGTGTTAAAGGACTACCAGGGGAACCGAATTCCAGTCGCAGGATCCAGTCGAGTCCGGGTTGCATTCAAGAACCGCACGGCGTACTTACCCCTGACGGTGATCGATAAGGACCAGCCTAGTCTGTTAGGCCTGCAATGGTTTGCACCACTCGGCATCGAAGTGGATGGCATTAACTGAATCGGCGGCAGTGACTGGGAGGAAGACCTCGCCCACGAATTCAGGGACGTCTTCGAGGAAAAGCTAGGCGAGTACAAGGGGACCCCGATATCCTTTATCCTTAATCCAAAGATAGCTCCCATCCGCCTTAAGCCTCGTCGAGTTCCGTTCGCTGTAAAGCCAAAAATCGATGAGCAGCTTGATAAGTTGATTGCCCAGGGAGTGTTAAAGCCAACTGACCACTCCCCATGGGAAACGCCGATTAAGCTGGACGGCTCTATTAGAATTTGTGGGGACTACCGAGCCACCCTAAACCACGCCCTGCAACAGAACCCATATCCGGTGCCGGTGGTGCAACACCTCCTCCATTCCCTGAGGGGCGGAAAAGTCTTCGCTAAACTTGACTTAGCTCAGGCTTATCAGCAACTGCCGGTTGACGAAAAAACGGCACAGGCACAGACTGTCGTAACACACCAAGGTGCCTTTAAGTGTACGCGGCTTCAATTCGGAGTCAGTGTGGTCCCGGGGATCTTTCAGAGCCTAATGGAGAGACTATTGCAGGGAATCAAGGGCATTGTCCCCTATTTTGACGATGTGCTCATTGCCGCCCCCACTCCAAAAATCTTACGGGAGCGTTTAAGACTGGTATTATCAAAATTCCAAGAAGCAGGCAAGAAAGTCAAAAGAAATAAGTGCAAACTGTGTACTGATCGTGTTGAATTCTTAGGGTACTTAATTGACAGTCAGGGTATTCACCCTACCGATAGCAAATTAAGAGCAATAAAAAACGCTCCCAGATCCCAGAACCTCCAGGCGTTCTTAGGCCTCATCAATTTTTATAATGTATTCTTGCTGCACAAGGTGACTGTCGCTGAATCTTTACATCGTCTATTAGATAAAAAATCGATTTGGGTATGGGGTCACAAAGAAGAGCAGGCATTCCGTAATGTGAAAAAACTACTGACTTCGGACGCCGTACTAATGCAGTACAAAGAGACTTTGCCAATAAACATTACATGTGATGCATCGCCTTTTGGAGTGGGCGCCATTTTGAGCCATGTGTTACCTAAAGATAACGAAGCCCCTGTTGCTTACTTCTCAAAGACGCTCTCGAAAACCGAGCGAAATTACAGCCAGATTGATAAAGAAGTCCTGGCGATTGTATCAGCTGTTAAAAGATTTCATGAGTACTTGTACGGCCGGGTTTTCACCATTGTAACTGACCACAAACCATTGCTGGGGATCATTGCTGGGGACAAGCCAACTCCCTACATACTCTCTCCCAGAATGACCCGCTGGTCAGAATTCTTGGCTGCCTACAATTATCAGCTACAATATCGTCCCGGTAAAGCCATTCCCCATGCCAACGCACTGAGCCATACACCGCTCCCTGAAACTATCAACAATCCTGCACCAACGATGACAGCGTTGCAGATCGAGACACTCCACATGCTGCCATTAACTGCCCGTGACATCGCGAGAGAAACAAAATGCGACCCCATCTTAGCATGAGTCCTCACATGGGTGGAACGCGGATGGCCATTGGACCAAGTACCAGACGACTTTGCACCATTCAAAAGTCGTTAAACAGTTGTTCTCCCAGAAGGGCTGTGTCATCTGGGGCGATAGAGTCGTTATCCCAGAACGACTCCAACAGACATTGCTAAGAACCTTGCACGATGGCCACCCTGGCATCGTGTGCATGAAGGGCCTCGCACGAAGCTACGCATGGTGACCAGGCATTGACAGACAAATTGAATCGTGGGTTAAAACTTGCAGGAGATGCCAAGAAGTAAGCAACGCTCCACCAAAGGCAACCCCAACCGAATGGGAGATGCCGCGGGGACCCTGGTCCCGCATCCATCTGGACTTTGCCGGGCTGACCAAAGGCCACACATGTTTATTAACCGTCAACGCCTACTCAAATTGGCTCGAGATTCACCGAATGAGCAACACGACCACTGACACGGTCATCAAAAGACTGGAAAGACTGTTTGCAATCCACGGATTACCAGACGTTCTGGTATCCGACAACGGGCCCCAGTTTACCGCGTTGTCTTTTGAGCAGTACCTGGCTGACCGCAGTATCCGACATGCGCTCACTTCACCTGTACACCCTGCTGCCAACGGTAGGGCTGAGCGCATGGTACAATTCGTTAAAAAGACTCTCCAAAAGATTGACTACGACAACATCGACGAGAAAATCAACCGGATCCTTTTCCTACATCACACCTCACAGCGTCACCAACAAAACTCCCACCGAGCTGCTAATGGGATGAAAGCTCCGCTCCCACCTCGATCGGTTACACCCAGCCTACAAACCGAAAAAACCACTCGGATCCAGCGGCCGATGCCGTACCTTTCAGGTAGGTGATTTAGTATTCGCTAAAAACTTATTGGGCGATCCGCTGTGGGTAGAAGCGACCGTAATCCGCATAACCGGCCCAAGATCATACCTTGTTCAATGCCCTGATGACAGACTTTGGAAGCGCCACATAGGTCAACTATGATCAGAAGGCTGGTGATACCCAATTGTATACCTTTGGTCTTGGGCTGCCCAAGTAATGCTGTGAATATTCTGTCTTTGTAGCTGGAGGCTTTGGATGACTGGATGGGGAAGAACAGGTTTCAAATCTAACCAGGTTTTTAAAACCTGGATCTAAAAAGATTTTTCCATCTTTAGTTCTGGATAGAATTGCACTGTCAAACATCAGTGCACAGTTTGGGGTCTTCCTGATCTCACAGCTCCTCTTTAAGGAACCAAGTGGCAGCCATAGCCAGGAGAGCTTTTATACAGTGTTGATTAGATTGTCCCCAACTCTGCTAGCCTTTCATAAAACCCTTAAGACACAGCTTTTCTCTCAAGTGGGGGTTGGGAGGGGGTTGAGCCTGTTAGTTGAATCTCTTTGTTATTGACTGTTTTGTGTTTGATGGACATTCTTCTTTTGCTTTGTATAATATATTTATCCTTATTGTATTGATATTTTTATTGTGTTAGCTGCATAGAGTTGCCTATCTGAGAGGGAACGGCCATATACATCTAGTAAATGAATACATCCATAAAGCTTTCCTCCAATAATTTGCTGAACAAATAGGGAGCACCTGCACTACCCCTAGGAAACCACTCTTCTTCTCAGAAATAGGAGAGACCTGAGGTAATCAAAGAAATAGCTCCTTGAATGAGAAATGACCTCTAGTTTTACAGCTGGCTGACATGTTTTACTGTGCTACTGTTAAAAATCTGCTAGTACATGAAGAAGTGGAAAAGATAAGTTAAATAAGATACACTTATTCCTTATTTCCTCAGCTAAATATCAAATTACTTTTGAACAAAACTTTAAAAAACCTTTTCCTTTCCTTATAATTCAAAAGAGAAGGTTAAGTTAGGAGTTAGGTTTTATTTATCTAAATAGAATCTAATACAATATCATTTTTCTGAAAATTACAATTGGAGAAATTTTAAATATCACCTAATTCTTTATTTCTAAGAAAATCCCACTGGAATTTGCTTTTTTGCAGGTATGTCCAAGAAAAACAAATATTCAATTTCATTGGAATTGCAAAATGCTGCATATAAGTAAGTATATTATATTTCTTTTATTACTTAAAGACAACACATGGAGTATAGTTAAATACCATGAATAAGATCTTTACCTTATGTTAATAAATAGTTGTACCAAAAATAATTAGGCCTTTTTTTCTTATATTATTTTGCTTCTTTGTAAAAGCTGTTACTTTTCCCTAACCATTAGAATAATTCCAATGGAAGTGGATCGGAGCTTATCACTAAATGGAGGACTGATGTAGTAGCTTGAAGGTGCTGCTACAAAATCAAACCAAGAGAAAATAATTCATTAGACAACCTTAAGTGCTCAAAATATGGAAAGGATAATTTTTGCAGTCATTTTTCATTCATAGGTTTAAGCAGCACTTTTTTTGTCCCTATATCAATATTGGATCAGAGTAACGGAAATAACAAAGCACAGCGAACTAGAATATCATGCTAATGGAAATACTAGACTTAAGTTAAAAAGTATCTGATTAAAAGTAGGCACACTAAAAACCAGAACCTTTTGTGCCTGATTAGCTTTTTGGTGGAGTCTCAGACACCAGATGTGTGGGCAGGGTCCTTAATCCTACTTGGTCCCTAAAATAACTTGCTTCAGGCCTAGGAACACTATCCAGCTGCTGTCAAATGCTTTGGCAGTGTTGTTTCATAGGAAAGGGAGAATTGACATCTTGTGCTTTGATTCAAGGAAAAGACTATATCAGGCTTATAATGTGCTAAAAAAGCCTCTAACAGAACCCAAGGCTGTGCTAATGTCATTCCTTCCAGGCAATTTCTCTTGCAGACCCCCATTCTCACATTCGTCGTCAGTTGTTTTAAGAACAATTTCAAACCTTCTCTGTGGAAAAAATAAGTGTTCTGTGCAATAAAAAATAAAACCTATTTCGGAAAAAACATCAATGGGATTTTCTCTGAAGTGTTCCTTTCACTTTTTCTTTGTTTTGTTTGCCAACAGTATGTCGGTAAGATTTCTTTGAATAATTGACTTTTACCCATCCACCTTCGCTGACTTTGCTTTCTTCCTCTTCTTCTTCTGTTTCAGTTTTCAAGGGCATCCCTGGTATTGATTTGTGCTGCTGCGGATAATGAGGGTGTTTTCTCTCATGTGTCCTTGGCAGATGTTGATATTGATTAAAGGTTGACTGGGAAGTTCTAGAATATTTCCCAGCATTTTTCAGTGTCCCTGGAGCAGTTGGGTTTCTGACCAAACGCTTTCCAGCTGCCACCCCTCCAGGAGAGACGCTGCTATGATAGTTATTTCTGTTTCTGGTTTTGGAGCTGCCCCTTTCCGATGGACTGTCCGAAGTCGAAGTCGCACTGGAGCTGCTGCTTCCCTTGGAATTCAGATGTAAAGATGATAAATAGGTTGTTGGCGATGAGCTTCTGGACTGAATGAGCGGGGTAATATGATAGGTAGTGGGCACTGAAGTCCGCCTCACAGCAGCCGCATAAGTGTCTTGATTGTGAAGGTAGGGTAAAAAATGGGTTAAGTTGTTGGGACTGTGGGGACGGGAATGTTGGAGAGAAGGGCTGCTTGTCACACGGTGCATTTTCAGTGCATTCATCCACTGGCAGTCAATACCTGGAATGAAACAAAAGGCACCATCAACTTTAATCCCAAGTAGTCACAAGAGATCTGCTAGGATCCTGATATTACCCCTTTGATAGCTGTAGCTACAGGAGTCATTAATTTACTCCGGGAACCATAATGGATTGACTCTTCCTTGCAATCTCCAATGGAATGAAGCAATTAAAGGCACTAAGGCTAGAAATTGAGAGATGGTGAGTTCCAGTCCCACTTTAGGCATGAAGCCAGCTGGATGACTTTGAGCCAGTCACTCTCCCCCTGAACTAAGAAGAAGGCAGAGGCAAACCACTTCCAAAAATCTTGCCAAGTACATTTTCAGGGACTTGTCCGGGCAATTGCCCAGCGTCAAAACTGACTGGAAGACATGCACTCACATAAAAAGTATATGAACACCCTATCTGAAAGTGCATCTTCAGGTGTAATGTTCCTACAGTTGAACACTCTTCTTCAGATGGTGTTATGATGATTTTAATTGCAGAGATTTGCAATGTAACTTTAACCACCTCACTGATTAGAGAGATTTTCTGTTAACTACACATACTCCCAACACAACCCTCCATCCCACACCCCCCAAGCAAACAGCACATCACAGATCTTTAGAGCTGACATCTTTCATCAGTATCCTTTGGTTCAGAACTGATGATACAGGTGCAATTCAGAAGTACTCCAAGTGGGACACAAGTCATTACAACTTTAATTGCCTCTTTAAAACTTACTGAAAATAATAAGACATAATTAACAGAATGTCTCTTTCTGTATAAATGAGAGCCAGAACTGTTAAGATGTTATAAACAAGAAGGCTATGATTTCTGGGCTGCTGTTAGGCATGAAAGCTGTCTGGGTGACTTTGGGCCAGTCCTTCTCTCTCAACCCATCTCACAGGGTTGCTGTTGTGGAGAAGATAGGATGAGGAAGGAATATTAGGTATGTCTCCTTGAGTTTTAAAAAATGAAAGTGACAAGTAAACATAATAAATATTAAATGCCCTCTGCAAAAGCAAAAAGTTTTTTCTCTCTCCTGATGAACTGCAGACCCTTTGAATGAGTGATAGGTAGAGCTTAAGATAAAAAGGTTTAAAAAGCACTGCATTAGATTCTGAACATTTGGGTACCACAACTATTTTAGTTGTATTGGTTATTCTTACTTCAAACAATAAGAAGTACAGCAGATTGGAAGATGAGGGTTTTTTTTGGTGCAAAACAAAATGCAACTTCAGGAAATTTTATAAAAAATATACCATAATCCAATTTAAGATCATGACTAAACTATGGATGGTTAAAGACAAAAGAGAGACAGAGTTTGAGATGTAGGTGTGAATGTACAGCAGTATCCTTAGCCAGGGATTGTAAAAGACCAATGTGCAAATTCTGTTTTGTTCAAGGCCTGTTCCCCTCTATGTGCAGCATGACAAGATGCTCATTCCAAAAGCTTGGCCTGGTCCAAGAGTGTGGGAGGAGGAGTACACAGGAATTTTAAGAGATAAAATGGGTTTCTTAATTATCTACACCCTGATGGTTCCTTAAAAAAATTCCCATCTCCTAACAACGAAACAAAGAGACCTCAAATTTTACTTCCACACAGTTTGAGAGTACAAAATGGAGGGTGATTTCAGGCCAGTCTTTTATGTTCAGAAATGTAGCTTTCTGATTTAAAGAAATGTTCAACATTAGAGTGAAGTCTTAGATTTTCCTTAGACCTCCCAGTCCCCCACCTAGCGGCCAATGGGGTTACTTTACAGATCATAATTTCTCAACCTCAGCAACTTTAAGAAGTGTGGACTTCAACTCCCAGAATTTCCCTGGGATTGAGAAATGCTGCTTTAGAGAGACCCTTTCCCTCTTAGCAAGTCTGGCTTTGGGGGACGTGCCGGTTTTTGAAAAGGTTTTGTTTCCTCGGCATAAATGCTCTTTCTCCAAACAGTGCCTCAGTTGACTTACTGGAATTGGATCTGCTCCGAGGGTTGCCTTCCATATTTGGGAGAGATGTCTGTATTTTCAGCTGTACTGATTTCACTTCATCCTGCAGTTTCACCTGGCTCCATTGCAGTTGCTGCATGTGTTTGGTAAATTTGGGAGTGTGGACATCAGCCTATTCAAGAGAAAAAAACAAGCTCTTCTTCAGAACAAGAACAGGTCCAATTGGTCCAGATTTTCAGTGTCTGATTCTGAAACGGGTAGTACAGGTAGCCCTCAACTTACGGCCACAGTTGAGCCCAAAATTTCTCTTCTTAAGTGAGACATTTGTAAATTGAGTTTTGCCCCATTTTACAACCTTTATTGCCACAGTTATTAAGTGAATCACTGCAGGTGATAAGCTAGCAAGATGGTTGTTAAGTGAATCTAGATTCCCCATTTATTTTATTTGTCAAAAGGTCTCAAAAGGTGATCACGTGACCTTGGAACAAAGCAACAGTCATAAGTATGAACTAGTTGCCAAGCATCTGGATTTTCATCACATGATCATGGGGATGCACAAAGGTCATAAATGTGAAAAATGGCCATAAGTCACTTTTTTTCAGTGCCGTTGTAACTTTGAATGGTCACTAAATGAACTGTTGTAAGTCGAGGACTATCTGTAATATCAACCCCATCTAGAAAAATGTTTGCTTCTTTATAACAAGGAACCCAATACCACATTATTATTTTTTCTTTGTGCCCTCCTACCTCAGCAGTAATAGACATTCTTTTAACTCTAGGGTTTTAATAGAACCAATTAGTAGTTATGGTGCTTCAAATCAATAATGTTTTCTCCTGCAAGAGTCACTCAGGATTTCTGGTTGCTGGGGTCTGCTTGTGGCAACGTCCCTTTAAACTTTCTGCCAACCTCTAAATCCTGTGAGGAGGCTGCAGTCTGAAAAGAGCCCAGGGTTGTTTTACAGAGAGTGACTCTTCTTCACTTCTGAGGCACACAAGGCCAGAATTTCCCTGTCAGTCTCTCTCACTGCTTGAATCCTTGTGGCAGACAGAACTGAGATTTCAATTATTAACCTCAGTGTGAAGTATCCCATTGGTCTTTATGAAACACCTTTTTTTTTTTTTGTAAATATTCAAAACCCTACTCATACAAAGACTAATTCCCTCCCTGTTATATGTTGCTCAATTGGTTCAATTTTTAATTTTACATTTTCCTTCTTGCCCCTTCCCTTCTCCTGTTGTATCTCTAGTCTGCTAATTAGCGATGTGTCAAAAAGATAAGAAAGGTGACCCCTTCAGCAAATGTTTCCTACCCCAACTGTTACTCAAAGGAAAAAAGAGAAAAGTAACTTTTTAAACTTACCTGATCAAGTTTTCCCAGTGAGCAGTTTGAACGCAATTTACAGCATTCAGATTTATAGGAAATTGGTCATTTAAAAGTAATTACGGACCTTTACAAAAGTGAGCCCTAAAATTTTAAAATGGAGGTTCCTCGTTGTGCAATCACGCTGGCAGAATGAGTGACTTGCTTTTATTTTTCTTCAAACACTAACCTCGTAAGTCACCATGCACTCGACAGTCTGATCTTTTCCTATCCCCACAATCCACTTCTCCATCACAAATGGAGGCTGCAAGGAAAAAAAACACAACATTTATAGGTATCCTTTGCTTTGCTCCTCTCATTTTGGAGGGGCTGTTGTTCTATTTACCCAAGGACTTTTACATATCTGACCTCTGTTAAAACATATACATTTTAAAAATATACATTTAAAAAGTGGAAAATTTCTACAAAGGTTATGATCTAATTTACCATCGCTGTTGGGCTTTAATTTCCACATATAAAAGAAATGGGCTCTAATTTTCTGTTTGAATCTAAATTTGGCCAAGGAGAATCCCCTCCCAATTTTTCAGTCTAAAGGGTTATGAATATTTAGAAGAGAAATTCTACAAATTAGCAGAGCTTTACAAGCTTCAAAAATGATTTGGAAGAGATGGTTCCCAAACATGCCAGAGAACAAGCATATCACCTCTTTAAAGCAGCCATATTTTTTTTTAAAAAAAGAGGAATCAACTCTGGCCACATCCTACAGAAATCCAAAGAAAGATGTAACTGCTTTAAAGGGATATTGTGCTCCTATCCCTGTATGCTATGAAACACCTCTTGCATCTCATTTTTGAATCATTAGGATGTGTCAGATACCCCTGCTTTGGCGTTAGATCATACATCTCTTTCTCAGATTCCTGCCCCCTTAGTATCACTCTAGTGAGCCAGAAAAATACCTCTGGAGAGGATCAGAACTGAGATGGGGAGTTTTTTTTTAACTCTAGAGGAGTGGCTAGCCTTAAAAATACCCTGTTGAAGTCAAATGGTGCCCAGACTTGAAGCAAGCCATCTATGGAGGTAGAACTTGAAGTCAATAGGAACACCCCCCCCTCCCAATCTCTTTTCTCTGCATAACTGGGAGAGAGCAAGCTCTAAAGAGAATTTTGAATTAATGGCTTAGTTGTTCATCCCTAATCCTGGAGACACTTTTGATAAATACATATCCCTCCCTGTTTCCCTGAAAATAAGCCCTAGCATGTTTTTATGCATGTGCCTAATATAAGCCTACCCCTAAAATAAGCCCTGTTTAAGTGCCTGTGCAACTGGCCAGCTGGCCATTCCATCTGGTTGCTTGCAATGCCACCAACACGAGGTGAGGTGGGTTGGAGATGCCCCATGTGTCCCGCACCAGCTTACCTCAGGGCCTCCGCAGCCAGGCCATCCATCCTGACAACTGCCTTGTGGCCGCAGCACCAGCATGTTGCTTGGCCTCCTGCTCCATTACAGCCGAGAGCAAGCAGAAGTGGGCTGGTGGCCACACAGGATCCTGCTAGATGGAGCTGCAGAGAGGCAGGTGTCAGGGCATGGGTGGCCTGGCTATGGGGGCCCTGAGAAAAGCTGGTGCAGGACATGTGGGGCAGCTCCACCCCTACTTAGCTAGCTTCATCAAATTAGTTACATTGTGTGTGTGTTTGTATATTTGCTCCTTGTAATTTGTACACTTTTTTCTGGGTCAATTTTTATTAGATATTTTAATTGTTATAACTTACAGAAAATAACTGATAGAATGTTTCTGAAGCAACAGTTTCCTTCAGGAACTACGATTTTAATCTGAGGGACATTTAACATTAGCATGCTTTGACTTTATTTTTAAAAGCTACATTGTTTTATAATTTTATTCATGTCATAATTATGGCTGTGTCTGACTTTATTACAGCTGAATGATTTTAATTTTTAAAAATAAAGAAATTGTCCCATCAGGTCACAAGTGAAGAATTAGCTTCTTCTTCCAAATTCTACCCTCCAACTCCACAGGCTTGGCAGACATCTACCTCTGTGGCCACCAGCTTCCAGAACATTCCTGCAGTGATACAATTCAGCTACTTCCCTTTTAGAGATCACCTTGGTTAGCAACCATTCCCAAATATGACAGTAATAAATGGTATTTCTTTTTCTGACCAGTGAGTGCATTTATGACCAAATTTCTTGTACCTGACAACAAGTTTCTCAGTGTGAAACTGATTAAAGTCTAGTCAGGCAGCAGCAGCAGCTGGCCAGAGGGTTCTAATGAACTGATTAAGGTCACAGAGCTAAGCTTGTGTTTAGCACTTTTTAGGGATATGCAGATCTGCAGAGAAAAGCAACTTAGGAAGAGATCGCTTATTTGAGCAATTTCTCAACTCTGTGAGGGAGCAACAAAAGGAGAAAAATTGGCTGGATGCCAGACAATCTGAAAGATAACTTTATAAGATGGCAGCAACCAGTGATTTTTCACAGCATCTGTCTATCTGTCTGTCTGTCTCTCTCTCTCTTAGACATGTATTCACTTAATGACCATTTCATTTAACGACCAAGTTGTTGGAACAGAATGCGGTTGCTAAACAAGGAGAGAATGTTAGGAACTGTTGGGATCACACAGCAGAATGAAATCCAGTCTGTGCAAATTAATCTAATTCAGCAGTCCTCAACCTTTGTGGCTTGGTGGCCTGGCTGGGGGAGGGAAGAGCGGCATGCTGGCCTGCACATACGCAATTACCTGCAAGCCCACACAAGATGCACATGAGCATTCCAGCCAGCTCCTTGCATGGCCCAATTCCAAGTAGGCCACAGTTCGGTGGTGGGCCATGGCACAGAGGTTGGGGACCCCTGAACTAATTCACATCAGGAGCATCTATCATTGATCTCATATTCATGCCGCTCCAAGTCAGTTTCTGTGGTTTGCAATAAGATTTTTGTCCAAGGACAAGACACTGAATGTTACCAGGTGACCAATATTTTAAAACATTAAAATGTATTACTGCATCAATCTCAGATTTGAGATTGAAATTGATTGATGAAAACATTGTATTTTTGGTGTATTGGACTCCCTGAAGAATGTACTTTAAAGCAAGGGTCCCCAACCCTTGGTCCGTGGACTGGCACCAGCAACAAGACCATGCAAACAAGTGAAGCCCCATCCATGCAATGCAGGCAGCATGCAAATCCATGCCCCCTGTAGTCTGTCGAACAACCCCACACAACAGAACCTGTCCCAGAAAGTCCAGCTGCCTCTTGAAAAAGCACCTTTGGGACAACCATGACCTGTATGACTAAGAATCTCCATAAACATTACCATAATTACAAACTTACCTTTGCCATTTTTAGAATCTCGGCATTAGGTAGATTAGTGTTAAATGTCACGTCTTTTATATAAGTTATTGCAATTTCATCCCCATCTACTTCCATATACATTTTCCATTTGCAATCCTAGTTTTGGAAAGAAAACACAAAATATTAAATTGCAATGGGTTCTGCTATGAACAGAAAGCTGCTTCCCAACCATTGTCTCCCCAACCATCACTTCCATATTAGTAATTATATACGTTTTTATGAATAAGTATATTCACGGAGTTGAACTTCGATGATGTTGAAACAATTAAAAAGTAGCCTGAAAAGCAACAGTTATTTGAGTTTCTGTCACATGAGAAGAAGCAATTTACTTTGCTAGTTTGGTGTAGTTTTAAGCTGAACCACAGTTGGCTGGTCTCTGGAGTACCACAAGTGGCTACAACACCATTTCCCAAGTGTGTTTCTCTTCCACCGAAAAGGTACAAAACCCAAAATGCCATCAGATCTGGGGGTCCCAGGGGACTTGTAACATTCCAAGATAACATCCACTCTCTTCTTTTTAATATTTTAATAACGGTTATTTTTTGTTACTTGTTTGGTGCTGCCTATAGTCACTTTTTTTGTGAGGTAGAAGGCTATACCAATTTGATGTATAAATAAGTGAGGGATGGAATTTGGACTCTCTTGTTATATCCTGGTGCTGTGGGGCAGGAAGAAAAATGGAAGAAGCAAGACTCTGAAAAATAAGTTTTAAGCACCAAATTAAAATCCTTATACTGGAAATAAGCTTCCCTAGAGAGCAAGAACAATCCATGTTTGGGCATTTCTGAAATAATCAGTGTTCAGTTACTTTTTTACATACATATATACTACTATCACTTTTAGGGTAAGCCATGTTTTATACAAAGTGCCAAAAAAAAAAAAAAGAAGAAGAAGAAGAAGAAGAAGAAGAAGAAGAAGAAGAAGAAGAAGAAGAAGAAGAAGAAGAAGAAGAAGAAGAAGAAGAAGAAGAAAAAGAATAGGCAGTGGCAAGCCAAAGAAATTAAGGTTTAGGATAAGACTGGAAAATGAAATATTGAGAGGTAATCCTCATCATATGGGCACAATTGGGATCAAAAATCTAGTCATAAATTGTTGTGGTTCTAAGTCGAGACATTCATCTGACGTTTTTCTATTTTTTTAGATTTTTCATGGATTTTAATCAGATCATCGTAGTTAAGAAAATGCCATGGTCATTAAGCAATGCTATTCTTTCAAATGGGAGTTTTTGAGAATTTATTTCTTCTTTGCTCCCACACTTTGAAAGTGCGCCCATTCCCACTGCATTCAAGATACCATTACGTTTCCACTCTCATCCATTTCCAAATAAGTCTGTGACCAGAGATATGATGTTATATTGTACATAACCATTTCTGGTTTGTTTTGACACATTCTTTCTCTGTTATCATTTGCATCCTGCTCACCATTTTTCTACCAGCATATGCATCTCTTAAATCTTCTCATCCATTTCCCCATCTTTAGTAATGTTCCCTCAAGGTACACAAAACAGGTACTTGCTTTAGCCATTTTCTGCCACTTTTATATGACTTAAAATTATTCACTTTATTTTTAGTCTCAAACACTATCTTTGATGTGTTAAATTTCAGATGTATATTCCTTCTTGCATCGTACAATCTAGCTAATATTTGTTAGTGATTTCTGTTTTTAAATCCCTGACTTCCCTTGTCTCTTTGCCTTTTGGTTGCCCTACACCATAGTATTCCTTGCTAGTAGTGTGGCAGTGACAGTACTGGGCCTGAGAAAGAGGCCTGGGGCCTTCACTAGTCTCAGCCAGTTGCTACCATCTTCAGGCCTCTACTTTGCCCTCATGTTGCCACTGCTACCCAAGAATAATGCCTCAAGCAAGCCCCAAGCCACAGCCAGCCACCCCAGTGCCACAATTGAAAGCCCCATCCATTTCCATCACTCTTCTTTCTGCCGATTCTGTCCCCAATTGACCTTCGCCAACTTCCTCCCCCTGCTGATGAGGTGTGTGCCTGGCCTTGCCTCTATGCAGGCAGCTGCTGGCTATGCTAGACCTTCCCAAGGCCATTTGGGCCATTCTTCAGATTACTCATAGCATTTTTGCAACGCTTTAGAAAAGCTTTGAGGCCTTCCAAAAAGCATTGGGAGAATAGCGTGGTTGTCAGTGTAACCAGCTTGTCCAGTACCCAAGTGGCTGTAACTTTAGGGACTGGGCACAGGTACCATTTGTACTGTGCCACTATAACTTCAAACGGTTGCTGAATGGGTTACCTGTAATCCCAATTTGTAGTTCAGCTAATTCGGATGTAATTCCCCTGAGCTTCTAGAGAGGACATTCTGTGTGCAAGTCAACTACTCTGTTACACAGATTCACAGATTTTTTTTGTTCACAACTGAACTAGGCTAATTATGTAAAATTTCACAAACACATACATACAGCCTTCCGCCCGACCCCCCTTCCCACCATTTTATGTTCCAGCCTCCCTTCTGTATTCCATCTTAACACAGATTGCTACAGTCAGGATAATTAATCAGGCATTGCTGCAGAGCTGCCTGGAAAAAAAAAATCCCAACCCGAGGGATTTGGTACTCCATTTCCCTCAAAAGAAAGCTCTTAGACCCCAGTTAGCAATGCCCCATTACCTCTTATGGAGTCAGTCCAAGGACAACTATTCCAGAGATACGAAATGAAAATATCCTGCCAGTATAAAGCAGGGCTTTTCAGTGTTGATGGCTTGATATATTGCCGAATAGGATCAACATTATAATACATGTATTAGATTTAACTATATGCATTTTAGATTTGCTGCCTATTTTTAACTTATGAATGCAGAAACATTTCTCTGTTCATTCTCTTCGTGTATAAAAAATGAAAGGCTATGGCTGTCTGACACAGTGGTATAATCTTAAAAGGTGGTCTATAGAATATAGTGGGGGAGGGGAAGCACGTTTTAAATGGTAAATGTAACTTTACTCTCCACATCTATGAGCAGATGATGGATGGTCTACCAACAGTACAGCTGATGTTTTGTTGTGGGATTAAATGGCATCACTACAACAATCTTCTTAGCATAGGAAGAAAGGAAATCTTTTCCTGGAACGACTGAAGATAAGTTAAAATATGGGGGGGGGGGAAATGGACATTTAACAGAATTCTTTGAATATGTGACAAGAGAAAATGGCAAGTGCTCACAAGTCAAAGCAAAACAATGGACTGTGTAGAGGTATTGCAGTGCAATCTCAAAAGCCAAGTCTTCTGATTTCACTCCCAAAGTTACTCCCATTTAAGTATGTATAAGATTGGATTTCAATGTGTTTTCTTGCTTTTCTCATTATGCTGGTCTGTAAGACCAATTCTAATAGGCCAAAAGAGATCAATTCCAAATACTCATTTCTGCATATTGCCAGAGGTTTAAAGAATGCAAATACATTATGGTAAATATGGATAAATCCAGTTATTATTATTTTTTTAATCCAGCAAAAAGTAGCTTCTGGCGGTTGAAACATAATGATCACATAGGAAACACTGCTACTCTATATAAATGGAAAGCAGATTATAAAGGTTCCATGTCCCTAATTTATTTATTTTTATTTATTTGTTTACTTGTATCCTGCCTTTATTATTTTTACAAATAACTCAAGGAGGTGAAATGTAAGTTTGCATATCTTTCCCTCTCTCTCCCTCTCCTCCTCCCTCTCTCTCCCCTCCCACCATTGTTTTTTTTATATTTAGGTTAACAAAAATAACTACAAATAATATTTCATTACTACAATATTGATAACTAAATTGCATTTCAGGGAGTTCCAGTCTTCCATAATTCACTGAACTGGTGACTCTGGTTATTATGGTCATTGATGTCAATCATGTCCTATTAATTTTATATTTAGGAATTTGCTATAAACTGTACTTTAGGAATTTAGTATAAGTAAAACTGTACATGTTGTACAAATATTGGGAAGAAGTGCCTTAGATCTTACATGAACATGGACCTCTCTGCTGAGAATCAAGTCATTTGAGAGGTACTTAAAGCAGTGGCATCTAGTTATTGGGCTCACTCAGAAGAAGACAAAGCTGCTTTAATGAATAGCTCATGCATGATTGGAAGTACTTCTGAATCATTTTGGAGGGGTATGCCGCTCTAATTGTAATCGCCAATCCTCATCCTGCGATTTAATGTTCTGAAGAGCAGCTCATAGCACTGGGGGTAAGAATGATGCTCTTTAAAATATAAAAGAACTGGATACATCCTATAGAAGTGAGACAAGTGCACTCCCACTGAAAAGCAAAACAAAGCTTTGAATCACATGGAGTGAATCCAATCGTTCTGCAGATTTTGCAAGTGGCTATTGGAGGATGATGCAAGAAGGAAACAAAACTCCAAGACAAGGCCAACCTGATCTTTAAGCAGAGTGAGATGCCCATCTCCAGGAGCAAATTGTGGAGGCAAGAAAGGCCAGCAAATTATTAGTTATTTGGATTATTGTCTTCATCACTGCAATCTTCTTATTTTCATTGCCAGAGGAAGAAACTTTTCTGAGAGAGAAAGATTTTCGAAATGACCACCCAACCATGAGTATGGTGACCTTTGAGTGGAATCCATGGATTTTCCATGGTTCCTCAGGTAGTTGTGGGTAGCCACTGTATTAATTTTGCCTCTGTCAAACAGAGACAACCCATTTTTTAAAAGCAGCTGGTTTTTTTTTAACAAGTTGGCCACCAGCAACATTGTCCAGATGCTGAACTCTACTATGAACATAGTCGAGGTTCACAGAACTCTGCTATAGTTTGTGCTACAATACATTTATAACTTGCAAAAGGAATGAGTTCTTTCAGAAGCTTTTATTTAGAAGGCATGATAGTACAATTTGGGTATATATTATGGTAAACTAATAAAAATACATGGGGGGGGGGGGAGGAATTGAACTGTTGGCAAACAGGCATTGCAAAATACAACCTCAGAGGCATATGGCCTTAAACAAGGAGGCCTGGTGATGTTGGTGTAAGAGTAGCAGCACATTAATAATTTGGACCCTAGTTGTTCCTTGCATTCTTTCTGATGAGCTATCTCAGTTGCTGAAGCCTGCTGTTTTAAAGGCAATAAGAACAGGAACATCTATAATCTTAGCACCTGGGTTATTTATCATTAAAGCGAACACTGCTACACTATATTTTATATGCCAGATTTTAAAAAAGGGAGAACACAAGTATGGTTAATTTGCTTCTCTTCTTTATATATAATGTCATGACCCACCACTGCTTTGTCCCACGGGGGGGGGGGGTGGGGGTGTAGAAGGAGGGAGAGAGAAGAGAGAAGAGCTTAAAAAAAAAATCCCTCACAACTCAAAAAGAAATCTCTAAGAAACTCTCCCTCAAAATTCCATTAATAACCTCTCAGTGCCTGTTTAGGTTGCAGGGTCTGGCACTAAGAATGTTTTAATCTCTTTCAGCAAAACAATGTCTCATAATGATGTACAGGACGCTTGCCGTCCTGATGAAGAATCATACATAATTCAGCACCTTTCACTTGGCACCACTGCGATATCCTCATTAGCCGTGGCTCACGGTGGCTGTCAGATGGTGTCCATGCGAACGCAGGCATTATATTGTCTTTTGAGATGTGCAGCTGCTTCCATGACACTGCCAGTACATAAAAACATGACGCCAGTTTGTTTTATTTAGTGCTAAACCTTCCAGTTTGTAAAAACAAGGCTGACACAGAGCCTGACATGAGGCAGGGAAAATAATTAGCTCTCATTTTCTCAGGCTCCTATTTCCTTCTCCCTGCTGTGCTCCCTTTCCACTAAACCACCACATGTCAGTCGAAATGGGAGGCAATTAGTGGGCTCATTTCAGTCCCCACAACTGTGCTGAAAAGAAAGTATTTATGATGGCACAATGAGCAGCTGAAAGATTAAATAACATTTGCCTTTTGAAAAGAAAATGACTTCTAGCTAAATGGGCAATTTTTGATTATTCTCAAACAAGCTTAGAGTAGTTTGGCTTTTTAAAAAAATACAAGAAAGGAAAATGAGTCATTTTTAGGTGAAAGAATCAAATAAAACTTGACACAGTAATGCAAATAACTGATGTTTTATTGCAAAATATGTAAATGTGTTATAGCCTTAACAATGGCCTCTGTCATGGGTTGAGGGAGACTGCTGCCAAGTATTCACCAATACAGAAAAAGGTTTCTAAACAGCAGGTTGTTGTTATTATTATTGATTCCCATTTTTAATAGTACTAGGGAAAAGATTTTCATTAAAAGTAATAAACAAATAGAGTGAAGCCTCGGTATATTTAAGTTGTGGGGTTTCTGTACTAGAGGGACTCTCACCAGATGTGGGAAAACATCCCAAATCTAATGCAATTTTGGCTGAGAATGGCAGAATTAAGTCCTTGAATGTAATTAAACGGACTGTATTTTTTAAAAAAATAAAAGAAAAATGCTTTGCTTGCTGTTCTCTTTATTTTGAGTATTATAAGGTGGAATGTGTGCATTATAACGACTTCTTTAGGTGCTAGGAATAGCTGTGTGTCTCAAGCCCCTTTAAAACAGCAGGTTTCAGTGGGTTAGATGGGGAAATTCTACGAGGGAAATTAATTGTTTAAAGAGCCATGATTTTCGGGATTTTCCATCGCTTAAGTGACTGCAAGAAGTTAGATTTAAAAATCTCTTAATGCTTGCAGGGATGCAGCTTCTGTGAAGAACAGCAAAAGTTAGAAGGTTAGGATGATGCTATACTGTATAAAGATGTTATCATGACGAGCTTACAATTTGAGTGCCTAACTTAAGACGATCGGGTAGAAAGTCCCATTTTATTATTCTAAAATCAAGGGTTTAAAAGATGCACTTTTCAAGTTGCCAAAGTTTTGTCTTTATTCAGTTCAAAAACTTTGTAGACATCTCTATAAATTCATCATGTATCATGTTCTAACTACTGTTTATTTTTTTAAAAAAATCTTATTTATCTTCATTATTATTTCTCTTAGCCTTCCTCCTAAAACTATCTAATGGTAACAATTTAAAAATAATATAGTTTCAACTATTTGCTGAAGAATAGGATGATCTGTGCTCTTCTGAGGCTATTCTTTTTCCTTTGTAAAGTTGTCATGGTAGACATTTTTGTAATGTTCCTCTATGAATGGTTCTTCTACATTGGAGTAGATTTTACAGTTAGAATGGCTTCAGTGGGATCCAGTCTTCTCCATTATTTTCAAGAGATTCCCGGTAGAGCTGTTGGAAGGCCATTCAACAGAATTTTTCGCTGATTCCTCCTCCTTTCTCTATCATGAAAAGTTTCTCTAGCTGAAAAGGAAATACTGTTGATCAAGGGAAGCAACCGTAAAGTTGCAGGGATTTGGAAGAATGTAACAAATTATTGCCTCAAGTCCCACCCCCATCCACTCCAAGCAGACAGGCTCCTTTGAAACAATTTCCCCTACAAATGAAAAGATACTGGAGAATGAAACTGGACTCCTTTCTCAGAATTCCCAATAATTGGCTGAAATGAACAATTATTATTCTTTCAGTAGATTCAATGAATATATAGATAGATAGGTATTTGTTTTCTTAAGTTTTTGTGGGTACTTACATGTATGGCATTCAGCTTTGTTCGGGTATTTTCCCACGTCATTGTAGTTGTGCTTTTAAAGTTGTAGCAACGTTTCGGCAGAATCTCATCTGCCATCATCAGGCTTCTGTATGGTGTTCATCTGTGAGAATCAGATGAACACCATACAGAAGCCTGATGATGGCAGATGAGATTCTGCTGAAACGTTGCTACAAGTTTAAAAGAACAACTACAATGACATGGGAAAATACCCGAACAAAGCTGAATGCCATAGATAGGTATGTATGTATGTGTGTGTGTATGTATGTATGTGTGTGTGTGTGTGTGTATATATATATGTGTGTGTGTGTGTGTGTATGTGTATGTGTTTTCTTAAGTTTTCACGGGTTCTTACATGTATGGTATTCAGCTTTGTTCGGGTATTTTCCCATATCATTATAGTTGTGCTTTTAAAGTTGTAGCAACGTTTCAACAGATGAACACTATACAGAAGCCTGATGATGGCAGATGAGATTCTGCCGAAATGTTGCTACAACTTTAAAAGCACAACTATAATGATGTGAGAAAATACCCGAACAAAACTGAATACCATACATACATACATACATACATACACACACTGTATATAACACATACACATATACACAGAGACACATATGTTTGCTCTAGGTAAATGTGTTTAGTTCCCACTATTAGATTTATCACCATGGCCAAATCTGATATACTCAGGAATGGAGAGAGCTTGCATGGTACTCTTCCTTTGTAGACATTCTTCTTATCACCATTAAAACTTAAATATTCAGATTTAAGGCTTACTCCAGGAATAATCCAAACAGCAAATCTGAGCCTTCAAAATTAACTCAAGTTAGAGTTTTGCTTTAGCTTAAAGTGCCTGTCCATGTCAAATTTTAATCACAGATTGGCATATATTGAACGTATCCCAGGTTTCCTGGTGCAAATGTCTCGGCTGAGGTTGATCTGTCTTGATAGATTTGATCTTAATTTGCTCATCATCAGACAATCAGAAATAGTAAAATTGGCATGATAAGACTTGATTATTCTAGTAGTCATGTAACCAAACACATCATTTCAAGCTCTATGAGCAAACATTCCAAAATACATTCTTGCAGTTCAGAATTCCAGAACAGGCAGTTCTAATTAACAACCACAATTGGGGCCAACAGTGGTCGTTGCTAAGCAAGGCAACTGCTAAGTGAAGCCATGGCTGCCTTCTTTTTCTTTACTGACCTATAAAGTTAATAAATGCCAGGATTTATCACCAAGGTGCTTTTTCATCACTGTTGTAACTGTGCATGGTTGCTAAACAAGATAGTTGCTAAATAAGGTTTTATCTGTAAACAGGTTTACTTGTAATGCTAAAGTTGTATTATAAAGATTAACTGATCATGTAAGCAAGGTGAAAGATAATAAATGAATAATCTCCTATTTTAAGCCCTGTAATCATATTACTTCTTCCTCTCTCTCTCTCCCTCCCCCCCATCTCTCTGTGTCTAGGTACATATATAAGGTGAAATCTCTTAATAAGCATGACAAAAAAGAGCTTGTTATAGATTTCATGGCAGTTGTGTACAATATATGTTGCATCTTTTGGGGATAAAATATCCCAAATATATATCTTTGGGATGTGGACTCATATTATGGCATGTGGGCATTATGCTGTAGTTTCAGAAATCACAACAATATCTAAGAGCCCTGATTAGTATCACAATGTGAAAACAAAATTATTTTTCTTACATAGTTGTTAAATATTAAGTCGGTAATAGAGAATTACAATTTAATATTAGCTTATATATATATAATATTAGCTTTAAATCAAAATCTTAACCATAATTTGAAATTATTTTAACATTAAATGACAGTTCTTCACTTTAGAAATAACAACTATTTCCAATTCTTTTAAAATCACAGAAACAATAGAATAAGTTATCCCAGTTCTTAAATTGGTTTCCTAACATCATTTCAAATTTCAGCTTATTGAAATCTATGAAATTAGGCAAGTCCTGCACACTGAGGATTTTTGTTTTTATACCAAAGTGTCTACACTGTGCACAGGAAAAGCTCTGGGTGAGCGTGACAGAACAAGTTTTGTACCTTGCTGCATTGTGATTACAATTTTACCATGAAATGAACAGAGAGAGAAGTTGTGTTGCAACGAAGAAGTATCTTGTGAAGATTTTAAGGACAGGTTAATTCTGCTTCAGAAGGAAATAAACAAAATGAAATCGTCATTTATTTACCTGAGGACCCTTTCCAGGTTTTAAATGGTAGCCAAAAACAAGCTCCAGATTCAGCATTTTCACCTCACTGGCCTCATTTTCACTGGCAGAATCCTGCCACAAGAAAGAACAATTAGTCATTCTGGTTGACCTCAAACGTCTGTTGTTGTTTTAAATTCAAGACAGTGCTGTCATTTCAGTTGAATATGTCATCATTTTGCACAGTGGCTCAGTTTTAATCCTGAGCGTAAGAAACAGTGTTGTGTTATTCAGGCTTTAAAAGCAAGCCTGTAAATCTCTAAGGGAGGTGTCAGATAACTCCCTCTGCAGCAGGGCCAAATGTGATCAGGAATCCCAACGGGAAAATTCAGAATTGTACAACTGGCGGCAATCTCA
Source organism: Hydrophis major (assembly GCA_033807585.1). Lineage (NCBI taxonomy): Eukaryota > Metazoa > Chordata > Lepidosauria > Squamata > Elapidae > Hydrophis > Hydrophis major. The sequence goes on along the minus strand of CM066328.1, from coordinate 189,873,187 downwards.
TGCATTAAATCTTGATCTTCCCCTTTTTTCGTAGGGAATTTTATGTATGTCTCCCGTGAAAAGTCTTTTAAAAAGTTGAGAAGTAATACAAAACATTGTGTGCTGCATCTGCACCCATATCAGGGGTAGCAATTGAATCAAATTGTCAAAACCTGGAACTATAAGCTAGCAATGCAAGAATCCCTCACCTGATTCAAACAATTCCTCCCTAAAGTCAGTATGTCATAATTCATAAAATACTGCAATTGACTCCAAACTTCCAGTCATATGGCAAGAGAGAAGGAAATCTGTTGCGTGATTTTGCTTTTCTGTCATGCAACCATAGTGAGTCATCAAAAGGCTATATTAATTCACAATACTGGGTTTGGTGGTGTTTTTTTTTTTTTTTTTTAAAGAACTGCTTATTCAACAAGGCAAATTACATGGCTCACAATGAATGCTAAACTGGAATGGATGGATTCACACTGCATTCAGCCAGAATCAAATTGAGCGTATTATGGCTTAGTGTTATAAAAGAACCTAGTAAACATCTGGGAGAATTGTAGGTGATTAGAGAGCCATGCAGAATTCTGGGAATGAATGCTGATTGTTTAATTGGTAAATGATACAGTGTTGGTAAAAGTTACTATATGAAAATTTAATAATAAATTTATGTAATATTAGGTCCCAGTCTAGATCAATGGGCCTGGCACTCTCTGACCCAGCTGGATCAATACTGCCTACTTTTCTGTCAGGAATTGATATTTTCTTTCCAATAAAACGAGAGCATAGAATGATTAGAGTTTTACAATAGCTACAACCAAAGGCAGACTCTTCTCAAGATAGTTAAGCCTGGGTATGCTTTTACATTTGGATGATAGTATTAGCAAATATTAGTATACATTTTCCCAATGTGTTTCCTGTTTAATCAAAATAGAATACTTTATTTGGCCAGGTGTGATTATACACACAAGGAAACCTCATACTTACCTTAATCAGGGGTGGAAAATGAAACATATTGAAGAAATCCTGATATAGCTTCTCAATGGCAGTCTAAGAAGGAAAGAACATAGAAAGTTAAATACAGGACATGGTTGCATACAATTTCTCATGTAGAGATCTCATAAAATATTCAACTTTGGTGGGAGGGAGACAACAAAGCACTTTCTGGACAGTCTTTTCCTAGACCAGAGCACCATTTTGTTCTGTTGCTCAGCAATCTTACTTGTTGGTGTTGGAGAGCAAATACATGATCAGCCTTAAGTGGTGGGTGAAGTTTTGCAATGGTGACTGAAATGCAGACTAGCTGTCACAGTGGTACAGACAAGATGTCAGAGCCAAGCATCCAAACCTGGTTGAGTCTTTTTCAAGATGCAAATATCTTAGAAATGGTCAGCCTAGGTCAGAATGGTACAGATTCTGAGTGAAAGCAGTTTTAGAGGCAGACAATAACACGGCAAATCTCCTGGTTAAATAAGATGGATGATGCTGAAGACAGGCATTATCTATTAAGCCATGGTCTTGTTGCATGGTGTCAACATAAATTTAATAGAAGCAGTTTTATAATACTGCCCAAAGTGATTGGTGTTTGAATTCCGATTCATGAACACTTTGCTTCCCCTCAGATTTTAAAACGTGGCCAAGATTACAGTTTGCACACACAAATACTTTTTTGCATGTATTAGCAATTTTTTCCTTATCTATAGGACTGTGAGAACAATTTTTTTTATTCCTCCTGTTTTGTTGTTTTTTTGCAAGAGTAAAGAACTCCAACTATTCCCATTCTTCCTCATCCTCGTTACCTATTCATATGCTCAACACATCAAAGTTCATAACAAGAAGTTTGTGACAAGAAGTTGCACTTGTTTGTGCAAAACAATACAAGAAAAAAAATATGGATATATTTATTAATGGTCATAAATGCATGCTTGAAATCTCAGCATCTCATGAAATAATATGTTTTGTATATAGTCATTTTTATTTTAATAAATCTGGAATTATATTTGTCATAGATTGTCAGCTTTAGAATTTAATACTAGAAATAAGCTGTTCTTTTTCACAGCTTGATGATCACCCCAAGTTTGCAATTTAGGTACCTTCAAATGAATGATGTGTCCTTTGGAAACAATTCCCATGTCCTTCAAATCATCTTCTTCCAAAAGTAGTAAACGTTTTCCTGTGATGTGATGCTCTTGAAACAAGCTAGCATACATACTCATATCATCAGATGTATCACCTTAAGATCATAAGACATTGTTCAGAAATCTAGACATAGAAGGATCAAATTTTGTGAACTGCATTTCTTTTTCAAGGGGCTACTAGCACTGATGCTACGAGCATTGATGATATTACCTAATTGGGGTAATGAAACAAGTGCAAGCCCAGAGAGTACCAAAGACCTCTCATTTACAAATATTTGTAAGCTGTAAATATTCTTCTTTATTGGCTTTGGGTCTTGCTGTACCCTAAAGAAGATTCCATTCTCTGTGGGCAAGTGATTTAGATTTCCAACATGACAACCGCAATAGGCAAGCCTTGTTCTGTACCAGCCTTCAGTAATCTTTCAAATAAAAAAAAATGATGAACACCAATCATTTAGAAAACTAGTGTAAAATTTTATTCTTGTTTTAATTTGTTGCCCCCTGCTATGCCAATGTGCTGCTTCAACAAAATCCCACTAAATCAGGGTGTCAAACTCAATTTCATTGAGGGCCACATCAGGGCTGTGGCCAGCCAAGCTTGGCTGACCGGTTGGGCATGGCCAGCTTGACTCCACTACCCAAATTGCTGGCATGTTTCCTCTTCGCATTGGGTAGACCGGGCCAAAGCAATATGGGCCGGCCCCTTACATTTTCCAGGACGGCCTCAGAGGCCTGATCTGGCCACATTGCAGGCTGGCTGTGGCCCATGGGCCTCGTGCTTGATACTCCTGGATTAAATGAATAATGTTTTCCTTCTAGAATTGGAAGCAGAATTCATTTTGCACATAATTTCCATTGGAACCCTTGCATCTCTAAAACTTTACGCTGAAAATATTAACTGAAACTTTTATTGGCTTCCTCTATTACATGCTGTCAACTCATGGAGGATGTAAATTGAGTGATATCTCTCAGAGAAAGATTTCTTAGTATTCTCATATTCCGGTTGAGGGATTTGTTCTCTTTATTTTACTGAGAAAGTTAGCTAAGTTCCTTTGAATCTTAAGACAACTTAAGACAATTCAAAGGGTTTTTATATCCTTTTCTTAGTTGTATTAGAGCTTTTAACCTTGCTTAGTCTATCACCACAATACATTTATTCATTCAGCTTTTGTGAGCTAGACATATGTAGAGCCTTACCTTTTCTAACGAACTGTTGCATCCAAAAATACTGTGAAGAAAGGACATTGATTTTATGATCTGAGGCATGAAAAGCTTTGTATGGACCATCTAATCAGAAAACATGTTGAGAGGGAAAAAACGTGGTCCTGAAAGCTGTTTAAATGAATAGGGATTGTGTAAAAAACACAATAACATACTTTAATCTTACATCTGAGATTAAAAATTTGCAACCAGAGCCAAACCCAGCTCCTCTCATAGGTTGCCAATTCAAAGGAAGATGTAGACTGATGGTGACTAAAGCAGAAAGATGAATTGGCAATCTAACATGAGAGATGGATCAGATCTTGCCCTTGAGACCACATTCTGTCTCCAAAATGATCCTTGAGTAAAGGTAATTGTTGGCCAAGGCATGGTAAGAACTGCCGCTTACACTCTCCATAGAATATCCCATTTTAATATGCTTGAGGTTTGAAGCCCTCATTTCCATTTATCGAATAAAAAAAAAAACAGGAAAATTTCTAGGCATTATAATGTAAGAAATTACTAAATATATATTTCTTCTTTGAAATATATATATGTATGTTTTGCACAATCACTTGTAATTTAAGAGTAATGTTTCCTGTGCAAAGATATCTCACTGTTATTTCTGAAGCATATGTTTAAACTTGCATTAAGATATTAATGGTAGGCCTGAAGGCCAAACAGTCCCACCATGTAGGACCATTAATATCGGTATAAGAAAAACGAAAAGGCTAATTTTTATATTATTACTGGTGCATATATATTACTAAGATCCTTAATTAGATTGCAAAGTATATTTTAGATGAATTCAATTTGCTGTACATGAGGCTGCCCTAATTCAGAAGCTTCAGCCAATACCAAATGTCGCAGCCTATAGGCTGATGGGGAAGAACCACTTTACTAGAGTAACACCACTTCTACTGGAGTTGCCATGGCAGCCTGTATCCTTCTAGATCTAATCCAAGATGCTGGTTATAGCCTATTTCACGGTTTGGACCTTTGATAACTTCAGGACTATCTGTTCTAGCTAAACTCTTCCCATCTACTATATTCCAGGTGGGAGGCCAGGCTGCAGATCATTCCCCTTCAGAATATAACATGGACATGACAGCCCTTAAATGTAGTCCCGCCACTCTGGAATACCCTGTCCCTATGTTCAGGTTGGCTCCTTCAATTGTCATTATGGCAATGGATTACAGTTGTGCCATTGCAAAGAATTTCGATGCAGGGCATGCCACCTAACCTGAAGGTGTCTGATTGTCCAGAGTTGAAATGATATTTATTATAAGTTTTTAATTTGTACTTTGCAGAGTCCTTGGTGCTCTCCACCCTTGGTTATTTTATTGCAGATGTTTCATTACTAAACTAGGTAACCTCATTAATGCTAACAGGGAGTGGAATTTACTCCTATTTTATATGCTAGTGGCTTGCCCTGTCAATGTTGGTGGGACTGGTCTTGATGGTTCCTTGATTGGACTATTTACTATTAGATTGTTTTTCTGAGTTGGTAACAGCTGAGAGTAAACAACCAACCAATCAAGGAACCTACAAGACCAGTCCCTTCTAACACTGATGATGCTACCTAGCTTGGTAATGAAACATCTGCAAAAACACAACTAAGCTCAGAGAACACCAAAGTCCCCACAGTTCAACCCTGAGCTACAGATACTTTATCAGAATGTGTATTTTATTCTAAAGATTGTAAGCCTTCTAGAGTCTACTGATGTCATATAAGTTTTATATAATAAGCAATATCAATTAAATTAGATAGGATTTTGCATCGGACTTTTCCAACATCTCTTTTCCAGTGATGCTAATAAAAACACTTTTTCTAGGCCACCTTCTTTTCTTCTAAGACTCCCTTTACACTATCTTTTCCCCGCCAGTATTCTGAACTTCCATGTATCTAGTAGACTTGGACATCTATCATTGTGAACTTGATGGAGGACATTTAAAGAAAAATAAGTCCACAGTCCATTTCACATTGTTCATCTTAAGATTAAATGGCAGGAAAGAAGATGCCACAGACAAATATTGCACAAAACAGAACTAAAGTTTTAGTCCAAGAAGATTGGACTAAAAGATTGGGAAGATTGGGAGATTGTGGTCACACATGGTTAGACTACAGCTTCTGTTACTCATAGCCAATACTTTTGATAAGAAATAAATGGACTTGTAGTATTAGGGAAGTGACAGATTTCCCAACATGGCTTAGGCCTTTGCTTAAGGAAAGACATCTTAGCTAAATGGAAAAATATTGATTTAATTAATAAAGATTGCTTACCACATCTTCTTCAGTCCATGCACCGATATCAAATGATGGCAGCAACTGTGTAAGAAATATGCATTTAAAAGTGCAATTTCTTTTTTCTTTTTCTCTATTTCTTCATCTTCTGTTAGTATATGGGTTTTTTTTTTAGCAGGTTCTTTGAAAATTTTGAAGATTGAACTGATATGTTACCAATAAAAAGAGGACATGTCCCCTTTTCTGAAACAAAATCCTTCCCCATTCAGCTAAGTTATTTATATTCTAATTCATTTTGGGTGACTTATGATATTAACAAGGCCACGGTTTTGTTTGCTTTATTTTTTTACATTTATTTGCAAGATCAGAATTTGAATTGGATGTTACTCTGTGTGTATAAGAACCTCAAAGTAGAGTAAACCAAATTATCGTAAGTTAGCTTTTAATTAATATGTCAAGTTCTAATTTGAACTTTAAACTTAGACAAATTCTAATTTAGATTTCAAACTTAGTATTGAGGAGGCTGTTTGAGATTTGCTTTTCAATTTTATGTGAGTTATGTAAATTGTAATGAATGGTTAGTTGATTGCCTCTTAAATATCCCTGCAATGATGGAGAATGTCATTCAAAAGAAATGAACACTTAAGACTTGAAACTCAGTTCTGAAAACTACTGAACACTAGTGATATGATGGGGAACAGAAAGAAGGTGTCACTGAATTATTAATTTGTTTTTATTTATTAAATGTCTACACTGCCCATCTAACCTAAGTTAAGCCAGGGCAGCTTTACAATAAAAGATTGTTAGATAAGCTGAGACTGAATCAATAGGGAAACATGGAGTAAGATCAAGGGTGGGATTCAAAAATTTTAACCGGTTCTGTGGGCGTGGCTTAGGTGGCGGGTGTGGCTTGGTGGTCATGTGACTGGGTGGACATGGCTTGGTGGTCATGTTATTGGCTGGGTATGGTCAACTCTATATCACTCACATCGAGGCACACATCTTGCCTGGCCTCTCATGACTATGGGGATGCTGCAACAGTCGTAAGTGTGAAAAACGGTCATAAGTCACTTTTTTCAGTACCATTGTAACTTTGAATGGTCACTCCATACAAACAAAGTACCAGCAAAGGAGGGAAAAATAACTCCAGAGAAGTTCCTGAGACAGGAAGTCTAGGCCTGCCAAGAATGTAATAAGGGTTAATGGAGAGGCAATTTCTGTAAGCAACACCTGAATGTTTCCTTCCTGCCTTCCTTACAGGAGTAGGCCAGTAATTTCTTCTAACAACCAGTTCTCCGAACTGCTTAAAATGTTAACAATCAGTTCTAGCTAATAGGTGCGAACTGGTAGAATCCCACCTCTGAGTAAGATCACCAGTAACTGTGTAAGATTATGAAAAAAACATTGGCTTTTACTGACTGATTGTGAACTAATCCATGGTAAAGGTTATACAGGTTGTCCTCAACTTACAACAGTTCATTTAGTGACCATTCAAAGTTACAACAGCCCTGAAAAAAAGTGACTTATGACCATTTTTCACAGCTACCGCCTTTGCAGCATTCCCATGGTCATGTGATCAAAATTCAGATGCTTGGCAACTAGTTCATACTTATGACCATTGCAATGTCCCAAGGTCATGTGATCACCCTTTGTAACCTTCTGACAAGCGAAGTCAATGGGGAAGCCAGATTCACTTAACAACCAGAATGGTAATTAACAACTGTGGCAAGAAAAGTTGTAAAAAGGGGCAAAACTCACTTAACAAATTCTCACTTAACAATAGAAATGTTGGGCTCAGTTGGGGTTATAAGTTGAGGCCTACCTGCCAAGCCATTATATTTCTATTTAGTATACAAATTTCCCCATAGACTTATGTATTACAGAGTGAATTCATTTGATAGGAAACCAGCACCACCTCAGGGTGTAGGGGAAACAGTCTGCCACAAAGTACAGAAACAAACTTGAGAGGGGATGGACTAAACTCAAATTAGTTAATTAATATTTAATATATTCAACAGAATGAGGAAGAAAAGCAGGAAACTATGGGATGGCAATACAACAGGTTATCCTGAAAGAAGCCATGAATTACTATTGCTTATTACTTTGAGTAAAATGGACTTAATATTAACGTAGTAATTTCTTCATTGTTAGTGGATTTGGTATTTAGAGGTATAATCAGTAAAGTATACAAATATTTAAAACTTGGGGAAAAGGTGTCATGATTCATTCAAAATTATCAAAAATCTTTTTCATAGTCAAGTTAGAATCAAGTGGTGACTTAAACAGCTCCAGCATCTTAACCACTATATATCATATGGCCTGTACATCATGGAAAATTCATTAGAGAATATGCAGTATATACATTTTTAAGTTCCAAGTTGAAGTTTAAACTTTGTTAAAGTTTCAAGATTATCTTGCCTACAAATTCTCTTCACTCAAAACAATCACTTTAAAAAGGAGGTGGGGTCCCCAAAATCTTCTGTAGGCTCTCATGGCCTCTATATTATAGCCTTCCTCAACCTCTCGTGTGTGTAAAAAAATGTACATGTTTAGTAGATATGTTATCTTCCAGGCTATATCCCTGAAATGTAGCAGATGATTGCCTGTAACAAGCAGTAGGTCCAAATTATGATTTGTATGCCTTTCCATCTCAATTATGCACAGTAGTTGATTGATTGGAGACAAGATGAGCAATGTAGCATGGTTACAAAAATACATTGCCTGCCCTATATCTATTCCTTATAAATTAAATGGTGTTACTTCAGAGTATTCAGGGATAAGAAACCTATAGTGCTGTATTTGTTGCAGAACTACAATTCCCAGCATCCTTCACTATTGGCTGTACTGGATGAAACAGTCAAGAATTATTTTCAGTATAGATAGACCTTAAGATCATAATTGGGACCAGAATTGTAATCAAAAGTTGTTATGGTCATAAGTCAAGGGACCATATGAACAGACTTGATTTTATCTCCCTTTTTATGGCAGTCATAAATAAAGACACTGTGATCATTAAGAAAATCATGTGGTTGTTAAGCAAGTCGCATGGTAATTAAGTGAAGTTTATTGTAACTTTGAACGGCCATAAATGAATTACCCATATAACCATAGTATCTCTCCATGATGCATTTATATTGTTTTAGCTTTTTCAGCTTTTTGTGCCATGTATATGCCTGTATATATATATTGAAATTGTTTCTAAATTGTTTTAATGTAGGAATGATTATGACATCCTTCTTATGTATGAATTAACACTGAAGGGAAATAATTGTAATAAGGGACATTTGTGATGCATTTGGTGACAAAGCTCAGATTAAAAGTCGGTGTAGATATATCATTAGGCATCCCATATAAACATCATGTTTTTAATCAGGACTGCAGGCTTTGTGTGTGTGTGTGTGTGTGTGTGTGTGTGTGTATATAATTAGTGTCATCACGTTTATTGTAAAGTCAAAAATGGAAACAAAGAGAAGCAAAGTAAAACAGCTCACAACAAGTTAGGATTTATGACACCAAATTGTAAAAAAAAAAAAAGCTGATTACATTTTGGTGTCCTGTGAATAATTAAAAATGCAAACCATTAAATGAATGAAGCACAACATCACATAATTAAATACTATAATGAAAAAAGTAAATACTATAACAAAAAAAAATCTTGCCATGCAGAAATGGAACATTTCACATTCCATACAAATTTTATATTCTGTTCACACACTGTAGTAGTTTTTGGCACAGAGTTATCACAGCACAGCAGAAAACAAGTCTCAACTTTTCTAAACATGGTTGAAATACTTTCCATTTACATTTTCGTACAAATTTGGAATACAAATAACATTATCTCCTTATTAATCAATATAAAACATTTCAAAAGTGTAAAAAGCAAAAATACAACCCCTCCCCCAAAAATGGCAATATGCTTGATCAGATTTCAACAGAGAAATTTTACAATTTTCTGAAATAACATGTAAGTGCTTATGATAGTTTGCCTCTGTAATGTTTCTGGAAGTATCCTTTTCCTATCAAGTAAGCTTTAGGCAGGCTTTTCAATAAAAATAGATTAGATTCAAGTTTTGAAAAGAAAATAAGGATTTTTTTTACTGGTTTCTAAAAATAGACCAGATAGTTAGGACTGGAAGTTATTACTACTTCTCATGCTATTTTATTAAAATAAAAATGGGGAAAAATGCAATGATTTCAGGGGAATTACCAAACCAAATGTTGCTCAAGTAACAGATTTATTAAACTGTACAGAAGAAGATATTGTAATGCTAAAATAGTAAATTTCACTGTCCTTATTAATCCATTATTCCACTGATATGTCACAACTTAATACACCAGGGGAGAAAATTTGTATAATCTTAGATTATCAATGGATATTACATAGGGTGAAAAAGACATTGTATTCTATTATTAATTTATATGACACTATTTATCTTTTCTTTTAGGGAAAAAAATCTAACAAAGAGGGAAAAATAGAATAGCTCCAAAGAGACTTCTGAATGCATTATGCCAAAGTAAATTATAGTCTATTTCAGTGGTTCTCAACCTTTTCTTCATCACAGACACTCTTTAAAAATCTTTTGTGGCCACAGACTTAACTCAAGATTTAAATCATAACATTTCTTCAAGCCTTCACTGTGATGACACTGTGCCCCCCCCCGGGGGGGGGTCCATGAACCATAGGTTGAGAACCACTGGTCTACCTGGATTCATCCTTGGTCTTCTGCACAATCCATATTTTGATTTGGTGGAAAGGAGGAGAAGACAGGACCAAGTAGCAACTTTTCACGTGAGATAGGCTCCTCTCTTCAGTAGGTAGCCTTTACTATGTACTCAGTACTCATGTCAGGTTCAGATTTCACTTCGAATGTATGACAGTTTCCACACAGTTCCTCTCCAGATGTAGTATGGCTTTAGCTTCAGAAATTCACACTGGCTATGTTGCTTTGGAATGCCGAAGGTAATAATGCCAATACATCTGGAGTGAGGGAAATTTTATTGTATGATTTCAGATCCAGTAGGTTTTTAATAGTTGTCCAAAACTCACTAAGTTACATTTAACTATTTTAAAGCATAACTGCCATGCTTTCTCATACAATAATAAACTATTATACTGTATACTGTATAGATTAGGACTTTCAGTGTTATCAAAATAATACTGCGTGTATACGCAAACTTAGAAATGTTAAGAGCTGATTGCAATATGCAGTAGCACAATTGCACTCTGTAACACAGCATCCAAAATGAAGATTTAGTAATGTCCTAATAGTTAATCCAGAGTATTCAGCACTACAGTAAAATTTGGAAAGTTAAATGAGTTGGAAATATGTGCGAAGGAGCTATTTTCAAAGCCTGTTTCTACAAGCAATCAGTATCTTCCCAGATCTGTGTGTCTGCAGCCAAATCCACATAGAAAACCATAATTCAAGATAATTTACAAGGGAAACTTGTTCACTAAAAAGTAAGCTTCATGAGATTGGCTTTACCATCAGTTATCTCTACAGAATTGCAATTTAAGACAATTTAAGAATATCCTAGAGTAGGGGTGTCAAACTTAAGGCCCGGGGACTGGATCCGGCCCATGGAGTACTTAGATCTGGTCTGCGAGGCCGTCCTGGAAACAGCAAAGGACTAGCCCACTCTCCTGTGCTCTGTTATCACTGGCAAAGGGGTGCAGGAAGCTGTGGCAACTGAAAATGGAGCTCTGGAGCCCGTTTTCTCCGGCAGAGAGTTCGGGCTCCCGTGGCCTCTCCACCCCAGCCCAAGGTTGAACACAATTTCATTGATGTGGCCCTCAATGAAATTGAGTTTGACACCCCTGTCCTAGAGGCTATAGAATTAATCAAACTATCATTTTTAGGATATAATGATTTGAATTTGATATGTCTTCCAAGTCAGTGTAGAAACTTTTAGCAGCTTTTCTTCTGTCTAAGAACTCCACCACAGAAAGCGGAGAAAGCAGACTAGGCAACGGGTGCACTGGAAGTTTCGAGAATCAACACAATCGATTCCCTTTCAATTATTTCAGAATGATAAAACATGTAAAATAAAAAGTAACTCCAGGGAAGAAAAAAAGTGTGCACAAAATAAGGAAGTCCTTTATCATTTTATAGATTTCTAAATTCCTTAAAAAATGAACATTCTTACAAATATGTTGCCTGATTAAGTGGAAAGTTGTATTCCATCAAAAGTTGTGTTTAAATTAACCAAAGCACTCAGCAACGTGTTGTAGCCCTAACCAGGATTCTAGGTTGATTCTATAAAATTTTGTTTGAAATATAATCATACTTTGAGGAAATCTGAATTTTATGTTTGCTTTGACACAAGAAGTTGGTGGATTTAAATATCATTGCATTGTGTTTTTTTTTTTTTCATTTTACTGAGATTTTTATCAACAGGAAAGAGACAGAAATGGGAATAAATGAGCAACAGTATGGAAAATATTTATCACACAAGAGCAATCCAGCTATTCAAGAAAGCTTTGTTTGGATTAGATTTTTTAAAACTTATTTTACAATAATGCTAAGGACATGTTACTTGTCTCTCTCACCTTGCCCAAATAGGTGAGTTGTACTGCCAGATGAACTGAGCATCTGAAAATGTTTGTTTCCTATAAATCTTAATATACATATGTTTGTCTATTTGTGCTTTCTAGTCAGTGTTGATTTCTGGTGACCATCTGGACAAGTCCCGGCAGTTTTCTTGGCAAGGTTTTTCAGAAGTGATTTGCCCTTGCCTCCTTTCTAGGGCTGAGGGAAAGTGACCCAAGGTCACTCACCCAGTTTTGTGGCCAAGATGGGACTAGAACTCATAATATTCTGGTTTCTAGCCTGATGCCTTAATCACTATACCAAACTGACTCTAGAATACAGCCCACTGCTATATATATGAATCTTTGGAATTACAGCTATAAAACATGCAAGGAAACCCTGAATGGAATTATAATTTTATCTGTTAACCTGCTCAAGAGACCCAGAGGAGGAAGAAATAATGATAGATGTATACTTAAAAGAAAACTCCAGCAGTTTCAGAATTAGTGTTGAGCCATAACTATGTCAATAATAGGTCAACATAAACAAAAAAAAACCTTAAATAAACAAACAACCCAAACTTGTTTAATTTTAAAACTGAAAGCAAAAAAAAAAAAAAAAACAACCACATGGAGGGTATAAACATAAGGAACATTATTTCTCACAAATAAGAAAACAAAATGGCTCTGTGCAACAAAATGGTGCTCTGTTCTTGCTCAGAAATGAAAAACATAGGATATTTTTTCTCAATGTTCTTCTTTCTCTCCCTTTTGTAACAGATGCCAGACTAGAGTCCTCACAGCTTTCCTTTCCTGCTAATCACTGTCATCCTCAAAATCGATCTCCTCATCGGTATCATCATCCTCATCATCCTCATCAGATAAGTCGAATTCATGGAACCCCAGCGCCAAGTTGACTTTCTTCCCTTTTCTCATAGAGGTGGTTTTGGAAGAATTCTTTTTGGCTTGCATATTGATCTGCATTCCAGAATGCAAGGTGGATCCTGCTTCATTCATAGAGAAGACATCCCCAAAACCTTGCATCATCAAGGCCTTCAGACTCTGGTTTATGCCAGCTACCTCCCCATTACTCGTGGTGGTAATCTGACATGACATCTCTGCACTGTTTGATTCCTCTGTTTTAGTTTCAAAGTAAGATGCCTCAGACATTCTGGCAGCAAAAGGGAAGCAAAACTAATGAAAAAGGAAAGGAAGGATAGAAGGGGAGGGGAGAGGAAAATTAGAAACCAATTATAATCCCAGCAAAAGACACCCAGATTAGTTAGCAGTAAACAGAAAGTAAAATGATTAGTGAATTTTAATACAAAATGCCAAGTCAGCATTTATTTTTTTAAGGACTTGGTTATTGTAACTCCATAAAAATATCAGAAACCTGAGCCATATACAAGGCATCCTAAGATATAAATTTTGTGCATCATTAGAAGAGTGGGTTTTTTGTTCTTTTTGGTAGTACCATCTAGTCTGAGAATAATTTTAACAAAATAAAAGGGAAAACAATCAAAACATATTTTGTTTTCAAAATTAATGTGTGTGTGTGATTAAATATTTCAGAGTCTCACACGGGGAAGAAATATTCCTGACTGATAAAAAGTTTGCCTCTGCAAAACTTTATATGGCTTATGTCTACTTTATGTGCCCATTTTTTATTGGAATCAAAAGTTACCAATGGTTGACAATCAAATTAATTCTGGAGAAATAAATAAAATTCTGACTCTTCAGAATCAATAAACAATCCATACCTTTTTTACTGGAAAATAACAATTAATATATACAAGATTTCAACTATGACGTTTTATGATTGCAAAAATAAATTCCAATTATTTCCTATAGGATACCATTCATGCCACAAGCTATGATGGACACAGGAGTCTCCATCTCCTGGACAGTGGCTGCCAAGAATATGTAGAAGAGGCTTATTGCCACACAAATATTTTTAAAAAATAAAGCAGTCTGTATGTTACAGTTGTGTGACATAAATCCGTCCCCAGATGCAAGAATTCCAGAAGACAAGATAAATACTTCTACTGAGAGAATCCTAAGGAACTCACAAAAGCTTCATACTCTCAAAGGGGATGGCATTCAATTAACCCTTTTTGCTGATGGACCCCTTCTGTCAGGGAATGGTTTCATACTCATATACTTGCTGCTACCTCCTTATGCTTGCTTGTTCAAGAGTTTTGGGGATCTGCCTGGAGATAAGGAGGGATGGAGAGTTTCCATCTATGCAAACAGGAGTCTACAGTATATGCATTCTACTATATGGCTATGCATAAAGGAAAATGGGCAAGTTGTGATCTAACCAAGCAGAGGCATTTCTGAGGCTAAAAAATGTATTATGTCATATTTTATTTCTTTCCACTTCATTGGCAATTGCTGGACATTTCTTTTGTCTGTACAAACTATTAGCTACTGTCTGAATGAGACTTTTTGGCTGTCCCCTTGACAACCTAGTTCCTGGAAAAAAAGTGAAAGACTGCATTAATGCACAGATATTGCACCCACCAGCTGTGTTTTTGCAACAACTAATAGGACAGATATTACATGGCCATTCTGGCTTTTTAAGGTTCCTGATAATGTATTTGATGTGAAGCTTAAAATTGCAGCCATTCCCAGTGATTGGGTTAAGCTGTTTCTTTCTTCATATAATTTATTTCTTCTCAGTCTAATCATACAAAGAAATGCATGTTCGAACTGAGGCCAGAACAATGTTTAAATATACTTTGTAGTTTTGAAGGCTAGCATGACAGAGCTGTAAGAAGCTGAGGTAGAATCACAGGATGCAAAACTCAAAATGCCAGCCGTAGTGGTCTTGAGTAAATCACTCTGGCTCAGTATTATGTATTAATTTGTTGCAAAAAAACAATTGGTGAAGTGGAGAATCAATGTTCCAATCCATGTGGAGTAAGGAAAAGATTAAGTGAGCTATACAAAGAGGACATACCTCTGAATTACCGTATATACTCGAGTATAAGCCGAGTTTTTCAGCCCATTTTTTGTGCTGAAAAAACCGCCCTCAGCTTATACTCGAGTCAGATTCCCCTCTGAAAAAAAAATGGTGTGGAGCTCCGGAGCTGGGCAGCTGCTTCCCTGCTTCCGTGTTTCCTTTGCAACTTTTAAGCATGGGGGTAATCGGAAGCAGAAAAGTTCTTGCATGAGGATATATTGTTTTTTCTTTTTTTAACTGTTTTTAGGGGGGGGGAAGACCCACTGCCATGTGAGAATGCTCAGACATGAAATCTATCCGACCGAAAATAAGTGTGTGTGTGTGTGGGGGGGGATTTTAACGGAGGGAAGATGCAGGGAGAAGGCAAAAGCGACGGAAGATCCTTCAGGGGAAACTGAGGGGGAGACTCACCCTTGGTCTAGATGAGCCCCCTTCCCCACCTCTAAGGAAGCAGAGGCAGCCAGCAAGGGCAGGCAAGCCCCACTTCATGGACTCCGTCCATCCTCGCTCCCACCCACCCAAAGCCACGAAGTCCCCCCAATCGCGCAGCCCAGAATCGTCCTCCCCTCAGGGGGCAGCAACGACGCCCAGTGTTTCCTGAGACAAGAAGCTTCACCATGCAATGAAAGCGCCCTGGCTCTAGGCTCAGAAAACAACGTGAGCAGAGGTTGCTTTGGCTCCGCTCAGCTTCGTTTCCTCAGCTCCAGCTGCTTTCAGTCCACTCGGGAGGAGGAGGAGGTGGTGGTGGCGGCTTGCGTTGTTTTCTGAACCTGCGAGCCTAGAGCTCAAAAAACAATGCAAGCCGCCCCCACCACCTCTTCCCCCTCCTCCCGAGTGGACTGAAAGCAGCTAGGGCTGAGGAAACGAAGCTGAGCGGAGCCGAAGCGACCTTGCCTTGCGTTGTTTTCTGAACCTGCGAGCCTAGAGCTCAGAAAACAACACAAGCCACCGCCACCACCTCCCCCTCCTTCCGAATGGACTGAAAGCAGCTGGAGCTGAGGAAACGAAGCTGAGTGGAGCCAAAGCAACCTCGCCTCGCGTTGTTTTCTGAGCCCACGAGCCTAGAGCTCACAAAACAACGCAAGCCGCTGCCACCACCTCCTCCCCCTCCTCCTGAGCGGACTGAAAGCACCTAGGGCTGAGGAAACGAAGCTGAGTGGAGCCGAAGCAACCTCGGCTCGCGTTGTTTTCTGAGCCCGCGAGCCTAGAGCCAGGGCACTTTCATTGCATGGCGGAGCTTTGTCTCGGGAAATACTGGGTGTCGTTGCTGCCCCGAGGGGAGGGCGATTCTGGGCTGCGCAATTGGGGGACTTCGTGGCTTTGGGTGGGTGGGAGCGAGGACATTGACTTTAAGCGCTGCCGACCAAGTGTTTCACAAATACCAGTGGGACCTCCGTCCACCACCACCCCTCCCTCTTTTGCCTCCTTCCTTCTGATCAATCAGGTTTTCCCAGTATTTGCTCACAGCTGCGTTTTCTCTTCTGCTGTGCTAGGCATTGAACGTGGGGATTTCTGATTCCCCTTACACGCGCGTGGATATGCCGCGGGGCATTTTCTTGCAAATGCCCCACTGGCAGAGAACACTGACTTTCATGATAGTGAGATCATTTCCCAAATTAATTGATTCACTAACCCAAAAGAAGATGTTGATGACAGTGGGAGGCAGGAGTCACTCTCTCCCTTGCAAGAAAAAAGCAAGAGCCGTTCTTATGATCTCTCTCTCTCTCTCCCCGTAATACAGTCAAGCCCATTCCAGCACGCGGGATCCGCCCCCGCCGCTTTGCACCTTGCAAATGCAAAAACCCCGGGATTTTGCATTTGCAAGGTGCAAAGCGGCAGCGGCAGATAGCGCGTGCTGGAAAGGGCTTGACTGTATTACGGGGAGAGAGAGAGAGAGATCATAAGAACGGCTCTTGCTTTTTTCTTGTAAGGGAGAGAGTGACTCCTGCCTACCACTGTCATCATCATCATCTTTTGGGTTAGTGAATCAATTAAACCTTTCATGATAGTGAGATCGTTTCCCAAATTTCCCTTAAATCAGGGAAGAAATCAGAAACAAAACTTTGGACTGAGAATAAGCCTGTTCCTTTGATGCCATTTTTGTTCACTGCAGTGTGAAAAGTGTGAAAAAACACACTTCTTTTTCTTCATCTTCTTGTTCCCTATTTACTGGTCTCTTTCAAAGAGGAAATTGTGAACATCAAACTTATTCTCAACTGTCCTAGTGAAAGTTTTTATTGGTATCTATTTTTATTTTTGAAATTTACCAGTAGCTGTTGCATTTCCCACCCTCAGCTTATACTCGAGTCAGTAAGTTTTCCCAGTTTTTGTGGTAAAATTAAGTGCCTCAGCTTATATTCTGGTTGACTTATACTCGAGTATATACGGTAATAAAATACTTTGAATGTTTGGCTTTGCCATTTGTCACACAGAACTTCTTTTAGATAAATAAAATAATAATCTGCTTCAGTTTTAGCTCAATGCCTGATTCTTTTACAGCAGGGGTAGGGAATTGTGGCCCCTTTATGACTTGTGGACTTCAACTCCCAGAATTCAGCATTTTCCACACTTCTGCTTTACAGACACATCCATGTAGTTTACTAAGGAAATATAAAAATGCTTGCCACTGCCTTCTCTTGGGATATTTTTTCAACCATCCCCATCTAGCCTATGAAAGTATATAAACTATTTTAAAATATAGAAGGTTTTTTTTAGAAAAGTCCAAAATGAGACAAAGTTCACATGTTGGGTCTTTTGTCTAGAACAATGGTCCCCAACCATCAGACGGGACAGGCACCGGGCCATAGGCATACCAGAAACAGGGCCACGCAAACAAGTGAAGCCCCATCCATGGGATGCAAGCAACACTTGAAAGCATGCCCCCTGTGGTCCACAGAAAAACCTCTCTGCATAGAACCAGTCCCTGGTCCCCAAACGGTTGGGGGCCACTGATCTATAGACTCCAAAAGCATCCAAGACCACCTCGAAAACCTACTATAGATGTTGCCCTTCTGATTCTCCTGCAACCACATATTGAAAGTTTGACACAGGCTTTGCTGTGGTTCCCAAAAGAGATGGGATCAAGAAGCAAAGCTCAATGGAGGGCAAACTATGGTTTGTTTATACCGTATGGAAAATGGACAGCTTAGTATATGATGGAGCTTTAAGACACCTGGAAAGCTAAGCACACTAAACCCAAAATAATCCTACTGTACTGATTTTTAGTATAAAAGTTGAATGAATGAAGATTAGAATCCTAATTCTAGTTGATTTTTACAAAGAGCAGCAGAGAAATTGCCTTACACTGCAGCAGATGTGGCTTGAGCCCTGCAACTGGCCATTTGTTTGAAGCACCTTCTTATTCCATTCAAGTTTATTATCACTTGTCTTTACAGCTCCAAATTGCATATGGGGGGGAGGGTCTGTGTGTATTTGCATCAGTGCATTGAAAAAAATTACCCCAAATAAATAATAAGGCTGCTTCATACTGATGGCTTGCTACACTGAACACTCTCGAGTTACATTACAAGTAGACAGTATTTGGATGTGTAAATCAGAACTGAGAGGGATGAGTTTTCATAATATATCCACAAAACTGCTCAATTTGTCCTCCTTTCAATTCCATGTCAATGTCACCACAATGTTTGACAATGACAGAGCAGGTGCTGAGCAGCTGCTGCTTAGTCCCTAAACTTGAAAACTCTCTGCTTAGCATGTGTCTCCATCTGCTTCCAATTCCTGACATAAGTTCTATACGCTAATTCTTGCATATTAATTAAGCTTTTCTTTTTTAAAAATAAATAAAAATGAGAATTTCTTCCCCAAACTGACAATGAGCTGAGCTTCTCGGCTTAAAAAAATTGAATCACTTTTGCAGTAAAGGATGTCCCTGTGGAAGGACTGTAAATAGTTCCTGTTCTTACTGGAACAGTGAAGAAAAAAACTTCACAAAGTTTGCCTTTTTACTTGTCTGCATTTTTACCGTCTCATGTTAAACCCGAACTATTAGAAACAGCAGCCTTGACATGAACAAAAAATTTTACTTTAAAAAGAAAAAGAAAAAACAACAACAGGCAAATGGCTTAATTTTGCCTTTAAGCTACTCCCTACTTTTATCCAAAAATTCTTGCAGCGACAGGGCCAAGTGTAGTTACTCAGCAATAAAGGAACTGTACTTCAGTACTTATTCACCTATGCCCCATCTGAAGTGAATTTTCAAAAGCAGTAATCCCAGATTAAAATTCTGCCTTGGAGGCAAAAAAAAAATTTTTTTTTGATGCAACAGGATTACATTTCAGTTATGTAAACCCTTAGCTGCCTCAAGACTATTGAGGGCAGAGAAGAGAACTTCCTTGCCCTGCCTGTGGCAAGTTGTTATTTGTATGTCAAGGCAATCCTTCACTCTGCTGAGCTTGAAGCTTGTCTTGAGATGAAAATAGCAGCTTCTGAAAGGGCATCTCTTGTCAGGAGCTAGCAAGGAGGAATGAAGAATCAAGCAGCTATCTACATAACAAAATGGGCACATTAACTAGACTGAAGGAGCTAGCCTCTTGCCTGTTTTGACCTTGATTGTAGCATAACTCTCTGCTATAAAGCTGGACCATGCTTCAAAATAACTGCAATATCACAACCCATACTATCACCATGTCTTTTGGTTAATTTCTCTAGCAATAGGGTTTAGTTTAGATAAAATTCCTGAGGGAAAAATCATTTCAAACCAATGACGTGAAGCAAGCCCAAGCAATAGGGCTGTATTGTGGTTTTTATTTTTATAAAACACCCTATTCTCGTTTTTCAACTGAAGAACAGAGTTCGATTTTTTTTGTTATCCATCTTGTACCATAGGTGTTTTTTTTCTGACTTGTACAACTCACTGCACAAATCTGTAGCTTTCAATCTTTATCCAAGCTCTGTTTCTTAATCAAGGGACAGCAAGATCTCTTTGACAGGATGTTAAAACTGGGTGCTAATCTAAGGTGATTCAGTGCACCTAATCCTACTGCTGGCCTTTTATTAGTCATGCCACTTTACATGTGAGAAGTGTATTTTTAAAAGCTGCAAAGATGAGCTTCCAGTCAGGTAACCGTTTGCCTGCAATCTAGGAAGGTACTGCCTTTATGGGATCTATTGCCTCAGTGTGTAACTATGTGGCCAATATCCCATTTTTGCTCCTTCAAACCTTCTGAAGAGGCCAAAGGCTTGAGATGATTTACAAATGCTAATGACTCCCACAGGTCAACTCCTCTTTTTTTTTTTTGAACAACAGAAGCATTTTAAAGACGGGCCAGCAATATAATATCCTTTTCAAATGTCCTTTATGGAACCAAATCATGAGCCTTTATTCACTGCGATTTGAATACTCCAGAAAAAGAAGAAAAATATGCATATCAGTTCAGCTCTTTCTTCCTCTTTCATCCAGATATGTATTTGCTCCTGCTTCCATCCTCTCAAATACAGGCCACTGCTTGACAAGACTCACAAAACATCTGCAATTTGTTTTTATATGTAGATGAATTCTGAAGTTAATTTCTTAAGAAGCGAAGGGAAAGGGGGAGGGAAAGGTGGTTTGGAAGCAGCAAGGCTTTTCATTATTCAAAAATCTGACAGAAGCCCTTTCAGCTATAGGTCCAGGCGCTTGAAAGTACTTCACTTTCAATTTCATTTTAGCCTTCCCTTTTCATTTGCTTGCTGTGGAAGGGTTGTATTAATATCCTATAGAAAAGAAGTTTACGGTGAGCACAATAGACTTGAGCACAACACTTTCCCTCAGCAAAGCCAGCCAGTAAAAAGTCGCAGCAAAAAAGCAATAGTGCAGGATAAAAATCCCTTAGCCTCACTCAGGGAAAAGATCAGCTCATTACGGCTATGTTTCATGCTGTGAACCACATAGGTGATGGCCTATATCTTAGCTACTCAATCTTTGCAGACATTAAAGGAAGCCTATGAGCTATCTAGAGAGAACACCTTGCTTCTAGGAAACACTCATGCTTCACCATTATAGCCTACTGCATGTTCACAGTTGGAATACACATGCAGTGTCATTCATACAGATGCCATTAAGCTGTGCCTCAGAAAGAAGGTGCAGGAAGAGTGAACAGGCCAAAATCCCAACTTAGATTAAATGGTAAGTATAGTGCACTCTGCAGAGTGAAGCACAGAAGGACAACACTCTGCAACATCTGCAGGTTTGATAAACATTGCAAATGAATGCTGGATCAAGAGGCAGTGGTGGATGAAGACTATTAGCTCATCAGTTTGGGCAGGAGTAAAAGGCAACATACAGTAATTAAATAATGCAAATAGAAGCTTGGCTGTTTGCTACCAACAGATGTCATAAGATGTTAAAGTAATCGTGTTCTGCTTGAAAGCTACTTTTATACATATATCTCCGTTTTTATGCAGCCATTACTTGGGCATATATATCATTTCACTGCATATGAAATTAAGCAATGATGACTCCTTTAGGAAGCAAGCTTCAGATTTAGATAGAAAATGTTACTCATGTTTTTCCCTGACTTTATACAGGAAAACAGTCATTTAGACATGAATGCAAATGGTTCCCAGTGCAATTTCTATGTCTCTCCCACCTGATTCCATCTAAAATCACTATTTTTATGGAATGCATTATATTAATTGGAAGAAAAATCTGAACCTCCTTCCTGTGCTGCACTAATTTATACAGACATGCTCTAATCTCAATATATCTTACAGCAACAAGACTTGTCATTTACATAACAGAATCCAATGCCTGAAACATATCCATTTGCTTCTGAAAATGTGCAATTCATGAAGCAGCCTGAAGGCACACATTGTTAAAGCAAAGCAGATCACAGTCTGTTCAGTTTCTTACGTGGAGATCGCAGATTCTCCCCCAATCAGATGCTCTGTACTTCTCAAAGGAAAAGTGGGACATGAGTATAATAACTATTTTTTTAAAAAAATATCCCAGCTGACCCAAGTTCTAAATATTATGACAGTTTCACAATACAGTGATTCAGAATGAAGCTACGGGGTTAAGAGATCTGCTATGCCTTCATAACAGAGGTATCAATGTAGATGAAATGGTCATGCTATTTCTTTCCATAGGATTGCAGAGGATTTTTCTGCCTTTTAACTTTGGCAAGAGTTCAAATTGTATTTTGATATTTTGGGACATTAAATTGGATCTAAGACCTGGTACATCTTTGATTAAGCCATTTGAATTTTGTAGATTTTATCTATGATTCATTTAAGTCTTTCCCCCCCAGTTGGTTAGCCAAAAGATAAACAATTATGCTAAAATGGTATCAATATGTGTAGCAACCCAGATTCAAAAGGGAAAATATCTTTGGGGTTATGTGGGCATTCATGTTGCCCTTTCCTGTGAATAGTTTCCTTTGTGAATAGTTCCACATAATTTTAAATATGGATCTCTGTGTAGCCCTAATATATATATATATATATATATATATATGGCTAGCTGTAAGACAAGACCCAGAGAATAATGGCATTTACTGTAGATTGCAATCCAACAACATTTTATCTGAGAATAAGCTCCAGATTATTGCATTTAAATTTATCACATGCCAGATTAATTTAGATGGATGATACCTTATCTTCAAAACAAATTTAATTGGACTTTAATAAAGTCTTATAATAAAGCAGCTAAAGTTGCTTTATTTCTTGAAGTCTTCATCTAATCAGTTTCAAAAAACATGTCTAACAAAACATGGCCACTTGCGGTTCAAAGCAGGAAAATATGAGAGTTCTGCCATATGTGTGCAAGTGTAGCTTAAGACATTTCTTAGATTCAAGTTTTTGTTGGATTTTCAGATTCCATTTTTAAACAAAAACTATAATAGTACTTACCGGTGTGTTGGATTGTTCAGTTAGCTTCTGCTCCCACATTCTCAAGCGTTTTTCCCTTTCCTTTAGTTCTTGTTCCTTAAAGCTCAGATCACGTTCCAATCTCTTCAGCCTCTCTAAAGTGGCCTCGATTTCACATCTAAATAGAGAGAAATTTGTTAAATTGTACCTTCCCTTGACAGGAACAAATAGTTCACAGATATTTTCCGTACAAATGTTAATAAAATGTGTAAGAGTGAAAAGTATAGTGCTGTTTCAAGTAGGACATTTAATCAGCAGAGTAGAGATTTGTTTGAACCCTAAACCAAAAGAAGAGGCGCTCTTTTAGAAACCTGATGCAAGTTGAGGCTTGGCAGGCTTCATGTTTGCTTCCTGAACCCTTTACTACCTCAATCATCCAGCTCGGACACCTTCTTAAGCCCCCTTTTCCACTCACTATCAACCAGCCTTCGACTCAACAAAGAAGGGGAAAGGGAAAGGGTCAAATATAAATGTTTCTGAAAGTAAACCAAGAGGCTTCTTCAAACACAGAGGAGCTTCATTCTGAACAGTTAAGTCCTTGAATTTGTCATTGGTTCTCTTCATATTTTAGTATGAAACAATGAGATTGACTCAACATACAAGTACAATTAAGTGTGCAATTTGAAAATAATATCTGGAAATGCCCCAGTAATGATTAGGGCATCTTCATCGGGTCATAAAGTGTCACAGACCATGTCCGTAGCAAGACTTTTTGTTGGAAAAGGAGGGGAAATTCTACTTTAAAACTGAAACAGAAAAATACGATTTAAGATACTTTCCTACAGGCTTGGACCAAGGCTGTTTTTTTATTATGCAATTTATTTACAAATTTTTATGCCTCATGTAGACATGCCCTTTAAAAATAATTAATGAGGCATGTGAAGATGAGCTGAAAGTGAATTCTAGTCTTTTCCACTACTTTGAAATACACAGGTGAAACTCGAAAAATTAGAATATCGTGCAAAAAATTCATTTATTTCAGTAATGCAACTTAAAAGGTGAAACTAATATATGAGATAGACTCATTACATGCAAAGCAAGATAGTTCAAGCTGTGATTGTCATAATTGTGATGATTATGGCTTACAGCTCATGAAAACCCCAAACCCACAATCTCAGAAAATTAGAATATTACATGCAATCAATAAAACAAGGATTGCATATGGAACAATATTGGATCCCTAAAAACTATAAGCATGCATATGTACTCAGTACTTGGTTTGGGCCCCTTTTACAGCAATTACTGCCTCAATGCGGTGTGGCATGGAAGCTATCAGCCTGTAGCACTGCTGAGGTGTTATGGAAGACTAGGATGGTTCAATAGCAGCCTTCAGCTCTTCTGCATTGTTCAGTCTCATATCTCTTATCTTTCTCTTGGCAATGCCCCATAGATTCTCTATGGAGTTCAGGTCAGGCAAGTTTGCTGGCCAATCAAGCACAGTAATCCCACAGTCACTGAACCAGGTTTTGGTGCTTTTGGCAGTGTGGGCAGGTGCCAAGGCCTGCTGGAAAATGAAGTCAGCATCCCCATAAAGCTCGTCTGTGGAAGGAAGCATGAAGTGCTCCAAAATCTCCTGATAGATGGCTGCGTTGACCCTGGACTTAATGAAGCACAGTGGACCAACACCAGCAGATGACATGGCTCCCCAAATCAACACAGACTGTGGAAATTTCACACTGGACTTCAAGCATCTTGCAGTGTGCCTCTCTATTCTTCCTCCAGACTCTGGGTCCTTGGTTTCCAAATGAGATGCAAAAGTTGCTCTCATCAGAAAAGAGGACTTTGGACCACTGAGCAAAAGACCAGTTCTGTTTTTCTTTAGCCCAGGTAAGATGCTCTTTACCTTGTTTGTTGTTCAGGAGCGGCTTGACAAGAGGAATATGACATTTGAAGCCCATGTCCAGGATCCATCTGTGTGTGGTGGCTCTTGATGCACTGACTCCACCCTCAGTCCACTCCTTGAGAAAGTCCCCAACTCTTTTGAATGGCTTTTTCCTGACAATCCTTTCCAGGCTGCAGTCATCCCTGCTGCTTGTGCACCTTTTTCTTCCACACTTTTCCCTTCCACATAACTTTCTATTAATGTGCTTTGATACAGCACGTTGGGAACATCCAACTTCTTTTGCAATTACCTTTTGAGGCTTTCCCTCCTTACGGAGGGTGTCAATGATGGTTTTCTGCACAACTGTCAGGTCAGCAGTCTTTCCCATGATTGTGATTCCTACTGAACCAGACTGAAAGACTATTTAAAGGCTCAGGAACTCTTTGCAGGTGTTATGGCTTAATTAGCTGATTAGAGTGGGACACTTTGAGCCTAGAATATTGAACCTTTTCACAATATTCTAATTTTCTGAGATTGTGGATTTGAGGTTTTCATGAGCTGTAAGCCATAATCATCACAATTATGCCAAATCACAGCTTGAATGATCTTGCTTTGCATGTAATGAGTCTATCTCATATATTAATTTCACCTTTTAAATTGCATTACTGAAATAAATGAACTTTTGTACGATATTCTAATTTTTTGAGTTTCACCTGTACTTTCCAATGATTCCCACTCACACAACATTTATGCCTCTACATAAAATCAACAGCATATCTGAGGAAAATGTTTCATCCCTGGCTCTTTTCCTATTGTGCTACTTTCCTTTTCTTTTTTCATTAGGAGAAGGACTCTCACACTCTTGAAGTCTGAAGTGTGACGATCCATTTTCCAAGCTTGGGAATATATCCATCTCAGTCCCACTGTATTTTGCTGCAAGAGTGGCAAAGCTTTTATAGGCCTATGATGTATAAGCTGACTTAAATTACTTCAGGTAGCAGATCATAGAACATAGAATAATAGAGTTGGAAGGGATCTTGGAAGTCTGCTAGTCAAGCCTGGATTAATAATTCATAGATCTATTAATAGTATTAATTTATTAATAATATCTATTAATAGCTCTATTAAACCTAGTCACTTAGTAAGACAGCATCCTTAAAATTATACAGGGTTTCATTGGTATATTAAACCTAGTTTAATAGATCAGCTATTACCATTTCAATTTTAAAGAAATAGAATTTCTACTGTATTTGAAATAATAGTAATTAACACTTTAATTATCCATAACATGTCAACAAATCGAAGAAAAGTGTATGCATGATGATCAAAGTAACTTTGAAGTTGAACTGTGGAAGGAGATTTACAGCATAGTTGTACATAGGTATATTCAGAAGTCAGCCCCAAACATATTGATTCATCATCAGTGCAAGTAAACCTGACTGATCACAGTGATTATTTTTTAAGGTTGCTCAGAGCTGCTTTTGATTGGGTGACCTTAAAAACTAAATACATAAATAAATGTAGACTTGCGCTTAAAAATTGTTTTATTAAGAGGAATAAACTTGAAGGTACAAAAAAAAAATTCTATTTGGGGAATCATTGGTTTCTTCTAAAATATGAAGGTTGGATTGTAAGCTTCATATTATATTATTTCTATTATTCAGATTTACTGTTTGGTAGCTAAACCTTTTTGTTAGGTTTTCCTTAAATTAACCAAAATGGTTTCCATTCCTGATTTGAAGCATGGTTTTCCTCTCACTTAAAGTTCTTCAGGGTTCAAGACACCAGGATTTTTTTTGCTATGCTTGCTATTGTCTGGTTAGGCAAGAAAGCACTTGGCAGAGGATGGTTAGATTCTCAAAAATGCTGCATTCTTTTAAAAATATATAATAAAAGTGTAATTAAACAGAATGCTTCTATACATTGCTCAATTAATATATCTTATTGTACAAATATATAAATTTACATCAAGCACTGGTGATCATGTATGTTCCATTTATTTTAGTACTCCTACAAATTAACATTGCCTGCTGTCTTAGTGTTACATGAGATAAAAATTTAAATGAAGTGCTATAATAGCTTCATTAATAATTTCAGAGAAATTATTTTAAATTAAATTTCAAAATATTCAAAATAGATAGTAACTAATTATGCCCTTCTGCAAACCGAAGGAGCCAGCTGGTTTAAAACAGCAGCGTGCAACCCTGGCAACTTTAAAACCTGTGGACTTCAACTCCCAGAATTCCCCAGCCAGTCATGCTGAGATGAGTGGAGGGAATTTCACCAATTATCCCCGTGCTACATTTTATGAAGGCTTCCTATAATTACTGGAGCCATTTTGGTAAAATTGTCAACCAAAAAATAAACTAGGAGAAAATCTTAGTTTCCTAAATATACTAAATGTATTGTATCTGCGGTCAATACTGTTTTTAACAATGTCCATTAAAGCAACTTTGGCCTTGGTTTTTAATGTGTTATTTCCAAGATTAGGAAGCCAAGATTAAAGTACTAATTTTTGATAGCTGAATTATTTTATGAAACAGAATAGGCAGTCCAAACATAAGTAATAGAACATGGCAGAATTCCTGTTTTGTACAAGTTTTATTTTATGTCTCCTCCTCTATCTTATTTTCACCTAAGTTTCTAAATAAATAAGACTTAATTCTCTCTAGAACAGAGATGCACAATTTGAGACTCTAGGGTACATATGTCCTCCAGAAATATTTGGGTGTGACTTCTAGAGACCTCAAAAATGGTTACCAAAACTATACTTTTAAAAATATACTTATATACTTGCATTGACAGCTTTATATTGTATTGCTCCCTCATAAATCTAAACAATCACCCTTTTTTAAAAACAAAAGACAGCCCTAGCTACTTTAAGTTCTTAATAACATTAGCAACCATTTCCCAGTTTAAGGTAAAAGTAAAGGTTCCCCTCTCACATACATGCTAGTCGTTTCCAGTTCTAGGGGGTGGTGCTCATCTCTGTTACAAAGCTGAAGAGCCAGTGCTGTCCAAAGATGTCTCTGTGGTCATGTGGCCGGCATGACTAAATGCCAAAGGCACCGAACTCTGTTACCTTCCCACCAAGATGGTCCCTATTTTTCTACTTGAATTTTTACATGCTTTCAAACTGCTAGGTTGGCAGAAGCTGGGACAAGTAACGGAAGCTCACTCTGTTACGCAGTGCTAGGGATTCGAACTGCCAAACTGCCGACCTTTCTGATTGACAAGCTCAGCATCTTACCGTGTCCCTTTACCGTTTCTCAGTTTAGCCACCTGTGAAAATCCATATAGGTTGCCTGGCTTCAATTGGAAAACCTAAACATATCTGGAAATTCTTAATCCTAAACACACTTTGTAGAAAATAAGTGGGACTTGATCTCCAGTACACATATTTAATATCCTGTGGGAAGGATTTGTCACAAAGAATTATAAGAAGCTTGAAACTTTAACTCCGGTGCAATTTGCAGTTTGCATCAGTAGATGGCACAATACATCCTGGTCTGTGTTAGTGTGGATTATTGCCACACTGCTGAGTCAGTGCAAGAAGAATGTCAGTTCTAAAACAAGCTATTTATACTTGCATCATGTGACTTGGCTCAAACCTCCCATCTGTGCTCACATTTTCCATCCCTGCAGTAAAATTCTCTTGCTTATCAGTTCACCACTATTTCTCCCCTTAAATTTTAGGATGTTTTGAATTGGCAAATCCTTATTCATCCTGGGATTTTAAATATTATTTGCATGCTCAGATCTCTCTAATCTTTCTTGCATGGCTATCTTTGCCAGTCTCCAAAGGAAGCAGGCATATAACCATCAAGTAGACTACTAAATTGTGCTCTGCATTACCTGGAGAATGGCCAAGGTTCCTTAATTTAGACTACAGCAAGATTCGTTGTATTTTCCTTTACTTGTACAGATCCCTTCTCATCTGCCTTCACAGCAATCTAAGCAGAGCTGCTTTAAATGTATCAATATATTCTACTTTTATATTTATGCATACATCTGATTGGAACGGTTTAAAGATTGGACATATAACTATTTCTCTGGAATAAGTCCAGCTGAATAACACAGGATTTATGTCTGAAAAAAAAAAAACATGCTCAAGTCTGCCCAGTAAAGAAAGACTTTTAGTACAGAAGATATCACAAATGAAGGATATTAATAGTGGATGGAAGACTCACCTGGATCAATGGAAACAACAAAGTCAAGACTAATTTAAGTACAAATAATTAAAACTGGATTCCACCCAATCTCTTTCAATTTAGCAATTACTTGAGCACATAATCTTACAGCTGTGTAATCTGGGAAAGGACAAAAGCAAGAGATACCAAAAACAGAGAGCCAGGATACATGCTGCTTCATAAATCCAGACTAGACAATTCTCTGGTGAATTTTTCAAGGATCAGTGAAAAACAGAAGAGAGCCTTGCAAGAACATATGTATGAAAATGACCAAATAATGACTGCAAATTTTTGAGATGGCAAATATTACGTCTGCTTACTCAATACTGATTATCCTGCTTTTCTGGCTCTGAATGGCTAAATAATTTAGTCACAAGACAAGAACATTTTCTATTTTGCAACTAAGTTCTGGTCCCTTGATTCATAGCTGCTTGTTATTCCTTACTTTCATTCTTAACGCTTACAAATTTAATTTGGAGGGCTGATTTGGCCATTTTGCTTTATATCTGATTTAAACTCATTGCTTCTAAATATACCAGATACAATTTGCAAACTTGTTTCTGATCATCATTATGCAGAAAAAGCACCAACATGGAACAAGTAGTGGGAAACACAATTTTTCCCACCTGGCAGTGAAACAATGATGGCTGTCAGTGGGGGTTGCACAATTTGGAAAATTCAAACACTGGAGGTCTAATTTTGGCAGTGTATTTTTCTGGAAAAATACTTCATTTCTCCCCATAGGAAATGTCATTATTGGTGGGAATTATGAGGACTCACCGCCATTCTGCCTTGTTATGCAGGAATGAATTGCATTGGTCTGGAAGGTTGCTATCATTTGACATGGAGTCCAAAATCGAAATGATTTGCTTGAACGAGGGTCTCTTCTGAAGACACACAAAGCAATATGTACATTATTACATGCATACATTATGTAAACCTACATTTTAATACTACACCATTTGCAGAATTAATAACATTTTCCAATGAAAGTGGCAAGTCTAAAACTGCAATGGAAGTCATACTGGGATGCTGACTAGATAATTATTAGGTAAACAACACAGAGCTGTAAATTATTATAGCTATAAATGCAGAACTTGCTGCTTTTAAATTTCAATACAAAAATATCCTAAAATTGTAATATAACAAGACGCTGACCTGAATGGACTGGATTACTCATGTAAAATAATACAATAAAAGAGTTACAGTATCCTTAATCTACTTCCACTGTCTCCTCTAGGATCTCCTGCAGTTTGCATAAGTGCATGGTAGGAAATTGTACTCTGTTCTCATTTAGGACACCCTTTTCCCTATTTCCCATATCAACCAGTGTGATCTTTCCCTGTCCAGGAATTCCATTGTATGGGTGTGGAGCATCTTCTTGGACAAAGACTACTTGACTACTGTCTAGACTGCTGCTCTAGGTTCTATTATCACCATTCCACAAGAGCTATAAATTGGATCTGTTGCCCTCACTGAAAATTAGACAACCCTGTTATGGGAAACAAGGCTCCTGAATCAAGGTTGACCAGAGAAGCCCATAATTTAAAAAGAAACATTTCATTTTATGAGCTGTATTTCCTATCCAATAACAGTGATTATGTACATATTTTTATTAACTTGCCTCCCTGGCATTCACAGATTGGTATTTATGTCCATTCCAAGATTCGGTATTGGCTTCATGCTCAGTTCCAAATGCTAGTAGTTCTAACCTATCTATAGGTAGTTGACTTTAGGAGTTGCTTTCCCCTACGGTCTTTGTGCTGACTTTGCAGCTGTTGCTATCTGAGGATATTTATAAAGAAGCCTGAATGACTTGACCAATCCTTGACACTGCTAGTTTCCATATTGTTAATTGCAAAGGTTCCCTTTTATTGGAGGTCCACATAATGTAGTTACTTGGTTGTCATTCCATGTTTTTCCAGTGATTATCCTTCTAATAAAATAGAGTTGAGTTGAGTAGAACAGAACAGATGAGAACTTAGCGTTCCTTTAAACATACACTAATCAACATACATTAAAATGAAATTTTGTTACATTCAGCTCTCAAAAGATAACCAATATGCCATATATACGGCACAGAGAAACATCACAGTCTACTTTGAATGTATACATGTACATGGCAAGAAAAATGAATCTTGTGAATTTACCAGACAGATGGCATAAGTAACGAAGCGTTACAAAATCTAGTACTACTGCTATAAATACTTCGAAACCTCCTCCCAGAGGGGAGCAACAGAAACAGACCATGAAGTGGATGTGTGGGGTCTCTAACAATGCTTTGAGTTCTAAGCACATAGCGCTTATAAGCGGTATTCTGAATAACCGGAAGTGAGCTTCCTACGTATCATCTTCTCAGCTGTCCTTACCACTCTCTGTATCCTGCTCTTTTTCTTGACCCAGGAAATCTATTAAGCCAGCACAATCTTTCTGAAGCTATGTTTCTCAACCTGGGTAACTTTAAAATGGATGGACTTCAACTCCCAGAATTCTCCAGGCACCATGCTGGACTGGGAAATTCTGGAGCTTGAATTCCACCCATCTAGTTACCAGGATTGAGAAACATTGCTCTGGAGTATGACCAGAAAACCACAGAATGGAGGTGCAGTGCATCATAGGATGTCCTATAGCAGGGCTTTCCAAACTTTTCCCTTCATTACCCAAAATTGCTTATCAGAAAGTCCTTTTCACCCAGTCTAAGACAAAACACTTTATGTCAATTTAAATGTTCCTGTTATGATTGGGTATTGATACCGAAAGAAAGAACACTTTTACCAAATTTGAGGCAATTTACTCAGGCTTGAGAAGGACTGCCTTAGGGAATGAAAATGGAAGGTTGAAAGTAATGATAATCTGTGTTGCCAGCACATTTTTCATTCTTACCCTTTGATTTTAACCTTAGTACCTTAATCTTTTTAATATACATTCAATAGATAAGATCTCCTCCTGAATCACTGAAATGATATTACAAGCAACTCAATTTCTTCCATTATTAGTTGCCTACTGGAATGCAACCTCCTCCATCAATGTTCAGCCATTGAATTTAATGCTTTTTTGCTGTCGTGTTTATTTTCTGGTAGATTTTTAGTAGCATAACTCTGAACTGTACAAAAAGAAAGAGTATATAGGGCTCAGCTTTCTTTTTACTATCAACTCAAAACACCAGATACCTTATTTTGAGAGGGAGAGGAAACCAATTTTTCAGCTATATTAAGGTATATTACTGGAGGCATCAGAAGAGACTCAAGCCTCTCCCTGAAACCACAGTACCATAAACTCCTAAAATCTCCTTGAATCCATCTTTTAAATTACAGTTTTCTTAAAATCAAGTTCACTTTGATGTTGGAGTCAGCAGGTAAATAAAAGAACCATCCTGCAAAATAAACTAAGAAACTCATTCCCCACAGCAAGAAGAGGTTCAGAAGTGAGTACACTCTATTCAATGCGTAGCAGCATCCCAATCTATTCCATCCCCACTTTGTGAAGTGGAAGATAGGTTAATTCTCCTTATCTGTTAAAATAAGCAAAATATACTAGTGTTTTCACATTTTACTTACAATTTTTCTGTATTTTTATTAGAAATTGCTATTATTTTGTGTGTGTGCACATGTGTGCACGCGTGTGTGTTTGTTTTACATGTTTTAAACCTGCAACATAAATTGCAAATCTAAATGGCTACTGGTGAAGGCATTGTGTGGTGGAAAGAAACTAAAACACAAAGCAATTCATTAAAGCAGCTAATAATGGTAATTCAAATTTTGGGTAACAAGGAGGAGAAAGAATAATGCTTTCTCTGACTGCACAGCTACATCCAATTCAAGAAGACGGATAGAGCTTCACAGAATTTATACCCCAAAAAGTAAATTATAATTCCATCTGCATCCTATAATGGAAAAACAACTATTACATGCTAGTAGGAATTTTCCATGTGGAGAAGTTAATGAAATATTCTTGTAATTTTCATTTGGGGTAACTTTTACCAGAAATTATTATTTTGGCAATTTTTCATATATAGTCCCTAGTTGTAATGCTTCAATTTTGAACAAAGTGGCTTTGGATTCTGGCTTTGGACTTAACATTGGTTTAAAATATTAGAAACCCTTTGTTAATATTTTATAAACTGATAGTTATTTCGTATTGCACCTTTTATGATGGCATATGATTTGATGTGTAAGTTACAAACTGTTCTGATTATGTTTAGCAGGAAGAATGTCATATTAAAACATAAAAGTACCTAGTAGTTGTGCAAATCATTTGTTTCCTGAAAATAAAAAAATAACTTTCATCAGATTTCTGAGCTTGTTTTGCCTTAATGCAATTTTGATTCACTGCAGTCATTCACACAAATGGAGGTCTACATGCCTGTTCTTGTTAGTAATTATTTCTCAGTTTTTCTAATACAGAGGCCAGAATAAAAATCTTGGATCAACTTGGAAAAGTGAAACTCTTTTTACTTTTAAAAAAAGTCATTAAAGAAAAAATATTTATAAAGAAGATTGAAACCTGCAATTAAAAAAGAAAGAGAGGAAGATAATTTTCCTAAGTCTGAGTCTAACCCACTTAAATGATAAAATCTGGGAAGATTTAGCAAGTCCTACCTATTTCATACAGTATCATGACATTTTGAACATGACATAAATGCCCATGTTTTATTTCTGTAATGTGAGATTTTTGGTCTACTCTACACCAAGCACAACATATTAGTCTATACAGACATTTTCCAAAAGTTTGTGAATTTTCCAATTATAGTTTGATAGTAAAATATAACTTTACATCAACTCATCTAAAAAGCTGGGAGAATCTGGTGTAATCATAAGAATTGCATAACAATGCTAATATATGAATTTTCTATACTTTTTCACTAGGATTTTGTAATATGGGAAGTCAAGTCATCCTGAAGTCCAGTGACAAAACAGAGGAAGATGGGGCTATGCATAGCCCAAGCCAATCAGAATGAACTCAGACAAAGCAGTCATAATTTCCCCACATTCTCTTCTGAATTTAAAGATTCTTTTGTTACAGTGCAAAAAGTGGGATAATTGTTGAAAACTGAAAAAGTCTTAGCAAAATGCTTCTCAAGAGTGCATTGCCTCTGCTAGTCTGTTTGACAGACCCCAGAGAAGGTTAAGACAAAAGGTGGAAACCAAAATGTGGATACATAATAAAGAGATGAGGCACACTCTCTCTGCATCACGCCTGTAATTATACCATTTCTGCTAAAATTACAGATGCGGCAATTAAAACGTGCATTTTAATTTGGGTTCACAAAAACAATTAGGAACAATGCTGAGGTGTCTCTCCCAGGCAGATCCAAGTGATTTTCACATTATAAAAGAGAGACAATTTCTTTATTTCAAATGTCAAACAACATTATATATAACGTGTGTGTGTGTGTGTGTGTGTGTGTGTGTGTGTGTGTGTAAAACAAAAAAGAGACAAGTGTTCTTCTCTGAAAGAACTGCCTATTAAGTGAAGGTATTTCTTTTTCTGTTTTTCTGTTCGTCTTCTCATTTTGGTCCATCTGCATTGAATTATAACCCAGCTACTTTTAAAACTAAACAGTTGCTATTCTGTTCATTTGATGACAGGTTCACATACAATATTTTACCCAAACCTTTGCAGTAGGACCTAAAAGTTAGCTACCTGGTTTTTGCCAGTCAAGTTGCACAGGAGAAGACAGATTGGGGAAGACTATTTTAGTGTACAATGCTTTTAGGAATCGTAGAAGCTTAATCTAGATGCAGACACACACACCGAAGAGTGTGTTTCTTCATTCTGCACCTTATCTTTCTTCCAATCAGACATGGGTAAGGACTGGATGTAACAGGAGTGTAAAAGTTCAGGACAGCAGCCGCATTTGGCAGGGATCAAAATTTCAGACCTTTGGGACAGGCTGAGGATGGGAGTTATATAAATTTAATAAATTATTATTATTCTTTCATAGTATCTAAAGAACTGTCAAAATTTTCTCCACAAAAATGTAATTGCCCAGCCCAGTTTTGGATGTCAAGTTTGACACCACTCAGATTTATACACACTTCTGAACTAAACCATCGCAGTAATAGATGCAAGAATTATCAAAATGAAATGTATCCCATTGGTGTTCATAATACTCTGGGTTATCCCAACTTCAAACTTGCCAAATAATAATAATGTGCTTTACCACTCATAAATACTGAATGATGTAAAGTTTTTTTTAATGTAAAAAAACAAACATCTAACTCTCAGTTTTCCTTGGCGTATCACTGACTCTTCTAAGGGTGCTGGATTCTGTTGTACACGTGCTAATCCAGGAGGAAACACAAGTTATTGCCTACTAATTTCTGAGATTGCAAAAAGACCTAATTTGATATCCTTTCTTTTTTATCTGTACTTATATTATATATAGTGATCTCCAAGGCAACAGGGGATTGTCAAGAGTGATGAACATTAATTTTCATTAATGTTGGACAAGTGTTATGTTAATTCACTGAATTGTACAAAATATTTAGAAATGAAGCAGTCCTTAAGCCGATGTGATAAATAAATAAATATAATCCAAATAATTTTGTAACAAAATATAAATTATTTTGAAGAAGTTCTAGTCATTCAAGTCAGGATATTAATTGACAACTGATTATTACATTCTTTGACCTGCTTCCTTTCTTAAATAATTCTGTATCAGAAAAGCTAAGGGTCTCTAAGTGTCCAATGTTCAGCATCAACCTATTTCCTAACAGTACAATTAAAACAGTAAACAATAATAGCAATAGCACTTAGACTTAAATACTGCTTCACAATGCTTTATAGTCCTCTTTAAGCAGTTTATGGAGTCAGCATATTGCCCCCAACAATCTGAGTCCTCATTTTATCAATGAAAGGCTGAGTCAACCTTGAATCAGGATCGAACTGTTGGCAGTGAACAGTGAATTAGCCTGCAGTACTGCATTCAAACCACTGCACCACCAAGGCTCTTGATAAACTTAATGATAAAATTAAATATAATGGTATATCCATCTAAAGAAATACCTTTGGATCTGCTTCCCAACATTGGAGCATCAATTCTGCAAAACTTCCAGGACAGCTGCTTGGAATGGTCAGTCTCTGAGATAAAAGAAAGAAAGTAGTGAATAAAATTCAGGGATGTCAAACTGGCGGCCCATGAGTTGGATGCATCGCATGCTGGCCATGCCCAGACCAGCTCCGCAAATGGGAAAAACATCACGAAACACAATGTGGCGAGTTTGACACCTGTGATCCTATGGTTATATTATGGGGAAAAACCTTCCTAAATCTATTACCACTGTAGGGAAAACAATACTGTATAACATTTTTGGAGCGAAAGGTTTTTAGAACTATATTCCTGTACTGTCTACAAGTCTTTTAAAATTATATTATATTTCTCTTGCTTTCCTACCCAGTATAGCTTTCTATATATACTCAATATAGCATGAGGTATGTATAGCTATTTTCCCAAGGTTTTAAAGAATCTAAGTTTCTGAATCACTCCTGAAATATTCTTGTTTACTTTGATTCCTATTAAATCCATATTTCCTTTGTTGGAGCACATTAAATACTTATACATACGTCTTAATTGGTTATTTTCTACACTGCTTTGAAAACGAATGAGATGGTGTGCTTTGGACTATACAGCACAAGCCAAAGTGTGTCTCTGCTATTCAAAAAAACACCCTGCAGTTTTTCATGCCTCCACATATACCTGAAAAAAAGATGCAGATGCTTTGAGGGTACAATGAGTCAGCTCCTTAAAGTAGCAGCATCTTTAAATGGTTTCTGCAAAGACTGAAAACAGCAGCCCGCTTTAATGAAGAATAGTAAGATGCCATGTTCACATAAGTTCCAAAGAGCTTCTCTGAATCATTTTCAAAGAATGCATAGCCCTATTCATTATTTAAAACAAGTGTTAAATGATGTTAAGAGGTCTTGTGATCTACATCCTACTTAAAATAATCATTCAAATTTAAATATGTATAGTAATTATCATGTCAAGTTAACCATAAAGCATTCTATCATTTTAATGATGAATTAATGTCATAAAAATCCAGTTTATACTGGCCAACAGAATATAAGATTAGGAAAGACTATGATGAAAAAAAAGGCAAGTACTAACCAAAAAATGGATGATAAATAACAAAATAACAGAATCTGTTTATTGGAGATAAATCCCCAACTCCCTATCAGAATCTTAAACAGCCTGCTGTAAAAAAAGTATTTATGTGACATATTTTATCATTCATACTTCAAAAAAATTCAGAAAAACTTTTAATATTTTGAAGATGCTAGACATCTTATTAAAAGTAAACATTTAAATCTAAAACATTTAACAGTACTTATCTATTTACTCAATTTCTATTGGAGTAAGGAGAAATGCAACTTGCTGTTTAAAACTAAACCTTAACAGGAATATATTCGTGTGTTAATTACAGTTTTCTGATAACAAGAATATCTGCATATTTGTTACTATGCTATTGATAATAAAGGAAATGCCACGATAAAAAGAATAATGGTATCGCTCCTGCTGATAGAAAAAGATAACTGTTAATATCCTCATCTATAGCAAGACAGGAAAAATTACAGCTAATTCTGTGGATTAACGGATATAATTATAAAAAGTAATTATATCTGAGTTTCTCACAACTCTGCTTAGTGGTTAAAATGACACTTCAAATAGGCACACAGAGTAAGTTAAATAAAATATATCACTCTATGAGTATATATATTAGGACTTGCAAAACCTTATAGCTGTTGTGCTCCAAACAGGTGTTAGTTTAAAAAACAAAACCAAGATGATTTGCTAAGAAAATGAAAAACAGGAAAGAAGAAATGTAAACAGTAGTCATGTAATCTGATTAGAAATCCTTAAATCATGAATATTATGAATGCAAAGAACATACATATCAGAAGTTAAATCTTTTGGCATAAACAAAGTAGCATTGACACTCAAGTGTTTTTGATACTCAAGTAGGTCATTTCCCTAAAAATATACCTGACAATCTAGCCATGGCATTTGTCTCTCACCCTCATAGTTCCAGGGCTGGAAAATGAGTTATTAAACTCATTGCTTACATATATCTTGCTGGAATAGAATGTTATTTGTCGGCTAGACCCTCAAGACAGTCATATTCTAATAAAAGTAGCATGTTTTAATAATGTGATATTAATTTTATTTGATATTAAATAAAATCTCCTTTAACAGAATTTATATCTCTAATAAAGAACATGAGATTATCAAGGAAACAATAATAAAAGATATAAGCGTGGTATAGGAGATGTAATTCTCTACTCAGGAATAACTCTTACCCAGTACTATACTGTGCAACTTAAATATGAGTAGCACCTGCAAACGTAAATATGAGTAGCACCTGCAAAATAAGTCTCTCAGTGATCTGCGATTTAAAAGCTAGTATAATTTAAATGGACACATACGGAATCAAAACTATTTGTTCAAATCTCTGACTATGAATTTCATCTGGACTCTATGTCTTTGACAGAATAGAGGTCTCTATAGACAGTCTTACGTATCTTTCAGATTCTTCTGCACTTTTTTGGAATAAGGGTTTACTTCCATTGTCTTTAAGTATCTCATGGGTTACATCTGCACTAAGTTTCCAAAGAATAGAATTCTCCCAAGGACTAAATATGAGATTCATTGTTTTTCCTTACAGTGTAAATTCAATGCAATTATTATAAGGTGGTGGAGTCAATATGTCATGTTATAAGTCATGTTTTAGGCCCATTAAATCTGTGGGACAAGTTAATTATACTGAATTTAGGTCCCATTGATTTCAATGGGGGATTAAAGCATGATTAACTTACTTAGAATTGAACACATATTTTGAAGAGTGACAATTCACTGGGAGGCTAGTGCCTCAGACATTCAACCACTTTATTAGGGAATATTTTAAGGTCACAAAGAATATATACCGTAGATATTTCATTTTTTTGCAAGAGGAAAAACTGAAATCTTTTTTTAAAAAGCATATACAATATAATAACTTTTTGCTATGATACTATTTCTATATTTACTGTATTATTCTACTGAACCTATGAGCACTTCAATCGTAGTCACTACTATTCCTCTTAATGTTTTTGACTTTTTCAAAAAATTGATGACCAACTAATATGCTTAATTTGGGTTGGATTGTACCCAGTTTAAGGAAACTAACATGAAGTGGCAGAACTGACCTAGTATTTATACATTTGTTACATACCAAAATCGTGTATCCAACTATAAGATCAGAGCATTGATCTGGATGGAGAAGTTCCTTACTTAATGCTTGTCTGCTGGATGGGATGAGGCTATTTTGATGAAATCGAATAAAACTTTCCTCACGTTTAAAAAATAAAAATGATACATGCTACATCTTATTATTTCAAGATTAAATTTGTAAGAATCAGATATAAATTTAGAATGAGTGACAGAACACCCAAACTAAATTGGTTATTCCACTTTGATTGACAGTCATCACAGGCCTTCTATACTTCGGAAAGAATATTTAAAAGTGAGAATGTCATGTTTTTCATTAATTCCTTCCTGTTTTTTTAAACATGATAATTAAATCTATTATATGTAAAGGTTTTAACAATATTTTAGGGAGCCAGCAATAAAACAAAGAAACCAAGAAGTCATATTACAGAAATTGCCTAAGTTATTTTATAATGATACCCAACCTTCCAGCCAACTTAGACAGATGAGGAATCCTAAATGTTGTCTGTATGCAATAAAGCCGCCACGCTACATTTCTTCTTTAAAACGAAACTTCTTGTTCTTTGATACTAAAGAGACCATGTGTTCAAATATGCACTCCCATGTTCAACTATCTAAAAGCCTCAATTTGTAGCCGGAAGAAAAGCAACACTGGGGACACGTACAAAGGGTATTTACGCCACTGAAGTCCTTTTGAAGTGGAAAGACACGGCATGAGGAGGCTTGCAACTATGGCATAGCCTTACCAGTTCCAGTGAGGAGCTCATCTTCAATGGACTGAGGAACGTGGGTGGCAAAACTGTAATTTTCTTCTTTTTAAACTATTTTTATCTTCTTTTATTTTTGAAATCCTCATCTAAGTGGCAGTTTCTTGTATTATAGTGACTCCTGCTGGGAGAGTTAAGTTGAAGTAGCTGAAGGTCTCTTACAGATAGATCAACTCCTGGCCAGTATAAAGATGTCCTAAATGCAGGAGATGGAGTTAAACTGTTCTCCTACCTTGGACGCAATGGTTTCTTTCATCCCTAAGAACAAACCCACAGGTTTTACAATTGAGACTGAGAAGCTAGTACAGTACTTGTATAATTTTTGATCTACAGCATCACGACATGAAGCTGCAACAATTAGATGTAAAGGGTCCATTCATGAGGAATAACATCACTTTGACCCTTTGTGTTAGCTCCTACTGCTAATCTTTCCATACGCGTGAACTTACTTTCAATTTGAGGAAGATGAAAAAGTCTTTTGCAAAACCCAACACTGTTTTCTGATCTATGTACCTGAATGTAGAAACGTAGTCTTACCTCGTTTTTTTCCACTACAAGCCAAGCTACTTGTAATCCTTCCAAGCCTTTAAAGGGGACTTCCCTTGTTAGCATCTCCCAGAGAACCTGGAATGGAAAGAAAAAGAAAAAGGATTTTTTATTACTGTATTTTGTATTTTAAATATATTATTAAACCTTGATACACTGTGATCTGTATCCAATTACTAGGCAATCATAGCCCATTAGCAGAAACTTGGATATATGTTTGTGCTTAAGAGAGTTATGCCAAGTCAACATTGAATATTTCTTATTTTTAATAATGATCCCTTATTTAACAAATACTGAGAGAGAACCAGGGACTAGATTTTGTGATTGTCCTTTTGTAACTCCAATGTTTGATGGTTGAGATAGTCAAAGAAATAGATTTCTTGTTTTCAACTAGAAATACTAGAAAATGTTTCTGGAATGTACTCTGACTTGTACTTTAAACTAGAGACCTTGGGTTTGTTTTTTCTGGAGGTAAGCTTAACATTTAAAAAATACTTACTATAGCAAACAGATTTGTAAGCAACAAAATAACTTCCATCTTCCAAATATTTCAAAATACCAACTTTATAGAAATATTTTATACTTAATTATATTTCATACTTAGCCAAATAACAGCCATATAAATTTACTTTACAGTATAGTACGGTATGACCTCAGCTAATTTTATTTGGTTGATATTTCACCATTATAACAAAAGATAATACAACTGGTTATCTCAAAGAGAGCAATAATCTCTTTTTTCCAGGCAAGTAGTCATATTTACAAAAGTAATTGCCTCTCTTGACTACACAAGGTAGACATATTTCTGTTGATCTGTGTTGGAAAATGTATTATTTAGCTAAAGTAAATATTTATATTTTTTATTTGATATTGATTGATATCCTATTGATATTTTTAACAAAATAATGACCTGGCTATGAATTCCAGAGATCAATATTCTCTACTAAGTATTTAAAATTCCTAACTTGTGGTTTAGTTGGGTCAATTACTTTTTAAAAAGATAATTAATAACTTATTGCCAGATATTGTTGTCCATTTATATGATGGGGGGAACCCTTGATGTTGAGGCAGGTTTTCCATCACAGGAGGTACCACAGCATCTTAGGAGTTAAATAGACCTCATTAAGTCATAAAACTTCACACAACAATTCTTTAAAACAGGATACAGTAGTCCCTGTCTCCATTGTTATGTCCTCAACATAATATTTTTAAGTAATAAACTTTTATAAAGTTTATCACTTAAAAACATTATGCTGAGAACATAACAATGGAGACAGGAACTACTGTATCATACTTTAAAGAATTGTTGTGTAAAGTAAAAGGAAACAAAAAAATTCTTCTGTATTGTGATTATCTGGCCAGGCTGAGGAAGGACATTTCTCTTCATCAGCTTTATCCATTTTCTTCTGTCACACACATACAAAAATGTCCAGATTGACCAAGTGAGTTTACGTGTAACTATTATTTATCTCTTAGGTTTAGATATATATCCCACCTTGATTTTATACAGGTAACTCACAGCTACCTATTTTGCTGTTATGGGACGGAGAGAGCAGTTTTATAGTTATACAAATAATAATATGGGAATGTAATTGCAGTAGGACCATTATATCATTTCTGAAAGGGACAGCTATGATAGATCAAATAATGAAAACTATAGGTATCAAGTTACAAACTTGCTTCAACTTCAGCCATAGTAAAAAGTCATTTTTAAAAATCTCTATATGGTTCACAAGGATATGTTTCTCAGAATTTTTGCTCAGCATAGCTGGAATGTCCCAGACCTTACTGTCACTTTCAATCATAGCTGCTAACTATAATTCATTAAGAAATATAGAAATTTTGCACAACTAAACAATAAACAAGCCTAACACTTGGGTTTAAAAGAAGTGCGCCCAATTAAATATGTTTTCATCCCAAGAGACATATGTACATTATTACTCAGTGTCATGATACATTTTCAATTGCTTTTATCTCCAAACTTGAAGCCTGCTATGTTAAACATATGCTGCACACATTATATTTATTTATTAAATGTATTGGTCGCCCAACTCCAATGTATTCTGGAAAATATATATGTTGGTGGAAATTTTACTGGGCTTACATTTGAACTGTATAATTCTCAGATCAGGTAAAAGACCATGTTACCTTCCTCCTCCTATAAAGTTCCATGTCTAGGACATGTCTAAAACAGTAAGTTAGATGGTATTAAACATTATTTGAGGAGGCAAACAGATATTTATAATTAGATAGATTATATATCTTAAATCTGAATTCAGTTTTGGGTCATTTTCATATAACAAAAGATTCTGACTGAAAGCATGTTTACTTTTTAAAACTTGATTTATTATGGGAGACTGTGGCTTACTTCCACATAAAGGGATATGGAACTTGAGACACTCTATTCCAGCTT
Organism: Hydrophis major; assembly: GCA_033807585.1. Classification (NCBI taxonomy): domain Eukaryota; kingdom Metazoa; phylum Chordata; class Lepidosauria; order Squamata; family Elapidae; genus Hydrophis; species Hydrophis major. Next base: position 189,830,317 of record CM066328.1, on the reverse strand, counting down.
CATGAAATAATTTGTAAAGGCCGGAAAATTATAAATGGGTACAACAATTGCCTTTTCTCATGTTCTTATGACTTCTACATAAAAGACAAGTTCAACTTGACCAAGAAAGCCTGGACTTTTAGGTGGACATCATATTGCAGTGTAAAAATGCTTCATTGTACATTGTAAGCAATGTAATAGTTTAATGAATACAATCCATTCTGGCAGAAAAAAATAATAAATAAAAGAAATGCTACGGATTCTGCCAACAGAACAGTATTTCTCAACATCTTCGTGGCTTACATTTGAAAAAGATTCTGCTCTTTGTTATCACAATTTCAGCTGTGTTTCAAATGATGAAAAACAGATGTCTGTGCAGCACAAAAGCCATTTGTTAGCGCTCTAGATTGTATTACTTGACCATTCAAAACTTTTATTTATGGATGAGATTGTTTTAAATCAAAAAGTGCCACATTTTTCATGGATTCATTATCTCTGGAACACATTGTTAGTCTGTTTGATTAGAAGTTGAAAGCCTACAGGATAAAAAAAAATCTTGATAGAAATCAACAGTGAGGAGAATCAATACTAATGCACTTAAGTTTACTTGAACAGATTTCTAGGGTAGAATTTAAAATGTGCAGAAGTAAAAACACACGTCTGACAGGGCTTTCTCCTCCTAAATTCCCTCTGAATCTACCCTCCCCTTCTAAAAATTGTGCTTTAGAATAAACAGATTTTGAGATCGCACAAAGGACTGGGAATTCGCTCTTTTTTGTCCCATTGAGAGTAACAAGGGAATGATTTAATTAGATTATTATTTATCTATAAACATTTAACTCTGAGCCAAACTGCAATTATTTCCAAATTTCATTCTCTCCCTAAATGTTTCAAACTCTTTTCACTATTTAAGATGCAGAACACCAAGCTGGGGGGAAAAAGATATTATAGGCTTTAAAATTGTGTGTATGCGCCTGAAACATACAACTGTTACTCAACTCCTTTCTTTTAATCCTGGTGTGTCCAACCTGAGGCACATGTGTCCTTGGACAGCTAGTAATGCCACCCAAAAGATTTTAAACATTTAACATTATTTATATATAGAAATACATTAACTATACTATACATTTTATATATGGACCAAGACAATTCCTCTTCACTCAATGCAGTCCAGGCAAGTCTAAAGGTTGGACATGCCTGCTTTAACCAGTGATCACTATTTTATCCATAAGCCAATTTCTGAACTACTTCCTTTTAGTGAAGTTAACTTTTCCCCCCAAAAATTGCAAGCTGCAATTCTCGATATGCTTGTCTGGCAGTGAACCCATTAAATGTCCTTTAGTTTTCTTCTAAATAGATTTAGAGGTTTGACTGACTGTAAGTAGGCAACAATTAGTTCTCCTTGAAATCAGAAAAACTCAAGTTCTTCTTAAGTGCTTTTAACACTGATTTTTAATTAATTAATTAACTAGTTAATATTAATTAGCTAGTTAATATAAATTTCATGAGCAATTGTAAAAATGTTTTTAAAGAAACAAGGTACCACAAAATTAGAGAATGATGAAATCCAAAAAAAATATGTGTGGGTGGGTGATACATAAAACCCAATGAGTACCTCAGAAATAGAACTTGTTTTTTGTGCTTTCATATGTGTATGGACCATGAACATGAATTATATCCAGTTGTTTAAAGACCAATTTATATAAGATATTCAGAAGCATGGACAGAAATATGTTTACTCACCACACCATATGAATATGTATCACATGTTTCTGATATTGGGAGACTCTGTATTACTTCTGGAGCCATCCAAGGAAAAGTACCAACCAGAGACATGTGTGTTGTATGGGAATGAAATCTTGAAGCCCCAAAATCACAAATCTGGGGGAGAAAATAGTGTTTAAAAAAGAAACACAGCATGCCCAATTCAGCATAACAAATATTTTTTTATAAAAAGACTGAAATATTCCTACCTTCAATACTCCATCACCAGCTATAACAACTGAATTTTTTTTTAAAAAAAGAGAAAAGTATATTAATACTATGAAGGCATAGGCATTTCTTTAGAAAAAAACCTCCATATATTATAGGTTTATAGATACAGACAGGACCAATTAAATTCTCTGGCTGACATAAATCAAAAACCAGATGACTTTGTTATTGACTTGATTCTCTCTATGCAGAATCATGGCAGATAAATCACCAATAATGTCAAGTTAATGAGTTACAGCAATAGAGCTGAAAAATGTATTATTAACAATCACTGGGAAATAATTTAAAATTAAAGTCACGATTTATAATTCAGTCACATATATCTTTAAAATATGCAAAAAAGAATATCAGAGACAATTGTAAAATTTCCCAATCTTTTGAAACGAAAGGAACAAAAATACTAAAGGAAGTTCCCTTATCAGTGAGAATGAAGGCATATAAATGTAATAAATAAATCAGTATGAAAATAAAGGGGTTTAGAAAAAACTGAAATTTATGTAATAGTTATTTTTAGCACATTTAGCCAGTATAAAGATGATATGATATATGACATACAGTATACAGTATATGGTGTGTGTGTGTGTGTGTGTATTTGTTTTCTGAGGTTTTTGCAGGTATTTGTATGTGGATCTTTGGTTATCTGGGTTTTCTCCCGCGTAAAATTGGAAGTAATTTACTCCGAGAAGCACAAAGCCGAAGACACAAGCCTGAAGATGATGAATGAGACTTCATCGAAACATCACCTAGATACTTCCAATTTTACGTGGGAGAAAACCCGAATAACCAAAGATCCACAAACACACACACACACACACACAGGTCTAGGTATATTCAGGTCTTTTCCCGTGTAAGATTAAGAGTATCTTGGCAACGTTTTGGCGAGGTCCCACTGGCCATCCTCAGGCTGGTGCTTTCGGCTTCGTGCCAGCTGGCATGAAGCCGAAAGCACCAGCCTGAGGATGGCCAGTGGGACCTCGCCGAAACATTGCAAAGATACTCTTAATCTTACATGGGAAAAGACCCGAACACACTTCGACCTACATACCTGTACCCATGAAAATCTATGAAAAATATATATATACTTAAGTTTTCGCGGATACTTACATGTATGGCATTCAGCTTTGTTCGGGTATTTTCCCATGTCATAGTAGTGGTGCTTTTAAAGTTGTAGCAATGTTTCAGCAGAATCTCATCTGCCATCATCAGGCTTCTATATAGTGTTCGTCTGTGAGTTAGACTTTTACAGTGGTTTCAGATTTAAATTTGGGGCAGCCTATTGCTGTGACAGAATGGTTTTTTCTTCATCCTGATTGGTTGAGAGTCTTGGTCTGTGTTTATTGGTCTTGGAGTTTGCTGTGTTCTGCTTCTAATATCTTCTGTCAGTTTTTTTGGCTCTTTTTATATCTTGATTGGCCGGCAACATTGTGTTACTTTATTGGAGGCCTTTAGTGCAGCTTGGCTTCGGGTAAATGGACGGCTATCATTAGTTAGGAAGCTGGGTTTCATCTGGGTGCCTGGTTGGGGTGTGTTTGAGCTGGAGGTATCAGGGGGGATCTGTTTGTGCCCAGGTGTTTGTCTGGCTTGTGGTGTGGAGATTTTTTTGTTTGTGAGTGCAGGCTTCCAAATGATTGACAGCCTGGTGGAATCATCTCTTTTGTTCATGCTTTCTGGTCTTTTTTCAATCTCTATGGCTTCTCTGGTGATTCTGTGGCTGGGATTTTCTATGGTGGCTAGGGTTTTGGTGCCATTGAAGTTGATGTTATGACCTGTGGCTTCTATGTGTTGGACTAGTGAGGAAGTGTGTTCCAGCTTTTTGACTGCATTTTTGTGTTCATCCAGGCGGGTCCTTATTCTTCTATTGGTCTGTCCAATGTATGTGGCCAGGCATGATGCACAGGGGACTTCATATATGCCTTGGTTTTCCAAGTCAATTTTGTCTTTGGGGTTCCTGAGGATGGCTGCTATTTTTCTGTCTGTTTTGAAGGCAGTCTTGAGGTGGTGTCTGTATAGAATCTTACTAATTTTGTCTGTAGTGCCTCTTATGTAGGGCAGGACAGCTGTTCCATGGGTCTGTTCATCTTCTGGGTCTCTATTATGTCTCAGTGTGTTTTTGTGGATCAAGTTGGTGATTTTGCGTTTGTGGAAGCCGTTGGCTGTCAATATTTTAGTCAGGGTGCATAGTTCAGTCTTATTGTGTGTCTTGTCTGCCAGGCGTTTGGTTCTAGAAATTAGTGTTTTAGCCACGGAGTTTATCTGTGCTGGGTGGTGGTGGGATTGGGCGTTGAGGTAGCGGTTGGTGTGTTTTCTTCTGGTATATGGTGTGTCCTAGTGTGCCATCTGTTTTTTTTTGTAGATTAGTACATCTAGGAATGGTAGTTGTTTGTTTGTTTCTGTTTCCATGGTGAACTTGATTTACCCGAAGCCAAGCTGCACTAAAGGCCTCCAATAAAGTAACATAATGTTGCCAGCCAATCAAGATACAAAAAGAGCCAAAAAAACAGACAGAAGATATTAGAAGCAGAACACAGCAAACTCCAAGACCAATAAACACACACCAAGACTCTCAACCAATCAGGATGAAGAAAAAACCATTCTGTCACAGCAATAGGCTGCCCCAAATTTAAATCTGAAACCACGGTAAAAGTCTAACTCACAGACAAACACTATACAGAAGCCTGATGATGGCAAATGAGATTGTGCTGAAACGTTGCTACAACTTTAAAAGCACCACTACTATGACGTGGGAAAATACCCGAACAAAGCTGAATGCCATACATACATACATACATACATACATATATATATATATATATATATATATATATATATATATATATATATATATATATATGATATTATTTCCTGATTTCTCAATAGAAGTATATTTGGTGTATAGTAGGAATGTCAAACTCATGTCATCATGGCAGTGTCACGTGATGTATCAGGAGTTTTCCCCCTTGCCTAAACCGGATGTGGGTGTGGCCAGTGCATAACACATCTGGCCTCTGGGCCAGGAGTGACAGGCCTGGTGTATATTTACAAAAATATGATTTCTTCAGGCAATAATTTTGAATTTCATTAAATACTGGTTTAAAACATTTTAAATGTTTCCTGAAATGAAACTAAAATGTGCCAATGGCTAAGGAACTCTTTTTTTTTCCTACTTAGATTAAGCAGGCAGGTCAAACATGACCCTGAAAAGAGAAGAAACATTCCAAATTGTAATCTAGATTCTGCCTATCACCACCACCATATCGAACAGATACTAAAATTCTTTCACTACTTAAGCTATTTTTTTATTCTGTACATTTCTAAATTTAGGCCAATTTCTTTCACTATTATCCATTTTATATGCCATTTAAAAAGTAAAACTACTAGAAAATATTTCAGAATTCTTTTTAATTTTTCTAATAGGGAAAGGGAAATGAAGAAAGACATAATTTTTATCTGAGCTTTCTCTAATCGCAAGGTTATAGGAGGAATAGTTGAACCCAATCAGAAATAATCAAGCAATTGGAATATCATCTTGCATGCAAAATCTCAAATGAGTAGGAGTTTTTAATTTTTTTTTAAAAAATGAGAATGCCGAAATGAAAATATCAGATTTAACTCTCAATCAGCAATATTCAATGCATACTAATTTGATACAACGGCTACTGTACCCTGGCCTTGATACTGTAGGCAGGACATGTTCTTTAAAATCCCGTGCACTACTATTATATTACTATATTACACCTATCAAAATGATTTGTGCACTGAATTCTGCTCTTTTCAGTACCAACTCTAAAACATTATGTTTGCAGGAAAAATAAACAAAGTTGTAAATTTATGCTGAGTTACCATTCCGTGACTTCAGATCTCTATGGATTACTTTGACTGGAGCTTCCATATGCAAATAATGCATTCCTAAAAATAGGAAAACGGAAAAAAAGAGTTTATAAAATTATTTTGCTACATTGGGACCAGCAAACATTAGTTGACATCTGTGGGTATAAGCACATCCTGTGCTTTTTATTGAGTATTGAAAAGTATTCAGCCCTTTTTGTCAATGGCCAGGCTGCTGAAGTACTCAAGTGTGGTTCTCACTGCATATATCACCAGGTTGACTTCCCACTGTGTGCTGCAGTTTCTGTATCTGAATCAGGAATGGGGATTCTACCAGTTCGCACCTATTCGCTAGAACCGGTTGTTAACATTCTAAGCAGTACGGAGAACCGGTTGTTAGAGAAAATTACTGGCCTAATCCTGTAAGGAAGGCAGGAAGGAAACATTCTGGTGTTGCAGAAACTACCTCTCCGTTAACCTTTATTACATTCTTGGCAGGACTAGACTTCCTGTCTCTGGAACTTCTTAAGAGTGTTTTTCCCTCCTTTGCTGGTACTTTGCTTGTGTGGAGTGACCATTCAAAGTTACAATGGCACTGAAAAAAGTGACTTATGACCATTTTTCACACTTACGACTGTTGCAACATCTTCACAGTCATGAGAGGCCAGGCGAGGAGATGCGTGCCTCGATGTGAGTGATATTGAATTGGCCACACTCAGCCAATATCATGACCACCAAGCCACGCCCACCACCTAAGCCAGGCCCACAGAACCGGTTGTTAAAAATTTTGAATCCCACCCCTGATCTGAATGTACATTATTAGAAATGTTAAACTTCCTAGGCATATCATTGTGTGTGTGTTTATGTGTGAGTAAGAGAGACAGAGACAGAAAGAGAAAGAGAGAGACAGAGAGAGACACACAGACAGAGAGAGAGAGAGACAAAGACACAGATAGAGAGAGAGAGAGAGAATGGAGTTTTCAATGAGCTGGAAGCCAGCATACATCCTCATACAATTACTATTGTACCTGAACTATGAGATGAATGGCAAATAAATTTGATGAACACATAGATAAATACATACATATTCCTCTATGCTGAGAACAATCTGCCTTTGAGAAATATTCCTCTGACTTCTAGAATGAGCACCCCAAGAGATGATTGTCTCCCTCTCTGATGGCATTCTGGAGGACCTTAAGGACCTGGCCAGTCTCCCAGGTTTTAACTAGGGCAATTGGAGCCACTTGTAAGGTGTATGCATGTTCCTGTTGGCTACAATTACCATCTTGTTCATCTTTTAAAATTGGGATTATATATTGTTATTTGACTTTATTCTGTTTACCACCCATAGCTGAACTGAGCTGGGCAGTGTCCAAGTTAAGTAAATCACCATCCTCATTACCATCATCATCCACACACCACAAAGTATAACTAACTTATAATGTAAACTGAATGCAAACTATAAAAATGTGAGCACTGGAAAAGTATTTCGTTTTTTTTGTCTGCATGAAAAAAAACAAACCCACATGGGTTTTAAACACATAGGCAAAACTTGACATAGGAAAAATTGATTTTTTTTAATTGGGAGAAAGATTGCTAAAGTTAGGTATCTGGAATTAAGATCTAATAACTAATCTGAATCTAAGTATAGAATACTTTCACTGAATTGTTATTTGTATTTCGTATGTTTTGACTAGAAGTATGATCAAGCTTCTTGATATACAAGATATATACCTTGTTCATCGGTATTAGTATTTCTTGTGTCTGTAGTGGGATTAAAACATTCACTTGCCTTCTACATATGAGGCATTTTTTAAAGATACATATACATAATTGAAATACTCTAGTAACACCGAAAACTTCTAAAAATTGAATCCTTTGGACTCATAAGTCCAAGTGTTGTTTTAAGTTTCCACAAACTCATAAAAAGCATTTACTTGAAATGCATTCTCACCAGTATGGATGCAAATTATTTTTATTAGAATTCCCAATCTCAACATTTCCTTTTTTGCATGCATAACATTTCCACCTTAGACTTTCTCAAGCAAGTCTGTGTGCATACTCATACACACCTAGAAAGTATTACAGTGAGGAAGCCTGTTGTTAAGAGATCATTGAACACAAGAATGCCATGACTAGGGAAAATCATACAGGGACATACATACAAATATGGATTAAAAAAGCAGCTTCAGGGAAATAGTAGCTAGAGAAATGTGTCTGCAGGGGGGAAAAACCTAATTTTCTTTGCCTGACATCATCCACATCTAAATACTAAGCAACTTCTTGAAATCAGTATCAAAATGTCAAGAAATCCTTTTACACTTGGATATGAATTGTATGGTCAATTCTTACACCAAAACAAAGTAGAAAATCTGCATACATTTCATGTACTTTCTATCTGCATAATTTTGACACTGACTTTTAAAACAACAGAGGAGATATGAAAACTCATGTTTATTTATTTATTCTCTAAATAAGGCAATCACTATTAAACAGAATAATCTTATATATACAATTATAGGTACATTATTAGTTCATGAAATAGACACACACTGGAATGTTTGATCTGTTCTAAACAATGTTTAGAAATAACTGTTTCTCCTACTTTAGTTGCCCCCTGCTCCTACTGCCTCTTATTCTCACAAAATAAACTAATACAGATGCCAAGTATTCCCAAATTCTCTCTAAACTTACATTCTTGAAGAAAGCTTATGGTATCTAGGAGATTCTCAGTCATCCAGGTCATGGTTGCCCTAAAGGTGGTTTCTTTCAAAAAGCAACTGGAATTTCTTGTTTTGCTTGAAAACATTTCGCTTCTCATTCAAGAAGCTTCTTCATGTTCACTGAACTGAAATGAAACATCTTCAAGCAAGACAAGAAATTCCAGTTGCCTTTTGAAAGAAAGCACCTTTGGAAAGCTAATTAGTAAGTCAAATAGGTTTTGGAAGATTTCATAGGATGGATAATTAAAGGAACTATCTTTAGGCACTATGAGTAATTCAGATTAATGATTAAGAATAGATATTAACTCAATAGGAAATGGAACTAGCGCGGAGCTCTAATCTTTTATGAATTATTGTCCTTGCTCTGTCAGTGAATTTCACTTACCTTTAGCTATGTCCATTGACCAGGTCATTATATGATCCATATCCATTTCTTCACTTCTGTTGCTATTAATATAGTCATACAACGACCCAGCGGAAGCATATTCTGTTACAAAACAGCAAAAATACACTTAAATTGGCACATAAATGGATGCACAATACTTAGCCATCTTTGATTTTAAAAATTAGCAAATTTGATATTACCTACAATATCAAGTTGCTATAACAATTTGTCTGAACAATGTATAATCCAAATACATTAACTTTAAGAAAGTACAATATGATCGACGAATGAAAGTTTGTGAGGATTGTTTTGGGTTTTTGAGTAAATATTAACTTTTTGTGTGTCACTTTCATCTGTCATCTTGTAGAAAGGATTTGTCACTGACAACTTCTGGATTATTGTTGTTTTCTTTCCAGTCTAACCTAAGAGAAAATGACAGACTCAAAGTCATCCAGCTGGCTTCAGTGTCTAAAGGAAGTCTAGAAACCTGGATCTATCCACTTCTAGCCCAGCATCTTAACTATTACACCATTCTGGTTCTCAAATATTAGGCAAATTATTTTAATACAGAGATAATAAATATGAGAATAAAACATACAAAAATAAGATTTTTTTATTCTGATGGGATTGATATAAAGAATTTTAAGATAATATATTTATATAAACACATAAATGAAATAACATTTAAATATATATTAAATGAACACATCGATACAAATACCTCATTAAACAGCAAATGAACTAGCCAGCAAAAATTAAGAGGCTACATAATCTCTTCCTAACATTATGAAATGGATATAAAGATGACTACACATATTTCTCATGGGTTACAAAATGCATTGTAACATTCTGGGTCAGATTGTGTGTGCCCTGAAAATAATTCCAATCCCATTAAATGTAAAGAAATTCATAAATAAATTTGATGAAACTAATCTAAATCATAATTATGCAGCCTATAGTTTTGCCCTGCATGTTATTAAAAGACGGGTGGCATCAGGGATGGGATCCGAACGGTATAACTACCAATTCTGTTGTTCTGTGTTGCGCACGTGCGAGTCGCACGAGTGCAATTTACGACTTGCTGAGCTGCCCGGACAGCTAAGCAGCACTGCATGCAAGTGCGCAGCAGTTGGAAAAGCCCTTGTTTCCTGCTTTTTCAACCGCAGCTGTATCGCGCAAAGCAGTTGTGATTGAAAACGCAGGAAATAAAGGTCAGGTAAGAGCCCTGGCAGGCAGGCAGGCCAAAACAGCAGCAAACACAGATCCGGTTTTGTGGATGCTCTTTATTTGCTGTTCTTCAGAGCAACCGGTTCTACAGAAGTGGACAGAATGGGTAGAATCCCACCCCTGGGTGGCATGAATCATACACAGAGACACTATTCTTGATAATTTTGGGAACAACAATCAGAGATTACATCATCCTCATTTGCATGCATGTACCCGTTTCAACTAGTGGGTAAGGCACCAGGATAGAAAAGGGGAGACTGATTTCAAGCCCTGCCTTTGGCATGAAAGCCAGCTGAGTGAACAAAATGATATTAGCAAAAATATCTTGCATTAACCTATACATTATTTATTATTCTATAATCTATTATTTATTGATTGCTTATTGTATCCTATGACTATCATTAAATGTTGTACCTTATGATTCTCGACTCTTGATGAATGTATCTTTTCTTTTATGTATACTGAAAGTATTTACACCAAGACAAATTCCTTGTGTGTCCAATCACACTTGGTCAATGAAGAATTCTATTCCATTCTATTCTACAACTAAAATGTATTGAAATGAACAAACACAAGACAAAAACTTTTCAGTGTGACAAAAGGATGGTGTGAAGCAAATCCCTGAATTTGCTATATTAACTACAGTTAAGTTCATTTCATTTTATGAAAGTGTACTTTCATTTACACTTTTATCCAAAAATCAACCATTTGGCCTGGGGGGGAGGGGGCGGGAATCCTTAGTTAAAAGAAATTTGCATCTGCTTTAAATGTACTGACCTTAGCAAATCCTTCAGGTTATCAAATAAGAGGGAGGCCTTGGAAATACTATGTTTCTTCAAGATAGACAGATAGCCTTTAAGTCAATGTTGATTCTAAGTGTAACTGCCTTAGCAAAATTTTCAAAGTGGTTTACCATAATCTTTTCCCCAGGTCTAGAGAGGCAAGGTTCCCACAAGCTTAATTCATGCCAAAGGCAGGACTAGAACTCCCACTCTCCTGGTTTCTAGCATGGTGCCTTAGCCACTACACCAAAACGGCTCTTATGTTACATAACTTACTTGGAAATAAAAATTCTAGCCAGGCAAACATTTAGAATACAACAATAAGCACATTTAAATATGTGAAATATATTCATATTAATATCTCAACACAGAGAGATGCATGATCTGAAACAGAATCTTATATAGAATATACTGTATAGGTTGCGTTGTTGTGGCCAAGCAATACCAATCACTGGTACTTTCTAATCAGAGAAGACTAGCAGAACCAAGAATGGGAGGATGCATGACAGAAGAAGAAAAAGAAGACTTAAAATATTTTTGCCTCCCACCAACATTGCTATTTAATCAAAAACAGAGTTTCTAACTGCTTCATAAAGGCTAAAGTATATGGAGGTTGGAAGAGCTCAGGTTTTTTTAATGGTTCCCACAATAGGAAAGCTGATAGATCCTGCCAGGCTCAGGTCCATTTGTAAGTCTAGTCTGTTGACAGAAGAAGTGAGATTGAAGTATGTTTTCAGTTCATGAGAATAGCTCACTTGGCCATATCTCTAATAGGCAGGGGTGGGATTCAAATTTTCTAACAACCAGTTCTGTGGGCATGGCTTAGTTGGTGGGTGTGGCTTGGTGGTCATGTTATTGGCTGGGTGTGGTCAACTCAATATCACTCACATTGAGGCACGCATCTCCTCGCCTGGTGTCATGCCCCTGGTGGAGTCTGACTCTGAGGAAGAGGAGGAACAGCCAACAGGGAGTGGGAGTGTGGCTCCAGAGGTGGTGGAGGAGGCTGGGGAAGGGCAGAGGCCGGCTGAGCAGTCAGAGGAGGATCCAGACCCATCCCCTATTCATCCTAGGTCACAAAGTGAGGAGAGGATCAGGGAAAAGCGAGGTCTACTCAAGAGGAGATTACCATGATCCTCCTCGTGGCTTGCAGGTGGGAGCTTATGTATATAAGTTTGCAACTGCACAGTTAGAATTGCTGAAGTCAATCAGTATTCACCTTGAAAGAGGCTTATCTTTGCTGGTGTTCTTCCCATGGACTTTTCTCAGTTATTTTCCTGGGGTTTATAATTAGTTATCTCGGCTTGCTTCAGAACTCTCATCAATGCGGTTTGTTTTGATTCTGTTTGCCTCATTATTTACTTTTGTGACTTTAAACTGTGCCTAATAAAACAGTGAAGTTAAATTGAAGGCTTTACCAGACTTTAATATATGTTTTGGGTTTGGGGTTATTTTGAGAGATTACGGGTCATCACATTTTGACTTCAGCCACCCCTTCAACTTATTTTTGCTTTTTGTGGGGTGACCATGGATCAGCTCAGAGCAGAGATTGCCCAGTTAACCCAGCAAGTGGCTCTTTTGACTGCACAGGTGGCACAAATGCAAGCTGCCCGGCCACACCGAAAATGCCCAGTGGCAGTGCCAGATAAATTTGATGGTTCGCTGGCCCAATTTCCAGCATTTTGGGGGCAGTGCCAGCTTTACATGAGCCTTCGGCCTGAGGACTTTCCCACTGACTGGGATAAGGTGGGTTTTTTGATTAGTTTATTGTCAGGCTCTGCAGCACGTTGGGCGACGCCTCTGCTGACCCAGCCCAACCAGATGTTGGACAATTACACTGAGTTTTGCCATCAGTTGCAGGCCATGTTTGAGGACCCTGTTTGAAGCCAAACAGCAAACAGACGTTTGAGAGAGTTGAAGCAGGGGTGTGGCTCACTCATGGATTATATTGCTAGTTTTTGGGTGGTTGCTCAGGATTACAATGGAATGAGGCAGCACTAATAGACCAGTTCCAGGAGGGTTTGTCGTTGGAGCTCCTGGATGAGTTGGCACACTGAATGCCCTCACACCCTTCAGGAGCTCATGCATTTATGTCTTCGTATTGATGCTAGATTTCAGCAGTGATGGGTGCAACGACAGACAGAGACCGTATCTGTTTCCAGCAAAATGGTGCCCTTAGTGGAAGTGCCTTTGGAGGAACCCATGCAATTGGGGGCTGGCTGCCCTCGCCTGACTCAAGTAGAAAAGAATAGATGTCATTGTGATGGTTTATGTTAAGCCTGGGTTCCCCAACCAGGGTTAAGGAGACAAGCTAAACAGAATGTGCAGCGTTAGTCAGATAGGCACACAGATAAATGAGTGAGCTAAGCTTGTATGTTTGTTAACATATAGTAAAAATAACAGATATGCTTGTGCTATCAAAAATATAGTTTATTCCATTTATAGCATAGTCAAAATAACAGTCCATTAGTCATGTATCATATCAGTCAGTCCATTCAAGGATATTCAGTTAGCAAAGTCCGTGTAGAAATATCCTATGTCAGTTCACTTACAAATCAGTCCTTTGTTTATCTCTCCCGTTTGAGTAACGCAGTCTTGAGTCCATGCAGTAATTAGGGATCATCAAAGCCAGAGAGAGAGCAAGCTGTCGTCTTGCTTCTTTTAAAGTGCTTTCACAACCACTCCCCTAATTACATTCCCATATTTAAAGTTTCAGACACTTTAACTTATAAACTATGATTATATATTTATTATTTTACCTAAACCAGTTAGGGTAAACAATGTTATCCCTAACAGTTTATGCCTCTATTGTGGCAATTGAGGCCATTTTGCGGTCAAGTGTCCAGTTAAGACATCCATGACACCTGCAGTGGTGGGAAATGAGCATCGCTTGGCCTACGGGGGTCTGCAGGTCAGGTTGTAAAGTCCATAGGCCCTTCATCTTCACCAACCTTGCCACCCTCACCACCTTTGACATCTTCGACATCTCCACCACAGTCGCGATTGGTGAAGCATCTTGTGCTGCCAGCAAGTATGTTCATGCCTGGTGTGGGAGCGGTGGAGATCCCAGCTTTGGTCGACTCAGGGGCCAAGCCAGTTTCATGGATGCTCATTTTGTCAAGCAATGGTTCATTCCTCAGCAACAGGTATCCCCACCAGTAATGGTGGAGACGATTGATGGTTGGCCCCTTCGTTCGGGACCTGTGGTTGCTGCAAACAAACCCCTTTGCATGAGTATTGGGCAGCATGTTGAGGAAACCGTGTTTTACGTTGCCGCAGTGCCTCATTTTCAGTGGTGCTGGGTTTGGAGTGACTACAGGCCCATGATCCACAGATTGTCTGGCCATCTGGAGCTGTGCAGTTCCTTGATAGGAAGTGTGCCAACTATTGCTTGTGCTTCTGTGCAGGGAGTGTGGCTACGCCCGTGGACCTGGATCTACCTGCGGAGTTGGCAGACTTTGCTGATGTGTTTGAGGAGAAGGAGGCAGATCAGTTGCTTCTGCATCGGGCATATGACTGTCCAATCGACTTGTTGCATGATGCAAAATTGCTGGTGGGTCAAATATATTCCCTGTCAGAACCGGAGTTGGCCGTGTTGCGGGATTTTATTGACAAAAACTTCCGGAAAGGGTTTATCCAGCCTTCTACCTCCCCATTGGCTGCACTGGTGCTTTTTGTGAAAAAGAAATTGGGGGAGCTATGTTTGTATTGTGATTACCGCAAGTTGCAATCACAGTGAGGAATCAGCACCCACTTCCCCTCATCCCTGAACTGATTGAGAGGCTTTGTCAAGCTAACATCTTTACGAAGTTGGATATGCATGGGGCCTACAATCTGGTTCGCATTCGTGCAGGGGACGAGTGGAAAACAGCTTTCCAGACGAGGTACAGGCATTTTGAGTATACTGTGATGCCTTTTGGATTAACCAATGCCCCAACTGTGTTCATGAATTTCATGCACGATGTTTTCCATGATTTGTTGGATCAATTCGTGGTCATTTATTTAGATGACATTTTGATTTACTCAGACTTCCTGCAGGAACATTGGCAGTATGTGCGGCTAGTGTTGCAACGTTTGCATGATAACCACCTGTTTGCTAAACATGAGAAGTGCCAGTTTGCATAAACCACGATTGACTTCTTGGGACATCGTATTTCACCTGTTGGGGTGGAAATGGACCCAGAAAAAATTCAATCGTTGTAGGAGTGGGAACCTTCTCAGCGGGTTAAGGATATGCAATGACTGTTGGGGTTTGCGACCTACTACTGCACATTTATTTCCTGCTTTGCTGCCTTGACTGCTCTCCTTTCTAATCTGCTCAAGAAGGGGAGAAGTTCCATTGGAGTGCTGAGGAGCAGGCAGCTTTCGAGGCATTGAAAGTTGCCTTTGCTTCTGAGCCTATCCTCACACACCCTGATCTAGCCAGCCATTTGTGGTGGAAACAGATGCTTCTGATGTGGCTGTTGGTGCAGTGCTCCTCCAGGCCTATGCTCCCGCAGGCACCTTGTTCCCATGCACTTATTATTCCCGGAAGTTGTCGGCTCCAGAGCGCAACTATACAATTTGGGACAAAGAGCTATGGCAGTTAAGGTCACTTTTGAGACATGGCAGCACCACCTGGGGGGGGGGCTTGTCACCAAATTGAGATTTGGACGGATCATCACAATTTGGAACACCTACATTCAGTTCGGACATTGAACCAGCGTCAGGTGAGATGTTCCTTATTCTTTGCTCAATTTGATTTCCGGGTGACCTATGTTCCAAGTGGAGGGAATCATCATGCTGACGCCCTATCTCGGAAGCTTGTGTATACCCGAAGGGAGGATAAAATCTTGCTCCGGACAATGATTCCGTTGGAGTGGTTTGCGACCACCGAGGAACCTGTGGACCTTTGAGTGAGGATTCAGGAGGCGCAGCGGCAGGACCCATTTGTGACAGCTCGACATCAAGAATTGGATGAGAACGAGAGACAAGAGACTCCTTGGGTGTATATTGGGGACCTGTTGCAGTTCTGTGATCGCATTTATGTGCCCGGAGGTCTTCTTTGTGGCCTTATCCTACGTCAATGTCATGATAGTCCGGCGGCAGGACACTTTGGGGTGTTCAAAACACTGTACCTCATCTCTAGGACATTTTGGTGGCCAAAACTTAAACATGATGTGTCGGGATATGTGGCATCCTATGGGATCTGTCGCCAAACCAAGTATGCTCCTGGTGCATCCCCTGGTCTATTGCAGTCCTTGCCCATGCCAGAATGACCATGGGGGGCAGTTTCATTGGATTTCATCATTGAGTTATCACCATCGAATGGTGCCAAAACCATTTTGTTGGTGATGGATATGTTGACTAAAATGGCCCACTTTATTCCATGAGCGGGTCTTCCATCGGCCAAAATAACGGCTCAATTGTTTATCTCCCATGTTTTCTGGTTGCATGGGTTACCAGACCGCATGGTATCAGATCGGGGGGTACAATTTACGGCACGCTTCTGGCAGACCCTATGTGCAAAACTGCAGGTTCAGGCATGTCTGTCATCTGCTCATCACCCCGAAACTGGTGAGGGGACAGAGAGAGTGAATGCTATTTTGGAGCGGTACCTCTGCTGTTTCAGCAATACTCAACAAGACAATTGGGTGGAGGTGCTGCCAGTGGCAGAGTTCGCTTATAACAATGCTCAACATGCATCCACCCATGTGTCCCCTTTCTTTGCTAACTATGGGTTTCATCCACAACTTTTCCCTTTAGCCCCGTCTGATTCCCCAGTTCCGGCAGTGGATACGTTTTTGTAGGAGTTAAAAGCCGTGCACCACATGGTCCGCAATCAACTAGAAAGAATCAAGGAAGACTATAAATGGTTTGCAGACCGACATTTTCACAATGTTCCACCTTTAGCGGTCGGCAATCGGATTTGGCCCTCTACTCTATCTACTCGATATTTACCAGCGACGCGACCATCAAAAAAGCTTGATCACCATTACTTGGGACCTTTTTCGGTCGAGGTGGTGATCAATCCTGTGGCTTATTGTCTCTCCCTGCCACGGACCAAGCGTATCCATCTTGTTTTTCATCATTCCCTATTAGTCCCTGCCTCGCCCAACAGTCCGCATAGACTGACTCCATCACAGCCGGCCCCAGTAGCCCCTCTGGGAGAGGAGGAATACGAAGTGGATAGCATCTGAGATTCACGCCAGTTGCAGGGCCTATTTCAGTATTTGGTGGCATGGAAAGGTTATGGACCAGAGGACTTCACCTGGGTCGATGCCATTGATGTTCATGCTCCTAGTTTAGTCCAGGACTTTCCCGCTCGGTTTCCTCAATGTCCTCGTCTGCCTGGTCCCGGGGGAGGGGGCCCTACGGAGGGAATAGTGTTGTGCCCCTGGTGGAGTCTGACTCTGAGGAAGAGGAGGAACAGCCACCAGGGAGTGGGAGTGTGGCTCCAGAGGTGGTGGAGGAGGCTGGGGAAGGGCAGAGGCTGGCTGAGCAGTCAGAGGAGGATCCAGGCCCATCCCGTATTCATCCTAGGTCACGCAAGGAGAAGAGGATCAGGGAAAAGCGAGGTCTACTCAAGAGGAGATTACCATGATCCTCCTCGTGGCTTGCAGGTGGGAGCTTATGTATATAAGTTTGCAACTGCACAGTTAGAATTGCTGAAGTCAGTTAGTGTTCACCTTGAAAGAGGCTTATCTTTGCTGGTGTTCTTCCCATGGACTTTTCTCGGTTATTTTCCTGGAGTTTATAATAACTTATCTTGGCTTGTTTCAGAACTCTCATCAATGTGGTTTGTTTTGGTTTTCTGTTTGCCTCATTATTTACTTTTGTGACTTTAAACTGTTCCTAATAAAACAGTGAAGTTAAGTTGAAGGCTTTACCGGACTTTAATATATATTTTGGGTTATTTTGAGAGACTACGGGTCATCACACCTGGCCTCTCATGACTGTGGGGATGCTGCAACAATCATTAAGTGTGAAAAATGCATAAGTCACTTTTTTCAGTGCCATTGTAACTGTGAATGGTCACTCCATACAAGCAAAGTACCAGCAAAGAAGGGGAAAAAAACTCCAGAGAAGTTACACAGACAGGAAGTCTAGTCCTGCCAAGAATGTAATAAAGGTTAACGGAAAGGCAGTTTCTGTAAGCAACACCAGAATGTTTCCTTCCTGACTTCCTTACAGGATTAGGCCAGTAATTTCTTCTAACAACCGGTTCTCCGAACTGCTTAGAATATTAACAACTGGTTCTAGAAAATAGGTGCGAACTGGTAGAATCCCACCCCTGCTAATAGGCCTAGATTTTTGTAACATTGGCTCAAGATTTTTACCCTCCCTGAAAAAGAATTGGGATTATATCCATCTTGGCTCTGTAAGTATGCCTCATAGCCAATTGAAAACTACCCTGTAAGATTTGTTTTTCTGTTTGTAAAATATAATGGCAAAATTACTATTTCTTATATCACTCTTATTTTGTCCCATCTTGACAGAAGACTACATAGGCACAATCTACATATTATTCTCTGTCCATTTGCAAAAATGCCTGTACCGTTTAACCAAAGCAAATACCATTCCTGCAATGTGCCAGTTTTGGTTTCATAGCAAACACTACAGACATTACAATTAAAAAATATTTGCAGGAGTAAAGGAATTCTTTTTTCCAAATTATATTAACATAGCACTCAACTTGAAAAGAAAGGAAGGTTGCAGCCAACTACTGAAAAAATCCAGAGCTTCAAAAACATTACCCACATTTCACAAAAGCAGGAAGGTCTGTAGTTTACCTGTAACTATGCCATAGTTTGGGGGTTCAATAACGGCACCATAAAACTGAATGATATTTCTGTGGCTCAATACGCTGAGTATTTCTGCCTGTTCAAAATGCAACAAAAACACCAGATGTGAATACAAAATGACATAATACTATAATTAACACAAAACCTCTGAATCATTATCTGTATCAATAGTTGTGCTCAAGGTAGCTAGCAAGAACAGAAATTCAGAAATCACCATTAAACCTACAGATTATACAGACTAACATTTGTCTAATTAAAGCAATTAAAGCATCTTTAAAAGCAAATATACAAAAAATGAACTGATGGCTTAAAAACAAATGTTAAGACAGGGAAACAAATAACATCTAACAATTCATCAAAACTCACCTTGACAGACAAACCGGTTTAGAGCTTCCTTATCAAAACCCTGCTAAAATAAACATGTTTATATTCGCTGACACAATGATAATTATTATTATTATTTAGAAAGTACAGAACATTCCTTGGCACTTTGGAAAAGCATCCACTAAAAAGTTGTTTCCAGTAGTGGTAGGATCACCACTGAAAGAGCCATTCATGAAGATCTAAAAGTTTGGAGAGATGAATAGAATAGAATAGAATAGAATAAATAGAATAGAATAGAATAGAATAGAATAGAATAGAATAGAATTCTTTATTGGCCAAGTGTGACTGGACACACAAGGAATTTGTCTTGGTGCAAATGCTCTCAGTGTACATAAAAGAAAAGATACCTTCATCAAGAGTCAAGAATCATAAGGTACAACACTTAATAATAGTCATCGGGTACAATAAGCAATGAAATCATACTAGGAAACAGTCAAAATAAATCATAAGGATTTATATGGGAGAATGAGATTTTTTTTTATATAGCCTAGTTTGAAATCCTATACAAGTTTAAAGAAACACACTACATTAACTTGTTTAAAATGGAGGACATGTGCTATCTGAAACTTTTCCTGTGGCATCCTGGATTATCTGAAGTTTCTGAGCATACTTCCAAGACTGCCCAAGTATAAGATATTAATCAAAAGTTGGAATGGAGACCTGGGTAATAAATGTCCTGAACGAGATTCACATCTATCTTTAACCAGATAAACCTGGGTTCCTCCTAAGGCATCACCATATATAGTAAAAATAAAGGTTTCCCCCATCCAGCTGTGTCTGACTCTAGAGTATGATGCTCATCTTGTTTCTTGGCCAAGGGAGCCAGCGTTGTTCAAAGACATTTTACGTTGTTATGTGGCCAGCATGACAATACACCAAAGGCGCACGGAATGCTGTTACCTTCCCACCAAAGTGGTATCTATTAATCTAGTTGCATTTGCATTCTTTTGAACTGCTAAGTGGGCAGAACTGGGGCAGGAATGGAGCTCACCCTGTCATAAGATGCTCAGGTCTCAAACCCAGACTGTCAGTGGAGGCTTTAAAGTGGAGGCTTGCTTACAAAACAGCTTTTATGCTGACGTATGTTCAGGCAAAGAAATCACACAGATAAATGCAATGATAAACACAATGCTTCTATAGCATGGGTCACACTTTTTTTTAGTGATCACAACCACTGAAAATGAAGGTACAGCACACTGCAAGTTCACCAATCCGTACTATTTGCTCAAGATAAGATAAAAGGTAGAAACCTCTGCTTATTAGAGATTGTCTTCAATCTTTCAAAGGTATCTGTGATAAGTCACCTTTGAGAAAGAATAGCAATGTCAGTGGCTTTTTAATTTAGTAGTTCTAGAACAATTGCACCCAAAATTTAGAAATTGTTAACAAAGGTATAGGCTCCATTTTATCAATTAAACATCAGAGATGAGGTTGGCCCCACCCTGTTGGTCTTCTGGAATGCCCTCAAAACTTGATTTTGTCATCAAGGCCTGGAGATCCCATGGAAGTATAGAGCCCATTAAATGACTGGTATAATTTTAATTGCATTCTTCTGTCTTTTGTAACTATGGTTGAAGAAACAAAGAATGGATTCTTCATTCATCCCAGAACAGTTAAACAGAAAGCCTGGAATCGTTAGCCAAATAAGAAAATAAGGCTTATCCCAGTTTTAGGTTTCTAAGATATTCTCTGTTTTTCTTCCAATGGATGTCCTCACATATCTTTTTAAAAAGGAAAAACAACAACAACCAGAAAGTTCATTCACAGAACAGTTAGTATCTCTACACTTGACCTATTTCCCATGAATATAATGACAGATAACTCTCTCACCCTTATGTTAATCATAAACATAACTTCCATCACTGGTTACAATCAAACAAGGATAGGATATTTTACGTAACTACTTTGCTACCTCATGTTTTGCGTTCTCTTTCTGGTTCTCTAAGACACAGAAATATTTATCTTTGTTGCTCATTATCATTGCCAATAAAGCTGGAGGAATCCATTGTAGATGGGACGGCTTTAATGTGAAGTAAAGCCTGAAGACAGGAGGGAAAAAGGAAGAGTGATATGTTTAGGGGGAGTTTTACAGGAAATGGCTAATCCTAGAATGGTTTGGAGAAAACTTTGTTAAATTGTTAGAAATATTTAGCTAAGAGTCCAAAGGTCACTGTGCCTGTTGCAAGTAAACTAATTTTCAAGTAGGCTCCAAAAAAGAAAATTGAATGAGTCAGGAACCGAGTATATTGGAATGTCAAGTTTTTATTTATGTATTCATTTTTAAGAAATTGATTCATTGATAAAAACATCAAATTCATTGATTCATTGATTGTTACAACATCAAAATCTTACCTTGATGCAAATCCCTTTTTCTATCAAACACAGCAGGTTATGAATGACACAAGTTCTCTCCAAAGGCAAAAGAACAGTTTGTTCTAATCCCATTTCAAGAACATTCAAAGAAAATATTTAATTTAAATCCCAAATCCATAGCTGAATAAAAATTTCACTGGGACCAACCACCAAACAAAAGCTTAACTGGTTGGCCCCAGTAAAGATATGACCAGTTATGGATTTTTCTTATTTCTCATTTTTAATGTTTGCTTATCTATTTGTCACAACACATTTTCTTCAGGTAAGATTAATTCTCAAGATCATATCTAGAAAATAAATTCCATTTGCTATCAGATCAACTAATTCACATCATATTTAAGAAATCAGCTAAATTTCCCAACATATTTCCCATATTATATCATGAGACAAAATTACGGGGTTAGATGTGTTTAACTACTGTAGCATTCTGCATTGCAGAACATCACTAAATGATTACTAATATTGATCACTATTTCATGAGAGTCCATTAGTGTTATCATGGCAAGAATATTTACCATGTCTTATTATAGGAATAATAAAAGCCACATTAATCAAGTGCTCCATTACCAAAGTAATAACCCAACCTCCCACAAGAGGAGCTGTGTAAGAACATAACTCAGACAAGCAGAAATACATTGTACCAACCCAGAACATTAAAAAAAGGAAACAGACTGCCTACACAACAGCTGCCAACAAAATGGATACCCTCTCAACTTTATCAAAAAGTGCCTGACCATTCAATGCACTACAGCACAGCCAACACAAACTATAAAAACGATAGTGCTATCATGCATCAGAAACTTCGCATAACCAACAGACTATTGCAACCACATGATATTACTATAGCATGCAAACCAACTAAAAACCCAAAATATCCTAAGTAAATCAAACTAGGCTAAGAAGAAAAAACAGTAGCTATCTACAACATACAGTGTAAGGATGGTAACAGCTACTATGTAGGACCATCAAGCAGAACACTAGCAAGAGCACATCCATGAACACAGTAGGAAGGCACAATGAAAACACCTCAATCTCACAGCACATGGACAGACTTAACCATAGTTTAAACTAGGCAACTGTGAGCATCCTAAACCAAGCTAAATCCAAAAACACTAGAGTATTCATGGTAATCTTTTTTGTTTAAGAAGGAAACAAAAAAAAAAAAACCAGAACACATCCTCTTCAGTAGCCTATCTCCAGAGAAGCAGGGATTAATAGCAAACAAATAACCAAGGAGAAAACAATATTCTAATCAAACTACTACCAAGGAGACACATAATCAAGTTGACAATCAATCGATCAGAAAACAATAGCCTTCAAGGATTAGCAAAGAGAAAACCACACTTCACTAACACTAGCAGGGCAAGGGATTGTATACAGTATGAACAGATCGCAAACCCCACACCCATCAGCACCAAAGATCTTACCTAATCGGGTAATGGACCATTGGCAAGCAACCAAGCTCAGAGAGCACCAAGGGCTCCTCAGTATTATAGGAACAGCAATATTTAGAAATGACTGCCGGCAGATTAAAGAAAAATCACCCAAGTGTTCTACAGTATTTTAAAGTTCTACTAAAGTAGAATCCCAGGAAAGTTGTCACACAACAGCTGTTATCCTGCAATGTTTTACAAAAAGCACTTCTTCCTTTAGTTTTTATTGCATAATACAGATCAACTAGACACACGCTAACAAAGGAACATGTAATTTCCATACAGTAATTGTTAGTTTATGTCCAATATCCTAGCTCCCAGTCATCCACCACCACCCTTTTGTATCTAAAAAGATGTTTCCTTCAAGACATGCTCCAGGGTGACTTAATGGACAAATCCATGTTGTTTTCTGACAACAGTTAATGAAAGGACTTGCTCATTCCTTCTTCCATGATGTTTTCATATTCCCAGACTAACTACATCTCTAGTATTTTCAGATGGTCTTCTACTCAAGTATCAAGCAGGCCCATCCCATGTTAGTTCAGAGGTGTCAACCAGATTAGCTATCTGATGAAGCAAAGTGGTTTTGCAAAATGATTTTGCAGACATGACCACGGAACTTCTTTAGCAGTAATTTGAAAGTAATTTGAAAATGTTTAAGGATTTTTCGTTTTTTGTTTTAAATCCCAATCTAATCTACAACCATGGAATCTATTACTTGTTCTTTAAAAAAACACACAGACCACTAATACCATCTGGGGGAGGGGGGTTGAAGTATATACAGATTTTCTCTGTATTGTATATAGCCAGGGTACACAGTGGGATCTTGCATCTGTATGAAATGTATTTATTTATTTTTATTTTATTTATTTTTATTTTTTATTTATTTTTATTTGTCAATTGCTTACAAGATAATAGGTATAAGTAAAAACATAGTTATGAATACATGGATACATATAAGAAAAATAAAAATATATATAAAAGAAACAATAGGACAGGGACGACAGGCACATTGGTGTGCTTATGCACACCCCCTACAGATCTCTTAGGAAAGGGGTCAATAGTAGACAGTCTAAGGTTAAAGTTTTTGGGGTTTGGGGAAGAAACCAAAGAGGCAGGTAGAGTATTCCAGACATTGACCACTCTGTTGCTGAAGTCGTATTTCCTGCAATCAAGTTTGGTGCGATTAACCTTAAGTTTGTATCTATTGTTTGCTCTAGTGTTGTTATGGTTGAAGCTGAAGTATTCATTGACAGATAGGACCTTACAATGTATGATTTCATATACTATACTTAGATCGGACCTAAGGCAGTGTAGTTCTAGATTTTCTAGGTCTAGAATTTCAAGTCTGGTGGCCTAAGGTATTCTGCAATGAGTAGAGGAGTGGAGAACTCTCCTTGTGAAATATTTCTGGATTTTCTCAATTGTGTTAATATCAGATAAGTAATGTGGGTTCCAGACTGATGAGCTGTGTTCGAGTATTGGTCTAGCAAATGTTTTGTATGCTCTAGTTATTTGTGTAATATTACCAGAAAAGAAGCTACATAAGATTAGGTTAACAACTCTTAACGCCTTTTGGGCTATGTAGTTACAGTGGCCTCTAGCACTTAGGTCATTTGAGATGAGTACTCCAAGATCCTTGGCAGAGTTTGGATCATCAACAACGTCTTGACTATTCAGCTTGTATTTTATTTTCTGATTATTTTTTTTTGCCAATATGTAAGACAGAGCATTTATTTGTTGAGATTTGAAGTTGCCATTTGATTGACTATTCTGATACATACATAGTCAAGGTCTTTTTGAAGGGTAGCAGTCTTGTGTGTGGTGTTGAATAGCTTTACATCATCAGTGAAGAGAACGCAGTTGTTCTTGATATGATCACAGAGGTCATTTATGTAGAGTATGAAGAGAGTTGGTCCTAGAACACTGCCTTGGGGGACACCACTGTTGACAGGTACAAAATTTGATAGGACACTCCCAATTTTGATCATTTGTTATCTGTTTGACAGGAATGTTTCTATCCAGTTATGCAGGTGTCCAGAGATATCCTAAGATTTTAGTTTTAGGAGTAGTTTGTCGTGTATCACTGAATCAAAGGCTTTACAGAAGTCTATGTAGATTGCGACTATTGCTTTGCCTTGATCAAGTTGTGTAGTCCATGTTTTTGTAGTGTAAGAATTGCAGATCACATGATAGTTTTTTCCTAAAACCAAATTGTTTATTAGACAATTACCCAGAAGGATTACGAAAAGGGAATTGATATGTTGAAAAATCAGTGTTTGATTATGCAACTGATTCAGCTTACTACAGCATTTGCATGATCTGTGGAAAACGGATTGTGCAATGATTTAGATCCATTCTACATACCTTGGCCTGAGATTTATATTTTTGGTAGAGACTTATAGATCCTGTGGTATGTGGGTTTTAGCTGTAGTTTTGGTTAGGATCCTCTCTATTAGTAAAATACTAAAATAGTACAATTTATCTTAATCCTGTGAATGTAGCTTCCTCTCATTCTTTGACACAATGCAATGTATTCATGACCTTAATACATGGTCATGTGCAAAATAATTGCAGGCTTCATTAGCAAGGGAGAGAACAATTCATTATTACAACATTTTTATATCTGATATTTTTATTTTATTGAAATACTTGTAGCAATATAATAATAGGAAAATATAATTACTAAATACATATTTAGTGTAATGCAATATTAACAATCAAGTATAATTTATGTAAAACATGAGAAAATGCAAAGTTTGTATCACAGACAAAGAGACTCAGAATTATTATTATTATTTTTTGTTATCAAACAGCAACTATCAAGAAACATGGCTGCAAATCAGGTGAGGATTTACTTGTCAAATATTTTACAATAATTATTTTTGACAATCCATGCATAAAGGGTCAATCAATCATTCCTGACAATGATAAACTCTCACTAGCAAGGAATTTTAAGAAGCATGGGGAGCTCAAGTAGTGAGGGTTTAAATTGTATTAAAACTGCTCAAAATATTCTAAGGTAAATTAAGATCTGTTTGTAGTTACATACTACGGTTTATGATCACAGGGCTTGTTGGAGAGAATACCATCAGACTTGTGAGATTAATGTTACCTTACAATCAAGTAGAATTAGCTGATCTGTTTGCATTTTCTGTCCGGTCTACCTCATAAAACTAGCATGAATCATGCAAGTCTCAAATTGGTTCTCCCTTTTCCTTTACAGCCAAAAAACTTTGGGAAGGTCTCTGCTGAACCTCTTGCCCTAGCTACATTTCTGCTTTGGGCTAAGCTTCCTTTTGGTTGACTGTTCCCTTGATTGTCTCTTCCCTTTGCCCTGTCTCTCATGGTCATTCCCACAAACAATCACATGCATATCCATTACTTCTAAAACTTACAGATATCAAATCCAGCAGCAACCATCAGGAACAGAAGATGAGAGAAGTGGTCGAAGTGTTTTCCCTACTTTCCGTTTGGCACAGAATTCAACTGAATATATATTTATTATCTTAAGTTAATCCGAGTAAAGGGTCATATTTTACAGATAGCTATATAAATACATAACACATTCTGTTCTATACCTTGCATACATTTCTGATAACATGTTCAGATATATCAACACCATTGTGTGTATCTTTAGACTGACTTAATCCATGTGAAAAATTAAACTGCAATATGAGAAATACAACAAAATATTGCATACTATTTCTATTTCCATATAGCTGCATAAACCCTCTATGATGTCATTGCACAGAAAATGATGTCAAACTTGAAGAATGAAATCCTCTACATGATCATTGGGAAAGCCTAGTGAATCCAATGAGCTTCATATTCAGGTAAATGGAAAGAGGTTTGCAGAATAAATAATATTCCTACAGTCTCATATCAATATTGTTTTAAGAAGAAAAAATATTTCTACTGACCATTCTTACTGAAGCGTTAAAAAAATGTAGCTGACAATGTGATCAGCTAGTGTGAAATTTGAAAAAATGGATAGAATAGAAATGGAGGAAATAAAAAAGTAAGGATACAACGAATACATCAGTTTTAATCAGGATGGTAGTTTTTATTATTTTACTTTAGAATATGATTTTTCAAGACTGTTTTGATCATTTGGTGTTCTTTCCCAAAGTATTTTTCATGTACAGAAAAAAGAATGTCTATGAATAAATAAAAAAGAACCAATAAATTAGTAGTGTCTTCATGAAAAGAATCTCAACATTTTCAAATAAGTAAATTGCCGTGTTCAAATCTACAATGTATAGTTTATCACAGGTCGTTGGTTTTTTTTTTTACCCTGGGAAAAAAAAATAAGATTACATTTTTCTCCTTCTCTGAAGAGCTGTGGAAATAACAAATGTTATTTCACAGAATTCCCTATTATCAAATCAAGCCAAAAGGAGGGAAATTTTACTGAAAAGCTGACAAAGAGCTTAAGCCCCTCTCTCCACAGCTCATTTCAAAGAGGCATTTGGAAAGGCATGAGACAGAAATCTATCATCTAAATCTGATTGTGATCCAAATCTAACCAACTGTTAAGCCGAACATTAAGAATGTAGGTACACTTCTGCCTAATAAAATTGAATCAAACACTTTGCATCCAAGTCTCCATGTGAGCTTTTATGCAAACTTCTAAAGTGCAACGAATCCTGGGGAGGAAAAGCTATTCTGAGAGCTTTCACATAGTTCATATAATTAGGGAAACCACTTCCTTTCATTGTAAGTGTTCAAAACAGCTGAATTTCTTCTGTCGAAAGAACTGTGATTTGGGTCACCTTTTACTTCCTCTTTCAAGTTTTCCAGGATAAGAAGTAAGTGGCTGTGGAGCACATCAGTGAGCAAATATATATATATATCAGTTTTTGTTTTAAAGATTGAACTTGGGCTATTCAAAAGATCACTCATTTTTTCCCCCCATCCTTTGGCTCCTTCCTTTACCCTTTTGCACCACAAGTGAACATAGTTCAAAATGCCAATTTAAGGGCAAAAAAACCTAGTTTACGATTCATAAAGAACAATTGTATTTTTGCTTTGTACTTTTGGGGATGAATGTATAATTGGAAAGGGGCAGAAACGGCAATGCGGTGCCCTCTCTACCCTGACATCTTTTAGCAATTCTAAACATTGATTGAGCTGAAAAAGAAGAAAAAATCCAGATCTGTAAAAGATACAGAATATTAGCCTTGCCTTTGAGAATAGCTATCAGTAACTCTCTCTCTCTCCCTCCTCCCTCTTTTGTTTTAAAAAGGGGGGGAGTTAATTAATGAGGGAGAGTCATTGTATTTAAAAATGACTGTTAAAGCTGTGATCCAATGAAGTGCCATTTATTCCAAAAGACTTTTTCCCTCCAACCAGCCACTCTCATTTGCAGAGCAGATCCTGTTTCCATAGCATCTCTCTTACAATTAAAAATAAAAATGATCGCACGGACCATCCACGTAATGCGTAAAACAATTTAAGCTCTCAGGCATCTTTCCTCCTCCTTGGCTATCATCCAAGGTAAACTCACTATACTTCAGCCTTCCCCAGCCCATCACCTCTCTCAAGTGTGTTGGGACTGCACTCTTGCCATGCTGGAGGGAATTAAAACAGATTTTAAAAAAAACAGATAATCAGAGTTGGAAGGGACCTTGTAGGTCATCTAGTCCAACCCCCCGCCTAAGTGGGAGACCCTACATCATTTCTGACAAATGGCAGTCCAATCTCTTCTTGAAAGTCTCAAGTGATGGCACTCCCACATTGTCCTCCATGCTGCATCGAGAACCCAGGATGGGTTGACTCCTTCTTGTGATGTCATAGCTGAGTCTGTACTAAGATATAAAAGCCAGCTCCTGGGAGAGACCCCAGCTTTTGACTCAGCTCCCTTCAGTCAGTATCTGTGTCTCTGAAAGCCTTCTGTTAGATAGCAATCACCAGCGATATTCAGTACTTTTTTCCTCTCTTCAAGCAGCTCCCAGGGATCTGGGCAGCTGCGCTTCCAGGAGAGCAGGGCTCTCTCTCCTGCAACATTGGGAGCAGCATTACCAGAGCTCTGTACAGGCAAGCTGGGCAGCGTCTGTGGACCTCCCCTATACCTGCGGTTTTGAGCGATCGTAAAAAACAATCAGCAAACCGATAAGAGCGCAAGCCAGCTCAGTGTGGCCAGTGGCTGCGTTTTCCTTTGCTGACTTCGCTTGGGGCTCTTCATGGCCTAAGGAGCGATTCTTCGATTTCGGAGCCTGTTTCCCCTAGTCAGCAGCCATCTTGGATTGAAGCCTTCCACCACAAGGTGAGTGGCCATTTTGTAAGCCCGGGGGTCATTTATACCCTAAAGGGCTTCTTAAAAAATTATAAAAAGTTTCTTTCTAACGCAAGAGCTTTTATTCTACAAATGGAGCAAGATAAGGCTCAGGCAGAGCTCCCCCCCCCCCAGTGGAACAGTCTCTTAAGCCCAGTAAGAGAAAAAGATGTAGGCAATGCACCCAATCAGTCCAGAGGGAGGTGGCTGTTGTGTATGTACCATAGTTAATAAAGTATGAGCTTGAGGTAAAGTGCAGGGTTCTGGCCCTGCGCTTCTGATTGGCTGTTAGGCGGCCAGATCGGATTGGTTAGTTCTGAGGAATCCGATTGGCCCTTAACAGAGGGTTCGTATTGGTTAAAAGAGCTAGCGTTCATAGCTCGTTATTGGACAATTCTTACAAGGGTTGCCTATATAAGGCAGAGTTCACTGTTGTTTTTTTGAGAAGTCACTATGCTAATAAAGAGCTGAAAGTCACTATTCAGAGGCTGTCTCCATTTACTCCGACCCATGTCCAAGTACTTAACAGTGGCTGCTAAAATCAGAGCTAAGGCTCTAGCCCTTAAGAAGGCAACTCAGGCTGAGTTGAGGGCAGAGAAGCGCAGACATGCAGCTCTAGAGAGGCAGTTCAACAGAACTATTCAACAGAAGGGAGTGCAACTACAGCATGTTTCAGGTGATACTCGTGGGCCCCAACCAAGCCCTCCCAGAGGAGGAGAAGTTATCTATGAGCCTTTCCATCCTCCATCCTGGTCTCCTGAGGTTCTTGCAGTACAATCAGATCCTCAGGATCTCAATAGATCTGGGCCTTATTTCCAACAGGCTTCTGGGCCCTATGCTCCTCCCCCTACCTCCAGGCCTTGAACCTCTCCTCAATCTAGGCCTGAAGCTACCTTCACTCCCACAGCAGTGGGCCTTTGGCCTTCTGCCTCTACCTTTGAGCATAGACCAGGGGATATCCCAGATGTAGTCTCATCAGCCATTAGGCAGGGATTGGCTGAAGGCTTCAAGCAAATTCTTCAACCTCTGGAAAAGGTTCAGGCCCTTCCCGCTTCTCAATCTATAAGTTCCTTGCCTCATCATCCTGATTTACACAGGCCCCAGGACCTCAGGGTCCATTCTTCTCTACCAGAATGGGAGGAAGTTGATGAGGAAAGAAGGCCTTCACCATCTGAACACAGTTATTCCTCTCGTTCAGTGTGTGAAGAGGGCAGGATTTTTGACCAAAATCTTTCAGAGGAAGAGGATTCTCTCCCAGAGCAGACATCCTCTGCATTGGTCTTCAAACCTACTCTCTTCAGGCCATTACTCAGCAAGGCTTTGGTCACTGCCAAGCTGTCACCGGAGGAAGTGGCTCCTGAGCCACAAGGAAATCCCTCTAGCCAAGGGGCTTCACTCTTCTCCAAGCCTATAGTGCATGCAGAGGTTTTGCCTTCTCCCATGGTCAAGGAACAGTGCGCTTCCCCTTCAGCAGGTCCTCGCCCATCTTCTCTGGATAAGTGTTTCTACAATGTCAGCGCAGCTCTGGACAATGCCCTGGCAGTGCCTTCTGTTGACATTCTGGTTCTGGCCTCATTCTCATCTTCTGGCACTCCCACAGAGCCAGAAGATATCCTGAAACCGGATGATAAACGTTCCGAACAGACCCTCAAGCGCAATCACCAGACCGCTGCATGGGCTGTTCGGGCTTCAACAGCAGCATCCTTTTTCACCAGGGCATCCATACGGTGGCTGCGCCAAATCCAGAATAGATTGCCTGCTTCTGACCTTCGGTCTCACCAAGACCTTAATGAGATTATCACAGCGGCGGAATTCACTGCAGATGCCACTCTCAATTCCACCAAATTTGCATCCAAGGCCATGGCATCATCAGTAGCAGCAAGAAGATTTTTATGGCTCTGAAATTGGCAGGCGGAGTCACATTGAAAATGGAAGCTGGCTTCAGTTCCATTCGCAGGCGATAAGCTTTTTGGCAATGCTCTGGAACCTTATCTTATCGAAACCAGATAAACGTAAAATTCTCTCTTCCTCTGGGAAGAAAGCCAACTATCGCCCTGCTCCTTATCGCCCTCCTGCCTTTCGAGCGGAGACCTCATCTCGCTTCCCCCACTCTTACAGGCCATACTCCCAACGCCAAGACCAACGGGCAGAAACATCTGGCAGGCAACAACCTTCTACTGGTAAATGGCCCTTTCGGGGGAAGGGGGTTGTTCCTTCTGTCGCTCTAAGTAATCCCTCGTTCTCCCCACCCATCGGAGGTCACCTAGCCTTCTTTGCCTCCAGATGGGAGGAGTCAACAATGGATGCCTGGATGCTCAGCACTATTAGGTCAGGGTTACAATTGGACTTTCTAATGCCACCCCCAGAAAAAAATTTGAGCTGTTCTGTCTCTCGGAACATTTCAAGGCAAGCCCTCATGAATCAGGCCATTCAGCACCTTCTTGAAATCAGGGCTATTCAACCTGTTCCCCCCTCTCAACTGGGATGTGGGCTTTACTCTCGCCTTTTCATTGTTCCCAAAGCCTCGGGGGGTGGGGGTGACGAACCATCCTTGATCTAAAATTTCTCAACCAATTTGTAAAATACAGGCGATTTAAAATGCAGACTTTGCATTCTATTTTTGAGAGCGTTCAGGAGGGCGACCTCCTCTCTTCCATTGATCTCACAGAGGCTTACTTCCACATCCCAATTTAGCCTCATCATCACCAGTTTCTCTGTTTCTGTTATCAGAATACCCATTACCAGTATTGAGCACTTCCCTTCGGCCTCTCATCGGCTCCAAGGGTCTTCACAAAGGTTCTGGCAGCATTGATGGCATCTCTGCATTCTGTTCCAGTGAGGATCCAATGCTACTTGGACAACATTTTGATTCTGTCCTCTTCCATCCATGCGGCTCATCGAGATCTGCAAATTACCCTGTCATATCTTCAGAGCCACGGATTTTCCATCAACACCAAAAAGAGACAACTCTCTCCCACAACCAAATTGCAACACTTGGGAGCAGTCGTTGATACCACGTCGTGCCAGGTTTTCCTATCCCCAGTTCGTGGAAAAAGCTTTGCAGAGATCATCAGCCAGACCCAGCAACATCAAACTGTCCCCCTGTTGCTGCTGTTCAAACTTCTGGGGAAGATGGTCACCTGTATTGGCATTGTCCCGTGGGCTCAGCTCCACTCCTGACCCCTCCAATGGTTCCTGCTTCCCTATCAACAAGCAGGAACCAGCCACTCATCAATCAAGGTCCCGCTCCCACCGCAAATCCAGAAATCTCTCAATTGGTGGCATTCCCTGTCAATCTGGAGGGGACTCCTGTTCAGGGACCCAGACAGGCTAGTGATAACCACCAATGCCAGCCTCCTGGGTTGGGGTTCCCATATGCAGGGCCAGATAGCTCAGGGCGTTTGGTCCAGGTCAGAGCAGACTCTTCCCATAAATTGGCTCGAGCTCAGAGCCATTTTTTTGGCTGTCAAGCATTTCAGGCACTCAGTGACCGACTCTCATGTCCTAGTCCTTACGGACAACATGGCCACAAAGGCTCATGTCAACCGGCAAGGGGGGATGAGGTCCAAAGTCCTTATGAGAGAGGCTCTACGGTTGGGGTTATGGGCAGAGAAACACCTGTTGTCGATCTCAACGGACCACATCTCTGGGGTCAACAACTCCCAGGCTGACTGGCTCAGCAGGAGCCTAGTCAACCAGGCAGAATGGTCCATTCCTCTGTCTCTATTCAGGGAGCTTTCCCTCAGATTCGGAACACCAGAGGTGGATCACTTCTCCACTCCTCAAAACGCCCAAGTCACCAGATTCTTCACCAGGTTTCCTTGCCAGGGAGCGGAGGGGACCAATGCTCTTCGGTGCAGATGGCCCAAGGGTCTCCTCTATGCCTTTCCCCCGCTTCCCATCATTCCAGCAGTAATTCAGAAGATGTTGGAGGAATGAGCGGAGTTCCTCCTCCTGGCACCCTGTTGGCAAAGAAGGCCCTGGTTTGCGGACTTGGTCAACCTATCTGTGGCTTCTCTTAATTTAATCTCCCTTCACCAGGGGTCCCTGCTCCACCCAGAGCCCCAGTGGTTCAAGCTGACTGTGTGGCACTTGAGCGTCAGCGGTTAGAGGAGGCTGATCTTCCAGAAAGGGTCATCCTCACTATCCTGGCATCTCACAAATCTATGATGCCACCTGGAAGGCTTTTTCCCGATGGTGCCTCAGGGAGGATCTTTCTCCTGCTTCAGCCCAGTTGGCAGAAGTTCTTAGCTTCCTTCAGCATGGGCTGGAGAAAGGTTTGGCCCCCAACACCTTACGCAGGCAGGTTGCGGCCCTCTCCTCGGTTCTTTCATGGGGTTTGCTTCCTTCCTTATTCCATCACCCTTCAGTCAGGAGGTTTATGAAAGGGGCTTCCAACCTCCACCCACCGGTGGTTCACAGGTATCCTTCCTGGGACCTTCATATGGTCCTTAATGCCCTTACAAAGCCCCCTTTTGAACCCCTTAGAACAGTGTCTCTCCATTTCCTGACCCTGAAGGTAGTGTTCCTCGTTTCCATCACTTCTGTCAGGAAGGTTTCCGAGCTTGCTGCTCTTTCCATTTGACAGGACCTTTGTTCCTTTCATGATGATAGGGTTGTTCTCCATCTGGACCCCTCATTTATTCTGAAGGTTAACACCTGGTTTCACAGGTCCCAGGACATTGTGTTGCCTGACTTCTGTCCTCTCCCGCACCATGACTTAGAGCCGCAGTGGCACACGCTAGATGTAAGAAGGGCTCTTAGAATATACATTAAGTGCATTTCCTCCTTCAGGAAGTCGGAAGCCATGTTTGTTTCCTTTTTCCCTTCTCACTTGGGGCACAAGGCTTCTTCTCCTACTATCAGCAGGTGGGCCTGGTCTTGCATTGAGCAGGCCTACAAAGCTGCGGCCCTTCTGGTTCCCTGAAGTCTGACAGCGTACTCTACCAGAAGCGCGGCCACTTCTGCTGCCTGGGCGACCCAAGCATCCCTGGAGGAGATCTATCATGTGGCCACATGGGCATCCCCATCTCCTTTCATCAAACACTACCGTCTGGATGCCTTTGCCTCGGTGACTGCAGCCTTCGGCAGACGGGTGCTTCAACAAGTGGTTCCACAGTCGGTGTGATGAGCCAGACGAGGACCTGCCCATGGACATGCAGGCGTTGGTATGTCCCATCCTGGGCTCTTGATGCAGCATGGAGGAGAATGGGCGTTGGTAGAAGTTACTGTGAACGCCCTTTCTATCTATGCTGCAAGAGAGCCCAGCCCCTCCCTTGATTCATCTGGAGAGGGTAAGATGTATT
The DNA here is from genome assembly GCA_033807585.1 of Hydrophis major. NCBI lineage: Eukaryota > Metazoa > Chordata > Lepidosauria > Squamata > Elapidae > Hydrophis > Hydrophis major. The sequence continues at coordinate 189,795,850 of CM066328.1, read as the reverse complement.
ACTATATTCATTTTGTGCTTTCAGAGACACCTTTCAGTCTGTCAAGTATCTTCGGCAAAGCTGTGGTCTCTCTCGGGGGCTGGCTTTTATATCTTAGTACAGACTCAGCTAAATTACATCATGGGAAGGAGTCAACCCATCCTGGGCTCTCTTGCAGCATAGATAGAAAGAGCGTTCACGGTAACTTCTACCAACGCCCAACTTCCGAGGGCAAGCTGTTCCATTGGTTGATTGTTCTTACTGTCAGAAAGTTTCTCCTTATTTCCAGGTTAAATCTCTCCTTGTTCAATTATGGTGACACCGGGTAAAGCAATGACAAAAATTGGATGTGTACATTTAAATAATTTCGATTACATTGTCAATCACAGTAATAAAAAAGTAACAATTTAATATCATATGCTATTTGACGTAGCAAATGTAGTTATTCATGCCTGAGTATTTTGTTCATACACTGCTGAACCTAATTCAAGATGGTAGCACAATCTGGTACCATAGTTCATACTCTGTTGATATACAATGCACAGCTTTGATTTTTTTTTTTAATGAAAATGCATGTGCTGTATGAAAATAAATGGGCTTTACTAATTCCTGAGGCAGCCTTATGCTTCTCACTTGCCTATCCATTGCTTTTCCTTTCTTTGATGTTGAATGTGCACTATTGTATTAACATACATATTTTTCATAGTTATTCAGCAATATGTTTTGCTGAAACTAAAATCTTGCTGCTCCAGAATCTATCTCAAGTTGAGTTCCACTACCCTCTTTGGAATAATTGTAACTGGAGTGTCTAATTAATTAACCTACATTTGTAATTAATCTTGAATTAATCTAAATTCTTAAAGAAGTGTATGATACCACCTCTTACAATACTAGACAACACAGTATCAACAGCAGAGACCTTCAAATTTCTAGGTTCTGCTATATCACATGATGTAAAAAGGACACCTAACATCAAAAACATCATCAAAAAAAGCACAACAAAGAATGTTCTTTCTGCACCAACTCAGAAAGTGTAAACTGCCTAAGGAGCTGCTGATCCAGTTCTACAGAGGAATGATTGAGTCTGTCATCTGCACCTCTATAACTGTCTGGTTTGGTTCTGCAACCCAACAAGACAGACATAGACTCCAGAGGATAATTAGGACTGCAGAAAAAACAATTACTACCGACCTGCCTTCAATCGAGGACCTGTATACTACACGAGTCAAAAGGAGGGCTGTGAAAATATTTACAGACCCCTCACATCCCGGACATAAACTGTTTCAACTCCTTCCCTCAAAATGACACTATAGAGCACTGCACACCAGAACAACTAGACACAAGGACAGTTTTCCCCGAAAGCCATCACTCTGCTAAACAAATAATTCTCTCAACACTGTTCAACTATTTATAAAGTATACACTACTATTACAGTTAATCTTCTCATCACTCCTTATCACCCATCCCCTCCCATTTGTGATTGTAGGTCTGTAACTTTGTCGCTTGTATCCTTACGATCTATATTGACTGTTTCCTAGTATGATTTGATTGCTTATTGTACCCTATGACTATCATTAAGTGTTGTACCTGATGATTCTTGGCTCTTGACGAATGTACCTTTTCTTTATGTATACTGAGAGTATTTATACCAAAATAAGTTTTTTGTGTGTCCAATCACACTTGGCCAATAAGCTGTTCTGTTCTATTCTCTTCTCTTCTCTTCTATTCCTATTCCTATTCCATTCAGAACAGCAACTGTGAAGGAATGACAGAAAAGAAACCATAGAAAGTAGAATAAACTGAAAAGTTGGCAGAGAATCTGCCTCCATCAGTGTAATTACCCTACCCAAGTTTTATAGCATCTCTTCAAAAACAGTAGCATCATATTTACACTAACCTACACTAACATATGGCTATTCCTGCGTTACATCATTCCTTATTTAATTTATTCTACATCATTTTCACTAAAACTTTCAAAAAGAAAAGATAAAAACTGGGACAAACTAATGTAGAGTAAGAGAAAAAAGGAAAAGAAATAAGTCAAATAGAAAGCATAAAGTGCAAGAAAAGAAAAGTTAAAGAAAAATAAATTCAAACAGAAAAGAGAGGGGAAAAAAGATATGAAAAAGTGGCTTCCAATATTCTTCACAGAAGTTATAAACAAAATATTTTCACCTGTTTCTCTAAAGCAGGGGTCCCCAAACTTGGCAACTTTAAAACTTGTGGACTTCAACTCCCAGAATTCTCCAGCCAGCGTAGGGAGTTGAAGTCCACAAGTCTTAAAAGTTACCAAGTTTGGAGACCTCTGCTCTAAAGTGACATTTTTCTTACTACAATCTATCCTATGTAATAATCAAAGCTATGATACAAGTTCATTTTTTTCATCTTTATGCAAAATGTCCATAAGAAGTTTCCAGTTACCAATCAGTGTACTTACTGTTTTTCCCCCCTGGCAATACAGGTAGTCCTTGACTTACGACCACAACCGAGCCCCCAAATTTCTGTTTTTAAGTGAGTTTTGCCCCATTTTATGACTTTTCTCGTCACAGTTTTTCAGTGAATCAACGCAGTTCTTAAATTAGTTACATGATTGCTTGTCAAAAGGTTGCAAAAGAAGATCACATGACTCTGGGACACTGCAGCCGTCATAAATGTGAGACAGCTGTCAAGCATCAGACTGTAAATCACGTGACTATGGGGATGCTGCAATGGTGATAAATGTGAAAAATGGTTATAAGTCATTTTTTCAGTGCCATTGTAACTTTAAGCGGTCACTAAATGAACTGTTGTTGAGGACTAGCAGTATTTGTTATTTTATCTACAAACATTCCTCCACAGTGGTATCATCCAATATTTCCATCTCTCTATATATTATAATCTCACTTCAGTAATCCTATACAGAACTGCATTAAATCATTGCTAAACATGAAGCAATTCCTGCTATTGTATATTTATACAAGAGTGACCGAAGCAGTAGCCTTTTTCTGTATCTGTTCACTGCCCAGTTAAGATAAACAGGTGCTCAATGTTTCCTTAGAACTGTTTATGCTGCCCTCTTAAAAAGGAAACTTTCTTCAGACACAGCTTACATGGTAGAAAGTGTAAGCACAGAGGAACTTCGTGAGGTCGCAACTGCATTTATTATTCCATTTAATTTTTTCCTTTACACATTTTGCTCAAGATAGCAAATATTTTGTCTAGTTCCTAGCTTTTATCAGCACAGAATGATCACTTTCTAAACATTTACAAAGAATGACCATTAGAATATCCTTTAATTTAATGATTTTTTTAATGATCTGGTAGGCCACATTAGCTGCCTACAAGCTGTCCAGGGCTACATTTGGCCTGCAGGCCACAGGCAGGACATGCCAGGTCTAAGTTTTTGGTAAGAAGGTAAACAGAACTGGCTATAATAGAAATAATCCAGTAAACTGATAATCAGACTTGTTCCCTAATGCAAAGCAAGCACCCAGTGGTATATACAGCAGTTGAGGAATGGAGCTAAATATCCTTACACACTGCACCTTGTTGTATGCCTTCAAATCCATACTGACTCCTGGTGACTGCTAGGACTAATCCTTACAAAATTTGGAGAAAAGATTTCAGAAGTGGTTTACTATTTCCTTCTTTTGATCAACCAGCTGGTTTTGTGTCTAAAGTGAGATAGAAATCATAATTCCTAACCGGGTGCCTTAACTACTATGCCATACTGGCTCTTTACATACTGCATACACTACATTCAAAGATGTGTGTGCGTGTGTGTGTGTGTACATATGTATGTATGTAGGTATGTATGTATATATCTATGTATATGTGTGTATACACATACAGTACATACATACAAACACACAACATAATGCTCAGATATTACCATGTTTGACATGTTTCATCTTTAGAGGAATCCCAATGGGGTTTCAAGTAGCCACAAGAAACTTATAAATTAGCCACTGCCATATGACTTACTTTGTGAGTTTATTTTGTGTTTTATTTTACTAGAATCTTTTTTTCTGTCTCTTCGCCTTGGTTAAATGTATAAAAATTAGACCTTGGAAGTCTTCTAGTCCAGTGGTGTCAAACTCAATTTAATTGAGAGCCACATCAAGGTTGTATTTGACCTCAGGGGGCCGGGGATGGGCATGGCCAGCTCAACACCACTGGTCAGGGCTCCGTTTTCAACCACAACAGCCTCCTGCAGCAAAACTCTTCCAGCAAAAACGGAGTTCCACAAGCTTTGTGTTTGTTGTCAGAGGGCTGCAGGAGGCTGTTGAGACTGAAAAAAATTCTGGGAGGGCCACATGCAACCCTGCCAAGCTCCACTTTCATTGGGAGAGGCACCATGGGCTGGTTCTTCGTTGTTTCTAGGGTGGCCCCATTGGCCAGTTCTAAGCACCCCGCGAGCTGGATCCACCCTGTGGGCCTTGAGTTGGACACCCCTGTTCTAGTCCAACCCCCTGCCCAAGGCAGGAGACCTTATTGTATCCTAGTCAAATGGTTGTCCAATCTTTTCTTGAAAACCTCCAGCAATGGAGCACCCACAACTCTGGGAGGCAAGCTGTTCCATTGATTAATTGTTCTCACTCTACTATATGTTCCAGCAAGTTTCATGTATAGTCTAAAACAGGGGTGTCAAACTCAAGGCTGGTGGGCCAGATCTGGCCCATGGGGTGCTTAGATCTGGCCCATGGGACTGCCCTATGGGCAGTGAAGGAACTGGTGCCTCTGCCAGCAAAAATGGAGTCTGGGGAGGGTTGCAGGAGGCTGTCACGGTCAAAAATGGGGCCCGGGGGACTGTGTGCAGCCTACCTGAGCTTCATTTTTAGTGACAGAGGATTGCAAGAGGCTATTGCAGCCACAAATGGAGCTCGTGAGGGCTGCAAGCGGCCCTCTCAAGCTCTGTTTTCGCTGCTAGAGGGTTGCAGGAGGCCATACAGCTGAAAACAGAGCTCGGGGGCCCACTTTCGCTGGCAGAGCGCTCAGGCCACCACAGGTGCCTCCGGCACGAGTGACCTCAAGCTGGCCATGCCCACCATGGCCATGCCCACCATGGCCCCCTGAGATCAAACACAACCCTAATGCGGCCCTCAATGAAATCAAATTTGATACCACTGGTCTAAAACATTCTGTCATATAAATAAGTAATAGAGAACACTACATTCTTTTATGAGCACATCAGACAAAGACATACAAAAACATATTAATTGGGTTATCTGCTGACGTAAAATTCCAGCCTATGTAAAATATTTTAATGTGATTTACAGACTTTGTCCATGAAAAAGGTGAACAGAATTTTTAGAATTACTTTTTGGTGCTAGCTAATATTCTAAAGTGGCTTGGTAAAGAAGCAGAGGGCAATTAAGTGTGATTTTTAAATCAGAGTACGATCAATTGCTCTAGCCTCCAGTAACTTTGGGAGGAAGGTTTTGTGGGGAAAACTTCAGCAACTTCAACCATTTACTCACATAGCTATATTCCTCAGCCTTAGATGTTGTAAACAGATGTTTTGTGACTACGTCAATTTATCTGGCAGTTTATTGTCTTTTTGGAAAGGACAAAGTAAGCTGGTGGGCTAGGGAATTGTGTACATTTGGTATAATTTCTGTTCTCCGCCAAATGACTGTTAAACTGCATATCACTCAGTCCCATAAATCTTCGCTGGCTAACACAGATTGCTCCATTCATACTAATGGTTATAAGCACTTATTTCTCAGCCACTTAAATCCTAAAATCCTCTGGAGCATAGCCAAACCTGATTGCTCTTTGACCCACCAAGACTTCAGAAGTTTCTGCTTATAACAGAACCTCTACTATTGTGAAGTGTTCTCCAAGAATCAAGCTAAGTTACAAACTCTTTTTATCTTCTCGGGTTTTTTAATATTTCTTACTAAGCTATCCTTTATTTCAAGACCTTATCTCTCTATGTAACTAGCATCCACCTTTGAAACTGTAGAATCTTCATCTAATTTTTTCTATTGTGTTATGAGACAAATTTTTCCAGCGTATACTTATTTTAAAAGATATACTTCTTTTGGATTGGAAGAACACAACTTGAATTATATGAATTAGAGGAATTAGGAGATTTGGCTTCTGGATCTGAATGATTGTCAGCCCAATAAGGTAGACGAGACTAAGAAATCAAAGCTATATAGTCCCAAAGGTGTTTATTCAAAAGTCAACTGGGCTTTCTGGTTTTTCTTTGAAGATATTTAGCTTCTCATCCAAGAAGCTTCTTCAGCTCTATAGCTCTATAAAGCTCTATAGGTTGCAAGACTTAATTTGCTTCCTCCTCCCTCATCTTCTGGGAACAGTGGAAGGGCTTGTCCAAGATATTTGGTCACATTAATTTCTTGGTCCTATTATCTGACTGTTGTTCTCCTCCTGCCTTATTTCCTTTAGAGGTAGTCCTTAACTTATGACTGATTATTTAGCAACTGTTCAAAGTTACAAGTTACCTGAAAAGGAGGACTTATAACCATAGATCTGAAGTTCCAATGGGAAAGCCCCAGCCTGAATTCATGTGTCCAGATTTCAAGCACTGAATTATCGCTGCATTTATGGCCACTTGCAATGTCAAGTGACATTATTTATAAAGGTTTTGCAGAAAACCAGCAGTTATTTCTAGTTTTCAGAAAAATCTTGCCGATAGCAAACAATGGGTTCATACTTACAACCACCACACTGGCTTTAACAACTGCCACAAAAAAACATCATAAAATTGGGCTGGTCATCTAACTTACTTGTTTTACAACCATTATGATTCACAACCATAATGGAAAAGGTTCTATTTTGGTTGTAACTCAAGGACTACCTGTACAGTGATGGACAAGGATCGCAAACATATATTTCACTGAAATATGGGAAAACGTGATCAGGAGGAATTAAAACTACTGTCTATATACAGTACCAAAACCCAGAATATAGAAAATAAAGAAGATTAAAATGACTTTTCAATATAAAAAAGCAAATATTAAAAGGTATTATGGAGACTTGGTGGAATGACACCCAAAAATTGTTCAAAAGAAACAGAAACAGAAACAATAAAAGGAGGAAATATAATTGTGAATGAATTAACTTCACTGTGCTTAAAAAACGTGGATTAAAATGAATGGAAGGATGCAGGAACAATGCTATTGTTGATATTTACTTACTTCAATAAAACTATGGAGAAAATGCTTCCAAAAACAAATTGCAAATCTTTGATCAAGACATGATATAGTATTGGTGAGGACTTCAATTATCTCAGCATTTGTTGAGAGAGAAACATTGCCAAGCATTGTGCTTCCAGGAAATTCCTCAGTTGCCTTTCCAGTAACTTTCAGTGAGTGGAAAAGAGTATAAGAGAATGAGATATTCTTGATCTAACACAACCCAACAGAGAAGACATAAACAAGGAAACAGAAATAGGAGGACCACTTGGGGACCCAATGGCCTTCCAACTCTATCTTTACTGCATTTTGACTCATTCTGCATTTTTGCTTATACATTTCATCCTTTATTCATTCAGTTATCATTCGTACTTGCCATCACTCTCCACAAAAATATCTCAGGGCACGGGTGTTAAACTCGTGTCATCACATTGTCACATGACATATCGTGACTTTTTCCCCTTCTAAACCGGGTGTGGGTGCAGCCAGAGTGTTACTCATGGGCCACAAGTTTGACACCTCTGTCTCAGGTTATCTAGTTAAAAGTTAACTCAGATATTTCTGGGAAGAAGGCGGAGCCTCCTCGCCGACAGACGGTAGATCGCAACTCTCTGCGACTATCGTTCGTGCTCTTTCGTCGGAGAGCCCCAATTATCCTGATTAGGGGCTGAAACTGCCTTGGAGGGGCAGCGGAGTAAGAGGAAGCAGCAAGCCTGTCTGTGGAGAGCCGCATCTCCCCCTCCCCCGGGCTTGGCTTTTTTTCCTCCCGAAGATGACTGCAGCGATGGTCTAAAATGGCCATCCCGAAGAGGATGACTCAGCTTGACTAAGATTTGTGCAGGATGGAAGAAAGAGGTGGATAACATCTGAACCGGGACAACTGGGCAGTATAACCAAATAAAAGTACCCCGGGATTAAAGTAATATGGAATTTTTAAGAAAAGAAAAGTGAGCTGCGAAATTACAAAGGGACAGAGAAAAAAAAAAAGGAAAATATTTTTGACAGCTAAATGGGGCTTCGAACCGGGAAAGGAAGAAGCTGGAATTAAAGATTTAATGAAATTGGACTAAAATAATTTGGGAATAATCAAGTATAAAATTAAAGCTGGATTTAATATTGCCAAAGAATAATAATAATAAAGTTTATAAATTGGAGACTGGATTGTCTTGGAATATTGAGGTTCAAAAAACCTTAAATAAAAATATTGGGGGAAAAAAATGAAGACTTCGTATAATGGAGAGTGTCACCTTTTGATAAAAAATTCGTTCAAATAAAAAGGAAAGCATTTTGTTTTTGAATGAACTGGTATAAAATTACAGAAATATTGAAACAAAGTAAGAATTTTAGAAAGTGAAAGCAGAACCAGAATAAAGGAAAAAGCAAGGAAGGAAAGATTGTTTGTGGGACTGACTGATGTTTTTGGTATGAACCCTGAACTGGAATAGCTGAGAACTTTAAAAAATTGAAAGAAGAAAGAAGGAAAGTAAAAGTGGTTTGTTTGTTTTTTTGTGGACTTTGAGGATTATAAAATATAAGAATGATGATATCTCTTTGGGACTTAAAAATCGAACTTAAAAATATGAGAGAATTACTACAGGAAAGAGGCGAATCACTTTGCTCTGTGCTAGAAAAAATGGAAATGGCGATTGAAGAACAAGAAGAAAGATTCTCAGAAGAGCAGGAATTGACTCAAGGAGAAGACATTTTGAATGGACAATTAACACAAAGAACATTACAAAGAAGTGGGGAAAGAAGGAAGGTTAAAAAGTTGAATTTTAAGAAAGCAATTAAAAGAGGGAATAATTGTGAAGTTAGAAAAGGCAGGAAGATTCAGCAGAAAAGGGAAAGGGAAGATATTCAGAAGGAGATAAATTGGAATGAGAAAAGTCATGGGGAAAAAAGAGGGAGGAGAAATAGTAAGACTAGTAAAATGTTGAAAGGAAATTGTTTCTTTACAATTAAAAGAAGGAATACTTGTGAAGTCAGGAAATGTAGAAAGAATGAGAAAAGACACGGGGAAGAGAGCGGGAGGAGACTCGGGTTCGCTCCCTGGACAATGCACGGGAGAAGCAGTAAAAAACAGGCATGTGATAGAAAGAACCACAGAATTAGTAAAATGTTGAAAAGAAATTGCCTTTTCAGAGATAATGGTTGATGAATTAAAAGGGGGATTCTGCAGGGTGACAAGGGGTAATAAGAATATTTCTGCAATTAAAAATATTTAGAAAATAGGGTAATATAGATATTGATAACTCTTATTAAAGGGGGGGGAATATGGTGTGGAATCCAATTGAGAAGATGCAATGACTAATGGTTTATTGGGAATTAAGATGAGGGAATAATGGTATATTCTAATCATTAAGGTGTCACACTCAAAATAGTAAAAGAGGGAAAACTTATACTTGTTCTTTTTTCTTTTTGTGTGGGTGTGTTAAGATCTGTATCAATTTAGAACTTATTAAATGTGTGTAATTGAAAGGGAATGTGACAGACTAAAGAACCAGCTAAATTAATAAGTTTAATATAGATTATTAAAAACAAGGAGAGACATTGGTAACTTCATTATTACCACTATTAGGCAAATATATATTGTTTATTTGTATTTTTAAAATAAATATTAAGGATTATATTTGAAATAATTGAAATGAAATTAAATGTTTAGATTGGGATTAATGAAATAATTTAGAATTAAACCTTATTAGTATTTATTAGGTAAATACATATTGTTTATGTTTAAAAACAAATACTAAAGGATTAATTTGAAATAATTGAAATGAAACAAAATTGATTGAAATTAAGGAAAGAGGCTAGAATTAATGTGTTTGTTTCTCTCCCTACTGAAAATTTGGAATGGAAAAGGTAATAATAGAATTAAGTATGCATATATCATTGTATAATTTCTGTCATATTTGTATGTAAAGATGATGACCCGGAAATATGTTGTCCACCAAAAAGAAATTTTTGTTTTTAATGTGAAAACTGAATAAAGTTTGTTTTTAAAAAAAAAAAGTTAACTCAGATATTTCTCACCATAAGATCTGCTCTCCCTGTCCAAAAACCTTACATGTCTACTGTGCCCCCAAATCTACACCAAACAGTCCCATGACAAACCACAATTAGTGTACCCACAAGATTAGAAGTCATCATCTGCAGCAGTGCCCATATGATTCTACATAGGAGAAATAGAACAAACTTTGCACAGAATGGACACAAGACTGACATCCCCAATCAAACAAGACTGAAATAATATCAAAGCATTTTAACCTTTCAGAACACTTTGAAGTTACTGTTTTAGCTGGACTTTAACAACACCATTAAGTAAGCAGTTGTTGAATTGTCATGCATTATGGTTTCAGGCAATCTCAGAAGGTCTCAGGTTCTCAACAAATACAATGGGTTTTTCACATATTAAAATCATTAACCAGCAAGGTGCTTGTAACATGTGTCACATATATAGCCTGTTTCTACATAACCAACCTCTCTTCCCTGATCTTTCCTCCATACCTTTTTCTTCTTGCCTTTTCTTGCCCCCATCTCCCCTCCTATATCAGTCTAGTCACTCTGTGTATGTAATGAAGTGAGCTGCAACTCACAAAAGCTTATACCTTTTAATCAGTTAGTTGGAAAAAATACTGCCAGATTCTTGGGGGGGTGGGGGGGTTGCACCATAGACTGAATACCTAAGTTGTAATTTCTTGTTGCAAATCTACTGTATAAACAGAATAAACTGCTAGTGTGAATCTCTTGGCAATGTGCTATAAATTAAATTAAACATGCCAGAGCCACATAATTCTAACACTTCCAAGAACCCAAACAATATATACAACTACCCTACTCTCAGATTACAAAACTGTTCAATTTATCTAAAATATGAAATGTTTCTATTACCACATGAAATTCCCATGGTCCATATAAATCTTATATTTGCTAGTACAAACAACAACAAGCAAAGCATTTTGATTAAATTTTTCCAAGAATGAACCAGTGTTAGGGATAACATTGTTTAACCTAACTGGTTTAGGTAAAATAATAAATATGTAATCATAGTTTGTAAGTTAAAGTGTCTGCAACTTTAACTGTAGGACTGTAATTAAGGGAGTGGTTGTGAAAGCACTTTAAAAGAAGCAAGACGACAGCTTGCTCTCTCTCTGGCTTTGATGATCCCAAATTACTGCAAGGACTCAAGACTTCATTGCTCGAACGGGAGAGAAACAAAGGACTGATTTGTAAGTGAACTGACATAGGATATTCTACACGGACTTTGCTAACTGAATATCCCTGAATGGACTGACTAAATGAGACATGACTATTGGACTGTTATTTTGACTATGCTATGAACTCATAATGGAATAAACTATATTTTTGATAGCACAAGAGTATCTGTTATTTTTACTGTATGTTAATAAACATACAAGCTTATCTCACTCATTTATCCGTATGCCTATCTGACTAATGCTGCACATTCTGTTTAGCTTGTCTCCTTAACCCTGGTTGGGGAACCCAGGCTTAACACTGGTTATGGGCCCAGAGGCTGCAAAGTCAGTTTAACTAGGATAAAACAGATTTATGTAAAAGTGAGAGTTTGTGTTGTTATACATTACAGTAAACAGACAGCTGTGTTTTATTAATTATAGTTTTATATCCATACAAGAAAACATGGCACAAGTCAATCTACAAAATTTGTCCCTTATATCCAAGTTGGATGGAACAAACTATGTATCATGGTCTATGAAATGTAGTCTACTTCTACGAAGAGAAGGTCTGTGGAACATAATTGAAAATCCACTAAACGTAAAGGAATGGGATCCAGAGGATGATGAAGATAGACTAAAAATAGAAGAATTTATGCATAAAAATGAACACGCTATTTGCATAATTGGGTTAACCTTAACTGACCAACAACTTGTTCATATCCACGGAGAGCAAATGGCTGTTGGGTGTTGGCAGAAGCTGAAGAGGATTTATGTCCGAGATAACGTTGGTGCACACATAAATCTAACACGGAAGCTTTTCAGGACGCATCTCCAGACGAATGGTGTTATGCTGAGTCATTTGGAAACTATGAAAAGCATTTTTCAAGAACTGCACAAGGAAGAGCTTATTTTCTCTGAACTACACCAAGTCTACATAATTCTATCATCACTAAATGAAAGTTATGACAACTACGTAACTTCCCTTGAAATTTTGCCAAAGGAAAATTTAACTTTAACTGATATAACTGGCAGATTGATTGAAGAGGCAAGAAGAAGGCTTGAAAGACATGAGTTAAGGAGGCAGCAACCTCAAAAAGAAGATAATGAATCTCCTACTGCATACGCAATTAAAAAGTGTTTTAATTGTGGAGGAAGAGGACATTTGGCAAGATTTTGTAAAAAAGCAAAGTACCAGAACGCTGGCCAGAATACTAAAAGTCATCAAAAGATAAATAAAAATTTAGAGTTAGCCATGTATAGTAACGGAGTTGTAAAAAATAATTTATGGGTGGTTGACAGTGGAGCATCCCACTGTATAACAAATGATAACAAAAATTTTATTAAAATGTCCAAGAGTACACAGCAGATATCGTTAGCCAATGGCTGGAAACTGAAAGCTAAAGGTCAAGGTATAGCATATTGTTCTTTTATAAAAGAGAATGTAAAAATGTTATATGTACCACAACTTAAGTTTAATTTAATTTCAGTTAGAATTTTGGTTAAAATAGGATATGTAGTTACCTTTAAAGGAGATAACTGCATAATTGAGAAAGAAGATAAGAAAATTACTGCATCTTTAAGAGGTGAATTATATGTGTTAAATGATAATGGTTTAAAGGTGGCTAACATGGTTTATGAAAATAAGAAACCCCATGATGAATGTATTCACTTGTTACATCGAAGGCTAGGGCATTTAAATTTTAAAATGCTTAAGAAAACTGTTGAATTATCTAAGGGAATAAGTTTAAAACCTTGTAATAAGTATTTGCAATGTAATTCCTGTAATCAAAGCAAAGCCAGGGTCACACCGGCTAATAGAGTTGATGGATTTACTACCAAGGAGCCTTTAGAAGTAGTATTTGCTGATTTAATAGGTCCGAAAAAAACCAAGTGTAGGAGGAGCTCGTTACATACTAAGTATCATGGACCACTATTCTAGATATGGGTTTTGCTATTTAATGAAGAGCAAAACTGAAACTTATCTAAATCTCTTTAATTGGATAAAATTTGCTGAAAGGAAAACTAAAAAGAAATTAGTAACTCTTATAACAGATAATGGTACGGAATTTACAAATAATAAATTTCAGAACAGACTAAGAATGTTAGGTATTCAACATAAAAAGTCTACACCATATAGGCCACAACATAATGCCTTTATAGAGAGAAGAGGCCAAACATTACAATCAATGACACGAACTATGATGTCTGATTCAGGATTACCTGACAATTTGTGGGGAGAAGCAATAATGTGTGGTAATCATATATTAAATAATGTTGTTAATTCAACAACAGGTGAATTACCATTCACACTGTGGCATGGTACAAAACCTGATTTAAGTTATATGCACACATTTGGAGCACCAGCATGGGTGCATATCCCTTCACAACTTAGACACAAAGGACAGCATAGAGCTAAAAGATTATTTTTTGTAGGATATAAATCTAATCATAGATCTTATAGATTCTGAGAACCAGGAACATCTAGAGTTTACAACAGTGCTAGTGCTAAATTCCTAGAACATGTAGGATGGAATAGATTAGAGCAAGATTTAAATAACGAAGTAATTATTGAACCCTACAAAAGGCAGAAAGAACAGACTAGTTATAAGAAGAGTCCAATTAAAGAAGAAGTCCATGAAGAGCAAATAGGACCAGAACAAGAGGAAACAGTTGATCAGGAAGAGTTAGATAATCAGGAAGAGTTAATAAATAAAAGTCCACCTGTAAGTCCTGTAATACCTAGACGTACTACACGTATAACTAGACCACCTGATAGGTATCAAGCAAGTATAATTTGCCAAGTAACTAAAGTTCCAACTAGTGTAGATGAACTTAGGATGTATCCTGCTGAGGATCAGGAAAATTGGCAAAAGGCAATGGAAAAAGAACTAAATTCATTAAAGGTAATGAAAGTTTATGAAGATGCTAAATTACCTCCAGGAGAAAAATCCATTGGGTGCAAATGGATATTTAAAGTAAAAACTGGAAATGATGGGACTGTTACCCATAAGGCTAGGTTAGTAGCTCAAGGATTTAATCAAACTGCATCTGATTACGATGAAGTTTTTGCACCAAGCCTTAAAGCAACATCTTTGAGAGCAGCATTAATGTGGGCAGCTAAGAAAAATTATGTCATTAACCATTTAGATGTAGAAACTGCTTATCTGCATGCACCATTGCAACACACTATATATTTAAGAAAACCAGTAGGCATAAAAGACAATAAAGTAAATTGTAATGATTGTTGGAAATTAAAAAAGAGTCTTTATGGATTGAAACAATTTGGCTTTGAATGGAACCAATATATTGTAAAAGAGTTAAACAATATAGATTTTAAATCTGGTTTAGCAGATCCATGTGTGTTTAAAAGAGAAAATAATGGAACGGTGTCATTATTGTTATTATTTACAGATGATATTGCTTTGATAACTAAGACTAATAATGAAGCTAATGAAATTATATCATTATTAGCCAAAAAAAAAAAAAATTAAAGCATTTGGGTGAAATTAAAAAGTATCTAGGATTGACAATTAACAAAACAAATAATGGTTTTAAGATATCTCAAGAAGATAAAATTTGCCAATTAATTAAAACGTTTAAAATGGAACTTTGTAAACCGGCAAAGACTCCAATGAGTCAGGAAGTTTGCCAAACTGATGATCAAAGTCCCAAATTTGATAAGTCAATCTATCAATCTTTGATTGGTAGCTTATCATATATAAGCAATTGGTCTAGGCCAGATATAGCTTATAGTGTAAATCAGCTGGCACGTTTTAATTCAGACCCACATCAATGTCATTGGCAATCATTAAAGAGAATTTTAAGATATCTTAAAGGAACAATGAACCATGCATTGTATATAGAACCAAAGGGTGATTTGAGTCTTAGTGCCTATGCAGATGCAAGTTTTGCAACTGATATAAACACTAGAAAATCAACATCTGGCATGGTTATATTATTTGGTAAGACACTAATAGGGTGGAGGTCAATCAGACAACAGCATATCAGCTTGTCCACGATGGAAGCGGAATTTTCATGTCTGTCATTACTATGCACTGACTTAATTTTGTACAAACAGTTATTATTAGACATGGGTATAACTGTTAAAGATTCCATTATTGTGTACGAGGACAACCAGGCAGCTATAAAGTTAGCTACTAATATTGCTGTAAAAACTAGATCAAAACATACTGATTTAAGATACTTAAATGTTAGAGAATCTGTAAAGAATGGGCTAATTAAATTGGAATACTGCATGACAGAAGAAAACATTGCAGACCAATTTTCAAAAGCTCAAGGAGTAATCAAGTTTAAAGAAAGTTGTAACTACTATGATTTATAGATGTAAATAGTTATTATTATTATTTAACCTAAAAGGGGAGAATGTTTGGGATAACATTGTTTAACCTAACTGGTTTAGGTAAAATAATAAATATGTAATCATAGTTTGTAAGTTAAAGTGTCTGCAACTTTAACTGTAGGACTGTAATTAAGGGAGTGGTTGTGAAAGCACTTTAAAAGAAGCAAGACGACAGCTTGCTCTCTCTCTGGCTTTGATGATCCCAAATTACTGCAAGGACTCAAGACTGCATTGCTCGAACGGGAGAGAAACAAAGGACTGATCTGTAAGTGAACTGACATAGGATATTCTACACGGACTTTGCTAACTGAATATCCCTGAATGGACTGACTAAATGATACATGACTATTGGACTGTTATTTTGACTATGCTATGAACTCATAATGGAATAAACTATATTTTTGATAGCACAAGAGTATCTGTTATTTTTACTGTATGTTAATAAACATACAAGCTTATCTCACTCATTTATCTGTGTGCCTATCTGACTAACGCTGCACATTCTGTTTAGCTTGTCTCCTTAACCCTGGTTGGGGAACCCAGGCTTAACAACCAGGCTCCAAACTGACTGGCAAAAGTATATTTATGGAAACGAACTGCAATGGCATCTCAATGATTTTAAAATAAAAATTTACAACCAATCATAAATTTTAAAATAAAAATTTACCACCAATCATAAATGAAATTATTAACCTTAAACTAATAATGGAATTATATTAAGGCTGAATTTCACAAGTAATTTGAGGATATTCAAGTCTGCGAGGGACACAGAGATTTGTAATCTGAATTAAATTAAAATAGGAACACTAAGAATTTCCTTGGGTTGGTATTGACACCTAATGGGGTTATACATGTACATTTCTTATCAGCAACATAGACATAGTTTGTTACTACTACTTTTTTTCGGCTTCCCTGTCTAATTTTCAATCCTCAGATTTCCTGGTGGTCTTCTATCCAAATAGTACTCTGATCAGCTTTATTGAGATTAGCAGAAAAGGGCTGGGTGAAGCCCCTTGATTTATGAATTAGGGAGGAAAAGACATGACAGAACTGCTTACTTTAGACAATGAAAATTATAGTTCTATTTCACTTAGAGATATTTTTAGAAACAACAAAGTGAAAATTGGTTGTCTTTGTGCTAGGCCGCATGATTCCTTCAACTGAATGAGGGACCACCTTAAAGCAGATTTTGGAAGGAGAGGAGAAAGCAAAGTAAAAAGAAGCCACAATGTGCAAGCAGATGTCTACTTGCATAACACAAAATAGAGCAGGGGTCTCCAAACCCCAGGCAGCAGCCTGTTCGAAACCGGGCTGCGGGAGAAAGCTCCACTCCACTCATGTCGGTGGTGAACAAACACGCATGTGCATGTAAAGCTTCACTCACACGAGCGCAAGTGTCTGCTGCTTGCACAAGTTGGGTTTCCTGCACATATGCAAGCACCCTCTGCTTCTGCCTGAAGCACCATTGGCATGAGTAGAGGGCACGCACCACTCGCACAAATGGAGTGGTGTGTGTCTGCCATTCACACAGCCCTGCCCCATATCAGGCTGGGATGCCAGGCTGGGAAGGTTGGGAACTCCTGCAATTGAGCACAGAAATTGTGGTTTAATTCAGGAATGTCAAGTGAGTGGCATTGCAGCCTGGAGGTGGAACTCTCTCACTCTCAATCAGGAGGCTGTGAGTTTGATTGTAGATAGTAGGAGATATTTCTCTCTCTGGGCGCAAAGAGAAAATATCTGCTATGAACTCCACATAGGCGCCAGGAAGAGCATCCGGCCAGTAAATGCTCAGCTCTATTCAATTGCCCCAACTCTGCCCTGATGCAAGGGATTAAAAGAAAAAAGAAAAAAAAATCTGGAATATCACATATGGTCCTTTAATTCTTTTGGGTGCAGTTCTATTCTACTCAGTTAGTGAGCTCCACTGAACTCATTTAAACCTACTCTAGAATAAATCTCTATAGAAGCAATTTTTGACAGTAGACAATTGAATTGGATTTACTAATACTGCTTTGAATTTTACTGTACTGTTTTTATTCTTAATCTTAAACAACCAAGGGAATGTTGATTTAATGAGAACATTTAATAAGAATGTTGTAATTTGATTTGCAACAGGCAGTGCTTGATTTACAAACACGATCAAGCCCCAAATTTCTGTTGCTAAGCAAGATAATTGTTAACTAAGTTTTGCCCCCTTTTACAACCTTTTTGCCACAGTTGTGACAAATCACAGCAGTTGTTAAGTGAATCATGTGGTCATTAAATGAACCTGGCTTCCCCCTTTCATTTTACTTGTTGGAAGTTGGCTGGGAAGATCACAAATGGGGATCACATGACCCTGGAACAGTGCAACTGTCGTAAGAACTTGCCAGTTGCCAAGCACCTAAATTTTAGTCATGTGACCATGGGTAAGTTACAACAGTTGTGAAAACAATGCAAAAACAGTCCAAAGTAACTTTTTCCAGTGCTGTTGCAACTACGAACTAAATAAATGCTTTACTCTCTTCGAACTAATCGATTTGGTTTATCATATTGAATTGGGGCCTACTACTCTGGCTAATCATTGGAAATGTGGATTTAATACTGTCCATAATATAAAAATATTTTCTGTCAAGACTACTATTACTATCAGTGAGCCTCGGTGGTGCAATGGTTAGAGTGCAGTACCGTAAGGTACTTCTGCTGCAGCCAGCTGCCTGCAATTTGGCAAATCCCACCAGGCTCAAGGTTGACTCAGCCTTCCATCCTTCCGAGGTGGGTGAAATGAGGACCCAGATTGTTGGGGGCAATAGGCTGACTCTGTAAACCGCTTAGAGGGGGCTGTAAAGCACTACAAAGCGGTATATAAGTCTAAGTGCTATTGCTATTTCCCTGCCATGAAATAAAAGATTGAGATGTTAAAAGTTCACATTCTTCCTATTAAAGCCCCTTTCTTCATAGTGTGGCAGTATTCTCTCTGCATCAGGAACCAGCCCTACATATATTATTGCTAAGGAGGAACTTTGATACCCCTTTCCACACACATGCACAGAGCCCCATCACCACCCTATCCAAGTCAAGAAATATTCACTACTACAATTTCCTCCTCTTTCAAGACAGTCAAATTCAGGATTATTAACGGCATTGCCTTGCTTTAGAATGGAAGGACAGATTTTTCCTGAGAATGCCTATTAGTATTACAACACATTTTCAAAAATACAAGTCTGACTGGAATACGATGTTGCACACCAATATTGTCCCAATAGAAAGCATGTGATTCTCATAAAAACCAACATGACAAGTAACTTGATATCTGAGTATCAAAATCCAATTATGGAGCAGCACCTATTTTAGCAAAAGGAGAGAGGATCTTATTTACATGGCACAACCTGCTTAAAAATCAGGAAGCGAAAATGATTTGATTCTACTCCACTCATAAACATATTGTTGTTTATATTTACAGTTTAATACATTCTATGTTAACTTTATTTGATTAATTCTATCCTAAAGTTGGGCTATCCAACTTTAAAATGGTTTTCTGGTTTTTGTTAATAGTAGAGTTACCCAGTATTATATTCTTGAGAATTGAAGGAGAAAACACATCACAGAACTCAAACAGTGAAAACGAACAGCTGGGACTATAACTTCCAGTTCAAAGCATAAATGTAAATGGTCAGGGCCTTACCTCTTTTTCTATTTTAAGCAGCTTCTTCACAGCCACCTCCTTGTCCTGAGATACCCATCGGGCTCGATATACACTCCCAAAACTTCCACCGCCACAGTTTTCAAAGAACTGCAGATCATCGAATTTAATTTGCACAAATGAAGCACCGAGAGACAACATCTCATAATGACAATATATATACCACCAAAAAATCTGTAAGGAAAAAAACATATATTAGACTTCTGATGTCATGAGTCACTGAATTCTTAACTTTCCTTTATACCACAATGCAAATAAGTTCTTATTGACACAAAAAGCTGTGACACTCACATTGCATACCTTCAGTACAAAGTCCCCAAACTATATTTTTTTGTAGAGGAGCAACTAGAATACACAGCACATTTCCTCCTATGTTCACTGCCGGAAAAGATTCTTGTATGTGTGCCGGCACATATTGAAAGACAGACCAATTCCCTTACAGTGACATACGCTGTCACAGGGAAAAGATATTTGCAGCTTGCCTAGGAGCTTTGGAATCTAGGCTTTGGCATGAATCTTTGTTGAATCACTTGAAGAAATATACATAACCTAAGTCCCTGACGAATCTAGCACAACACTCATCTTTCCAGACCAAGTACCCTGGCTGCAAATCTTTGCTAAAGAATAAATGCTTGATTTGGAGTTTTAAGTGTAACTGACCAAAATGCATTTTTTCCTTCCTTCATGGCTTATTTGTAGTTACAGAAAAAGGAAGCAATTATATTCTCTCTACCCCCCTCCCTCTCCCTTCCCCTCCTTTTGTGTACCCCTACATGAATACTGTGTCAGAGTTTAGTTTGGTTTATACTTAAACTGGATCATAGTGTCTTGTTCATCAATTGGACATAAAAATATTCATTAAAATCACAAATTACAAGATCAGCTTTTATTTATTTATATTTTTAATAATTCTGACATAGTTTGGGACTGCATCATTGAATAAATGTGATCCTTCCTCAAAATAAGATCTTAAAAACCCATTCACAACAAGCATTACACTAATGTAGATAATAAAGTACCTTAGATCATTTTCTAAATGTATTTCTGTACAGTTGTGGACAGAACTGAGTGCTGTTCTCAAGCAGGATGAAGATGGTTAAAATAAATAATGCAAAAGTTTGGAGAACTAAATGGCACACCTGGCTCAGTCCTGATAACCACATACTTGCCTTCTTAAATCTGGAGGACAAAAAACCCATTGTAGATGTCATGTCCGCAAAAAGACGCTCAGAGTCGGTGACTTTCATTCAAAGCTCTTTATTAACAATGGGAGAACCGAACCGGCGAAAGGCAAAAAGCCCGCGGCTTTTATATCTTTCGCAGCGGCGGCCGCGGCCAATGGCAGCGATTCAAGTCTCCCGCTCTTGGTTTGCACCAATCGCGGGAGACTTCAATCGGGCCAATCAGCGCGGCTCGCCTGGCCAATCAGAAATCCCCGCGCCTTAGCTCAGGGATTTCAAGTATTCCAATTCAGGACATAACACCCCTCCCCTCTTGGTATGGTCCATCACGTGGTGTAGTCACGCAGGTAGGCGGGGCTCCGTCGAGTCCTAGTTGACCTGCGCAACTCACTTGCATGCTGTAACTCGGCCGGAGCGGTCATCTTTTTGGCTGCTCCTGCCTCTGTGCGAACCGGCTGGATGATCGGGCCGGTTCTTTCGCCGTGGCTCCCGCCTGGGCCTACCGGGTCGGTTGAGCTACGGATTTCGCCGCTCCCGCTTGGCTTCTCCGAGTCGGTAGAGCTGGCCAGACGGTTCTTCTCCGGAGGGGACTCGCAATGGCTGTGTTCCGGTGAGTATTTTTGGTTTATTTTTTCCTGCGATTGTCTCTCCGGGTATTCCCTCCCCCCTTGGTTCGTGTCTTGGGGGTTGAGGTCAGTCGCTGTTCGTGACCTGAGCTGGTCGATATGTCGTTTCCAGGCTCGCCCATCGATGGTTTGGAGCCGGTACGACCGTGGACCAGTGACTTGAGTTATGACGGCTGGGATCCATAGGGGGTCCCCCGTCATGTTCTTTGCATAGACTAAGTCACCTGGGTCAAATGTCCGGTACCTGGAGCTGGAGTCTGGGGGCCGCTCCGGGTTATAGGTCGGGTGCAATCTGTCGAGTGGGGACCTCAGCTTTCTGCCCATTAGAAGCTCTGCAGGGCTCTTGTCAGTTGTGGTATTGGGAGTGATGTGCTGTATGAAGAGCAGTCTGTTGATTTTGTCGCTGATCTCCCCGTGGTCCATTTTCCGGAGGGTCTTTTTCGTAAACTGGACCATCCGTTCCGCCCTACCGTTCGTCGCCGGATGCGCCGGTGCTGTTAATGCGTGGCGGATACCCCTCTCCGCCAGGAACCGTTCAAAATCGATGGAAGTGAACTGGGGCCCGTTGTCTGAGACGACGACGTCTGGGAGGCCGTGTGTGGAAAACAGTTTACACAGTTCTTTAACGACGGCCTCTGTGGTAGTGGATTTCATGTCGCTTACTTCCAACCAATTGGAGTACGCGTCAACTGTGATTAGAAAAGTATGCCCATTTGTGGGGCCAGCAAAGTCTAGATGGATTCTGGACCAGGGCCCCCGTGGTGTTTCCCAGTCCCGGATAGGTGCTGCGGGTGGGCTGGATCTGGTCTCCTGGCACCGGTGGCATTTGGTGACCCATGCTTCAATTTGCTTGTCCATCCCTGGCCACCAAGTGTAACTCCTGGCCAGGGCTTTAGTCCTGACGATGCCAGGATGACCCTCATGTAGCATCTCTAATACCCTCTCTTGCAATCTGTCCGGAATTACCACCCGGTCACCCCACAGAATACACCCTCTTAGTAGTGAAAGTTCAGTCTGGCGCTGACGGAATGTTTTAAAAGTCTCGTCATTGTCTTTCTCCGGCCAGCCTTTTTCTAACCAGTGTAAGATTCGCGCCAGACGCCTGTCCTTAACGGTTTCTCTGGCAATGTCTGATGCGGTAATAGGTAAACTCTCGATACTTAGGGTGTTTGTTGTTGGTGCTGGGTCAGGTTCAGAGTCAGGTAAAGGCGAGCGGCTTAAAGCGTCCGCGTGCGAAATTTTCTTACCTGGCTTTTGTAGCAGTTCGTAACTGTAGGCTGCCAGGAATTCGGACCATCTTGTCATCCGGGGTGACAAGATGTTTGGCGTGGCTCGGTTTCCAGCGAGGATGCCCAGCAATGGCTTATGATCCGTCACGATGGTGAACGGGTGGCCATACAGGTATTCGTGAAAACGTTTAACGGCGGCAACTATAGCCAAAGCTTCTTTGTCCAGCTGGCTATAGTTCTATTCCGGTTTAGTCAGAGTCCTGGAGAAAAAAGCGATGGGTGCTTCTCTCTGGTCTGGGAGGGTGTGGCTGAGGACAGCGCCGACGCCGAAGGGTGATGCGTCGCAAGTGACAGCTAAGGGCAAGGTTTCGCTGAATTGCATCAGGACGGCGTCGGAAGTGAGGAGGTCTTTGGTTTTTTGAAAGGCGGCTTGCTCTCGTCTCCCCCAAGTCCAGGCTGCCTTCTTGTCTAGGAGTCTATGTAAAGGTTCCGCCGCCGTTGCCTTTTGAGGTAGGAAAACATTATAAAAATTTAGTAAGCCTAGGAACGCTTGTAGTTCCGTTTTGGACTTTGGGGTGGGGGCTTCCTTGATGGCTTTCACTTTTTTAGTCGTAGGGTGAATGCCATGCCGGTCTAGGAGATAGCCCAAAAACTCTACTTGCTTTGTACATAGTTGGCATTTTTCTCGTTTGACTTTAAGTCCTGTTTCTTTAAATTTTGTTAAGACTTGTCTGAGTCGGTTTTCTAATTCGGCTTCGTTTGGCGCCGCCACTAATACGTCATCGAAATAGGGCACCACCCCCTTGATGCCCTGTAGCAAACGTTCCATCAGGCTCTGAAAGATGCCTGGTGCCACGCTGACTCCAAATTGGAGTCGGTTACACTTGAAAGCCCCCCGATGGGTCACGATTGTTTGGGCTTCCGCCGTTTTCTCGTCCACAGGTAGCTGCTGATATGCCTGGGTGAGGTCGAGCTTGGCAAAGACTTTGCCCCCTCCCAGTGAGTGCAGTAAATGTTGCACTATTGGGACTGGGTAGGCGCTTTGTTGTAACGCGCCATTTAGGGTGGCCTTATAGTCCCCGCAGATTCTCACGGACCCGTCTGGCTTTACTGGGGTCACTATAGGGGTTTCCCATCTGGCATGGTCTATCGGTTGCAATACCCCTTGTTTGACGAGCTTGTCGATCTGCTCGTCAATTTTAGGCTTTAAGGCGAATGGTACCCTTCTAGGTTTAAGCCGCTTAGGGGGAACCCCTGGGTCTAGGTCAAACGAGATAAGGGGCCCCTGGTACTTGCCCAAGCCTCCATCGAAGACCTCCTGGAACTCCTGGGCTAGCCGCTGTTCCCAAGCTTCGATGGTGACGTGGTTGACACCTGTCAGCGCGATGTTAAGCGGGGCGAACCATTGTAAGCCCAGTAGGCTTGGGCGGTCGCGATCGACGATCGTGATGGCAGTTGTTCGGTGTGACCTTTGTAAGTTATATTGAAGTTCTTGGTGCCCACTACCGGGACGCGATTCCCTTGGTAGTCTTTTATGATGATCTTTTGGGCATGCACGTTTCTTTTTTGTAGTGTAGGCACCAGTCTTTTGATTTCGCGCCATGCAATCATGGAAAGGTAGGACCCGGAGTCCACTTCCATTTTGCATGGCTGGCCTTCGATATGGACTTCTACGTGTACCTTTCTGGCGCCGTCGGAGATGGCGTGGCCGATGGTCACCGTCTGGTGGGTTTCTTCTTTTCGCCGACCGTCGCCGCTTCTTTGAGATCGTTGAGTGCGGTCCCACCGACCGTCTGGCTGGCGCTCTCTGGTTCTGGGCGGGGAGCTTTCTCTCCGTCTGTCGTGCTGTTCCCATTTGGGCGGGCTGCAGGTCTTCTTTTGGCGGCAAACTCGGGCGATGTGGCCCCGTCGTTCACAATGCCTACAGATAGAGTCAAAAAATCGGCATTCTGACCTGGGGTGATCGCCGCCGCACCCGGCGCAGTTGGTCCTCGACCTACGACCTTTTCGACTTCGTTGGTCGCCGCGTCCCGTCTGCACGCGATGTATGTCCTCGTCTTCCGACGTGCTGGAGGTTGATTGGTATTCACCGTAGTGTGCGGTTGCTTCGTTTCTTGTGTCGGCCGACCTTGCCGGGTTGTTGTTTCCGCCCTTCGCGTCAGATCTTCGCATGCTGTCTGCCGACGTGCGGGTTGCTTCAGCGGCTGCGGCTGCGGACATCGGCTAGGCTGATGTCACCCTTGATGTCGCCCCTGGAGTGTAGGATCCCATAAGCCGAGTACGAAGCGGTCTCTTATGAGACTGTTCAGACCTTCGAACTCGCAGAGTCCTCCTAGGCGCCGTAGCTCTGCGACGAAGTTGCTCAATTTTTCGTCTGGTTTCTGGTTTCGGCGGTAGAACTCGTTGCGCCGTATCAGGATGGGGACTTCGGGGGCGTAATGGCGCCGCAGTATAGGTTCGAGGACATCCCAGTCCATGGCGGTTGCGTCTGCCGGCTTGGCCAATGCTTTGGCCATCTGGAAGACCTCTGGTCCGCAGTGCGTAAGGAAGACGGCGCGTTTTAGCGGGCCCGGGGCGTCCTTCATTCCGGCGCATTCCAGGTACATACGGAACCGATCCGAGTACGATTCCCAATCCTCGGCGGCGGGGTTGAAGGGGGCGGGCGGTGCTATC
Organism: Hydrophis major; assembly: GCA_033807585.1. Lineage (NCBI taxonomy): Eukaryota > Metazoa > Chordata > Lepidosauria > Squamata > Elapidae > Hydrophis > Hydrophis major. The sequence goes on along the minus strand of CM066328.1, from coordinate 189,770,785 downwards.
TTCGCCATCTCTGCGCTGGAGCTGGTTCTTGGGTGGACACGGGGTTCAGTTCAGGGGCGAGATCCCACCCTCGTCGCCAGTGTCGTGTCCGCAAAAAGACGCTCAGAGTCGGTGACTTTCATTCAAAGCTCTTTATTAACAATGGGAGAACCGAACCGGCGAAAGGCAAAAAGCCCGTGGCTTTTATATCTTTCGCAGCGGCGGCCGCGGCCAATGGCAGCGATTCAAGTCTCCCGCTCTTGGTTTGCACCAATCGCGGGAGACTTCAATCGGGCCAATCAGCGCGGCTCGCCTGGCCAATCAGAAATCCCCGCGCCTTAGCCAATCAAGGCTCAGGGATTTCGAGTATTCCAATTCAGGACATAACAGTAGAAACTATATGAGATAGTAATTGGGAATTCTAAATATGGAATTGGTAACTCAAAGAAATGCACCAAGCCAGCTTTGATTTTTTTCTTTTATCCCATCTAAAGCCTATTGTTCTGTCAGGTATTTATACATTATTTGTAGCTTCTATGAAATGCATGGTATACTTGAGGTATACCTCTCTGGGTGTTTGGTTTTCTGCCTTCCATGGCTTTTTAAAAAAAATTAAAGTTTGTTGATGATTGCTTTACATTGCTTTGGAATTTTGGTGCAATATAAATGGCATTTACCCATAAGTAAATACATAAATACTATATCCCTTGCTTGCGCTACTACTGTCTTAATAGAGGCGATGTATCTTGTTCAAGTAGCAAAACACATTGATAAGATTGTTCTGATAAATTCTCTTTAATTATTTATTGCCTGAGCCTACCCAATTCATTTGCAAGCATGTTCCATGAAATCCCTCAGCAGCACTTTTGGGAAACCACCAAAATCTGTGCTAGAGGAAAGAGGAAAGAGCAGATAGCCAAATGAAGTTCTATACACCTTTGTTTTTCCTTATCTAACATATTAATGCAGAACCAACTGCTCTACCCACAAAAAAGAAAGTGGGGAGGGAGGGAGAGAGAGACAGAGATGATTACATATTCATTCACAAAATGAAAAGTAATATCATTTGTAAGGCTCTGGAACACATTATGTTGCACTTATTCATACACTTGGCTCATTTTGCCATATGAATATTTTAGACAATATAATTTGGGGGGGAGATTCTTGTAAACAAAATTTGTCTTTATTTGTGGCATAATTCAAGGGATAGTAAAGTCATGGTTTCTCTTTCAGATCTAAAGATTAATCATTAAACCACATTTCACTTAAATAGAGAAACACCGTCTCCTCCTAGAATTTTATTTTGAAGAAGCTTGGCATGCAGTGATGGAGTTACTTTATGATTTATTCCCTCCTATCCTCCGATGATTAACCTGTTTCATGTAAAGTAGCACTACTGCTACTATATTAGTGTGTGCCTAATATATACTGTATCTAAATGTGTACAGTTAATTGTTTCTTACTAACCCCTCCCCACAGTTAATTTAAGGCTTTAATTATGCTTAGTTGTCAATCTTGCACAACTAGCAAAACAATAATCCTCTTAGGTCTTCTTGGGATCCTTCCTGATTGGGTAAACCATTAAAACATGATCATCCTTCATTTTTGGTGATCCTCCCATCACCTCAAGAGTTCTTCAGAGTTCTTCAAACTACCTAAATTCGGAGTATTTCTTTTAATGACTGCCAAAAATAAGGGAACAGAGTACAAAATCATGGGAACTGAGACTGGAATCATTCAGCCTTCTTTTACAGGTAGTCCTCGACTTACAAACACAATTGAGCCCAAAATTTATATGTTAATAAGTAAGACATTTGTTAAGTGAGTTTTGCCCCCATTTTACGACTTTTCTGGCCACATTTGTTAAGTGCGTCATTGCAGTTAAGTGAATCTGACTTCCCCGTTGACTTTGCTTGTCAAAAGGTCGTAAAAGGTGATCACATAACTCCGGGACATTGCAACCGTCTTAAATATGAGCCAGTTGCCAAGCAAGCACCTGAATTTTGATCCCATGACCATAGGGATGCTGCAACGGTCATAAGTGTAAAAACTGATCATAAGCAAAAACATACAGTAAACGATTTAAGACATAATTTACCTAAATCTCCAAGCATCCTGGAGGGTGGTCAAACAATTTATAACCCAACGCATTTGAAATGAAACTTCTAAGAGCTTTTTCAATATGGCAACATTGCATTAGTGGTAACAATCTACAAAAGGCTTCATCCTAAAATATTGTAACTGCATTAGGATCCACTGGCCAATCTTTCCAAGATCCAGAATATAAATGTTATATGTAAATGCTTAGGTAGATAGGTAGGTAGGTAGGTAGGTAGGTATAGATGATAGACAGACAGATGATAAATAGATATATAGCCAGGTAGACAGTAGACAGGTAGACAGACGGACAGATACGGTATTTGATAGATACGGTGGATGACAGACAGACATAGAGTTTGATACATAATATATATGCACATCTACTTATGTATTGAATGTCACATATCCCCTGTAAATATTACACAAGATTAACCTTTGTGGTTCTAAACTATGTAACCAAAGAAAGGTATTATCAAGAAAGATCAAACTAAAAGTTCTGCTTTACCTTTGCAAGCCAAGAATTTCTCTCATCCTTTCCTAAGAATTGAATGTTTAAGTTTTATTAGATATAAACTGCTGTTTTAAGAAAGAAGAAATTCCTCAACCTCCTGGTCATATCATTTATAGAAACACCATCAGGAGTTCCTGCTACTATTGTAGGAAAGCCACGAGGAAGGTTAGGGTAATTGGCTTTGTTGTATGCAAGCATATTAGTAACACATGATGTACATGTGAAGGAATCATTTGGTCATTATCCATCAAACAGGGACAATTCTAAAGTAACATTCACCTTATGAAAAGGAAGTACTTTGTTTTCATAAGATGAAAGTTACTTTAGAAATGGCTCTGTAGGATGGACTGAACTTTGTTTTTGATCTAAATAAGTTACTGTGCCTTGAGAGTTTACCAAAAGAAAGAAAATTCCAACAACAACAAAGAAGTGACTTATATTCTATAGATTTGTTGAGGTTGGAAAGGGAGTTCTTCACTGGCTGGCAATTATTTTTTATAGCTTCAAAAGTGTCATCTTCAACACCAATGAGAACAAAATCTAAGAGACACTTTGTTGTGTTTTGTGTTTCTGTCTATTTTGGTTTGTGCTTTGGATATCTACCTTTTTAACAACAGTGTGTTCAGTTCAATATAGTTAAATAGATACTCGCTGAGTTCCTGTTATTTGGCAGCTTGCCTTTTAGCTCATCATTAGTAACAGTCTTTGCTTGTTCCAAAGTGAATGTTAAGACAACTTAGGAAAAAGAAACAGCATTTTGCACATGACTGTCAGATGTGCTAGACACCTATGGGGTTCCTTTCCTTCCTCCTGTAGAAAAACTAGTTTAACTCCTGGGTCCATAGAGTTTAGAAACTTAGCATTTCCAGACAAAGAAATAACTGGTTTATGGATGGTTTTTAACTGGCTTCGGGCAGGGTGGGCTGCTGGGGATTCAGGAGAGCCCCTAGCTAAGATTCTGTGCAGTTTGGAAAACCCCCAAATCCCACTCCTGGCTGGCCCTGCCCACCCACTCCATCCCTGCCCCGCAGTCCCCATGTGGCCCATTTTGGATGCAGGTAAGTGCAGGCCGTGCGCGGAGGCTCGGGGAGGGCAAAAAACGGGCCTCCCGGAAGTTCAGGAAGGTCAGAAATGGGCCTATTTCTGGCTTCCAGAGAGCCTCCGGAGCCCGGGTAGGCCATTTGCACCCTCCTGGAGGCTCAAAAAAAACCTCCGGAGCAATGGGAGGGCAAACACGCCTCCCCACTGTGGTGTAGGAGGCCGACAAGGCCACGCCCCTCCAGCAACAGGGCAAAGAACCCTTTTTTGAAGCCTACCCCTGCCTTCGGGTGGTCCTTTGTTCCTTATAAATTAAGAGCGTTATAAAAACTTTGCTCTCCTTTTCCTTTTCATGAATCAAAAAGGAAGCAAAAGGATAACAAGTATTTTTATTGATTGATTTGCATGGATGAGCCTGGATTAGATTAAATCTTTCTGAAAGCAAGAATTGTCATTAGATAAGCTATTTAGGAAAGCTAATAATAAGGGAACTGGTTTTCTCTTCACTTTAAAACTATGCTACAAATAGCTTAAAGTTTGCTCATAAGAAAGGATTTTTTACAAATAGCCGAATTGGTTTGTTTGATTAGGAAGAAACAATACTTTTTATAAAAGACTGGAAATCCTTTATGGACTTTTTGCTGAACATGGGTAAAAACAAAATATTGCTATCCACATTTATCAATTAATATGGGTGGGAAATGGAAAGAAAGGAACCATGTTTTGTAATTTTGAAGGGAGAAATGTTTTCAAGTATGTCTATAACAGCTATAAAGAACATTGGGAATATCTTGTTTTCTTTCTTTCTCTATGCTCTTTATCATTTTCACCACCTTTTTAAAGCCTTTTTTTCTCACAGTTAGGGTTTATCTCTTAACTTTGTAAAAAAATATTCAACAAAAATATTTTTTTTAAAGACTGTTAGCTAATTTTGAGGACTTTAATTAATTAAAAACATATGCTCATAAACCAAAAAATATTGAGTGCTTATTTGCAAAGCAGGGCTTTCTAACCTGAAGATATACCAGTATGCCTTTTTTTCTCCCAATACAAGTTAAGGATCAGAGGCATGAATTCAAGAATTCCCCACACACTGATCTTTTTTTTTTTTTATCACATTTCTATAATTTAATATATATATTTATCTTATCTAATCAACTTCATATCTTTTCCAAACTTCTCTTTATTACTCCCTTTTCTTTTATTTAATCATATTTCATCTGCCTTGAAGTTATATACTGATTGAATATAATTTCATTAGTGTTCTTCCACATCCTGTCAAACTTAAACAAACATTACACAAAACATAAATACATAAAACTTCTTTTTGGAAGGCGGCTTACAGTTAACTCTTTTTATACAGACATCAATCAAAGTTTATACTCACTTAATATACTATCTCATATCTTATTTAACATTCTCTATCTTCCATATATTTTCTCTCTCCTACTCATTCTTTTAATTCTATTTTATTTATTCCATCTTGATTAAATAATTATATTTGCATCTTTGGTCCATTTTCTTTCAATCACCTACTTATCCTTTCTATCGAATACAATATTTCTCCTGTAAACCCAGATTGAAGTATGACAGCTTTTTATCTTTCCCCTAAATAACACTTAAAATAATACATATTTTCCGTACTGATTCTGCTCCGTACATTCTAAGTATTACATTTCAAAATAATAAAACAAACAAATAATATTGAATTTAATAATAATAAAACTAAAAAAAAATGAAAAAGGAATATTAAATTTATAATAAGAACAATGTTTCATAGGAAATTAAATTCTATTATTAATTCTTAAACAATAAAGATAATATTTCATGAGAAATTAAACTCTATAATTAAATCATGGCTTCCCTTTAATACATTTTTAAATCATATAATATTCTGATTTTCTAACTCAGCTTCAAATACTAATGTTCAAATACTAATGTACATTCTTATGTACTTTTGCAGAATCATTTTTATAAACTTATCTTACCCCTTATCTCTGAAAAAAAAATCATTTTTAGCATCTTGTTTAAAGCCTTTATGACTTCTCTTTCCTTTTTCCCTTTCTTTCTTATCCATTCTAGCTTTTTGACCCCCCATCTCTCAAATTTCACTCTCTTAGTCTTCCCTCTCTGTTGTATTTCTCTTTTCTGTTGCTTTCTGACATCATATCACTTTTTCATCTCATTTTTCTTCTTCTTGGTTGCTTTTTTAAGTTCTAAGTTCTCCTTTTCTTTGCCCCCCCTTCCACTTTTCTTCCTCCACTAAGTGTGTTTGTCCATTAAAGATGGCTTCTTCTCCTTCATCCCAGCCTTCCTGTCGTTGTCGTATTTCTTGATAGGTAGAAATCACCATTTCTAAAAAGTGAAAAACAGATCCAGAAGAACCCTTATCTTCTTCTTTCAGTCTTTGAAATTCCATTTGTAGTCCTTCAAAAGATAATGCCAGTTTTTCTTTCTTTCTTTTTTGAAGCAACCCTGTCTTTAGCCCCCCCCTTTTTTTAACAAAAATTCACAGAAATCTCAAAGTCACAAAGCAAACCAAATCAGAGCAAACAGTTTCATTTAGCACTTTCTTCTTTCTATATTTTCACCTCCTAGGGTAGAATTCAAATACACAGTTCCAAGATGATCTTCTAGAAGTCTTAATGTCTTTTATTCCTGTTCTTATAGGCTCAAAGCAGTCTCCTTCAGTACAATCTTATAATAAGTCTTTATCTCTTCCCTTCCCCTTGTAAAAAATAGAAAGAATTTTAAGTTTTTAAATCCAATGTCCAGAAATCCTTTATCCCTTGGCTTTAAATTTCAAATTGAATTACCTTCGATGCCCAAGTAGATTTTCCAGATCTCTGTCTGCTGTTTCTATGGGAAGGGAGAGTGAAGAAAAAAAAACTTTCCCTTGACAGCTTTCTTCGCCATTTCCCAATCTTCTTTGGGAAACAATGTATCCTTCAAGCAATTCAAGCAATTCAGTTTCCAGGGTATTTAAGAGTTTTTTATTGTCCCGGTTCAGCCAGCACTTTCACTTCTCCTGCTTCCTCTAGCATGAATCTTATGCGGCTGCAGGCTTCTTTGTGGCGGCCATTACTGACCGCCGCTCCACCACCTTGGGAAAAAGGGGTTTTCCGGCTGGGAGGGGGTCTGCGACACCCCCAAACCCCTGTCCGGATCCCCTCCCTCTTTGGCTGCCTCTACAGAGCAGCCATATCCCCCAGACCCATTTGGATCGGGGGCACCTTGGTGGCGAGCGCAGCAGGAATCGCGGAGAGTCGCAAATTCCTGCTGCTGCTGAATCCACGCAAAACCGGAAACCCCCACACACTGATCTTAATTCCTACCCAAAGGCATTACATTTCTTCCCAATCCCCTTCTTTTAATACTTTTGTTCTAAAAAACACAGGGTTTATTCCGAGGCTGATAAAAATCATTCTCCTATGAACAATAATTTTTTCTTGCTTTTATGTGGTTGTGTTTAGTTTAATAAACTGGAATCATAACAGGCAGCATACAAATGGATGTACATAAAGACCTATCACATGCTGTCATTTTTTTTCAATGGACATATTGATTCCAACATGTTTTAAGAAAACTAGATTGATGCTTTTAAAAATGGCTTCATGTGTAAAACTCAATGTCAGTTTTAAATACTAATAATTCCAGCACTGATTGTTTAATGGATTCTAGCAAATCAACCCTGCTCTTTTTCTAAGAAAAGAAGAGTGAGAAATCAATCAATCATAAATTAATGGCCATCACTGAGAAGTTCAGCCTGTTCTTCCTCCATTTTAAATTGTCCTAAGCACTCACATTTTTGTTATGTCTGCTCAAACCTTAGGCTGTACAGAATTTGCCACTTGTCAAATAATATCAGTAATATTAATCATTCAAAATTTAATATTTCCAGATTCAGTATGAAACAAACTGATCCTTAATTCTTCCTATTATGAAAAGCTTGTTCTTAAGAGTTTTTATTGCTTAAAATAGATAAAAATATTTAGCCTAAAAAGAGCAAAGCATGTTTCCAAAAATTGCACAAGCCATACAGGACAGCAAACCCATACACCTATAACATAATATTATTTGCAACTTTTAGCCACTAAATTTGCAACATATCCCAGAGCTAAATCATTCTTCACTATCTCTTTCGACTTGGAATTTAAAATAAATATAAATAAAAAGGAAGAGATGAAATAGCTTTCAGCACTTTTATGCAAAGGCAGCAGGCCAATGTATTGCCAATAAAGTAAGCACTACATTTGTACTAGCTTAAAACACAGCAGAATGTGCCAAGTTGCCTTATTTGGGAAAAAATATACTTCTATGGCTTTCGAGGAATTTGACCAACCATTTTTAGAGTGACAACTATGTATACATATTGCACTTGGTTTCTGAATCGTCCTCTTTCAAATAACTTGAAAACAAATAAGTTAATAATGCAAGTATTACATAAGAAAAGGATATACAGCATATTATCACTTGGCCCTTTATTGTGTGGTTTCAGCATAAGAAAACATAATTTCCAAATGTAGTAATGACATAGTTCTTGTTGTTATTGTAATAGTAGTGACAATAACACTGAAAACATCAGATAGATGTAGGCATCAGGATTGTAGTAGCACCAAATTTTCTCCCCCCACTTTTTTTCTCCAGTCTCTGGAAAGTAGTTGCTAAACAATAGAAAGAATCAGGTAAAGTTTTCCCTTCCCTAAGTCTATGCCAGAAAGCTCCAATTTTCTTCACAGAGGTGCTCAGGATAAGAATTAGCAGCTCCAACCCTTAACAGAGAGAAATGTAGAGAATAAATTTTCCTTTCAATTTCCCAACTTACTGCAAATCCAGAATCTAAAACCAACCCACTATAGTCACCTAAGACACCTTATCATGCTGAGTCCTAATCAACAGAAATTATCTCTTCAACTAGAAACTGGTTGGGGAATGTCTTGCTTTATGAAGAACTAAATTTCACAGAACAGGATTTCAGCCATGAAAACTGGTTTTGCGATAAATGATCCACCTCTGACTCACAGGGAATATTCTCTGTTTTGAAATTCAGGCATCTTTCATACCTAGCCATTGAATTACAAAAGTTCCTGGGCCCGAGAGCTTTCAGAGAAGGAAGAAAGATAAATCTTTTAGCACAGCATATAGATTCAGGAGTTCTCTCTTCTAGTAGTTTCTTGTCTTGATGATCTGCAACATCGAGAAGGCACAAACAAGCACTGTACTGTAGTCACTTTGTCTTTTTTTCTACACAAGGTGAAAATAATTGCTATCATGCTTTTGTGGTTATGCCCAGCGTGCAATTCCTCCATGGAGAGGAATCTGGCTTTAGGAAGGAGAAACCGCTATTTCAAACCTAGTTCTGAAGTGATGTGTTGCAATCTCTACTCTGCATTTTATTTAGAGGCAGGGCCAGAGCATGGACAGGACCACTAACTTTTGGAGAAAATTGAATTTTCATGTTGAAGATCCCTTTGATACATCCTGGAAGCTGAATATGCAACAACAGCAACAAAATACTGCAGAAGCTTGCTCCCCAAAGGCTGATGGGAACATGTTATACCCAGGCAAAAGAAATTCTAGTTAAGAAGAGGCTTATACACAAGGATATTCAGGAAGAGGGAAGAAGCTCTGCAGGTGCAGTAGCTGGATATAATCTCATAAATCCCTGGATCTCTCATCAGTTTATTCTTCCAAAGTACTGCAACAAAGTACTGCCTTGCTGGACAGTCTCCCTAAAGCAATGCTCAAAAGTAGTTTTAAGGGCACTCTGTTAATACAGGTAGTCCTCAACTTGCAACAGTTCATTTAATTACTGTTCAAAGTTACAACAGTACTGAAAAATGTGACATATGACTGTTTTTCACAATTCTGACTGTTGCAACATCCCCATGGTCACATGATCAAAATTCAGCCACTTGGCAACTGGCTCATATTTATGACGATTGCAGTGTCCCAAGCCCATGGGATCCTCTTTTGCCAAGCAAAGCTTATTCTGACAAGCAAAGTGAAGGGGGAAGCCAAAATCACTTTAACAACAGGTTATCAACTTATCAACTGCAATGATTCACTTAACAACCGAGGCAAGGAAGATCATAAAATGGGGCAAAACTCACTTAACAAATGTCTCATTTAAGCAACAGAAATGTTGGGCTCAATTGTGGTTGTAAGTCGAGGACTACATGCATGGAGCAATCGGACCATATTTTTCCACACTCTGCCTCTTGAAGGAAAATCTGTTAAGGCTATGATAATCTCCTCAATACCAACGTTTCTAGATCTGCCATATGATTTTTATGCAATCGCTTGACAAGAGCAAAAGTCGGCTTGGAAGCCTACCAGGACCAGCATTGTATGGAGGAGGAGAAAGTGCAGGAAGGAAGAGGAAATGAGTGGTCTTCCCTTTTGTCGTTGCATATTACTGCATTATTCAGGATTGCTACATAATAAAGAAGTTAATCCCCCAAAGCTGTTGATATAACGCTGTTATAACTAATGCTGCCACGTGCAGAAGTCTTTTTTTTTTTTTGAAAAGAATTTTATTGATTTTCTACAAACAAACAAGACAAACAAAACATTAAAACAACAACTCTCATATGTACATCCAGCGTGTCGGTTGGTTCATCAGGTTTGTGCATTCATTTTGTAGTCTCAATTACAATTATGTTACATAACAACTCATATTGTCAATCCAAACTTATATATCCTAATATCACTATTAAAAAAAAACACTTTTCACTATACTTTTAATTATTCATGCTTTATGAGATAACAATACTTTAAACAGTTTATTCTGTAACAAATCACATATTCATTCCAAATCAATCCTAAAAACACTTTATAAATATAGTGTCAAATAATAAAGACAAGAAAAAAAGTAAAGATATTCCTTACTGTCTAACATTCTAAATATTCTATTATCGTATTCTATCATCTAGCCATTGATAAAAAAGATCCCAAATTTCATAAAATTGTTTTGTCCTCTTGCTCTCTAATTTCAAATGTCAATCTACTCATCTCAGCACATTCCAGTATTTTCTTAATAATTTCTTCCTGTAATGGTATTTTCTCATTCTTCCAGTTTTTAGCAAATACAATCCTAGCCGCTGTTAATACATTTACAATCAGGTATTTCAAATCTTTATGATATGTATCAGGTAAAATTCCCAATAAAAATATCTCTGGTTTCAAGTCTATGTGTTTCTTTGTCATTTTTTCCAACCACATGCGAATTTTAGTCCAATATTTTCTGGCGTCCTCACAAGTCCACCACATATGGTAATACGAGCTGGGTATCTGATGACATTTCCAGCATTTTTCAGATTTGTTCTTAAACATTCTTGCTATTCTTGTCGGGGGAAAGTGCCACCTGCAAAACATCTTATACAAGTTTTCTTTATATGCTGTTGACATTGTCATTTTATAATTTTGAGACCACAATTTTTGCCATTTCTCTAAATCAATCCCATATCCAAAATTCTTCCCCCAAACAATCATAGTTTCTTTAACTTGTTCTTTCTCTAATTTAATTCCCAGTAAATAACCATATAATTTTTTTAATCACCTTCTCATCACTCTTATCTAAGTCAGTCTGTTTATCATAGAATCCCTCCGTTTTAGAATCTTCATCATACCTTGAATGTATTTGCGCATATGAAAACCAATTCATCCTTATACCTTGTTCCTCTAAGTTTTGAATCGATTTAAGTTCACCCTTTTCATCCAATACTTCCCCATATCTAACTGTTTGTTCCTTCTTATAAATTATAGGATAGGAAAATGCTTGAATAGTCGATAACCAAACTGGAATTTTCAAATAACATTGTCTTTTTATCTTCTCCAAGTTTAACCACAAAGACTCCCGTATATAATGCCTTCTAAAATAACCCTGTGTTTTAGTTCCCTTATACCATAAAAAAGCATGCCAGCCCAACAGCAAATCATGACCTTCTAGTGTCAACAATCTAGCCTTTCTTAATGTTATCCATTCTTTGACCCACATCAAACTTGCAGCTTGATAATACAATTCCCAATTAGGCAGGCCAAAACCTCCTCTAATTCTAGCGTCTTGCAAAAGCTTTAGTTTTATTCTCACTTTTTTACCTTGCCATATAAACTTCAACATGATTTTATTTAAATCTTCAAAATAGTCTTTTCCAAGCCTAATTGGTATTGTTTGAAACAGAAATAGAATTCTGGGTAAAATATTCATCTTAATTGTTGAAATTCTCCCTTTTAATGACAATTGCAAGTTTTCCCATTTCTTCAAGTCTGTAGCTATCTGTTGTTTAAGTTTAATATAATTATTCTCTTTTAATGTGCTACATCTTGCTGTCAAATATATCCCCAGATACTTAACCTTATTCATAACTTGGATTTTCAAAAGGTCTGCCAGTTCTTCTCTTTGTCTCAGTAGCATGTTCTTTGTCAAAATCTTTGTTTTATCTTTATTTATTTTCAAACCAGCCATCTCACCATATGTCTCTATCTTTTCCAATAACTTTGGAGCTGTTTCTAGCGGATCTTCCAGAATAAAAGCTAAGTCATCAGCAAAAGCTTGTAGTTTAAATTCTTCCTTTTTAATTTTCATTCCTTTTATGCTTTTATTGTATATGGCTTCTATTGCTTGAATAAATTTTCTGGCAAAACCCATCTGTTCCAATAGTAATAACATAAATCTCCAGTTCACGTTATCAAATGCCTTTTGAGCATCTAGGAATATCAAAGCATTTGCTTTTCAGGATGAGCCTCATAGTATTCCAAAGTATCCAGGATTACTCTCATATTGTCTCTGATTTGTCTCTTTGGCAGAAATCCATTTTGATCTGGGTGGATAAAATTATTTAAATATTTTTTTAAGTCTTTCTGCTAAAATTGAAGCAAAAATTTTATAGTCTGCATTCAATAAAGAAATAGGTCTATAGTTCTTAATTTGCAGTGGATCAGCCTCTTCTTTTGGAATAAGTGTAATATAAGCCTCTGACCATGTTTTGGGTATCATCTTCTTTGACATAACTTCATTCATAACTTCTAACAATGGGATGCTCAATGATTCTTGAAATGTTTTATAGAATTCTGCCAGAAACCCATCTGGACCTGGTGCTTTCCCATTATTTTGTTTCTTAAGTGCTTCATCTAATTCCATCATTGTTATATTGCTTTCTAACATTTCTTCAGTCTCTTTAGGTATCTTCAGTAAGTTAGCATTCTGTAGATACTGTTTAACTTTCCCCTCATCAATATTCTCTTGTTTATATAGTTGCCCATAAAAATCTCGAATAATTTCCTTTTTCTCCTTATTACCATAACAAACTTGGCCTTGATCATCTATTAGCTTCAATATTTTTCTTGATTCCTTCTCCTTTCTCAATTTATATGCTAGCCATCTGCCTGGTTTATTTGCATCTTCAAAGTAATTCTGTTTAGAATTTCTGATTTTCTGTGCCAGTTCTTCTTTCTCTATTAATTCCATTTTATGTTTAATTACATCCAGCTTCAATTTAATATCTTTTTTCTGTGGCATTTTCTGTAATTCTTTTTCAAGTCTTTTATACTCATCTTCCAAGGCCTTAGAAGTTTGCCTTTTCCTAATATTCTTTTTTCTTGTGTAATCTATTATCAAACCTCTAGCATATGCCTTCATTGTATCCCAAACATTCTGCATTGAAGTATCTTCTTTTTTATTTTCTCTAAAGAAAAAAGCCAGTTCCTTCTCCATCCATTGTATAAAATCTTTTTCCTTTAAGATAGTATTATTTAATGTCCATCTCGATCTTTTATTTTGTCCCTTCCATTTAATTGTCATTGGGCTATGATCTGCCCAAGTACTTGTTTCGATATTTGTTTCTTGAATATTGGATATTAATTCTGTTAAGATCCAAATTATATCTAATCTGGACCATGATAAATGTCTATTTGAATAAAAAGTATATTGTTTAGCTTTAACATTTCTTTCTCTTCAAATATCTTTTAAAGTTAGTTCATCTGTCATTTTAAAAAAAGATTTAGGGAGAGTCTTTCTATTTTTCTTTGTTGTTGTTGCTGTATAGTCCAGTTTATTGTCCACAATTCCATTAAAGTCTCCCATCATAATTATATTAACATTGTCCAGTCCAATTATTTTCATGTGTAGTTTTTTATAAAACTCTTGTTTATCATTCGGAGCATAAATTGCAATCAAGAGTATTTTTATATTATTGTCCATTATTTCCACCATTAATACTCTTCATCCGTATAGATCAGTTTTGCTGGGATAGCCTCTTTAATGTATAGAACCACTCCTCTTTTCTTACATTGAGTCAAAGAAGTAAATATTTTCCCTTGTTTTGGCTGTACTAACAATTGTTCATGTTTTTTAATATGAACTTCTTGTAGACAAATTATATCGAATTTTAGTTTCTCTAATTTATGAAAGGTTTTCCTTCTTTTAACAGCTGAATTGAGTCCATTTATATTCATTGTAATCAGTTTTTTTTTTCTTCCATGATTATGCTTTATATTTAGGTCTAACAGCTCTCGTGGATCTCACTTCACGCTGTTCTTTACTATCTACCTGTCCACCTGCTGCACCTTTCTCTTTTTCAGTCTCCAGTTGTTCCTCTTGAAACTCAATTAATGAGACCTCTTTCTCTGCCTCCTCTTCTCTTCTTCCAAAAAATTCTGCATGGAAAAGTTCTGCTTTCTCAATTGAGTCAATTCTATGTCTCTGCTCTTGCCACGTAAACATTAATCCTTGGAATCAGCCATCTATAATTCACTTCGTTTTCCAGTAACATTTTCGTCAGAAATCGATATTCTCTTCTCATCTCTCTCACTCTTCTAGGTATTTGTTTTAAAACCACAATCTCTTTGCCTTTGTATTTCAATGTCTTCTCTCTTACCACTTGTAGTATTTGTGTTTTAATGGATTTTTTGGTAAATCTAATATGGACTTCCTTTGGTAATTTATTTCTCATCGCATATCTTGTATAAACTCGATATACCTCATCTACTCCATCCATCATCTTTTCCTCTATAATTTCCAAAGCATCCGGCAAAATTTCTATCATTATCGCAGCCAAATTTTGTCCTTTTTCTTCTTCTATATTTTGAAATCTGAGATAAAATTCTGCCCTTTCCATCTCCCACCTCAACATCCCACTTTTTTCTTGTTCAACCACTGTTAATCTACTGTCAATATTTCCAATCTTCTCCTCTCTTTGTTTCCCTTCTTCCTCAATTTTTTGGAATCTCTTCTCATACTTCACCATCATGTGTTTAATATTTTCCACTTTTTCATCAGTCCAGAAGTCTGCTTTCTTTGGTTCAAGTTATTTGTGTACAAGACAAACTGCTGGTAATTTGTATCAGGGGAATTAGCGGAAGACCAGAGAATCTCCAACAGTCTTAGAATAACCTCTATATGGCCATGCATAGTAGTTGTTATCAGAATACTAGACTTTGACCATAAAAATTGTAGAAAGTTCACATGTGATGTTAAGGAATTCACTTTTTCTCTCCCTAATCTACTTCATTGGTTAGACATTAGGAAAGAACAGTTACGGCATTTTGGCTTCCCTCCTTCAATGAAAGGAAAAGTAGAAAAGCACTAAAACAGAAATTTAACACATGCAAAATCATCATCCAACTGCACTATTTAAAGCTCCCTTATGCTTGGCTGCACTCTTAAGAATTGCTTAAAAAGTAAAGTCTTGTTCCACTCAAGTTTGATTTGGGATGACTTTAGGAATGTGGACATAAAGTTTTCCTGACAGCAATATGGGAATCACGAGTTATTTACTGTCTTTTTCAGGGATGTGGTTTTTTTCCAGTCTAGTCTACCACTCTACCTCCAACCCAAGTACTAAAAAGGCTCATCTTGTTTAATTTCTGCATGAACACCCAACCCCAACATGAATGTTGAAGAAAGGTGTGCATTTCAAAATAACTGTATGTTCTATCCTATAACTCAAAGATAAAGAACAGACACATAGGCTGATATATTTGTCTTCATCCCCATTAAAACTATATTGTCCTCTAAAAATATTACCCATAATTAAAATTGTTTGTGCTTTTTGATGAACCACTGCAAAGTACAATTACATTGATTATGCATTTTGATAGGTCACGATGACCCCATTTGATTTGGGCCTTATTGCAACCTTTATACATGAGCTCTAAAAATAGACAAATAGATAAATTCCTAGCCAATGGGACCATGCCAGGAAATGTCATCTATCCTATACTGAGACATCCATCATTGCAGAAGGCTGATATAAATTGCGATCCAGAAACAAGGCTTTTAAAGTCACGCTGGCACTAATAGCCCAGGTTCCCTGCATTTAAGAGCAGCAGCAGCAACAGCAGCAAGCAGCTTTTTAAATTTTCCACATCAGAGCAAGGTTCTCTTGGTTGGAATGTTTGCATTTGAACCTTCCCACTTTCTAGGGCAGTGTCACTAGTTCTGGTGCCACAGCTTTAAACTCAGCCAACCTTACTCCTGAGTAAGCACACCAACCATCTGACTGTCAGATTGACAACTACTCACCCCCACCCCCAGTTATTCTAAAGACATTCCAAAAGATTGCATAAAGACCACGTGACATCTTTTTACAACATTTGGGGGGGGGGGTTTGAGAGAAATGCATTGGGGTTTTTTTTTTCTCTTTCGAACTGAAACCAAAAGTTTTGTTAGCTTTGTTGTTGTTGTTATTGTTTTAAACTTGGCTGCATTTCTCGGAGGCGGGGTGGGGGGGAAGAGGGGAGTGATAAAACAGCACTTCAAAGGACTTTCAGTGAAACTCAGTCGGGAGGATAGGAAATGCCTAAACCACAGGATATGACAGATGCACTTAACACCCCGAGGTTCACTACAAGGGTGAGGTTCCTCAAGTTTATTCCATGCCCACATTTTGCACAAACATATCGCCAGCGCATTATGGTTGACTGTTATAATATTTTAGGGGAAGAGAGCGAGGGAGGCACGGTGCAGCCAAAAAAAAACCAAAAAAGAAAAATTGCGTCGGAAGCAAGAGAGAAAACGATTCTTTCGACGCCGAACAACAACAACAACAAAAATACAACTTATATCAAAGGGCAACGAGCAAAATGCAACGTCTCATTTCAAGGGGGGGTGGGGTGGGGTGGGGGAAGAGCTCCACACAAGCGGCTCTCCTTTCCCCACATCGCCGAAGCTCTCAAACCGCTCATGGCATTGCGCAAAGTGCTTTCTCTCGCGCAAAATAAAAATAAAAGTTTAACTTGTCCCGCCAGCCTTAGCGAGTCTCTCCGGCCATTTATCGCTCGACCGAGTCAAAGGAAGGGTCGAATACGCCATCTCTACGCTCGCCTCTCCCACCCCTCAAATCCGACCATAATAAGGGCGCGCGTGCCCGCCATGCCTGAGACCCGGGGTTCTCTCAGGTCTCCTCATCGCGTCGTTCCCCACCCTCCCGCCAAGAGTACCCGGCTAATCTCCACCCCTCTCAAAACGCGCCCTCCGCTTTCACCCAGCAAGCCAGCTACCTTACCTTCCTATGGGGACACCCAATTGGCGGCGCCCGCCGACCGAGAAGCACCCCCCTCCCTCCGCTCCTCTGCCGGTGCCCTCAAGTCCTCTCTCTCTCTCTCTCCAGCGAGCTTGCCCAGGTGCGCTTTGGAGAAGCGAGGCTTTTTGCTCGCTGGCTGTTGGGGTGTCTGGCCGCCTCGTTTCCGGTGAATGTCAGAAAGGAGCCAAGCCAGCAACCTCTCGGTGCCGCCGGAGCTGGGAAGAAGAGCACCACCCCGCGCACAGCCCAGCCGGGAACGGAGGAAACAAGTCCCGACCCGCCCACTTGGCCGGCTGACAGGCGGTTGTGGGAGATCCACGAGGGCTCCCCGGCTCTTTGCCTCAAAGGTGTGACTCAGGGTCAGTCACAGCAATCAAAACTACATAAAAACAAGCAAAATAGATTTTTTTTAAAAAGAAAAAAAATCATCGAACAGTACAATATTTTTGTTAGTTTAGTTGATAAACTTAACATTTTGACCTGAAAAAAAGTTGATGTATTGTGTCATGGTGCTTTATTTTTTTCCTTGCAAGATGCTGTATTTTATTTTATTTTTCCTTGCATGAGGACACTGTATTTTCCATTATGAAATCTCAATGGTTTCAAATAATATTGCTGCAGACTCGCCTAAGCATCGGCATTTTTAAAATGGATGTTTCTGGATTCAACCTTTCAACATATCAAGGGAAGTTAAGGAAGAGGGATGGGTTGAATTGCCTTGTCCTTTTATTCCTGTTAACTGACTCTTGGAAGACATGTTCAGATGCAGGAACTCACTGAATGATTTTGGATCAGTCACTCCCACTCACTCTAGCCTTTCTTCCAGGCCTGCTCTGATAGGAGATAGCAATAGCAATAGCAATAGCGCTTCACCGTGCTTTACAGCCTTCTCTAAGCCGTTTACAGTGTCAGCATAATGCCCCCAACAAGCTCATTTTACTGAGCTCAGAAGGAAGAAATGCTGAGTCAACCTTGAGCTGGTGAGAATTGAACTGCAGGCAGCTGGCAGGCAGCAGAAGTAGCTTGCAGTACTTCATTCTAACCACTGCGCCACCATGCTCATTGATAGGAATGGATGTTGATGCACCTGGAGAAATGACAGGTTTTACCTGTCTTTAGATTTGTTACATCTAACAAACGAATGCCATAAGTAACTATTTATCTAATCTTTTTAGGAGCATTAACATTGGCCATTTTTAGCTGGAAGAAAATGCATCCTCAGAAGCACAATCAGGAATGCTGTCTAGGTCCAGCCTGGGATACCCAGAGAATTTCCTCTGCAGGCCATCTTCTCTGGATGCCTTCTGCTCTGAGAGGCAAAAAGGCAGCAGTTGCTGCTGCTTCTATCTTCTCCCATACTGTATAATCATTATGTAGGTTGGGGTGTAACCCACAAAACCTGAATCACAACCTGGCAGAACTTCCCAAAAGTTATAAACAATCTCTTCTTTTTTTCCAAATTTAATCCTTACCAAAGTAAACTCATTGTTTTACTGGACATTCATCCTAAAGATGAGACACTGTGTGCTAATTGGTCTGCCAGTTGCAAGCTGACCTATCTGAACAGGCATGTCTTGCTTCAGAGGTACACATTCACACATTCGAATTCCTGCAATGCCTTGTATGTGAGTCAATCTCATACTTCTCTAGAAACTGGACCAGTTAATGACAAAAACCTTATTAACTGGGACTGTGTTTTATGAACAGACTTTATTATTGATTCCAAGGCTATTGCTAGAATGATGGTTTGATCTTCAGGGTTCTTCATGGCTAGAGCATATGAAGAGTTGAACACTCAAAACTGTACCTTATTCTCTCTTCATGAGACTCCATTAAAATGTTTGGCATCTACAAACAGATGTATGGTGTGCATTTTAATACATTTTTAGTGTTGAGGAAAATACTTTTAGCTAAGCTTTAATAATCTAGATAGTCAAGTCAAATCTGTTTAGTACTTGGAAAGGAGATTACCAGAAATCTCAGGGTTGCAGACTAGACTGGAGAATGGCAGAAACATTCCTCTTTAAAACCATTTCAATTTCTCCATATTTGGGGGAACTTCAATTTTTTTTAACATTGTAGTAAAATTGTTCTTTTGGTTTTTTTAGATTTGGAGAGCAACGGTAGTTATCTTTTCCAGCAAAAATCTCATTCCAATAAATCTCAAGAAACAGGAACACATAACAGAAATATCTTGTTGTTTGCAACTTCTTGGTTTGTCCTTGGTGGAGTTGGCCATGCTCTTTTAAAGCAAATTTGTCTAATGCCAGTGCCCTTCAATTATGTGGGGCCCAGTTCTTGCAGTTCTCAATTATGGTAATTTTAGCTGGGGAATTTTTGGAGATGAAGGTCAAACGCAATCAGGTGTGGGATCCTTCTGCGGCTTGAGGGATACCGCTGGGGACTCATGCTTGGCTTTTGAGAAGGTAAAAAGTCATATCCTTATGTTGAGAGAACAGGGTAAGATAACTTAGTATAACATTCAGCGACTTTCCATTATAGATGTATGTCCCCCATCCCCACCCCACTGTTGGCCCTTTTCAGTGTACAACATAATTCCGAGTCACCACTTTTACATGCAAATATGACAGTAATTATATATTCATTTTTACATTCAACATTCTATCTTGTCCATTTTTAACTTAATTCTATTATTATTTCTCCGTTTCAACTTTTACATAAGAAAAGAAACAAACACATTAATTGTTTTAATTATTCATTCTAAGCATCTTCTCAATTCATTTCAATTTATTTCAAATATATTTCTTAAACATTAACATTTCTTTTAAGCATGGCCTTTTCTAAAATACTCTTTTCTCATTTTACCTCTCAACTTTTATATAAGAAAAGGAACAGGCAAGTTAATGATATTCATTAATATTACTCTCATTCTAAACATCGTCTCCATTCATTTCAATTTATTTCAAATGTATTTCTTAAGTTTTAACGTTTCTTTTAAACGTTACCTTTTCCAAACTACACTTTTCTCATTTAAATCACTAATAGTTTCCATATCTTCATACTTATTCCCTTTTAATTCTTTTTTATCTTGTCAAATTTGCAATTCCATTGCATATTCTTTTCAAAAAGTCTAGTTTAATACAAGTTTTTCACATAAAACAAAACATAAATTTCCCCTCCCCTTTTACTAGTTTGGGGGTGTCACCTCAGTGGTTAAAGTATGCCTTAATTCCCGCATCTGTAATTCCCAATTAAATAACTATTTTACTTAGTTATAGTAATAATCAATCCCTAGAAAAATAAATTACTTTACATTGTACTTTTTAGTCAGATTCCGCAATGTATTTTCTCCCTTCCATAACATTTTATTTATAGTATCAAAAAAAAAGAAAGAAAAAGAAACAATTAATCCATTTTCCTTGGTCACTGATATTAATCTCATTTTTAAACCTCCTCAAAATTCATTTCAATCATTTCAGTATGTATAATAAACATTAACCTTTCTTGTAACAATAAAAATAAGAAAATGCATTTATCTTCTAAAAAGACATCAGTGCCCCTCCCTCCTCTCAATAGACTATATTCTATAATTTGTAATTGCAAAGTACATTATTATTATCCCTCATATCAATGCGGAATCCCCTTTCTTAATTCATTAACCATTATCCCGATGTATTCTAGGTAAAGAAAATTTTTCCTTTATTTTACAATTCCCATATTTATTTATTTCCTGTTCCTGTTCCTCATTACCTCTCTTCCCTTTTGTTTTTCCAAATCTTTTCTCCATCTGATTTATATCCCTCTCTATATATATATTTTCCTTCCCCCTTTTACTTTTCTGCTGTTTCTTTCTGTCTTTCCGATTTTTATAAATATTCCCCATTTTAGTTACTTTTTTAAATCTCCCATTTTTAACCCCCCTTCTTTTTCCTCTTCTTTGTGGTGTTCTTTGTGTTGATTATCTATTTAAGATGGCTTCTTCTTGAACTAGCTCCTCTGTCTCTGAGGTTTCTTCTTCATATTCTTCAATCGCCCTCTCTATAGCTTTTAACTCGGAGGCAAGTGATTCACCTCTTGCATGTAGTAGTTCTTTCACATTTTTAAGTTCCATTTTTAGATCTTATAGTCATTAAAAATCCACCAATTGCCAATCTTTTTCTTTTTCTTCAAACTTTCTGGCTTAACAATTATTTCTGGATTGGATTTATAGCAAAATCACCAATCAGTCCAACAATCTATATTTTTTCTTTTGTTCTAATTCAATTTTCACTTTTTAGGGTACTTGTTATATTGTTTCAATATTTCCTTTTCATTGCATCAGATCCAATTCATAGAGAAATAGGAACTTTCCCTTTTTCAGCTTAATTTTTTGTCCACCAGATGGCACTCTCCATTATACAATGTCCTCGCGCGCGCCCCCCCCCCCCCCGTTTTATTGTTTGGGGCTTCAATTTAAATCTTCAATTTAAATATTTCTGCTTCTTTTTGAAAACTCCTAAGTCCAGCTTTAAATTGTGCCTGTTTGTTAGCAATGTATTTTAATTCAATTTGTTTGGATATCTTGTTCCGGCTTCTTCCAATCCTGGTTCGAAGCCCTGCTCAGCTGCCAAAGATATTTTCACTTCTTTTCCTTTCTCTTTTAAAATCCACCACTTTCTTATTCTTTCATAAAATTTTTTAAAATACCTTTAAATTAATTGTTGCACCAAGTTGCCCAGTTCTTATGTTGTCCACCTCTTTCTTCTCTCCTGCACAACTCTTAGTCCAGCTAAGTCGTCCTCTTCAGGGTGGCCATTTCAGACCACTGCTCGGTCATCTTCAGGGGAAAAAATTGCCTAGCTCGGGGGGGGGGATGCGGCTCCCCTCAACCTGGCTGGCGCTTCCCCTTACTCCGCCACTCCTCCGAGGCAGCTTCAGCCCCTAATCACAATGATTGGGGCTCTCCAATGAGAGAGCATGGACCGAAGCTGCAGACAGATGCAGTCCCCGGTCCATCGATGAGAAGGGCTTAACCCAGAAATCACTCACTGCTGGATATTTTTGAATAGTGCTAATTTTAGTTTGAGCTGTATCCCTTTGACTCACTTGTGCATGTCACATAGTATGCATATTCTTGCAGATGGGAGATGCTATGTGATTATCGATGACTAATTTTATTATCTCATCCCTCTATCAGAATTATTCAAATTACTTGGAGAGATATCTCAATAGAACATTCTTCTAACTAACTGCCTCTGTTTCAATGTTCCTTTAAAATACAATTGTCTTTCCAACACCTTGTAACTGGACAGAATTCCTGAATCAGATCGATCCAGTAGTATCCTACAAACATCAAACTGTAACATCGTTGTCATCTGCTGCCAACCGTGATGATGAAGAAATGGCAACACATATAGGGACATTGCAACACAATTCCCCACCCTTCGGGTCTGTGACCCACTGAAAGATGATATTGTGTATATCACAGAATATGAATCACAGGAACTGAAACCATACCAGGAAACAGTGATACAAGTTCATTGTTTGCGTGTAAGCCTCATGTTGTATCACAACTGGATGATTCTTAGAAAAATTAACAAAGCTGGACAGACTCTCATGGCATCCAGATATATATCAAGAATAATTAGTTCACAGGGCACTTTCAGTCTGTTGTACTCTAAATTATGATACAATAATTAGGAGTAACATTTCTTTACTTATCCTGAGGTTTGTAAACCCTCAGTAACAAAAGGATCTCCAACTCCCAACATCAGGAGCCTCATCAGATATTATGATGCTTGATCCCACTTACAGTATACTCTTGTGTCTCTTTCCTATGGCTGTGTCCTTCATAATTTCTACTATTTGTTAGATGAAAAATTAGCTCAGCAATGTGGATGCTTGAAGGCAAAATCCAGTTTTAATTAGTTTCAGTTGAGATTTGCAGTTTGCTTTGTTTGGATGTCTGAAATCAAATCAGCCAGACTTTGGAATCAATTTGGAGGAAATATTGCTGCACATATGTACAAAAATCATCTCACCTGTTTTGGAGGCAAGCAATGATATAGCAATTTTTAAATGGACTTGCCAATTTGATTGGGGAAACCTGATTCCAGTCTAGATGCAATGGAACTCTCTTCAAATGGAATCTCTGAATTAAATCTTTGCACACACCCCATTCAACAGTAACTTCTAGGAAAATCCAGTGGCCTACAAACAAGGTATTTTGGGCATCACCTGAGGTTCTAAGAGCTTCAGGATCGCCCTTGTGTGTATTTTCCAGGTGACAAAACCTAGAGTTTTCTGTAGAAGCTTTATCTGTTCTACAGGAAGGCCAGTTAGCAGAGAAAGATTATTGCTTGTCCTATCAGTGCTGCTCATTTGTTATCTCATCTGCCAGAGATACAATTAGATTAGGATAATTAAATTAAATCAAGATAATCTAGTGAGATGTCCAAGAAAATAAGTGTACATAATTATCCTTAAGCATGACCCAAAACTTACTCCCCCCCCCACCACAATTAGGGGTTTCTAGCCTATCTATATTCCCTTGAGACCTAATGATTCATATTCTTGTTGGAAGGAAAGCTTACTTGCTACTGTATGTTCAGAGTGTGAGAACAATATATTTTTAAGCTTTCAGTGTGAAGACAAGAATAAGTGAGATCAATAATCATTAATGTTCACATACATCTGCAGACTTGAACATAAATATTTTAAGATGCCATATTTAGTTTTTACTGACCGGGTCATATTGAAGTTAAACCATTTTATTGTTTACTATTTCTGCTCCAGCATGAAAGTTTGTGACTACTTTATTCAGATGATACTTACTCCTACAGTCAGTGTTCTCAAACATATTCCAAATCTTATATGTAAAGCACTCATTATAATTTTTATATTAAATTTTGTAGTGCAATAATCCATATTTAAATTTCAGCGCACTCTTTCTGTGAAGTAAAGTGGCTTTTAACACTGGTTAATTTTAAATTTATTCTACATGGATTTTTTTAAAAATCAAAAAATGGCTAGTAATTCTTATGTCTATTTTTTGACCTAGCTCACTTTAATAACAGGTTTCCTGCCTATTGCAGAAACTAGCAAAAACAGCTTGTTGACTAGCACAAACAGGTCAATTCTATTAGCCAGTGCTCTTTGGGTGTTCACAAAGCTGATAGATAGGACAACGCAGTCAGCTGACAATCTTTTTATGCTTGGCTATTGGGCAAAAAGAGTTGGCAATGTTTAGGTTGAAGTTTCTGTCCTGATTTCTAGAGTATTATGAATGCTCAAGAGAGTCAAGATACTCTAGAACAATATTGAGAGATTTGGACTAGTACGAGAAGGGTTTGGGAATAGGAAGGCTGGTTTTAGATAACATTACTAAATGTTAGATTTTAGATCCTGTGTTGACATAATTAATACCTCATAATTATATACAAAATAATGTATGTATTCAAGTCAACATTGATTTCTGGCAGCTGTGTGGACTAGCAGTTTTCTTGGCAATATTTTCTTTTATTTATTTATTTGATTTGTCAATCGCTTTACAAGATAGCCTGGTTGAAAACAACAGACCGATCTCACTGTGTTGTGTCACATGCAACGTCATGGTATCAATCATGAACCAATTCATCACTCTCCACTTAGAGTCAAACTACCTACTCTCCAAAAAACAACTTGGTTTCAGGAAAACATTGTCCTGCAATCTACAGCTCCTACACTGCAAAAAACATATGGACTACTCTACTTGACCAGGGTAAAGCAATAGACGCAATTTACATAGACTTCTGCAAAGCCTTTGATTCAGCGGTACACGACAAACTACTGTTAATACTAAACTCTTACGGCATTTCCAGATCCCTTCATAAGTGGATTACTGCATTCCTGTCAAGCAGGAAACAAATAGTAAAAATAGGGAGCGCTATATCAAACCCTACTCCAGTTAACAGCGGTGCCCCCCAAGGCAGCGTTCTAGAACCCACACTCTTTATATTCTATATAAATGATCTTTGTGGTTTGCCATTGCTTTCTTCCTCGGGCTGAGAGACAGCCTAGGAAGGCAAGATTATCACTAATGTTACAGCCTTAGCTGGAAAGATTATCAGTAATGTTATTTTAGATAACATTACTAAATGTGGAGATTTTAGATCTTGTGTTGGCATAATTAATACTTCATAATTTTTATATATGTGTGTGTGTCTATATATCTATATGTCTATATATCTATATATCTATATCTATATCTATATCTATATCTATATCTATATCTATATCTATATCTATATCTATATCTATATCTATATCTATATCTATATCTATCTATCTATCTATCTATCTATCTATCTATCTATCTATCTATTTATCTATCTATCCACACACACACACACACACACAGTGTGTATTTGAGTCAGCATTGACTTCTGGCAGCTACATGGACTAGCAGTTTTCTTGGGAAGATGTCAGAAGGGGTTTGCCATTGCCGTCTTCCTAGGGCTGAGAGACAGTGATTGGCCCAACATCACCTGGTTGGCCTAAGGCAGGACAAGAACTCATAGTCTTCTGGGTTCTAGCCTGCTTCTTTTAACCATTGCACCAAAGTGGCTCTCAAATGGAGATTTACCATGTTTCACCAACAATATGGCCTCCCCCAATAGGAAGTCCCAGCATGCTTTATAGGCATAAAATCAAATTAAGCCCCTCCCCCCAAATTAAGGCCTATATTAAACATGCGAAATGGGTGGAATGATGGGGGGCTGGCCGTTAGGAAGTATTTTTGTTGCATACCCGGATATGGTGCTGCCTGCGTTGGCCTCAGCGTTGGTGGGGCACTTTGTATAGGGAGACCTTCTGCCACCGTTGCTTTCCCTTCTCCCCATGCTGCCGCGGTGTTTAAAGCAATGCCACGGCATTTGGTGCAGCCATGTGTGGCCAGCTAGGCTCCTCCCTGCAACTGGAGCCCGGCGGAGACACTCGGCTTCAGGCGTTCCAGTCGCCGTCTTCCCTTTCGCCTTTGAAGGCAAAGCCAATTCTTTTAAAAATGATGCCCTACTACTGGTACGACAAAGACTCCCCTACCCAAGAGGGCAGCCCAACCCCACGTGGGGAGGTGAATCTCCCGGGGCTGCAGCGCAGGATCGGCCCACCCCGGGAGAAGCGCCCAGCCACCATCCCTGCCTGGTGCCGGGAAGAGCTCAAGGAGCTTTGCCTGGGGCGCCCAGTGCAGCTGACAGATGGGCCTTCCTGCCCGGCGGTGGAGCTCTCACCAAGGCAGCAAGTGCCTACCCACCGGACCTTACGCTCATCCTGCCAGGGTCGTGCCAGAGCCGTGTGGGCTGGGCAGAGCTGGGAAAGCGAGCCGCGGGTGCGCGCCCGCCTGCCAACTGAAAGAGCTGGGCCAACCTGAGCTTGGCTTCCTTCCCAAGTCCCTCCAGCCCAAACCCGAAGGGGCCACCAGGAGAGGCTGCCTGAGGCAGTGATAGTGCCCACCCATCCGCGGACAGGGAGGTGAGGCGATGGCAGCGCTGCTTCCCTGGCTGGCGGGTCCGGCAGAGAGAGCCGGAAGCCGCCTGTCCTTTCCATCCCTCACCCAGCCCGTCCCCATCCCCACGCATCTCCAAATGTGCTGGCAGCTCCAAATGCTGCAGCAGCATGGGCATCGGGCAGAGGTGCTCACTCGGTGGGGCTCTGCTCAGAGGAGGACGTGGGGCAGGCCGTCACCTTGCCTCCCTGTCCACGGATGGGTGGGCACTATCACTGCCTTGGTGAGAGCGGAGGGTCCGACGGGGAGACACTCGCTGCCTTGGTGAGAGCTCTGCCACTGGGCAGGAGGGCTCACCTGTCAGCTGCGCTGGGCGCCCCAGGCGAAGCTCTTCACGCTCTGCCCGGTGCCAGGGAGGGATGGCGGCTAGCACTTCTCCCAGGAGCACCTGAAGCCGAGTGTCTCTGCCAGGCTCCGGTTGCAGGGAGGAGCCCTGGCTGCATGGCTGCGCCAAACACCGCGGCATTGCTCTAAACACCATAGCAGCAAGGGAGAAGGGAAAGCAACGGTGGCAGAAGGTTTCCTGATATGAAGTGCCCCACCAACGCCGAGGTCAACATCCAAGCCATTGCCGCCCGCCTGCCCGAGGATGCAAGCGGGGGGGAATTAAGTCACCCCTGAAAAGACGGCCTAGCCATTTTTTGGGGGGGTCAAAAAAAAATAAGGCCCGGCCTTTTTTTGTGAGAAACACGGTAGCAATGATGTGTTCAGTTAAGATAGAGTTCTTTAGATGGGAACATATGTTACTTGTATACTTTGGAATCCAGTAAACCAGATGTGAATCTAGGAGCCCTCTCCCACTTACTTCCATTCCTGAGTTAATCCCTAGATGTATGCCCTTATGTCTTCTGTTATGGATTCAGAACTGTCCTTCAGAGGCATCTCATTATCTGGGAAAAAGAGACAGAGAGAAAAGAATGAGGCTAAATCCCCTCCCTCTGAGATAATATTGCTGAAGGAAAAAGGAGAGTGTTAAAATGCTCCGAAGATCAGGGTTAGAAGATGCCCATGCTGTGTGGATCCTATCTAGCTATGAACGCATGGGAAGGTTATTCTTACATGGAAATGTAGCTACACAGGCATACACTAAAGCAGGATTTCCATAGAAGGAGTTCTCTACATGTTTTCAGTTCATTTGAGCTCCAGAATTTGAAATCTGTACCTGGAAATGTTTACCCTCAAAGTTGAATCTCGGTGCTGATGAAGTTTCTGATATTTTTTTTTTTAAATAACACTTTTTAAATCTGGCTATTATTTCTTCTGATAGCCAATATGATCACCTTTGGTGACCTTTGCTGCTGGTCCCTGTCGAACCTTAATGCTGATCACAGTACAGACCATGGTGGTTATTTGAAAAGTGTAATGCATTTCAGACTAACAGCAGAAGAAAAGCTATTCAGAGAGCCAGAGGTTCACTTTACTATACCCCACTCTATGCTGCTTTTCTTATTATCAGTAGGGGGGAAAAAATGAAATGAGAAAAGCACATCTTTTAATTTCCTCCCACTATTACCTCTTGATTTGCATTCCAGTCTCCCAGAAGAAATAAGTCTGAATTCAGAAGAAGGCTATTTAAGCTGCATGATGTTTAAAAATTGCTGGAAGAGGTTAAGGTACTGTATATTATGCAGTTGACTTTACTAAGAAGCTAAGTTTACAATTTAGGCTTATAATTTTCTCCAGTTACCTTTTGTTAAAATATTTCTCTCTTTCTTTATTTCTTCTTTTCTTTTTTTCATAGCAAAACTCATTATCTGCTCTAGGTACCCCTGCAGGTTAAATGCTTTGATTTCGCTTAACTTGTTTGGCTAGATTTTTAAATGGCATTAAAAATTATATTAAAAGTTATTTGACTTGCACACAATTGTTCTGGCCTTTCCCTTTCCAGTCAAGGGAATTATTTTGTTTTGTCTTTTTATCTATTTTTATTTCAAGAAGCGAGCTGCAAAGCAAATCCTGTTATAC
This sequence comes from Hydrophis major, assembly GCA_033807585.1. Taxonomy (NCBI): domain Eukaryota; kingdom Metazoa; phylum Chordata; class Lepidosauria; order Squamata; family Elapidae; genus Hydrophis; species Hydrophis major. The sequence continues at coordinate 189,742,188 of CM066328.1, read as the reverse complement.
TGAAATGTGGTGTGTTCCCCCTCCCCCCAGGGTTCCTTAAAAAAAAATCATCTCCGCGTCTCAACTAAAAATCTTATAACCTTATAACAATCAAAGATGAGCCATTCCACTTGAGGTTGGAACTTTCTTTGAGAAAACAGCATGACAACAGATATGACCAAGACAAATTTTACAGCAATTGGTATTTTTTTGAAAGTATGTGTAGATTGATAAGGAAGATAATGAGTTCTTCTTGTACATCAATTGGCAGTTTTCTCTCTTCATCAATTACTATTGTGCTACTATTTTGTGGCATCAGTTTAAAAAAATGATTTATGGTGTCCTAAACTCTTAGGAACTGATCTTCAGAAACCACTGATCCAACTCCCTTTACTGAATTACCAAATAACCAAATAGGCTGAAAAACAGCTTCTATCCCAGGGCAGTAGGTCTGTTGAATTCTACAGTATAGTGCAGTGTTGGTGCAGTGTCGGGGTTTTTTGGTTCAATGTGAAGGATGTGTGTTTGTGTTTATTTTCATGGTCATGATGTGCACTGAAGATGGTGTTTGATTTCATTGTACAAGGCGCAATGACAATAAACTAAACTAAACTAAACCAGTATGCAGATCCCATGAAACATTTAAATAGGTTCCTCTATTTTGCTGATCTATATGGGAAGCACCTGGTAGAAACTGGCTCTATGACTCAACACATTAAAGCAACTTTTTAGAATGTCCTTTTGGCAAATGAGCTGCAGTCCTCATTATCATCTGGAAAAGCTTGTTTGGGTTGTGATGGAGAGTGTTGCATTCTAAACTTTACCTGAAGAAGGAATGGAATCTCCAAATGTGTATTTCCTTTGGCAGTGCAGTTGGATTGGAATTTATTTATTTTTTAAACTGAAAATTTCAAAGGGATTCACAAACCTTTAAGCGTCACTGTAATTCTGTACTGATGGATGAGTTTTGGTTATTGGATGTGCTTGGGCTATCATGCCAAGGCTGAATTGTGGGATCAGAACTTATAGTAAGAAAGTCTGATTGGCTAGTTCAGGAAGAAAGTAATGCTTCTCTGTTCAAAAGGTGCTTTTTAAAGAGGCAACTGGACTGTCTGGTTTTGATTTGAAGACATTTTGCTTCTCGCGAAACATTTTCAAAGAAAAACCAGAAAATCCAGTAGCTTCTTGAAAAAGCACCTTTGGGATAGAGAACTATTATGGAGGCAGTATTTCCATAGACAATACTTCTCTATATTCCTGCCCTTTAGCAATTCTTTATTCTAATTAAATATGGTGGCTCTGTAATGCCCTACAAGCATTTTTTGATAGTTTGAACCCACCTTAATTGATTTTGAGGTCTTTCAGAAATGCTGTACAACAATAGGGTAGGGTAAGTCTTGGCTCTCCTAAATGTCATGGTGATATTCAATACCATTTCCTATTGCAAGGAGCAAAAAATGTAGCACAGAGCCTACTGCAATCATTTTGGTAAAATGAAACAAACTTCAGCTTCCAGTCCTGCCCACTTTTGAAGGGTGACACTTGACATGCCAATGTCAGTCACTGCCTTCAACCTAATGAACATTCAAACTCTGTTCCTTGATGAGCAATCCAGACTGAAAACTGGGGCAAAATTTATATCAGGGTTATATTATATTATTGAGGATGAAGTTTGTCTGGAGCGAGCAGAAACAAAAGTCCAAAAGTCAAATCCACTGAATCGATAGAAAAACTGGCATTTAGTTAGATAAGATTGCCAAACAAAGAATTGACAACACTCACCCCACTCCCCGGGGCTAAAGCCTTGTTGGCTTTGAATTCTCAAAGCAAACCTCTCCCTGGCCTCACCTGGCTTGCTCATTGCCATGTAAATGGTAATGCTTCTCTTTTGAGTAGGGAGTTTTGAAGATAACAAGGCCTTGGGCTATATAAGGCTGTATGTTGATAACCAGGACCTTAAATTGCACTTACAAGCTCAAATGAAAATTATGAGGAAAAAACTGGAGTTCTCATCTGCTTCTTGTCTCATCAGTTTTAACTTCAGGGCAGCTTCATACAGTGAATTGCAGTAGCTCTACTTTGGGATTGCAAGAACCTGGGTAACTGTGTTCAATGCTCCCTGGCTCTGGAAGCATTGTAGTTGGTGTGCCAGATGTAGTTGTGTCGATAGGAGAATCTCCACATTGCAAGCCAGCTTTTTCAAGGGAAGCCCAACCACAAAGGAAATCAAAAACAGGGTATCTCTAAAATCAGATATTGTCTGTATCACACCCCTATCTAGCTAGGAATCAATCTAAACCGATTCCTCCCTATCTAGACTGTAATTACTCTAGGCACTACATCAATACTTTTAGTATATTACCTTTGCAGAGGATGCGAATATTTAACTGGGTAAGATATATAAATTAATTATTCTTCACTTATGACCTCTTCCCAGAGCTTCATATGGATATAAAGGGAAAGGAAGAGAGAAGCCAAGCTCTTTAGCATCCAATTACTGAGTAATCATGGATTTAATTTTTCTCTACCATCGTCATGTACTAGAACTCACTGCTGTTGTTCTACTTTCCTTGTTTCAACTGATTTGTTTCCGGCAGAAAATACAGAAAGTAGTCATGTTTAAAAAGGACAACTTTGTCTGGACCGACCCCCAAATCCTGTCTTTAATTACATCCTTAAATTTCTCATGCAGATTGATCATGACTTACTGCCTTAATTCCACTTGCTTGCAAATTGTGTCATTTGCTCCACCTTCTATTGTTAACCCAGAATTTCTTTAATGTGGAATGAGATCTTGATGTCATTCTTTTTTTTTTTTTAAAGCCAAGAAGTACATTTAAGATCTGCTTTAAGAGATGAAAATTGTCCCCATCTTCAATAGTGAATGTTGACATGAAACCTAATGAGGATATCAATTGTCATAAGTGTTAATTTGAGCTGTTTATTTTATCATCAACATCTACCTCCCTTGAGACAATGGGGGGTAGCTTAAGTAGCATGGAGGAAAATACCCTGCTTCAAAAGCAGTATTAGTTTGATAATGTATAAATTCCTGTACACCAGCTGTGCGTCTAGATTATTCATGCAAAGGCAATTAATACCATTAAGGAGGGAACACAGGCATTCTCAGAGATTGCCGGGAAATGTGAAGTGACATTTTTCTTAACCCAAGTTCTTTTTCTTAGAGTAAAATGCAAACTGCGCGTTTATTTTTGCGAAGGGCAGCCACAGACGACCTGGTTCTATTCAGCCACGATTCTGATTTGCCCTAGGTGGAAATTATGCACCAGCTGTCTTCTCAACTATTTCCTAAAAATGCTGCTTGCACGGTGAGACCCCAACAAACTTAACATTTTATTCCAACTGGAGGGTGTTGTCGGCAAATGTGATCTTAATTGGGGCCGCGGGGGGGGGGGGGAAAGGAAAGCTGTCTGCCCCTTTCCTTTAAGTTAAAAGAAATCTGGTCTAAAAAATATCATGCACTGGTTTATCTGAAGTTAAACTTTGTTCAGTCTTTCAGGAACTGCCCTGCTATTCTTGCCTATATCACCTGATTTTGTTCAAAAAATTTTTTTTACAAAAAAAGAACATTCCTTGCAGTGGTGGAATTCAAAACATTTTACCACCGGTTTGGTGGGCGTGGCTTGGTGGGCGTGCTTTATGCACATGCACACACATTGCGTGCACACATGTAGCAAATGTGCAGTTTGTGCAGGTGCAGAGGCATTCCAAGTCACCTCCTGCAAGCCTGCATTCTCCCAGTCGCTTCAGCAGCTGCCACGTAGCACTCTGCTGTGCTGTCCAAAGCAGCTGCGCTTCTAAAGCGCAGGATAAAAGGGAGTAGGGGAGCTCGGGCGGGCAGGCGGGTCCAACAGCAGAGTGGCGGAGAGAATCAGTTTTGTCTCCGCTGCTCATCGCTGCTACCAGCTCTGCAGAAACGAGCCGAACTAGTGGAATATCACCACTGATTCCTTTCTAGTTTTATACTCAATATTTTGATTATGTGCAGGAGTGGGATTCTACCAGTTCGCACCTATTCTCTAGAACCGGTTGTTAACATCCTAAGCAGTTCAGAGAACCAGTTGTTAGAAGAAATTACTGGCCTAATCCTGTAAGGAAGGCAGGAAGGAAACATTCTGGTGTTGCTTACAGAAATTGCCTCTCCATTAACCCTTATTACATTCTTGGCAGGACTAGACTTCTTGTCTCAGGAACTTCTCTGGAGTTTTTTCCCCTCCTTTGCTGGTACTTTGCTTGTGTGGAGTGACCATTCAAAGTTACAATGGCACTGAAAAAAGTGACATGACCATTTTTCACACTTACGACTGTTGCAGCATCCCCACAGTCATGAGAGGCCAGGCGAGGAGATGCATGCCTCGATGTGAGTGATAGTGAGTTGGCCATGCCCAGCCAATAACATGATTACCAAGCCATGCCCACCACCTAAGCCATGCCCACAAAACCAGTTGTTAAAAAATTTGAATCCCACTCCTGATTATGTGCCATCAAATCAGTGTCAATTCCTAGCAACCATATATGATCTGTCCATTCTCCGTTATGATCTGTGTCTAACCTCGTCTTTCAGATTTCCCAAAGATGCATTCACTGGCACTATAACTGACTCCACCCACCTTGCTACCAGTCTCCTTCTTTTTCTTTCTACCTTTCCCAGAATCAGAGCCTCCTCCAGAGAGTTCTTGTCCACATTGCATAATGTATCTGAAATAAAATAATTTGAGTGTTGTTATTTGTGCCTCAAGTGAGAATGTTGAATCTGCCTTTAGATTTGTATTCTAAGTAACTTGGGCAGCCTATGATATAAACTATATCAAATGCAGTTATTTTCCACAGTAACAGCTGAGGCCTGAATTTTGGGGTCAGTGAAAGTACTTACTACTAATAGCAAAGTCCAATGGCAAAAGATAGTACCTACGACAACAAATTAAAAAGGATTAAGATAAAAGTGTCACATGTCCCCTTTTTAAATAAACAAGGATCATATTTTATTTGGCAATTATATTTAATTAGTGCATTTTATTTACATAAATCATAAACCATCTTTTAGCATGAAATACAGACCAAATATAAACAGAAACCTATACTTCAATTACATGCTAAATAAAATGATTTTTTTAAAATGGGACAATGCCTAACACATAAAGAAATAAATTAACACTTGTATATACTGTCTGTTGAAAAGTGCAAAATGATTCCTGAAAATTAGAAGATATTTTGTTAAGTTTAGTCTAGAAATACCACTTAAATCAACCAACAGTGCAGCTGATTTTAAAGATTTCCTGTATCCAGGAAAATATTAGCTTGAGCAATTGTGCAGATTGTGCTCTTTTTGAAGTTGTATCTTCCCACCGGCTTTCAATTCTGTTTTTCAAAACCTCATTACTTTGTTCTGACAATGGGTAAAATCCTGATTGGCTATTAAAAAGAACACACACAAAAAATACCCAACCATAGTCAAATCTACATGATAGATACCAACGTATTAAGGACTCAGCCAGTCTTAGGGCTTCTGAGGTGGCCATAATTCTCAACTGCTGTAAGGCAAATGTGGTTAGAGTTGACTTTTTAAAAATATATTTCTCCTGCAGGGAAAAAAAAGGCTTTTAACTATTCTCTGAGTATGAAAAACATGGTAGGATGTTACTGTATTTTTTTTTCCTACTACTAATTATTTTTGCTACTAAAACCATGTAAGTTGAACATGCAAATCCATAGGGCATTTTAATTTTGTAGTGGACCAAACATTTAATTTCTTCTATTAGCCAAGGAATCCATCCATATTTTGTTTTCTCTCTTAAATACTCATCTCACCAGCTTTTGGAATTTTCTCCATTTTTAAATAAAGACTTCTATTATGTACAAAACTTTTTACATGAATGTAGAGTATACAATCTTGGCAACCTCTCGGCTACAGATCATGTCCTCTTCATCAGCCAAACATCTCTGCTGTTTCCCGGGTGGTAGGAACATTGTGCATTACTGACCAAAGATCTTACGGTAGAATTCATTGTTGCGTCTCTCTGCGGTGGCAGTGCAGTAGCAAAAAGTGGGGAATTCTTCTGAGGAAAGACCTTGTATTGGAGGAATAGGGAGGGTATAATCTCCGACACTTAAGTACGTCGTGGCTCAAGACGGTGTGACATCTGCGACAAAGTCCTCTGGTTATCAATCACATTTAATTGACGGACATAACCCCGGAGATCCTGGTGGTTCTTATTTGCTTGAGATGCATCAGGATCTGATGAAACAGGAATGAAGAGCTATTGGTATGCTTAGTCAAAGTCAAACGTAAGCCATTTATTACAAGTAGTCCTGAACTTGAAACAGTTCATCTGGTGACCGTTCAATGTTACAACAGCACTGAAAAATGGGACTTGTGACCACTTTTCACATTTACGACCTGTGTAGCAGCATCCATGATGATCATGTCAACAAGATTCAGGTGCTTGGTGACTGGTTAATATTTATGACTGTTGCTGTGTCACAAAGTTGTGTGATCACTTTTTGTGATCTTCTGACTAGCAAAGTCAATGGGGAAGCCAGATTCACCTAACAACCTGGTTGCTAACTTATCAACTACAGTGATTCACCTAACAACTGTGGCAAGGAAGGTCATAAAATGGGGCAAAACTCACTTAACTAATGTCTCACTTAAGAACAGAAATTTTGGGTTCAATTGCAGTCGTAAATTGAGGACTACCTATAAGTTTCTATTTATCAGACATATATTTCTACTGAGATTCAAGGCAGTGAGTTACTTTACCTTAAGATTACATTAAAAATTCATACATTTGACTGATACTTGGAGAATTATGCATTATTATTTTATTAGCAGAGATAATACTTATCAGCTGACAAAAAGCCCCCCATAATTTCAAAGCTCCTTCCTTTCTCTTCTAAAAACATAGAAAAGCTGATTTCAGTGGCATTTGATTCTATTTCTAGTTTCTACTCATTGTTTCCAATCTATGACACTATACTGTACATTAATGAAACGGATGAAAAATTGTCATTATGACAACATAAGTATACTTACTGAAAGGCAGGCTCCGACAAAATCTCATTGTCTTAATAGTATTTGAAATCATGCGCTGAAAATAGAGTGGGGAAAAGATCACCAAAGAAAGAAAATTTAAGCACCAATTCTATTACATCCTGGATTCTAATCTGGAGCTCATTGGCACCAATGTGTCTGTGGACATTTCCACTGTTATCTATCACAATCTTTGCTCCATTTGATACCTTCCCAGAAGAAAAATTCCAAAGATTAAACTAGGGATAAGTGATAAGAAATTTGGGGAACAATAAGCATGAACAAAGCCATTTCATGTCTTGGGATATAACAATTTTGAAATTAGTCCAATTTCCCAACGTAACTATTTTTTAAAAGCATGTAGTACATTTTTCAAAAGTCCATATAGCCAGCACCAGATCCAAATGTCTGGGAACTTTGCTTGATAAGGAGGACATTATTTAGGGCAGCTATCATTAACTTAAGCTTTCTCTAACTGGTTTAGTTCTTTATGTGCAATTCTCTTAATGAGTCCATCATTCTTAAATGCATATATATTGTATGTAATATCCTCTTCTTCCTCGTTCTCTTCATTCTAAATTCAAATTATCATGCAAAATGCTGGTAAAAATCTATTTCTAGGAATATTTTAAAAATCCTTTGGATGGACCAGAGCAAGTGCATTTTACCTAGCATTATCGTATAGTGATAAATGGACCAATGTTTCTGGGAATTCACAGGTATGAAAATAAAGGTTTTTGCTCTGTCCTAAACATTTGATGGCTAAGAGGAAGGACAATATGGTGTTCCCTTATATTCTGTGAGCTGATCAGGTTGTAATTAGACACTTCCTTTCAAAGCACAGGAAGGGACCAATTTAGGAGCACCCCACAGGCCATACGATATTCATAATTTTTTGCTAACAGCCTCTGCCATCCTCAGTAACTGATAGCCAAATATGCAGTATATCCTATGCTATCAAAGCAAAATGGGTTCCTATCTTCCATGACTACCTTCAGTGAAATGCTTTATGTACCTCTTAATACTGAACAGGTTTCTTATTCCCATGTTAACCCAGGGCAGTTCTGAAAGCTATGCTTAATTCAAATAAATGTAAGAATAACTTTTCTATAGCATCTGCTAGGAGGCAAACTGTATTTACATTGTCCTTGTGGTAAATCCATTTAAAGCAATGGAATTTAAGTTTCACTTGCCTTTCCCCTCAGTTGAATTATGCTCAATATCAAGGAAGAATTTTGATCATTCCTTTCTATCAGTCAAGCAACTCAAGCAAATGTTAACTTTAAGGAAGCTAAATTCACATATCCGTTGCACACCATAACAAATATAGCTGTGCCTCTCAACTCTATTTTAATTATAAGGCTGTTTCTGAAACAGTAATTTGATGATGCGGGGTAGTTCTTGATATCGATTTATACGGAAATGATAGTGGGCCTTATGATATGTCATGCATATAAGGGACAAGACAATAATAATGGAGGGATTTCTGAAAGAGCAGCCAAAAACAACACTGTATATTCGCCAAACATTCTACTTTTATGCAGTGTGTTTTAGAAGTCATATGAGGGGAAACAAAAATAAATAAATGAAGATTTGGATTCCTCCAAAACAGAACAAATAGATAAAGCCATGGAGACTCTGGGATTGTTTCCCTCTCCAATCATCTCCTCCATCTAGCCCTTCACCCACAGTTCCAGTCCAAATCCACAGCCTAGAATCGTGACAACAGACCAGCCACATTACCTGCTAATCCATTTCTGGACCAGGCTTCAATATTGTTATAAATATTCATATATATCATACAAAAACTGCTGTTTAAGTCACACTTTGTTCCAAAAATGAAAGCACATTTGCCCCATCTTTTTCCCCTATAAGGATCATTGTGTGAATTCCTTTTGTTTAGATCCATAAAGCCTGGATGCTAATATGCGCACATTCGCTAATCCTCATTTCACACCTCAAGGGTAAAGGGCCCCAGTAAATAGGAGAAACAGCAGTTGATGGCACTGTTCTGAATTTCCAATTGGAGGAATTTCTGAGGTAAAAATGCCCTGAGTTGCCTTGCGGCTGTTTTCTACAATGGAATATGGCACAGTTTTTGGGGAAGCCCTGAACTGAGACAAATTATGTCATCTGGGGAACAATTTGGGGAACATTTGTGCCCCTTTTCTCAAGATGTCCATCTGTCAGCGTTCCAGAAAAAACAAACTCCAACACCAAAAACACTGAGGTGGACATTTTTTCAAAGTTCCATTTTATTAGAGTAGTCATACTGGCACATCTGGGAAAACCCAAATCTGAGAGTTCTGAGTACATCATATGGCCCAATCACCATGCACCCCAACTTTGAGACATCCCTTAAGCACTCCTCATCCAGGTGCAGGAATGACATGACCTTGACTGCAAAGAAGAATGCTATTGTGGCTAACTACAAACACTCTACAAAATCCCCCCTCCCAATTTCCCAGGCACAGGAATGTGGCAGTGTGGAAGCTCCTGGTGCTAATATGGCTTCCAAAGCTGACACCATCACTGTTCCAGCCATTTCTAGACATGCCATCTCTCCTTTCATCTATGCTGCTGCCTAGGGATAACTGGATCACCCACTCCATTGAAGAGGCACAAATTTGAACTGCCTTTATTTTCCCACTGGGTCAAAAAGATTTGTTGGCGTGCTTTCACATATCTGTCAAGAATCACAACACAGAGAATTCCCTTCCTGTGCATCGAAACTGCATCATTCCTCCTGCAGTGTCTGCCCTTGACAGGTATGGTCTTAAGTCAAAGAAAGCTCACAGTATGTAATCATTTGATCAATGGAAAACAACCTTATGATTTAAGTGGGGCAGAGTCTCCCAAGCACACCATAGATGCAACACAATGCACAGGGCTTTGATACAAGACACACTAAAAGAGAAAGCATCATGTTTTAAGGGAAGAAATATAAGAGACTTAAAATCAAACCATAATCAACAACAGCAATGCAGTCAATGTCTACCTGAATCTTTCCAGACGATAATGGTGAAGATGAAAATTATTTTCTACTCACAGAATTTGCCATATAGGCTAGTTTCAAAAATTCTGTCATCAACATTTAGTGAGATCGAGAGTATATTTTATGTCTTGATTTAAAAAAAAATAGTAATAGGAAAAAATTTAGTCATCAGCATTATGAAGTGGCAAAGCCTTGAAGCCTGCTGCTTTTAAAAAAGATGGAACCTACAACACTCTTGGACACAAATTGGTGACAGAAGAAAATTAAGAGAGAGGCATAATCATGGAAGGGAAATTGCCTCGTCTTCATTCATTCAATGAATAAAGCTAACCTGCAAGAGGAAATGAAGTGTCGAAAAGACATTATTCTGGATCCATTGAACTAAAATTACTGGTTGATTGATAATGAGAAAGTTTTCTTGGCAATGGGATCTTTTGCAACTTTGAATTAATTTAACATCTGATAGCTTCTTGCTCCAATGCCTGCCTCTAAGGCTCTTTTTGCACAGCAATGAAAACCCACATTCCAAAATCAACGCTATTATTTGTCCACTGATTTCAGCATGATAAGGATATCACTCATCAAAACATCCGCTTTGGGAATATGCATTACCTACCATTTTTTCAAAATTCACCAGATTGTCAATAAAGGTCTTGTTACCTTCATACGTAAATGTCATGTCTGCAATATAAATAAATCCATATAAACAGCAGAAATATAATTTAGCATATATATATGTTTTTGACCCTAATACACCTATTTGAAGTATTGTCTTGTAAAAAAAGAGTAACGTTTAACATATTTTCATAAGCCCTGTTTGCTAGATAAGTTAATGTTTAGATATATGAAGATATATGAAAATATATTTAATGAGTTGGGAAACTCCAGAGACAAAAACATGTCTAATTTAAAATATCTCATTTTTTAATTCATCTTTTTCTCTCTCTGACTTGTTACCTTTGATGAGTAAAGGCATAAAGGGAATAATAGGTGGTTCCAGTTTAGCAACTGTGAGCCTGTAGGCCCTATGGTTTCTTGAAGGGTCCTAAAAACAAAAGAAAAAAGAGGTATTGAGTAAATTCAAATATATGTAAATTACAGCCCCTTTTTTTGAAAGGAGGATTAGTGTCTGAAGTACATTTTTAATCAAAAAAACGCTAACCATCTATCTGCAGCAAAAGTGTCCCTGTGGTTATATTGTAACATGCTTAATTCTCTGAATTTTTCTTCTTCTTCGTGCATTTGCTGATTCATCTCTATAAGCTATAAAACTAGGATTCTGTAAAAATAGTGCATAAACAAATTTAAAGTTGGGATATCTAAGGAAGATAAAGTTTTTAGATTTCCCAGATCGACTGTAAGTAGGACAGACATTTTCTCAGAACAGGCTCCCTGAGAGTATAATTTATCAGTCATATATGCTTGTTTTATCAGCACTGTAACGGGATCATAAATTCTTTAAAGTCACACAAGGACACATAAAATGTAGAAAGTAGAGGGATTTAAAATTGAGTTTGGAAATAAAATCTATCCAGAATGTGCCATGCATAGAATTAAATCTGTATTGCCATTTACCATTAAGCTTTCAAACTCTGCATAGATCTTCTTGAACTTGCTTGGAAGTTTCTGCCAAGTGAAAACAAAGAAAACACCTGTATGGAATCTTGTATCAAATATCGATTGCTTGATTTTTCTGAAAGCACAAGGACACAGTTCACTTGCCGGTTCGTATTGTCTATGCCAACAGACAGCATGCCCTCCACCAGGCCCTTTTATAGGTGAGTAGAGTGACTCTGCTCATCTTCACATGAAGGGGCAGAGCAACTTGTTCCTAGTTCTCTAACAGGTCTGAGACAGCAGAAAATTTTGTTCTTCCACTGCTCATTTACAACAAAGCAGCGGTGAAAAATACAGCAAGTTTCCTAGCAACCAGATTATAAATAGAGAACTCTGAAGCTTGGAGCAGATTTAGTTGCAGACCCCAAAATATCCTGGGAAATAGAGAGTGCTTTGCTCCTTAGTTCACAGAAGTTAAACAGCCGCAAAAAAAATTAAATTCCGATCTGGATTTTCTCATCGGCCTTCGGAGGAAAGAGCCTCTTTCCATGTTCTTGTTGCTCCCATTTTTAACCACATTCCCCAAGTGCAATAATCTAGCAATATTATTCACAGATCTTTGTAACATTTACAGGCCTATTGTTTACCAAGTGCCCAGGGTTCCTAGAGATACTGCATAGTGCAAAGTCTATCGCATAATACTCAGATTTACGTTCCTACATAAATGGACTACACTTTCCAATAAGTGTAGTTTCCTACACTTTCCAATAAGTTCTACAGTAATGTAGAGGACCAATTTGGAATAGTGGGTGAAAGTGCCAGGCCAGAAATCAGGAGAGTATGAATGCTAAAGACAGAGAGCTTACTTGGGGATGGACATGCTCTTTCAGCCCTAGGAAGGGCAAAACATTTCTGAGTCAGGAGAACGCTACCAAGAAAGCTGCAGGGACATGACCTGACAGTCACCAGAAGTCAAGACTGACTCAAAGGCATTAAAAAACAATCGCCACCGTATAACACACCCACACCCATACCCCATACTGACAGAACAGTACTGAACAGCTTTCTAGCTATTTCTCCCGTTGGTTGTTTTTTTGCGATCAAGAAAACAGGTTGGAAGAAGTCATAGGAAAACAAGACAGGTTGCCACTAAATGGCACTGACACTTGAATGCTTGCAATCCTCGAGGAAGGATAAATAATAAACTCTCATAAGGAAGCATGCAAGTTAAGGAAAGGTAGATAAAGGATCCATGCAGGTTTTACTCTGCTGGTCGTAGCCGACTTTGGGGTGGTGGTACTCATCTCTGTGTCTTTAAGCCATTGAGCCAATGCTAACCGAAGACATGTCCGTGGTCATGTGGCCAGCATGAGATTATGCCACAGGATATGCCACACGTAGAAACACAGTATACTATTACCTTCCCACCGAAGTGGTACCTATTTATCTACTTGTATTTACATGCTTTCGAACTGTTAGGCTAGCAGAGCTTGCAAGTTGGCCATGCTATAAATAAATGTCTAAGCTTAATTAAGGTCTCTGAGAGGAGCAGAACTCTAAAGAGATATGCAGAGAACAGGAACAATCCCACCTAGAAATGGAATTTAGATTTATTTTTATAAGGGGCAGTCTTCTGCCTGGCCTCACAGAAGTTTGTTTTTGATACTGAGGGGCTTAGCGAAGGTTGCCAATTATGTGGGAGAAAAAGTCTAACATCCAACACAGAAAAAGTCACTGGATTTGAGATCTGAATAGGTTGGAGTGATTTTGATTTTTCCCTACTGAAACATCAGGACTCACAGTTAGGATCCTTATACAAAATGCATCTGCAGGAAAATAACTCTCAGTGATGACAAATGTCATTCATTTGGACATGTGGGAAGAGAAGAAAATAATCATTTTGGTGCTGCTTGCAACTGAAAATTAGATCTCTTGAATGATCCACTGAAAATACCAAAAGATCCACAAGTACACTTATTAAAGCTACTACACCTTCTCTCTAACACCATAAATATAAGTACTATTGGGTCCTGCCAGCCCAGTCTCCTTTGCTATTCTAAGGAAACAGTAACTCACAAGTCAGATGAAAAAATAAAAATAAAATCCCTGAAGAACTGCACTCACCTCCCAGGTCATTGTGAGGCGACCCACTGCAACATTGCTTAGCCCCATAATCAAAGCAAAGAAAGAATTCAAGTTTTTATATTCCTTACAGCTGGAAGAAAAGAAGAGCACAATTTGAGAAAAGAAAGATTAGATGTAGAAAAATAATAGGAAGCTTTACTTCTCTTCTGCAAATGTGTTTGATTTTGGATTGTGTTCTTCCACATCAATCTTAATAACCTACATACATAAACATACTTGAACTCAGTCTGAGAATATAAAACATTTTTGTTATTGCAATAATAAATAGTTGTCATTGCAGTTTATTAAATTAGGCTACAATTCCAAGCATGTTTACACAGGAGCAAAGGCCATTTGGAATTGGCAGGAAATAACTATTTAAAGTAGGCCTTTTGGTGTAAGCAAGTTCTTCAAATTAAACAACCAGAAATCCTGAACAAAGAAAGGTTCTAGCAATGCAGGCACTTTTTTTTAATTTATATGCTAATGACTTAGTCATTGTCTTTCAGTCAATAATGATCATTCTGTTATATTATTAAAACTCGGTCCAGAACTACAATCATACAGATTCTCATTTGGGGAAAAAAAGTTGTTTTTAATTAAGGATACTTAGACAATGGCCTAATATGAACCTTACTTTTTAGGCATGGAGCTCCTTTCTTCTTGCCTGCATCAGAACCAGGATGAGCAGTTTGTTGTACATGTTGTTTAGCAGCACAATTTTTGTTTTGTGTCATTTCCATTAATACAGATGGAAATGGATGCAGGATTATTTGGGAGTCGAATGTTCCCCTTTATGGCTTGAAACCAATCTCTGCCCGCCCCAAACATTTGAATATTTGCTGCCAAATCTGGACAAGTTTGGAAAATGTTTATGTATGGAAATAAAAACAGTTTGCTATTTTAGAGGGATGTGTCCCACCAATATTTTCATTCACAAAAATCCAGATAAATCCAATAATGGACTAAAAAATAATAATAATCACCCCTAGGGTGTGGCCCTCCTTCCGCAGACCCATCATACCATGTCTCTGCAACCTCTTCCAGTTTGTGCCTGGTGACTCCCAAGATAAACCCCACATCACAAACTCCTTTCTCTCACTGCTTAAGCACCTAGGCAGAGAGCAAACAGCTTCCCAGAATGGATTTCCTGTTTTCTCTCCTCATCTTCGTTGCAGCCGCCTTAGCATTGTCAGAGTGCATTTAGCACAATAGGTCAGGATGGCACTTCCCTGGGGCATCTTGTTCGCACATTAGATGTTAGATTCCATTGGCTTTGAGTCTAATCCTGCAGGGCTCTTCTTAATATCCTGGAGTGCACAAGCCTGTATTTTACTTGCTCCTTATCGCTTATAGAGGACACCACTGCTCCTCGAAGCTTACGAGATTACATTTACTACATTAAACACGTAGTAAAAACATTCTTTACAATTTGAATATGAACAATGCAGGCCTAAATGAGAAAAGAGAAGGGGGTTTGCCAATGTACCTCGTCAACCTAATGAGCAAATTGATGAAGGTCTTGAATATATTACCGTGCTTTGTGAAATAAGACAATCTTACAGCTGTGCAATTTACAAAGGAACAGTCCAACCAGGGCATCTAGACACCTAGATCGACTTGCCTGTGTGGTACAATCTCAGACTGGAGAAGCTGAAATGGAGGTGGAGAAGAACCTATGGCTATTTCTCCTCACATTTAGGTAGGAGGGGGCCTGAAATGGCAGCCAATCACCTTGGCTTTCCCTTCATCCCACCCTGGGAAAGAACCTAGGAGCTGACCCAGAACTCTAGGCATGCATTTGTGAGTGCAGGAACTTCTGGGGGCACAGCATTTGAGCTACTCAATTTACCAAGGGAAAAACGTAGAAGCATAGAAGCAAACAGAAAGGTGAATTCCAAGACACGGACATTGACTGACTAGCTGATTGTCTCAATAATAATGTATTTTCTATTATTTTTTTCTTATTAACAACACACGGATATATCGACAGATGGAAGTTATACAAATGCTTCAGTTGTATAACATTTTCTCCTTTTTTGCGCCAATTATTAAGAAAAGGAATTCGTTTTTCTTCTTTTCTGTATACGTTACTGCCCTCTACTGGATATAATACAGAACAAAAAAAAATCAAGATGTATACAGTAAAAAAAATGTTATATATTGTATTTTGTTTCTATTGTACTAACTCCCCATGCTGAGAAGGACTAAAGACACCCTCTGGCATATTGGATATGTATTCATTATATATAGGTTTGAACAGAATTGAGACCCAGCCTGCCACTGATGAGATCATTAGCAACACATGAACCAATGAAACTAATGTCCAAATGAGACCTTAGAAACTTGCCATTTGTGATTTACTTAAACCACTATTACTTTAAATTTAAAAGGACACATGCCACTATACATATTCCATCCCAGATTATTAAGATAATTAAGGCCAAGCTAATGACTAATGCAGTGTTTTGCAACCTTTGTAACTTTAAGATGTGTGGACTTCAACTTCCAGACTTCCATTTCTATGTATGCTGCCTGACAAATTCTGGGAGTTGGCCCACACATCTTAAAGTTGCAGAGGTTGAGAAACACTGTATCACGCAACCTTCCTCATCTTAATATCTCCAGATGTGTTCTCCCACAGTCATCAATCCAAGTCCCTTGAATTTTTAGCCATGGATAATATGAGATCTGTAGCCCAATTCATTTAGAACAGGGGTGTCAAACTCACGGCATCACATTGTCATCATATGACGTATCATGACTTTCCCCCTTTGGCTAAACTGGGGGTGGACGTGGCCAATGTGTGACGCATCCGGCCTGCGAGTTTGACACCCTGATCTAGAAGATATAGCAATAGCGCTTACACTTATATACTGCTTCACAATGTGTTGCAACCCTTTCTAAGCGGTTTACAGAGTCAGCATATTGCTCCCAACAATCTGGGCCTTCATTTTACCCACCTTGGAAGGATGGAAGGCTGAATCAACCTTGAGCCTGGTAAGACTCGAACTGCCAAATTGCAGTCAGCTGGCAGTCAGCATAGCCTGCAGTACTGCACTCTCACCACTGTGCCTTATAAGGTTGAGAACAGTATTCTAGAACAGGGGTCTCCAACCTTGGCAACTTTAAGCCTGGAGGACCAACTCCCAGAATTCCCCAGCCAGCTTTGGGAGTTGAAGTCACCAAGGTCACTAAAGTTGCCAAGGTTGGAGACCCCTGTTCTAGAACACTTAGATATGTAAAATTGAGGCAATGAATTGTGTAATTGAATTGTGTACAGTATATAACATTTGTATAATAATTACTGTTCTGGGCAAATCCATCTTAACCTCAAATCAGTTCATAGATTAACTTAGACACAGGAAGACATTTTTCCTCAAGTAGATTTAGCTTAATAGCTTCATACAAAAGAAAAATAATCCATGCTTGACAGATTTATTGCACTTTGATGCCCTTTCTATGGTGAAGGCTCTACTGTCATCAGTGGGAGAGAGTTACCAGGCCTACTGCAATCTATTGGAGTTGGAATCTACTCACTGGGCTGCTATTTTAATAAATTTCTTCAAGAGTTGAACACGCTTGCTGAGCTGGGAGCAAAGACAAATCTCAGTCACGACCCAGAACTGGATTTCATTAAATCTTCGTAAAAATAAATCCAGATTGGCAGTTGTCTTTTTAAAATTGTGCCGCCCAAATGTATGGTAAATCAGTTCCAGCTAGAAAAGAGAAGGGAAGAGGGAAAATGGAAGTCATTAAAAAAATAAAATAAAACCTCTTTAAACAAAAACCAATCATTATCTTTCAAAATGCTGTGTTTTGGATGAAAATGACTGAGTTAAATATCTTTTGGTTTGTTTTCTAATATGGAGGTTAAAACAAACTATAGTTGTTTCATTCTGCGTGAGTTGCAAAGTGAAGCTTCTGCTCTAAAATATAGGTTTGCTTGTAGTTTTGCCTTTATTCCCTCACTCTCACATTCTCAATCAAGATGGATATTTTATAAATTAATAAGCAGTACTTATTTTTTCCCATAACACAATATAAATGGGTGACTATTGTTTAAATAAAGTAGAATTCCTATATTCCAAAATCTTCCAGCATAATATAAGATCTGCTTCTTCTCTATACATGATTTTTATGATTAAAAAGGCATAAAGTCAATTAAATTTGAAGATAAATGATTTGCATATATTTCATTTGTAGTTTTTTTCCCCATAGATTTGCCCCCCCCCGCTTAATAATTCATTTAAGAATTATTGTACAGATATATATAGATCTTCAATCTATCCTACCACTTTTTGATATAAATGTAGACAGCTTAAAAGCTTATAGACGTTCTTTTTACCTCATGAACACAATTGAAAAGTTCCCATTCAAAAATGGTCATTTGGTATGCTAGATCTTTAGAGCTCATGAGTTCAAAAGTTCCCATCGTCCCCGTCGATGGGCCTTCTTGTTCCTGTAGTGGTACCTAGGACAAGTAAAAATGTAATCCTAAAAACCAGAGAACTTTGCTGTTCATCAGAATTCATGCTCCTTTTGAGATTCTCACTTTAACATGTGACCACTAGTCACAACACTGAAGAACTGAAATGCAAGACTTTCTTTGGAGGAAATAATTTCTTCAAACATAGCAGAAAAAGCATGCCTATACTACAACACAGAAATGCACAACTTATTTTGCTGCATTACCAAATCTGGTAAATCTGATTCATGTCATATATTCATATACACAACATAACATACATCTAGGGGCATGTATATCTACTGTATATACAGTACAACAAAGGCATGCACATATTTTTAGGTACACAACATTTTCATACATAAGTAAGAGAGAAAGCTATTTCTATTTGTTATCTAAGTTTAAAACTATATTTAAAACAATTACCCAATGGAAGCATTGTAGAAAGCACTGCCAGTGCTCATGGGAATGAACATAAATCAATATCTTCTGCTCAGCTTTTAAACCATTAGACTGATTGAGGAATGCCACTTCAGCCTCAACTCTCTCTTTAATGTAGGAAAAATATTGCATGCTGCTGTTGCAAGGATTACAGAGCTCAATGCATGAAAAATTAAAAACATGTTAAAATCTGTCTTTAATTTCCGCCCAGATTTTCCTCTTCTGCAAATAAGGCTTCTATTTTTCTATGTCATTCTCAGCACTTGTTGAAACATTTTCTTTTGTTGATGTCTTAAAGCAGAAAGTGGTGCCTTTTTTTCTCTTCCTTCTCCCTTATTTATTTCTCTGCTGCTCCGCTACCTTTCTGGTTTCTTCTGATTCTTAATTTGAAAAGATTCCTTTGGGGTTTAATAGAAAGATAGGAAGCCAAGGACTGCTGGAGAAAGATGATTATAGAATGAAAAAAGGAGGCACATCACATGGATGCTCAGCTCCTTTGTAATTAAGCCAAATGTAAGAATCAACATCTCGCCCTTGAAAAATTTCCAAAATGACCTTACCCATTGGAGAAAGGAAAGAAAAAGCAATGTTAGAAAATAGGAAATGCACATGAAATGTTTGCCATTGCAGTCTGCAAGCCTTTTTAAACATTCCTATTGAGAGGTGTTTTCCGAACTTGCTTGTTTTCTTGCAGATATTTCATTACCTTAACCAGGTAACATCATCAGTGCTAGTAAGGATTGGGGTTTGCTCTCAGTTTATATTCTGGTGGCTTGTCTGTGTGGGTGGGAGATGGTCTTCGAGGTTCTTTGGTTGGGCTGTTTACTGTTAGCTTCTTTGGCAACTCCTTGATTGGGGTATAATTTACTTGATTGTGGATCTGATGTTAACCTTGGAGTTAATCTATGCTGATCTGGGAGCTGACTGCTGGGTGGAGAGATGTTTGGATCTTTTTGTACCATTTTTGGTTGGTTGACAGATGTTGTTAATGTCTATGTGTCTATTGATGGCTAATTTGTCAGAGTGCCAGGCTTCTAGAAATTCCCTGGCATTTTTTGGACTTGGTTTGGTTTCAGATTGTGACATTTTCCCAATTGAAAGTTCTAGGGTTGCTGGGTCTTTACTTAGGATGTTTAGAAAGGCTTTAGTTGGCTTGTCCCAAAGATGCTTTTTCAAAAGGCAATTGGACTTTCTGGATTTTCTCTGAAGACTTTTCGCTTCTCATCCAAGAAGCTTTCAAACATCTTCAAAGAAAAACCAGAAAGTCCAGTTGCCTCTTAAAAAAGCACCTGTGGGACAACCATGACCTGAAGGACTGAAGAATCTTCATAGACCTTGAGTTGGTTTGTGTGCTATGCTGACTCCCTGTGGTTCCAGTAGTCAGTTGGTGATTTCTGAGGTATTTTTGACATATGGCAGTGTAATTCTTTTTAAGGTTTATGTTGGTTGTGCTCTATTGGGTTGAGTGGTCAGGGACTTTTTGATAAAGTTGCGTGGATATCCATTTTGTTGGAATACATTGTATCGATGCTCGATTTCTTTCTTCTTCTGTTGCTTAATATTGTTATTGCTTACAATAGCAACATCTAACAAGAAGCAACATTTCTGATCCTTTTTGGCTTGCGAACTGCACACAGTCACAAGACAGTACTTTAAATATAAGTACAGTAACTATATTTTCTTGGAAAAATAAAGGAGAAGCCTGAAACCTGAACAAGCTTCATAAGGATAAAAAAGGACAGCTTTCTGAAATAGAGGACCTTCTTTTATAATAAAAGATATATGGTCACTGTACTTATAAGGGATTTCTGAGGGGAAAGGAAAGAAGATGGAACAGTTGATATTTTGGAGTTTGTCATGTTTCTATGACTACCATGAATATAACATTAGAGAAGTCTTAAAGAATAATTTATTCCTGACACTTTAGTTACAGTAGTTTTAAAATATGGAGGCTTTCTGGGATTATATTTGTACGATATTAGCATACTCCGAAACCCTTGCACCCGATTGGTCCGGACCAGCGGAGACCTAATTGGTTGACAGGTCGGCCGTGATTGGAGCACTGGGAATCTAACGCAATTGGCTGTGCCGATTGCGGGAGATTCAAAGTGCTGCCATTGGCTGCCGAGCCGCGAGCCAGCCTTATATGAAGGGCTGCCGCGGCTCGCATTCCCAGACCTTTACCTATACCTAATAAAGAGCTGAACTCACTTAAATGGTCTCGCGTCTCTGTCAAACCGATCCACCCCAGATCTAACACTGGCGACGAGGATGGGATCGTGAGACAAGGAGACCTTCCAGCACGTGGCGAGGTGGCACGCAGCAACAAGCAGAATGGCCGGAATCAACTCACCACCCGCTCCCTTCAACCCTGCTACTAAGGAATACTGATAGGTTCTAAATGTTCCTCGAGAGTAGCAACTTCAAGGACGCCAATGGCCACAAGAAACGAGCTGTGTTCCTCACGCACTGCGGGCCCGCAGTCTTCAAGATGGCCAAAGCCTTGGCCAAACCGATGGACGTCAAGGCGATGGAGTGAGACGATCTCGAGCCCCTGCTGCGAAGCCACTACGCCCCTGTCGTGCCCATCCTCATCAGGCGGCACAACTTCTACAGGCGGGATCAACGCGAGGGCGAAGGGCTGGGTGACTTCATAGCGGCACTGCGGGATCTGGGGGGCCTGTGCGAGTTCGCCGACCTGGACGAGGCCCTGCGAGACCGCGTCATCCTGGGACTCCGAGACCCCGTCCTCCAGAGCCGCATCATGGCAAAGGGAGACATCTCCCTTGCCGATGCCCTCACCGAAGCCACTGCAGCGGAAGTGGCCAAGAAATCAGCGGCTCGGATGCGACAATCGAGCATCATGCCACGAGTGGCGGCCGGAGAGGCAACGTTGACCCCCGAGAGGCGACCAGCAACAGACCACACAACCACACACCACGGCGACATCAACTCCTTCTCAGAAACCGAAGACAAGGAGGAGGAGATCCACCGTCTCCAATCAGCGCGGGAGCGGCGGGAACCACGAGGTCATAAGACGAGGTTCCAGTGTGCCGGCTGCAGCGGCGATCACCCCTGAGTGGACTGTCGTTTTCTCGACACCATTTGCAGGCATTGCGAGAAACAGGGGCACATCGCCAAAGTGTGCCGGAATAAAAAGCACCACAGCCCGCGACGAGATGCCAGCCCCCGACGGAGAGACAGCAGCCCCACCAGGACCCATGATCGCCAGACAGAGAACCGCTGGAGCCGAGAAGGTCGGAACAGGCAACTCCAGGAGACGAGACAGAAAGAGGAAACACACCAGACTGTCATCATCGGCCATTCCTCCACCAGCGACGCCAGGAAGGTATATGTGATGGTTGGGATAGAAGACCAGCAATGCGACATGGAGGTGGACTCCGGGTCCTTCCTCTCAATGGTCTCCTGGCGCACACTCAAGCGCCTGGTCCCCACCATCCACCGCCAAGAACTGGAAGACCAAGCACTAACCCTCAAAGACTATCAGGGAAACAGAATCCCTGTAGTTGGCAGAGGCCATTTTAAAGTCACCTTCAAGGGCCACACAGAAGTGCTACCCCTGACGATCGTCGATCGAGATTGGCCAAGCCTGTTGGGACTGCAGTGGTTCATACCCCTGGGCATCGAAGTAACCGGCATACACCACATCGGAGAGGCAGACTGGGAAGCGGCGCTCGTGGGGGACTTCCGGAAAGTCTTTGACGACTGTTTAGGCAAGTACCGGGGGTCCCCTATCTCATTTAATATAGACCCAAGCATCGCGCCAATCTGCCTTAAGCCCAGGCGAGTGCCCTTTGCACTCAAGCCCAAGATCGATGAGCAACTCGATAAGCTCATCACGCAAGGGGTGCTGGAACCGATCGATCATGCCCGGTGGGAGACCCCAATTGTCACCCCCATCAAGCCAGATGGGACAGTGAGAATTTGTGGTGACTACAAGGCCACCCTAAACCATGCGCTCCAACAAAGTGCATACCCCGTCCCAGTAGTCCAGCATCTTCTGCACATACTGGGGGGAGGCCAGATCTTCACAAAGCTCGACCTGGCGCAAGCCTACCAGCAACTGCTGGTCAATGCCACAACAGCAGAAGCCCAAACCATCGTAACGCACCAAGGGGCTTTCTGCTGCAACTGGCTCCAATTTGGAGTCAGCGTGGCACCTGGGGTCTTCCAAAGCCTTATGGAAAGACACCTCCAGGGAATAGAAGGGGTGGTGCCCTACTTTGATGACATCTTGGTGGCCACGAAAAATGAGAAACAACTAGAAGCCAGGTTGAGGGAGGTACTGCAGAAGTTCAGAGACTCGGGACTTAAAGTCAAGAAAGGGAAGTGCCAGCTCGACAGAGGCCCTCGCAGTCGTTGCCGGTGTCAAGAAATTTCACGAATACCTTTACGGTAGGACTTTTACAATCATCACAGATCACAAGCCGATGCTAGGAATTCTGGCGGGGAACAGGGCCACACCGAACATTCTATCGCCAAGAATGACGAGGTGGTCCGAATTCCTAGCAGCATACAATTACCAGCTGATACACCGACCCGGCAAGGACATCGCCCATACAGACGCCCTGAGCCGGTCACCCTTACCGGACTGGGAAGATGACCCAGCACCCACAACAGAGGTACTCCAAATAGAGACAATATCCCACCCACTCGTGACCGCGCCAGACTCTTGAGCTGGGTGGGAAAAGGGTGGCCAGGAGGGGACATAGACGAACTATTGGGACCCTTCCAGAACAGACAAACTGAACTCTTTACAGAAAAGGGCTGCATACTTTGGGGGGACAGAGTGGTAATTCCGGAAAAATTACAGGAAAAGGTATTGGGAGTGTTGCATTAGGGGCACCCGGGGATGGTTAAGATGAAAAGCCTGGCCAGAAGCTACGCATGGTGGCCAGGAATGGATAAACAGATCGAAACCTGGGTTGCCAAATGTAAACAATGCCAAGAGTCCAGATCCAATCCGCCCGCCGCCCCAACCCAAGAATGGGAAAAACCAAGAGGTCCGTGGTCCAGAATTCATATAGATTTCGCAGGGCCAACCAAGGGACATATGTACCTTATCACAGTAGATGCTTACTCCAACTGGTTGGAGGTAAGCACCATGAAGTCAATTACGACGGAGGCGGTGATAAGGAAACTGAGCAAACTTTTTGCTATGCACAGCCTGCCAGATGTAATAGTGTCGGACAATGGGCCCCAGTTCACCGCACTAACATTTGAACAATTTCTGGCAGGCCAAGGGATACGCCATGCATTAACCGCACCAGCAAACCCGGCGGCGAACGGGCGGGCGGAACGCATGGTCCAATACACCAAGAAAGCCATCCAGAAAATAGAAACAACCAATATACAGGAAAAAATCAATAAAATGCTCCTCATTCAACACATTACACCTAGCGCAACCACAAATAAAAGCCCGGCGGAACTAATGATGGGCCGGAAACTACGCTCAACACTAGACAGAATGCACCCACCTATAACCCAGACAAACCCCCAGGCTCCTCCAGCAAACACAGAACATTCAACATAGGGGACCTAGTATATGCCAAAAATCTCACAGGAGAACCACTCTGGGTGCCAGCAACAATCACCCAGATAACCAGGCCCCTGTCATACCGATTGGAAACTAGCGACAGGAAAAACCGGAAACGGCACATAAACCAACTCAGGTCAAGAATAGCCGCCACAACCAGCCAAACACCCAAACAAGAAACTAGAAGGAGGGGGGGGGAAATCGGTAAGCGATAGAGAAAGAACCGAAGAGAACCAACTAACGCAAGCAGAACCCCCACCACCTAGAATAAATAAACCAATAAACTGATGCTACTCACCTGAAGACACAGGACCAATGGAGCACGAAACCCCAGGGTCTTCACCTGGAAGGAGCAGCCAAACCAGCTCACCCGGCCAGGAAAAACCAAGCGGGAGCAGAAGCGGCAGCTCAAACAGCCCAGGAGAACCGGGAGGGAGCTACCAAGAAAGGCCCAGCTCAACATTCCAGGCGGTTACACCCCAAGGAACCGGAGCAACAGAGGAGGCATCCGAACCGGTCGACGACCATACCAGAACTGAACCGCGCAGGTCAAGTAGGCAGGGGAGAAGCCCCGCCTACCTACGCGACTACATCACTACGCACCGCAGGACGAAACCAAGAGGGGAGGGGTGTACGATATTAGCATTCTCCGAAACCCTCGCACCCAATTGGTCTGGAACAGCGGAGACCTGATTGGTTGACAGTGTTAAACCTGGGTTCCCCAACCAGGGTTAAGGAGACAAGCTAAACAGAATGTGCAGCGTTAGTCAGATAGGCACACAGATAAATGAGTGAGATAAGTTTGTATGTTTATTAACATACAGTAAAAATAACAGATACGCTTGTGCTATCAAAAATATAGTTTATTCCATTTATAGCATAGTCAAAATAATAGTCCATTAGTCATGTATCATTTAGTCAGTCCATTCAAGGATATTCAGTTAGCAAAGTCCGTGTGGAATATCCTGTCAGTTCACTTACAAATCAGTCCTTTGTCTCTCTCCCGTTCGAGTAACGCAGTCTTGAGTCCATGCAGTAATTAGGGATCATCAAAGCCAGAGAGAGAGCAAGCTGTCGTCTTGCTTCTTTTAAAGTGCTTTCACAACCACTCCCTTAATTATAGTCCTACAGTTAAAGTTGCAGACACTTTAACTAACAAACTATGATAACATATTTATTATTTTACCTAAACCAGTTAGGGTAAACAATGTTATCCCTAACATTCTCCCCTTTTAGGAAATAATAATAAATATAACTATTTATATCTTTAAATCATATTTGTTACAACTCACTTTAAATTTGATTACTCCTTGAGCTTTTGTAAATTGGCCTGCAATGTTTTCTTCCGTCATGCAGTATTCCAATTTAATTAGCCCATTCTTTACAGATTCTCTAACATTTAAGTATCTTAAATCAGTATGCTTTGATCTAGTTTTTACAGCAATACTAGTAGCTAACTGTATAGCTGCTTGGTTATCCTCGTACACAATAATGGAATCTTTTACAGTTATACCCATGTCTAATAATAACTGTTTGTACAAAATTAAGTCAGTGCATAGTAATGACAGACATGAAAATTCCGCTTCCATCGTGGACAAGCTAATATGCTGTTGTCTGATTGACCTCCACCCTATTAGTGTCTTACCAAATAATATAGCCATCCCAGATGTTGATTTTCTAGTGTTTATGTCAGTTGCAAAACTTGCATCTGCATAGGCACTAAGACTCAAATCACCCTTTGGTTCTATATACAATGCATGGTTCATTGTTCCTTTAAGATATCTTAAAATTCTCTTTAATGATTGCCAATGACATTGATGTGGATCTGAATTAAAACGAGCCAGCTGATTAACACTATAAGCTATATCAGGCCTAGACCAATTGCTTATGTATGATAAGCTACCAATCAAAGATTGATATATGGACTTATCAAATTTGGGACTTTGATCATCAGTTTGGCAAACCTCCTGACTCATTGGAGTCTTTGCCAGTTTACAAAGTTCCATTTTATACATTTTAATTAATTGGCAAATTTTATCTTCTTGAGATATCTTAAATCCATTTTTTGTTTTGTTAATTGTCAATCCAAGATACCTTTTAATTTCACCTAAATGCTTTAATTTTATCTTTTTGGCTAATAATGATATAATTTCATTAGCTTCATTATTAGTCTTAGTTATCAAAGCAATATCATCTGTAAATAATAACAATAATGACACCGTTCCATTATTTTCTCTTTTAAACACACATGGATCTGCTAAACCAGATTTAAAACCTATATTCTTTCACAATATATTGGTTCCACTCAAAGCCAGATTGTTTCAACCCGTAAAGACTCTTTTTGAGTTTCCAACAATCATTACTATTTACTTTATTGTCTTTAATACCTGCTGGTTTTCTTAAATATATAGTGTGCTGCAATGGTGCATGCAGATAGGCAGTTTCTACATCTAAATGGTTAATGACATAGTTTTTCTTAGCTGCCCACACTAAAGCTGCTCTTAAAGATGTTGCTTTAAGGCTTGGTGCAAAAACTTCATCGTAATCAGATGCAGTTTGATTAAATCTTTGAGGCACCAACCTAGCCTTATGGGTAACAGTCCCATCATTTCCAGTTTTTACTTTAAATATCCATTTGCACCCAATGGATTTTTCTCCTAGAGGTAGTTTAGCATTTTCATATACTTTCATTACCTTTAATGAATTTAGTTCTTTTTCCATTGCCTTTTGCCAATTCTCCTGATCCTTAACAGGATACATCCAAAGTTCATCTACACTATTTGGAACTTTAGTTACTTGGCAAACTATACTTGCTTGCTACCTATCAGGTGGTCTAGTTACACGTGTAGTACGTCTAGGTATTACAGGACTTACAGGTGGACTTTCATTTATTAACTCTTCTTGATTATCTAACTCTTCCTGATCAACTGTTTCCTCTAGTTCTGGTCCTATTTGCTCTTCATGGACTTCTTCTTTAATTGGACTCTTCTTATAACTAGTCTGATCTTTTTGTCTTTTGTAGGGTTCAATAATTACTTCATTATTTAAATCTTGCTCTAATCTATTCCATCCTACATGTTCTAGGAATTTAGCACTAGCACTGGTGTAAACTCTAGATGTTCCTGGTTCCCAGAATCTATAAGATCTATGATTAGATTTATATCCTACAAAATATAATCTTTTAGCTCTATGTTGTCCTTTGTGTCTAAGTTGTGTAGGGATATGCACCCATGCTGGTGCTCCAAATGTGTGCATGTAACTTAAATCAGGTTTTGTACCATGCCACAGTGTGAATGGTAATTCACCTGTTGTTGCATTAACAACATTATTTAATATATGATTACCACACATTATTGCTTCTCCTCATAAATTGTCAGGTAATCCTGAATCAGACATCATAGTTCATGCCATTGATTGTAGTGTTTGGCCTCGTCTCTCTATAAAGGCATTATGTTGTGGCCTATATGGTGCGGACTTTTTATGTTGAATACTTAACATTCTAAGTCTATTCTGGAATTTATTATTTGTAAATTCCGTACCATTATCTGTTATAAGAGTTACTAATTTCTTTTTAGTTTTCCTTTCAGCAAATTTTATCCAATTAAAGAGATTTAGATACGTTTCAGTTTTGCTCTTCATTAAATAGCAAAACCCATATCTAGAATAATGGTCCATTATACTTAATATGTATCGAGCACCTCCTACACTTGGTTTTTTCGGACCTATTAAATCAGCAAATACTACCTCTAAAGGCTCTTGGTAGTAAATCCATCAACTCTATTAGCTGGTATGACCTTGCTCTTGCTTTGATTGCAAATATTACATTGCAAATACTTATTACAAGGTTTTAAACTTATTCCCTTAGATAATTCAACAGTTTTCTTAAGCATTTTAAAATTTAAATGCCCTAGCCTTCAGTGTAACAAGTGAATACATTCATCATGAGGTTTCTTATTATCAAAAACCGTGTTAGCCACCTTTAAACCATTATCATTTAACACATATAATTCACCTCTTAAAGATGCAGTAATTTTCTTATCTTCTTTTTCAATTATGCAGTTATCTCCTTTAAAAGTAACTACATATCCTAGTTTAACCAAAATTCTAACTGAAATTAAATTAAACTTAAGTTGTGGTACATATAACATTTTTACATTCTCTTTTATAAAAGAACAATATGCTATACCTTGACCTTTAGCTTTCAGTTTCCAGCCATTTGCTAACGATATCTGCTGTGTACTCTTGGACATTTTAATAAAATTTTTGTTATCATTTGTTATACAGTGGGATGCTCCACTGTCAACCACCCATAAATTATTTTTTACAGCTCCGTTAGTATACATGGCTAACTCTAAATTTTTCTTTTTCTTTTGATGACTTTTTGTATTCTGGCCAGCATTCTGGCTCTTTGCTTTTTTACAAAATCTTGCCAAATGTCCTCTTCCTCCATAATTAAAACACTTTTCAATTGCATATGCAGTAGGAGATTCATTATCTTCTTTTTGAGGTTGTTCCCTCCTTAACTCATCTCTTTCAAGTCTTCTTCTTGCCTCTTCAATCAATCTGCCAGTTATATCAGTTAAAGTTAAATTTTCCTTTGGCAAAATTTCAAGGGAAGTGACATAGTTGTCATAACTTTCATCTAGTGATGATAGAATTATGTAGACTTGGTGTAGTTCAGAGAAAATAAGCTCTTTCTCGTGCAGTTCTTGAAAAAATGCTTTGCATAGTTTCCAAATGACTCAGCATATCACGATTCATCTGGAGATGCGTCCTGAAAAGCTTCCGTGTTAGATTTATGTGTGCACCAACATTATCTCGGACATAAATCCTCTTCAGCTTCTGCCAACACCCAACAGCCATTTGTTTTCCGTGGATATGAACAAGTTGTTGGTCAGTTAATGTTAATCCAATTATGCAAATAGCTTGTTCATTTTTTTGCATAAATTCTTCTATCTTTAGTCTATTTTCATCATCCTCTGGATCCCATTCCTCTACCTTTGGTGGATTTTCAATTATGTTCCACAGACCTTCTCTTCGTAGAAGTAGACTACATTTCATAGACCATGATACATAGTTAGTTCCATCCAGATTGGATATAAGGGACAAACTTTGTAGATTGAGTTGTGCCATGTTTTCTTATATGGATATAAAACTATAATTAATAAAACACAGCTGTCTGTTTACTGTAATGTATAACAACACAAACTCTCACTTTTTACATAAATCTGTTTTATCCTAGTTAAACTGACTTTGCAGCCTCTGGGCCCATAACCAGTGTTAAGCCTGCGTTCCCCAACCAGGGTTAAGGAGACAAGCTAAACAGAATGTGCAGCGTTAGTCAGATAGGCACACAGATAAATGAGTGAGATAAGTTTGTATGTTTATTTACATACAGTAAAAATAACAGATACGCTTGTGCTATCAAAAATATAGTTTATTCCATTTATAGCATAGTCAAAATAACAGTCCATTAGTCATGTATCATTTAGTCAGTCCATTCAAGGATATTCAGTTAGCAAAGTCTGTGTGGAATATCCTATGTCAGTTCACTTACAAATCAGTCCTTTGTCTCTCTCCCGTTCGAGTAATGCAGTCTTGAGTCCATGCAGTAATTAGGGATCATCAAAACCAGAGAGAGAGCAAGCCGACGTTCCTTGCTTCTTTTAAAGTGCTTTTGCAACCACTCCCTTAATTACAGTCCTACAGTTAAAGTTGCAGACACTTTAACTAACAAACTATGATAACATATTTATTATTTTACCTAAACCAGTTAGGGTAAACAATGTTATCCCTAACAGACAGGTCGGTTGTGATTGGAGCACTGGGAATCTACCGCGATGGGCTGTGCTGATCGCGGGAGATTCAAAGTGCTGCCATTGGCTGCCGAGCCGCGAGCCAGTCCTATATGGAGGGCTGCCGCGGCTTGCATTCCTAGACCTTTACCGATACCTAATAAAGAGCTGAACTCACTTAAATGGTCTCGCGTCTCTGTCGAACCAATCCGCCCCAGATCTAACAATATTTCTTCCAGAATGACTTTCCTTCTGAAACTGAATGTAAAAATGGTTCTGTACTCTTATCATTTTCACTTTTGTTTCAGTAGTTTCACTTAATTCCTCAATTCTAGAGGCAGCTACATGTCTAGGTTTTTTATTCCACCAGAGGGCAGTACAATCCATTCATGTTTGTTTTCTTCCTCTTTTCCAGGTTACTTTAAAAGAGGTATTCAGCCACTCAGTAGAAACTATCTTAGAATATATTTGGAAGAATGCAACAGAACACTATCCCAGACCAAGCTGCATTTCTTCTCTCCTCTCTTTTCCTAGCTGTGTCATAGATGAAAGATTTTGGAAACTTCTTGTTTCATATCTATGGAGATTCTCAGTAAAGTTTTTCAGAGGCAACTGGACTCTCTTGTTTTTCTTTTGTTTTGCTTCTCATCCAAGATGTTTCTTTAGCTCTGACTGGATGGCAGGGAATCTGCAAGGATTTATACTCCTTGTGGACAGCTGGTCATTTGCATTTTTTAAGATGGTCAGTCAGATCACTTGGAGGTTTATCTGTGTCCTCGGGGTCATCTGAGTCGTGCAAATGGATGTGGAGCCTTCTTGGAATTGCTGAAAGGACTGTGTTGTAGATTGGATAGAGATGATGTCCTTCTCCCTCTGTTGAGAGAGGGGTGTTCAATTTTGACATAGATGGCCTCTTTGACTCCTCTTTCAAACCAGTGATCCTCTCTGTCCAAAATATAGACTTTGTTGTCTTCAAAAGAGTGGCCTTTGTCTTTTAAATGCAGATGGACTGCTGAATCTAGTCCTGATGGGTTTGTTCTCCTATGTTGTCCCATGTGTTTATGAAGTGGTTGTTTTGTTTCTCCAATGTATAGATCTGCACATGGCTCACTGTACTGTACTGCATATGTCACGATGCTCGGTTTGTGTTGGGTGTTTTATCCTTGGGTGGACAAGTTTCTACCTTAGTGTAATCTTGAGTTTAAAGTGTGCATGTATGTTGTGTTGGCTGAAGATCCTCCTGAGCTTTTCAGATATTGTTTGTATTTCTAATTTAAAACTAAATGCAATACTTTGAATTATTTAGACTATAAACATTGGGGCTGTACCACACTTTAGGTTCCACGTGGAACAGGTACTTTGGTGTCTGCAGTAAACTCACACAGATCCATCAGCAACTCCTTAAACCAGCCAACATCTCTTCCCAGAATTGTATTCAAACATGCAGTGCACCTCTGCCTAAAGATGTTCTTGGCTTCCAGAGCCATAGTACAGGTACTACTACAGCCACTTGGGTACTGCAAAGAACGGTCTTACTTTTGCATCCAAAAGTGCACAGCCATAGGAAATATATACCGTACATTGTATTGCATCTAATCCAAAAGGAGCTTTTTTTTTCAGGAGGCAACTGGACTTACTTGTTTTTATTTTTTGAAGAAGTCTCTCTTCTCATCCAAGAAGCTTCTTCAGCTCTGACAGGATAGTGGGGAATGGAAGGAAGGAATGTCTGCAAGGAATATAAATCCTTCCATTCTCCACTATCTTGTTGGAGCTGAAGAAGCTTCTTGGATGAGAAGAGAGACTTCTTCAAAAAATAAAAACAAGTAAGTCCAGTTGCCTTCTGGAAAAAAAAAAAAAGCACCTTTGGGACATTAGAAAAAAAGCACCTTTGGGACATCATTAGATCTCATCTCATTACTACTCTATGTTCTAAGGGCAAAGTATTAGATAGTCCTAGCAAAGCTAGGATACAAAGGAACACTTGTGCACCATTCATTGCTATCAGGTACCTAGAGGAATAGGCAGAATAAATACGCAATTGTTTTGTTCAATACTTCATTTCAATAGAATATTGGAAGGAGCCCACCATCTTCCCTGCCTGCAGGGTAGTTTTCCTTGCTTAGAGGCAGAGATGAGGCAATACACTTGAAAGCTGCCTTCTCATAGTTTCTTGTTCAGTGACTATCTCATTTGGCAATCGTTCGCAGTTATGATGGCAGATGAAAACGTAACTTTATGAAAAATCCTTGCATTTTATACGCCTGTAAAGGTCTGTAAAGGACAGTTGAAATAGGATCATAAGCACAGTCGCAGTTTCACTTAGTGGCCTCTTTGTTTAACAACTGATTTGCCAGTCCCAGTTACGGTCGTTAAACAAGGATTACCTCTACTATCTTCGCAGTGCCTGCTTTCAACATGACTGCTCAAAGCAAATGGTGCAGTTGAGGTGGGAAGGCTATGACTACTTCTCAAAGTAGGCAGACATAACAATAGAATTAAAAACTCTAGTCATTAATACCAATTATTTCTTCTAGACGAGTTTTTTTTTTGTCCCGCACCCCTAAAGGAATTTCACTCGAACCTCGCACCCCCTGAAATAAAAAATAAATAAAAATGCCAACATATAGACAATATTCTATTATTTACCTGGACTTTTCTCCCACCCCCTGGAATATTGTCTTGCACCCCCAGGGGGTGCGAGCACTCCAGGTTGGGAACCCCTGTTCTAGACTGAAAAACCTCTGTGAATACATTTATGCTTGGTTTTCCTTGAACTATAGTCATATCTGCTCAGATTTCTCTTTTTTAAAAAACACACTACAATACTTAGATTGTCTTCTGCCCACTCAAAAATCCTTAAGTGCTGATGGAAGATAACATACACACCTCAAAACTCTCCTTAGAAATATTAGCATCTTTTATATCATGTGGAGCTTGTTGGAAATAGATACATTTAAACGTATTTGCAATGTGCAAATATTTACATTTTTGCTTTTATTTTAAAGTACCGTATATACTCGAGTATAAGTCGACCCAAATATAAGCCGAGGCACCTAATTTAACCACAAAAAACTGGGAAAACTTATTGACTCGAGTATGTCGAGGGTGGGAAATGCAGCAGCTACTGGTAAATTTCAAAAATAAAAATAGATACCAATAAAAACTTTCACTAGGACAGTTGAGAATAAGTTTGATGTTCACAATTTCCTCTTTGAAAGAGACCAGTAAATAGGGAACAAGAAGATGAAGAAAAAGAAGTGTGTTTTTTCACACTTTTCACACTGCAGTGAACAAAAATGGCATCATAGGAACAGGCTTATTCTCAGCCCAAAGGTTTGTTTCTGATTTCTTCCCTGATTTAAGGGAAATTTGGGAAACGATCTCACTATCATGAAAGGTTTGATTGATTCACTAACCCAAAAGATGATGATGATGACAGTGGTAGGCAGGAGTCACTCTCTCCCTTGCAAGAAAAAACCAAGAGCCGTTCTTATGATATCTCTCTCTCTCCCCCCCCCCAATAAAGTCAAGCCCTTTCCAGCACGCGTGCGCGATCCGCCCCCGCCCCTTTGCACCTTGCAAATGCAAAACCCCAGGGTTTTTGCATTTGCAAGGTGCAAAGCGGCGGGAGCGGATCGCGCGGGCGTGCTGGAAAGGGCTTTACTGTATTACGGGGAGAAAGAGAGAGAGGGAGAGATCATAAGAACGGCTCTTGCTTTTTTCTTGCAAGGGAGAGACTCCTGCCTCCCATTGTCATCAACATCTTCTTCTTTTGGGTTAGTGAATCAATTAATTTGGGAAATGATCTCACTATCAGAAAACAACGCGAGCTGCCACCACCACCTCCTCCTCCCCCTCCTCCCGAGTGGACTGAAAGCAGCTGGAGCTGAGGAAATGAAGCTGAGTGGAGCGACCTCGGCTCGCGTTGCTTTCTCAGCCTAGAGCTCAGAAAACAACGCGAGCCGCCACCACCACCTCCTCCTCCTCCCGAGTGGACTGAAAGCAGCTGCAGCTGAGGAAATGAAGCTGCGTGGAGCCGAAGCAATCTCGGCTCGCATTGTTTTCTCAGCCTAGAGAAAGGGGAAGGGGGCTCATCTGGACCAAGGGTGAGTCTCCCCCTCAGTTTCCCCTGAAGGATCTTCTGTCGCTTTTGCCTTCTCCCTACATCTTCCCTCTGTTAAAATCCCCCCCACACACACACTTATTTTCGGTTGGATAGATTTCGTGTCTGAGCATTCTCACATGGCGGTGGGTCTTCCCCCCCAAAAAACAGTTAAAAAAAGAAAAAACAATATATCCTCAAGCAATAACTTTTCTGCTTCCGATTACCCCCATGCTTAAAAGTTGCAAAGGAAACACGGAAGCAGGGAAGCGGCTGCCCAGCTTCGGAGCTCCACACCATTTTTTTTTCAGAGGGGAATCTGACTCGAGTATAAGCCGAGGGGGGTTTTTTCAGCACAAAAAATGTTCTGAAAAACTCGGCTTATACTCGAGTATATATGGTATTTAGGATTTGAAAAACTCATTGCCTTTTAAGGAGTGGGAAGACTTTTATTTTATACTTACTTATGAAGGACAACAGCATATCAGATGATTCATTAAAAATAAAACAGGAAGCAGTATTAAAACTTGCAGCCGTAACATTTCTGCTGACATAGATTGGCAATGAGAAGTGTTTTGAATGATCCATAAGAACCACAAAATACATTTAAAAAATCTACATCTACAAAAGTGGAACCCAGTGGAAGATGGTAGAATTACTTTACTGGGAAGTTCTTTTAAACATTTCTAATATTTAAGAAAAATATCTCAAATGTGGTGAATTTTAATAATAAGCCTTGTGGTATTATTTCAAAATATGTATTTATTGTATTCCTATAGTTTATTAGAATCCAGTCTATATGATACTGCTTGGGTCATAATGAACATACATTTTTACAATTGTTATATGACCAAAATAATTTCTGTATAGTAAATGTAAAATTATATCTCACTGCCTTATTTTCTGCCTTTATCAAATCAAGTCAATCTTTAGTGTAAGTCACTAACTAGTCGCATTCCATTTCCATGTATTCATAGAAAATAGGTTTGGATAACTATTATGAAATCAGTAAATATTTATAATCTACTTAATTGTTTAAAATTTGCTCTCCTTTTGCACAGACACAGTTTTTTCAAAGCCTCAAATAATATTTTATTGCAAAGGTACAGCAGAATTGCAGAATCAGACATGCTTATCTTATTCAGCGTAAAGGTAACTTGAAAGAATTGTCTCTTATCTGAGAAGCGTTTGGAACTTAGCAAAGGTACATACCAGAGAGTCAAATTGGTCACGAGGACAAGCAAAGAGGCGTCCATTAACACTGAGTGTCGTAAACACCGAAACATCATGAGGTTTGAGAACCGCCTTCTCTGTAAAAATGAAAAGCAGGAGAAAATTAAAATAGCAGAACATAACAGAATGGATTTTTCTCCACTGAAACCAGCTCTTTGTGTAAAGAAGTGTACAGTCTAGTATCATGAACAAATTGAACACTTATTGACTGATATGACATACTCTTAGCAAATTTGGTACATTAAGAATTTTGGATGCAGAGCTGGTTCCCATTCAAGTTGTTTATAAGTTTATTGTTTATATTCATGATACAAATTAATCAAAATTCTTTGCTTGGGAAAAGCAGATAAGTCATTTCAGTTTTGTTTCTATCTGCTCATCACAGTCTAGAACTTCTTCAAATACGACCCAGAATTGCTTGGTGAACTCTACCATTATTCTGGAGGAACGCTAATCCTCAGATATCCTGCATTTCAAGTTTTTATTTTTAATTAAGGTGCAGGCAAGTCTCTATATGCTTCCGTAAAACATCTGAAGCACCATCAAAGCCTTCCCTGAACTTTTCGCATTTTATCCCCCCAAATAAAAATAACATCTAAAACATTACAATTTATAATGCAGGAAATCTAGTGTTTAACAATTGTTAAATCATGTGATAGCCACCATGTATAAAATAAGTTGATTAGGTTATCCTAGAAAGTTGTAAAGTTCTCAAGTCACAATGTAGTACAGAGGTCTCATTCTCACGGCCTGTGGGCCAATTGTGGCCTGCAGGATGAAATCCTGTGGCCCCCACTGTGATATGAAAGTATAATATCCCTTATGTGGCCCAGCCTCACCCAGACTCTGCCTCCAGCGGCCCCCAGGTAAATTGGGTTTGAGACCCCTGATGTAGTATGTCAGTGATTTTGAGCAGGGATGCTCAAAAAAAGATGGTAGCAACAACCACGCAACCGAAGGCCTTCCCCTTTTCTATATATGCCACTGTGAACACGAAAATGCCAGACCATCCGTTGTTTGTGGCTGCCATTTGAGATTTTTGACGCCCTCTGTCCTGTTATCCCAAACAAGTACACATAATCCTTGACTTACAACTGTTCATTTAGTGACCATTCAAAGTTACAATGACACTGAAAAAGCTGTGACATTTTTCACTGTTACAATCTTTGTAGCTTCCCCATGATCACATGATCAAAATTCAGAGGCTTGGCAACTGGTTCATATTTATGACCGTTGCTGTGTCCTGATCCCCTTCTGACAAGCAAAATCAATGGAGAAGCCAGATTCATTTAACAACCGGGTTACTAACTTATAGACTGCAGTGATTCACTTAACAACTGTGATCAAAAAGGTCATGAAATGGGGCAAAACTCACTTAACAAATGTTTCATTTAAAAAGTTACATTTTGGGCTGAATTGTGGTTGTAAGTTGAGGACTACCTCTCCTCAGCTTTTGTCAATGAAATGACAAAAAAAAACACCTCCATGCCTCTAGAATCAATATGCTTCTCACTACTTATTTATTTGTTAAATGTGCACCCCTGTTTTCTGTCTGATAATGCTCATTATTTTATAGACATATCAGTGGTGCTTTATATATAGGAGATCTATTCTAGCCAAAAAAAATGTGAATAACAGGTCCTTGAAATGGCATACTTTATGCTTGAACCAAAGAGCCAGTTTGGTGCAGTGGTTAAGGCACCAGGTTAAAAATCAAGTGACAGGGAGTTCTAGTGTTACCTTAGACATGAAGCCAGCTAGCTGATTTTGGGACAGTCCCTCACTATCAACCCTAGAAGGCAGAAGCAGACCATTTCTGAAAATCTTACCAAGAAAACTACAGGGCATAGCTCAAGCAGTTGTCAAGAGTCAACACTGATTTGAAGGCATAAAACAAAAAAGAAAAAAAATGCATCAAATTCTGTTACTATGCTGCGCGTACACGCATACACACACACACACACACACACACACAATCTCTTCCCAAGAAGATATCACAGATAACAAGATCTGATGTGTATTTTGCAAATTTAAATTCACAAAACAAGGACAAGAAAAATCATAGATATAAGGGCCCCCTCTCTCCCTTCAAATGTGAGGAAGAGATCAAATTATAAAAAGAAACTTAATTGTGTCCTAAATGTACAGCGCTTGGCAGATTCACATTTTTAAATAACGTATTATAACATTATGGATATGTTCTGAGTGTGGAATTTTAATAGGGAAACAGAATAATAATGTAATAGAAGTAAAGTACCCTAATATATTAGAATTGAGAGCAGGTGGCATCATCTGCTATCTGACCCTAACAGAACACAAAAAGCTAAGCAGGGTCAGACTTAGTTAAAACATGAATGGGAGACATTGGAAATCCTGTGGTTGCAGGCAAATTGGGTAGATGGAAAATCAGCACAGTGACAATAAAACCGTCAGTCGTTTCTTTAACGCTAAGAAATCTTGCCTCAAGGAGTTAGCTCCTCAACAAAGTCTTTATTTTTTTATTTAAGAGATATCACTTAAAATTGCTAAAGCTTATTTCGTATTTTCTATACCTATTTTAACAAGAGCAATGCAGCAGATAACATATAGGCCTTAAAAAGAACAAATGTATACCTGATCAAACCTTTACTAATAGATCAGCTTTTAAGCCTTTCCCTGGTACCTTTGGAGATAATGGACAGCAATTCCTGTTATTTTCAATTTGACAAATATTGAGGAAATCGTTATATTGATTCCACCATGATTTGCCACCTCAAGATATATTCAGGAAAGTTATCCAGATGCCTTACCTCCTGCTGAACTCATCTTGACCAATATCAAGCCATCTCCAGAGCCCAGTTTGTCAGCTATTGCGCAGAGAACTTCTTTAACAGATGACAAAACTGGAATGCGGATGGTGGTGTATGTATGATCCACACAGTATACCTTGAATAAAACTTGAGACAAAAATAACACATTATGAAAGGAGGACTTAAAAACCTGCCTTGTCCTGTGGAACAAGATACTGTTATGATACAGTATCATTGAATAATAATGGCTCTCTCATCAAGCATTGGAAGAGTTGGAAGGGACCTTGGAGGTCTTCTAGACCAACCCCTGCTCAGGCAGGGTCCCCAAACTTGGCAACTTTAAGACTTGTGGACTTTAACTCCCAGAATGCCTCATCCAGTTCTGGCTGAGGCATTCTGGGAGTTGAAGTCCAAAAGTCTTAAAAATTGCCAACTTTGGAGATCTCTGCTCCATACCATTTCAGACAAGCCCAAACTCTTCTTAAAAACACCCAGCGTTGGAGCACCCACAATTTCTGGTGGCAAATCATTCCACTGATTAATTATTCTTTTAGGAAATTTCACATTCGTTCTAGGACTAATGTCTAAACCTAGGACTAATATCTAAATTAAAATTAGTATCTTAGTTCTAATATCTTTAGGTATTATATCCAAGCTAGAAGTGACAGTTCTTGAGAATGACGGATAGTAGGCCAAAATGCTCTCCTCGGGCTTACTCATTACTTCCTCTTCCCCCTTAACATGATTAATTTGTTTCTGTCTTTGTGTGGATAGAAGGGTGTCCACAGGAAAGGTGGGTAGTTATTAGGTCAATCATGATATCATCATGCAAATGACATAAATTACGCAATTGACCTAATTCAAGTCATTAGCATGTGTATTGTGACATCATTACGGCTTCTACTGTGGGCTTGCCTTAATGGCCCTGAATTCTTAAGAGAGTGGATAAAAAATGAAGACACCAACTTTGCAACTTAAAACAATACAAGCTTACATTTTGGAACTGATAATAGGGATTGACATCACTGAGAACTGGGACATGAAATGTTTAGGTCTCAATTCTCAGTTTAAATCTATCTACTCATATCCCATCTACATGGGAACAGCCATCTTCCCACTATCATTTTAAAATGCCTTCCTAGACACTGTTGATAAGTTTCCATTACTGTTAATGTGTGTCATGGCCCCATTGGAGCCGGGTTCGGAGTAGGAGTAAGAGTTAGAACTGAGATCATCTGATGGGGATGGCACATTTCCCTTGGCATGTTTGGAGAGGCCAGAGGCTAAGGCGATGCTGTCCCTGGCCCCTCAGGCATTGGGGGAGGTGGTAGGCCGGGACAGAGAGCTGCCTACCCTCACAAACACAGGAGAGGATTGGCTGCTGACAGGCAGTGGTGCTGATAGGCAGAGCAGAACCTCTCTGATGTGGAACAGCTGCCTCCCCCACTTGATCCAAGGGCACGGAGAGCAGAGCATACCCAAGCCCAGAGAAGAGCTGCAAGGCTACATGGGAGGAAATTGCCCCACTCCTCCTTACAAGGAACACCTGGAGTGGAGTACCTTAAGAGGAAGCCGAGGGATGTTAGTCTTTGCCAGGAACCATTGTTTGCTTTGGCTTAAACTCTCCCGGCTTTTACTCATGCCTGTTGCTAGTTTGCCTTGCTTCGCTTGGAAGACTGCTCTTCGCCTTTTGTCTTGGACCCAGCCCTTCTTTTGTAGTCTGATTTTGGCCCTTGCTTTTCTGTGCCTTTGGTTTTTTTTCCCTGGATGTCTCTGCTTCTTGCCCTGGATCTTTTCTTTGCCCCGAAGATTGCAATTGTCTTGTGCCTGGATTCTGCCTTGTGGACTAGACTTGAAATCCTGGACTTTGCCTTGTGAGCATGCTCCTACTTTGTGGGCTTTATTTATACTGTAGGGGCTGTTTTGGGGGCGACTGAGGTTGGCTGCCTTCAGGGTAGTGTGGTGGTGGAGCTTTATCAATCATTGGAGGGCTGTTTGCTGGAATATTTGTTGAGAGAAATAAAGGACTCCCTAGAGCAGGGCTGTCAAACTCGTGTGATCCAGTGGACTGACTTACTTTCATCACTTCCCCTGATAGGCTGGCGTTTTTGTGTTCTTTCATCACTCATGTTAAAGTGTTGCAAAAGGACTTTGTGCTGAGGGAGGAAAAAAAACCCTTCATAATCACAGATACAAGAGAAAAACAAATTATCCAATTTATGGCCTACTATTAGACTGTCAAATTTAGATAAGGAAAAAACTGCAAAGTTAATTATGTATTTTGAAAATATTTCATGGTACCCACCTCATATTATGACTTTGGAGACTAAATCTGCAAGAATTACCTTTTGTAAGTTTTTAACATATAGCATCTTAACATACAAAGCCACTACTTGACTGCAGGCAAATGTCTTACCTGAAGTTTATACGATATGGATACACGGATGAGAATGAATAAGAGAAATATGGTAGTAAGTATCATGGAAACATGGTAGTATGTAACATAGAATATTTGTAAGTAACTTATTTTTATGGCATACATAAAAAATATCTAAAATATTTACCTTTTTCTGAGGTCCTTTAGCTTCTTCTGATCTATCAAATGCAAATGAAACATAATCCAATATTTTTTGTTATGTATTGTATGCGAAACTAATCAACAAAAATACAAATGCAAAGAGTTTTTAAAATAAATTTATATTTTAGAGATTTTATACCATAAATACTTTTAGACTCTTAAGCAATACAGAATTGAGCTTTTGATTCTGTAAACTAATCCTAGTCTGGTAACCATATTTATTAGATTTGACTTGGTGTTATTATTCCTACCCAACTTGTTCATTCATTAATATATATGAAGTAGTTTCCGTATTGAAAGTAATATATTAACAAATATGGTAAATTCCTAATATAAATACAATGTCCACTAAAAACAAAAGTACACAATATATGCTGTTGCACTGCTTATCACAGTGAATATCCAGGAAATTTGCTTTCAGGCAATTAAAGAAAAGAGACTTTTTGAAACAAAATGTATATCATTCAACATTTGCAGCACACAAAACCATTGGGACCGTGTGTTTCTATCCTGATAATAGTTTACACGACCATCCTGGCTGGGCCTGTTGAATTGGAAGGGACTTTGGAGGTCTTCTAATCCAACTCCCCTGTGCAGGCAGGAGACCCTATATAATTCTGGACAAATGGCTGTATAATCTCTTTTTAAAAGCCTCTAGGGATGGAGCACCCACAAGTGCTTGAAGAAAGCAATTCCAGTGGTTTATTGTTCTCAATGTCAGGAAATTTCTCCTTAGTTCTAAGGAACTCAATCAGTTTCCATCCATTGCTTCTTGTCCTGCCTTCAGCTTCTTTGGAGAATAGGTTGACCTAGTGCCGAGAGTCTATGAGGAATTGGATGGGTCAAAACAAGCTCAGGTTGCACAATGAAGTTGCTCTTTTGCTTGATTCTGATTTCAACACTGAGTTTCAATAGGGTCACACTCACCTGAAGAAGCAAATGCCACAAACAGTTAAGGTCTCTGGCTGGAGTGCCTTTTGCACAGCTTCAGCTGATGCATCCATTTTTTTGTACCCCTAACATCAGGAATACTGCCCTCATCAACTCACAGTTAGGCTACTGCACTGCACTCTACATGAAGCAGCTCTTGAAAACAATCCAAAAGCTTCAACTATGGCATATATATTTTTATTTAAAGAAAATGCTAGCAGAATTTTTTTGCTGAAGACAAGGTCTAACAATGATAATGCTTTAGATCCAGGGTGTCAAACATAAGGCCCGTGGGCCGAATTCAGCCCGCTGGACCGTCCTGGAAAATGTAAGGGGCCGCCCTGCATCATTGGCCACACCCACCCAGTCGGCCACACCCAGTGAGTGGCATCAATCTGGCCACACCCATCCAGTTGGCCATACCCACCCAGTCGACCATGCCTGCTGTTCCCCCACTCTCCCCGAGGTCAAAATGATGTGAGCCTCAATGGAATTGAGTTTAACAACCCCGCTTTAGATTTAATGCTAGGCATTGGCAGAGATCAGTTTGGAGCAATGAGCTTGATCTGATACTTACATTTGTTTCATAGTCTTCTCTAGCTCTGGGAGTTGCTCTTTGAGTACTGTAATTACCCTTGCATCATCCAATACAGATACATAAAATTCCTGTTAAATGATAATCACACTCTTCAAATGACATAAAAAGTCCAGTTGATTTGACAAAATCCGCATCATATCTATACTGATTTCAAATAAGGATACTTTATGTACATAATAAATAGTATTAGTTATAATAGTTTATACTCCAAGTATTTAGATAACCCTTGGTCTTCACTCTAAGAGTAATATATTTCTCTCATTACCATACTGAAAATTGTGGTCTGTTTTTGGTTGTATTTTAATTTATTTATTTTAGATTCCTTTCATCTTTTATCATTTATCTCAACTGCTGTGTTTCCTTAAGAGAAATGTAGCATTTCAATTCAGTTTTAATTATTAAACAAAAGAAAAATACGTTATCACCAGCAGTAATAAAATAACTTTTCAAATGTTTTCCTCATTTGATGCTCAAAAGGAACATTGAGATTAGCCATGCCAAATAGAACAGCGAGATGGCCACCTCAGTTATTATAAGAAGCAAATTCCATTATTATTACAAAGCTTAACTAATGGACTATTCCCTAAAATT
This sequence comes from Hydrophis major, assembly GCA_033807585.1. Taxonomy (NCBI): domain Eukaryota; kingdom Metazoa; phylum Chordata; class Lepidosauria; order Squamata; family Elapidae; genus Hydrophis; species Hydrophis major. Next base: position 189,699,400 of record CM066328.1, on the reverse strand, counting down.
ATGTGGACACACATTTTTTCCTGAAAGCCTGAAATATCACCATGGATCTTTTTGTAACATCCTTGGAAGACTACAATAAATACTCTCAGTGCAAAGAGATAACAGTTGTTTTAATAATGGGCCTTACCTCCAGGAATGCCACTGCTGCTTCCTCTTCTGGCAAAACATCACCATAAAAAGCAGCCCACAGTAGAACTAAACGAACAACTCGCCTTTTATTATTCAGCGCATAATCCAGTTTTTCTTGCTCTGTGCCTTGAGAAGGCTGGGCATGGTAAGTGCTAGGATGTCAAGGCAAACAGTCATTTTGCCATTCCCTATCACTCCTCTGAATTCCCTATCACTTCCTCATAACTGTGAACTTTCTGGAAACTGACTTTCTCAGCCATGAGGCAATTCCACAGCTAGCCCAGCAGGGCTTTCTAGTTCAAAATAGTATTTCACAAGTTTCCAGTTTAAAAGGTTATCATGACACTTGACATGAATAGCAGGAAAAGAAAGCACAAGTGATTTCCCAATAAAATAGAATAGGTCAACAGTTTGTGTCAAACGTGAACATAGTGAATTTTTCTTTGCACTGTAAAAGAAATGGAGCATGGAGCACTTCCATAGACTAAGTTTGGATTTAAGGCCTTGGTCAAATTCTCAGAAAGTGAAACATCAGGGGATGGGGAATATAGCAAGGCAAAGATGGATGTAGATGTAATAAGAAAAACAGGCTAAGATAGTACACCATTTCTTTAGCGCTGTATAATTGTACCACACATTTCTGAAGTCCCATTCCAACAGTAGTAATGCTTGTGATTTGCACCATTTGAACCGAATATAAAGTTTCTGAATGAGCAAATAGCTAGCCTCTGTTGATCCAGCAGATCAATCCCAAAGAAGATTCTTTTTTTTCCTATCACAAATGTCACTGTAATGGACAGGGTACCTTAGATCCATTAGCCAGTTTAGCAAAGGAAGTACCACACTACTAAGATTAAGTTCACTGATTAATTTCCAATCCATCCACTCAATTCCGTATACTTTTACCACAATAAATCACTCCAATCCCACTTCTTTTTCATCCTCTTTCTCCCTGTCCCTCTCTCTTTCTTCCTAAGTTGAACCAATGCTTTATTTAAATTGTGCTTACTTTTTTTTCTCTTTTGCATCTTACAATTTCAATTTATCTATTTTTAAAATATATTATAGACAGAATGTATTGCTGGCAGAGTTTATTTGGTGTACTGTCCAGACAGTTTAGAGTTAATGGGATTAGGGTTACTTAGGAATTGTGAGCTGTCCCCTTAAGGAAATGCATCATGGTAAATGTAATTAAAGGTATCCTGGGAAATGTAGTCCATGTCACGTGACCACATCTGTAATCCTGATTGGTCACTATATTGACTCTTATTGGGTTGGGGGAGGCTCCCTCACTCTAGCCTGTAACCACCATACCATACCATGCTTCAATCATTATGGGGTTGAGATCTTTTTATCATTCTACACTACAAGACAGATATACAAAGGATTGGACATTAAGAAGAACTTAATCACAAATGTGAGTTATGAGGATACCTGATGAACCAATAAAAAAGACTTTGTTATGGATGTTTTGTGGAGTTACTCTGTCTGCTTTATACCATCCAAAGAATAATAAGCAGAACAGTAGAAAGATAAAAAGGTCTCAACCCCATCATGATTGAAGCATGGTATGGTATGGTGGTTACAGGCAAGAGTGAAGGAGCCTCCCCCAACCCAACAAGGGTCAATATAGTAACCAATCAGGATTACAGATGTGGTCACGTGACATGGATTACATTTCCCAGGATATCTTTAACTACATGTACTATGATGCATTCCCTTAAGGGGACAGATCACAATTCCTACGTAACTATCCCAAATCCCATTAACTCTAAACTGTCTGGACAGCACATTTGGTGTTTCACTCTGTATTTTCACAACAATAAAGGAATTTTGTTTGTTTGTAGTTTGTCTCAACGTATCACATTTTTGTGATTTGCTTCCCGCCATCCCATGAAAGATGGCAGCATGTGAAGGCACTTAAGTTTCTGTGGGTAAGGGAAACCAGAACTGTTCTTAGTTATTATGTGGAGCAAACCAACGAAGGCCTGATCTGGTGGTAGTATGGTGGGACTTAAAATACTGCTGGATTTTGTGCTGTTTTCTCTCAGGGAAGTAAATCTCTCGAAGGCAGGCAAGCAGTATTCTTTTCAATTAACATATAATCCATTTTGTGCTGTCTCTTCCTTGCAAAAAACCAGCTAGTGCATCTTTACAAAGTCTCATGCCTGTCTCCACCCCCTCTTCATGAAACCTTTACTTCCATTTCATTATGTAACCATCAACCAAGCATCAGGCATAACCAAATCGAAGACTAAGTGATAGGCTTAGTCAATTGGCTGAAATTCTAAAATTCTGCTTAGTCTTGCCTTGTTAGGATACATAGGGATAGTTAGATTTGACAGTCAGACAGCTAGACAGCAACAGATATTCACAGAACAAGACTCTAAGGTGGAATGAATAGCCCAGATTATCCTCTGTAAATGACAATTCTGTCAAGCAAAAAGACGTAGGGTGAAGGCAATTCTTAAAATAAATTGTTTTCTTTAAATCAAAACCTGAAGGCCTTTTTAGTGCAGTCTCCGATATAAGTCAAGGACTCTTTAAGTTCCTCACCAGGAAATATTCTATTTTTTCTCTTCAAGATACAGCCATGCGTACATGTAAAGGAAGTGATTTATGAAAACATTGATGAATTCCTCACACAGCCACCATTTCCTTGTAGTTAAAATAAAACCTTGGAAATGGCTACTGTAGTTTGACAGCTGGGATTTGGAGCACTTAATGTAATCTGAAAAATACTGAATCAAGATAAGAAGTTAACAAGTGGTTTCATTGTAGGAGAACCTGGAGAAGTTTGAGAGTGCAGGCATTGGTCTCTATACAGCCTTTCAAAATCAAGCAACATTTTACTGACTTTCTCCTGCCTTCCCATGCCGCTTCTTCCACGCAAGCCCTATAATTATTCAATATCCTTTTACCTGCTGATTAAGTGACTCACCACAGGCACTAGCAATTTCTTTTCCATTTTTCCATTGCTCATCTACTTATTTTTAATTCTGCTAATAATTCCTCCCATGCAAATTCTATCATAGGAAAAGGTGGAGCCCTCCCTTCCTAAATTTCATGCTGCATATCTATCAGAATAATAGTGTTATGTATAAATAATATTCTAGAGAGGCTATAATTTCTAAGGTATTAATCAACAATGATGTTGTGACTGCATACTGATTTCATATTTGAGCTTTAAGAACTGTTACTAACTATGCAGTCTGTTCTGCCCTCTGTATAATCACTGATTTATTTTCTTTCAGATTCTTAAGCCCAACCTCAGTGTTCATTTTGGGAGAAGGGCAATGCAGAGATTCATGTAAAATGTTAATAATACAGCAGTGATAATAATACTCAGCACTTGTGTGCAAGTATGCAAAGCTTCACAGCTATCTGAATGCTCTGATCCTTATTAATGACTCTATAAAGATGGTCAATATTACCTGTCATTTTAATTGCAAACTCAATTGGGGAAAAGTAATGGAAATGAAGTTAAAATAGCTGATTTTTACTTTTTGGAAGAAAAAGCATTAAATTCCAGTGAAATATACTGTGCAAAGTGAGTTGGAATAGGATCCTTTATTTTGCTTATTAACATTTATCAATTTTTAAAAATATTATTTGCTTATTATGGTAGCAGAACAGTCCAAGCTCACTTATGATTATATATGCTGAAATAAAAAATTGATAATAGGTGGGAAAACAATATACCTGTATTATTTTAAATGATTAAAAAAAGTTGACTTTCCAGTAGAAAAAATGGATACACTGGAGTAGAGTTAGAGTTGGAGGAGAAGCAAGATGTTGCAAAATAGTTTGAAGAATCCTTGGGTTGACAATCTACAGATAGTCCTCGATTACGGCCATTTGTTTAACAACTATTCGAAATAACAAATGAAGGCAAATAAATGTGTCCCAGGGTAATGTTGTGAGATCCTAAGAGGGTCGGTCACTGGGACCAGAGGTTTAGTCTCCTGAGTTTTCAGACTCCAGCTGGACCCCATCTTCAGGGAACTTCTCTCTCACCAGAATGTGTATCGTGGTGATAGGACGCGTTCTGTCCCTCACACACTCTGGTGACAGAGAAGTTCCCTGAGGATAGGCTTCAGTATGAATCCAAAAGCTCGGAAGACTAAACCTCTGGTCTCAGTAACCGACCCAGATTGGATTCCACGTTCAAAAGGTAGGATGGTGCTGAAAGAAATGACTTAGTGTGTTTGTGGTGTATATGACTTAAAAAAGGATATTGAGCCATCAGAGCTGGACAAAGTTGATTATTTGGCATGAACACACAATGCATTGTAACAAAATCATTCACACCGGCATCTGTGAAAATAAAATCAAGAGCAGAAGCAAGATAAATCAAAACAGCACAAAAGAGCAGACATATTTTCCAGTAATTGCGGTATTATATAATATCAAAATTTGACTTTATAAAGATAGGAGCCTGGGGCCTTCACTTTTGGCTGGAGATCTTATTGTCCCCTGTGTCAGAATGCCTCTGCTGGTAATCAAGACAGCACAGGTATAGTAATCAAAACTGCAATGTGGAAGGAGAACTGGTGGAAATCCAGGTCTTCTATACCATAGACCAGGGATTTCAAACTCACGTCATCATGGTGACGTCATGTGATATATTGGGACTTTTCCGTCCCCTTCACTAAACCAGGCATGGGCATGGCCAGCGCATGATGCATCCAACCCATGGCCCGGGAGTTTGACAGCCCTGCCAGAGACAGAAGTGCTTTCATTGCACTTTATAAAGTTTTTTTATCAAGCACGTTCTACATGCAAGGTCTGACTAAACAAAGCAGCAGATTTTAATTATCAATTTCTATTGACATTACATGAAAGCATCTGAATTGCATGACCTTCAGTACCCATCCATTAAAACGTATAAAAGCATATACAATACTTGAAGCAATTAAAAAAAAAAAGAAAGCTCCTATTGAAATCCTGTTTTCCATGAATAAGGAATATGTCACTCAGAACAGAATGAGGCTTCATTCCATGCAGTAGATTTTGCAGTAAATAAATTAATTTCCATAGCAAGACAAAAATTTGAAATATGCCATTGCTCACAGTAGTATCACTTCCTTGGGGATCTTAGCCTTCTCTTTATGTTTTCAGAACAAATTTCTAATCCTTCTGATGATTCAGAATTTGCAAATATGATAGGATTGCAAACGTGTGGACAGTGCCAGAATAACAAGTCTGATTATCACAGGTTGGACCCCAACGTCCTGCAAATTTTTTATTTACTGACATGAATAAAGGAACAAATTATGAAGATTTAAGCCATGAAAAGGTATTTAATTATCATAATTTTCACAGATTACAACATGTAAGGTAGAGCTGGGTAACTATGTAACTCACTTTCTTAAATTTAATTTTAATAGGGGATTACAATGCTTTCTGGAGAAAACCAGAGCCTTAGTTTTTGAATAATTAATGTTAAGAAATTCCCTAGAAATGCATGGTTCTAAGGCCTCTAGGCAGCTGCAAAGATCCACTTGATTACACATAAAGTGGCTGTGTATGTGAAAGTCTGCATACAAGAGAATTAAAATTAGGAAGGACAAGTGTTGGCGGGTGAAATTTGTGGTTTGAAAAGGCCACAATCATTGAATATTTAAAGGGCAAAAATGCAGCCCTGTTTGACTCCTCTGAGGTGGGAATGGTTAGATTCCTATTATAATTGCCTTTAACCAGCATTGTAGTGTGATGCCACAACATAATCATCTTGAGAAGACAACAATGAATGGACATTGCAGTTAATTTCCTCCATACTCTGTCCACAGATAATTGAGCTGAAAGCTCCTTTTCAATCAATAAAGGCTACATAATGGACATCTTTGGTAAGGCTAGAATATTGTTCAGACAAAGTATTTGGAATTTGGATCTACCAAAACACACACAAACACAGATACAGAGATGAGAAATCTTAGGCCCCCCCAATCAAGAAATTACAATCTTTCTTCTGCAAGAACTATCTTAGACAACCACTATAAAAGTTGCAAATTTTCTAGCAATAGCTATGGTTTGCTGAAGCCAGCTGATACTCTTTTCTCACCATTAATTGCTTGAGAAATGATTTTTCTGTATTTCAAATTTTATACTCATGTTTTCTTGGTCTGGGACTGTAAATAAGAACTAATAAATCAGTATTTTCACTGGGTGTGTCTTGCAGCAAATAAATGGCAGTGACATTTACAGTTTTTATTCTGATTTACTAACTTGGATGAAATCCTGTACAAGTGATATTCTGACATCTGAAGCAATTTACAAGACAAGATATTTTAATTAATGCTAAAGATATAGAGTATATACTTCTATAATCATGAATAGAAAGGCTCTTGGATGAAGTTCATATATTTTAACTTAAAGTATTAAAATTATGTCAGATGACCCAATTAAACGCATTTAATAATCTATTAGACAAGATCATTAAGCAAATGGGCAGGCAGGTTATATAAGTCTCTGGTTAGATTACTATGAATCCAGAGAATATCAGCAAATCTTTTAGAACCACTATCAAAGTCATTTTCTATTTTTCTTTTACTTTATGTTTTTTTTAAATCTTACCCTGATTTTTACTATAGGCATATTTTTAAATAACATAGTTATATAGTGTATCTTATGAATATGAATAATTGCTAAGTGTTAAACTGAATGTGGCGGGCACAAATTGTATACAGTACACAGCGGTAGGAGGATGTGGGATAATTGAATAAATAGGCTAACGTTAGGAAGTAGTAATACAGTTTAATGCTGAGACTGAATTGTTACATGTTTCAACCAAAGAATTAAACTTTGAGTTTTAGATACTAATTTTATTTAAAAATAATTATTGTATGATTAAAATATTCTCTTTGAATACAATTGACTCAAATAAAAAGGCTATGAGATCTTATGCATTCTCATAAATAGCAATATACAGGTAGTCCTCAACTTACACTAGTTTGTTTAGTAAAGTTCAAAGTTACAACACCACTCAAAAATGTGACTTATAATCATTTTTCACAGTTATGATCTATATAGCATCCCCAAGACTATGTGATCAAAATTCAGGTGCTTGACAACAGGTTCATATTTATGACCGTTGCTGTGTCCCAGGGTCATATGATCACCTTTTGTGACCTTCTGACAAGTAAAGTCAATAGGGAAGACAGATTCACTTAACAACCAGGATACTAATTTATCAATTGCAGGGATTCACTTAACAACTGAGGCAAGAAAGATCGTAAAATGGGGGCAAAACTCACTTATCAAATGTCTCAGCAACAGAAATGTTGGGCTCAGTTGTGGTCGTAAGTCAAGGACTACCTGTATCTTATAGAATGTATGCTATGTCAGGATTCCTGCAATTGCCCTTATTAAATCATGAGTTGACAGGCTAAATTCTTAAACAAAGCACTGTTCCCTTTATTGTAATGCATTTTTTTTAGATTGCGTTCCTTTCTTTTTCTTAAGTTACATTATTACAAAAGGAGGAATTGTTTTAACTTATTGGATGTTTGTGTCCTTACATAAGAAAGAAACCTTATGATTTTAATTTCAAACAATTTTCTCATAAGTGAAATATCACTCTGACTTGGGGGGGAGATGAGGAAGGGAGCAAAGACTATTACAAATAATTTCAAAAATAGTCTATTGGAAAGTTCTTAAAAATGTAAAATAAAGCCCAAACATATCAAAAAGACATCTGAAACTTTTTATCAAATAATTCCAAGCACTCCCATCACCCAGCTTTTATAGAACAAGTATAAATACAATGATTACATACAGTATGGATATCAAATTTAGTCAAAGGTCTATACAGAACTTGAATAAAGTGAATTCCACTTGAACAAAGTGGAAGTTAAGAAATAAATGTAAGAACTTCATTTAAGAACTTAGGTATGCAGGACTGAAGATTTTATTTCTTAGATAAAGTTACAAATAAGAGTTTTATTAAACTGGCCTACCCATTCCTTCATTTAGCGTTGATTCTAGTCGCATCGTTTCTAGAAAGTGTTCTAAAATTTTGTCTGGAGTTCCCGACATTACAATATATCTGAGCAAGAAAAAACAAAGAAACAAATTTGTCTCTGCACCACCCAAAGGGATAATGTCCTTGGAACTTTTTATAAACGTAGTAATTGACATGATCACTGCAATACAATAATGTTAAAAAGCCAGAACAAAAGCAATTGAAAGTCACATGCTGAAAAAAGACTTAGCTTGATATTTTCACATACAGGGTGAACTCACTAGATAGGTGATGTTAAGTGCTGGGGAAATCAGGAGATTCAGACAATTCAAATGGATATAAAGATCTATTGCAAGAGTATACTCTCTGCAAGAATCAGCCCAACTAGCAGTCAAGGGAAATGGGTGGGAGATAAGAAAGCATTCAAGGTGGTCTGGACTTAGATCGCTTGCGGGCACACAGGGACTTGTGACTTATGATGTGTTTGACCCCTCCCTCAGGCTCAGTCTGGTCATCTCCTATAGCTGATATTCCATAGGTCAAACTTCAAACTTAGCAAGTTTAAGACTTGTGGACTTCAACTCCCAGAAGCTAATATGACTGGAGGAGGAATTCTGGGAGTTGAAGTCCACAAGTCTTAAAGCTGTCAAGTTTGAAGACCCCTTCACCCCTAGGTGAAGAAGGGGGACCAGCTCTACCAAGGACACATTTTCCCCAGGAGCCGCTTCTTGCACTACTGCATTGCTTAATTTTATTAGCTCTTTTTCAGATACACCACAAATATATTCAGAGATAAAAAGGAAATGAATCCAGATTGTTACAAAAGAGGTAAAGTGAAAGGGAGGAAAAAAACTGAGCTGTCACAATTTCAATGTCATGCTGAAGAAGTTAAGATTGATGAGATACAACAAATAAGCATCTGTCATCAGAAATTTCTAAAAAGAAGTATCATATTAACAACACTACACTAGGCCATGTAACTCATGGGTCAATTGGGATATGAAACACTAATTCTTCTAAGCATATTAAATTCAACACTCTTTTATTCAGGAGTGAATGCTCAAGGGCAGCTACTTACAGAGTGAGCTGCAGTGGGTCCAAAAGAGAGCTGGCTAAGGCGTGTAAAGATTAAATTCAAGTGTTACTTAGGCTAAGAAGGAATACAGCATCCATTTTCTGTGAACATAACATATTCTTATTTCTATTCTATGACAAGTTGATTCCAATCTGAAGACCTATATACAATATTTTACACACAGAGACACACACAGTTCCACACCCATGAGGTTGGAATGCTATTAAGCTTTAATCAAAATATGAATATCAGGAACCATGAACAACACATCATAAATCACCAAATGAAAGCATGAGATTATAAATTCTATCCATATCAGTAAATATAATTTTAAAATCATGTTGTATGAGAAGATTAAACAACTTTTGCAGTAAAACTGTGTGATATCCTTGCAGTAGTTGGCATGTAGAAAGCTGATTTAACTATTTTGAAGAAATATATGGTTTCGTGTGTATTGCAAATTGAAAAGAGAATTCAACTTTTCAGATGGTTTCTGTTCTGTCCTGAATTTGAATACTCGAAATCCCCGCACCTTGATTGGCTAAGGCGCGGGGATTTCTGATTGGCCAGGCGAGCCGCGCTGATTGGCCCGATTGAAGTCTCCCGCGATTGGCTCGCTCCGAGAGCGGGAGACTTGAATCGCTGCCATTGGCCGCGGCCGCCGCAGCGAAAAGGATAAAAGCCGCGGGCTTTTTCCTTTTCGCCGGTTCGGTTCACAACTGTTAATAAAGAGCTTGAATGATAGTCACCGACTCTGGTCATCTTTTTGCGGACACGACACTGGCGACGAGGGTGGGATCCCGACCCTGAACCGAACCCCGTGTCCAACAAGAGCCAGTTCCAGCGAAAGAGATGGCGAAGATCGCACCGCCCGCCCCCTTCAACCCCGCCACCGAGGACTGGGAATCATACTCAGACCGGTTCCGTATGTACCTGGAATGCGCCGGAATGAAGGACGCCCCGGGCCCGCTAAAACGCGCCGTCTTCCTTACTCACTGCGGACCAGAGGTCTTCCAGATGGCCAAAGCATTGGCCAAGCCGGCAGACGCAACCGCCATGGACTGGGACGTCCTCGAACCCATACTGCGGCGCCATTATGCCCCCGAGGTCCCCATCCTGATACGGCGCAACGAGTTTTACTGCCGAAATCAGAAACCAGACGAGAAATTGAGCGACTTCGTCGCCGAGTTGCGGCGCCTAGGAGGACTCTGCGAGTTTGAAGGTCTGAACAGCCTCATAAGAGACCGGTTCGTGCTCGGCCTATGGGACCCTACACTCCAGAGCCGGCTTATGGCCAAGGGCGACATCAGCCTAGCAGACGCCCTCACCGCAGCCGCAGCCGCAGAAGCAACCCGCTCGTCTGCTGACAGCATGCGAAGATCTGACGCGAAGGACGGAAACAACAACCCGGCAAGGTCGGCCGACCCCAGAAGCGAATCAACCGCACACTACGGAGAATTTCAGTCAGCCTCCAGCACGTCGGAAGACGAGGAGGACATACATCGCGTGCAGACGGGACGCGGCGACCAACGGAATCGAAGAGGTCGTAGGTCGAGGACCAACTGCGCCGGGTGCGGCGGCGACCACCCCAGGTCAGAATGCCGATTCTTTGACTCTATTTGTAGGCATTGTGAACGACGGGGTCACATCGCTCGAGTTTGCCGCCAAAAGAAGACCCGCAGCCCGCCCAAATGGGAACAACACGACCGGAAGAAGGAAAGCCCCCCGCCCAGGACCAGAGAGCGCCAACCGGACAGTCGGTGGGACCGTGCCCAACGATCTTCAAGAGGCGGCGACGGTCGACAAAAGGAAGAAACACACCAGACGGTGACCATCGGCCACGCCATCTCCGACGGCGCCAGAAAGGTACACGTCGAAGTCCATATTGAAGGCCAACCATGCAAGATGGAAGTGGACTCCGGGTCCTACCTCTCCATGATTGCATGGCGCGAGATTAAACGGCTAGTACCCACCCTCCATAAGAGGAACATTCATACCCAGAAAATCATTATAAAAGACTACCAAGGGAATCGCGTCCCGGTAGTGGGTACCAAGAGCTTTAATGTAACCTACAAGGGCCGCACCGAACAACTGCCACTCACTATCGTCGATTGCGACCGCCCAAGCCTACTGGGTTTACAGTGGTTTGCCCCGCTTGACATCGCGCTGACAGGAGTCAACCACGTTGCCGACGACGGTTGGGAACAGCGGCTAGCCCAGGAGTTCCAGGAAGTTTTCGATGGAAGCTTGGGCAAGTACCAGGGGCCCCTTATCTCATTTGATCTAGACCCTAGCGTCCCCCCCAAGCGGCTTAAACCTAGGAGGGTACCATTCGCCCTGAAGCCTAAAATTGACGAGCAGATCAACAAGCTCGTCGAACAGGGGGTGTTGCAGCCGATAGACCATGCCCGATGGGAGACCCCTATAGTGACCCCAGTCAAGCCAGACGGGTCCGTGAGAATTTGCGGGGACTATAAGGCCACCCTAAATGGCGCATTACAACAAAGCGCCTACCCAGTCCCAATCGTGCAACATCTGCTGCACTCACTGGGAGGGGGCAAGGTCTTTGCCAAGCTCGATCTCACCCAGGCATATCAGCAGTTGCCAGTAGATGAGAAAACGGCGGAAGCCCAGACCATCGTGACCCATCGGGGGGCCTTTAAGTGTAACCGACTCCAATTCGGAGTCAGCGTGGCACCAGGCATCTTTCAAAGCCTGATGGAACGTTTGCTACAGGGCATCGAGGGGGTGGTGCCCTATTTTGATGACGTATTAGTAGCGGCGCCAAACGAAGCCGAATTAGAAAACCGACTCAGACAGGTCTTAACAAAATTTAAAGTGACAGGACTTAAAGTTAAACGAGAAAAATGCCAACTATGCACAAAGCAAGTGGAATTCTTGGGCTACCTTCTAGACCGGCATGGCATTCACCCTACAATTAAAAAAGTGAAAGCCATCAAAGAAGCCCCCACCCCAAAGTCTAAAACGGAACTACAAGCGTTCCTAGGATTGCTGAATTTTTATAATGTTTTCCTACCCCAAAAGGCTACGGCGGCGGAGCCTTTGCATAGACTCCTGGATAAGGCGGCAACCTGGACTTGGGGGAGACGAGAGCAAGCCGCCTTTCAAAAAATCAAAGACCTCCTCACCTCCGACGCCGTCCTGATTCAATTCAGCGAAACCTTGCCGTTAGCTGTCACTTGCGACGCATCACCTTTCGGCGTCGGCGCTGTCCTCAGCCATACCCTCCCCGACAAAAGAGAAGCACCCATTGCTTTTTTCTCCAGGACTCTGACTAAACCGGAGCGGAACTATAGCCAGCTGGACAAAGAAGCTTTGGCTATAGTTGCCGCCGTTAAGCGATTCCACGAATACCTGTATGGCCGCCCGTTCACCATCGTGACGGATCATAAGCCACTGCTGGGAATCCTCGCCGGAAACCGAGCCACCCCGAACATTTTATCACCCCGGATGACAAGGTGGTCCGAATTCCTGGCAGCCTACAGCTACGAACTGTTACACAAGCCAGGTAAGAAAATTTCGCACGCGGACGCCTTAAGCCGTTCCCCCTTACCAGACTCTGATCCTGACCCAGCACCAACGACAAACACCCTTAGCATTGAGAACCTACCCATTACCGCATCGGACATTGCCAGGGAAACTATTAAGGATAAGCGTCTGGCGCGAATCCTACATTGGCTAGAAAAAGGTTGGCCTGAAAGGGACAATGACGAATCCATTAAAACATTCAGAAACCGCCAGACTGAACTCTCACTGCTTAAAGGATGTATTTTGTGGGGTGACAGGGTGGTCGTCCCGGACAGATTGCAAGGGAGGGTCCTAGAGATGCTGCATGAAGGTCATCCTGGCATCGTCAGGACTAAAGCCCTGGCCAGGAGTTACGCTTGGTGGCCAGGGATGGACAAACAGATTGAGGCATGGGTCGCCAAATGCCATCGTTGCCAGGAGACCAGACCCAGCCCACCCGCAGCACCCATCCGAGACTGGGAAATACCAAGGGGGCCCTGGTCCAGAATCCATTTAGACTTTGCTGGTCCAACAAATGGGCATACTTTTTTTATCACAGTTGACGCTTACTCCAATTGGTTGGAAGTAAGCGACATGAAATCCACTACCACGGAGGCCGTCATCAAAGAACTGTGTAAACTGTTTTCCACGCACGGCCTCCCAGACGTCGTCGTCTCAGACAATGGGCCCCAGTTTACTTCCCTCGAGTTTGAAAGGTTCTTGGCGGAGAGGGGCATCCGCCACGCATTAACAGCACCGGCGCATCCGGCGGCGAACGGTAGGGCGGAACGGATGGTTCAGTTTACCAAAAAAACCCTCCGGAAAATGGACCACGGGGAGATCAACGACAAAATCAATAAACTCGTATTCATACAACACATCACCCCGAACACCACTACCAACAAAAGCCCAGCCGAACTACTAATGGGCAGGAAGCTGAGGTCCCCACTCGACAGGTTACACCCAACATACAACCCGGAGCGGCCCCCAGACTCCAGTTCCAAATACCGGACATTTGCCCCCGGTGACTTAGTCTACGCAAAAAACCTGACGGGGGACCCCCTATGGATCCCAGCCATCATCACTCAAATCACAGGTCCACGGTCGTACCGGCTCCAAACCACCGACGGGCGAGCCTGGAAACGACACATCGACCAGCTCAGGTCACGAACGGCAACAGACCTCAACCCCCAAAACTCGAACCAAGGGGGGAGGGAATACCCGAATAAAATAGCGCAAGAAAAAATCCAAAAGTACTCACCGGAACGCAGCCATCGCGAGTCCCCTCCGGAGAAGAACCACCTGGCCAGCTCAACCGACTCGGAGAAACCAAGCGGGAGCGGCGAAACCCGTAGCTCAACCAACCCGGTAGGCCCAGGCGGGAGCCACGGAGAACGAACCGGCCCGATCATCCAGCCGGTTCACACAGAGGGAGGAGCAGCCAAAAAGATGACCGCTCCGGCCGAGATACAGCTTGAAACTGAGTTGCGCAGGTCAACTAGGACTAGACGGAGCCCCGCCTACCTGCGTGACTACGCTACGTGATGGACCATACCAAGAGGGGAGGGGTGTTCTGTCCTGAATTTGAATACTCGAAATCCCCGCGCCTTGATTGGCTAAGGCGCGGGGATTTCTGATTGGTCAGGCGAGCCGCGCTGATTGGCCCGATTGAAGTCTCCCGCGATTGGCTCGCTCCGAGAGCGGGAGACTTGAATCGCTGCCATTGGCCACGGCCGCCGCAGCGAAAAGGATAAAAGCCGCGGGCTTTTTCCTTTTCGCCAGTTCGGTTCACAACTGTTAATAAAGAGCTTGAATGATAGTCACCGACTCTGGTCATCTTTTTGCGGACACGACAGTTTCATTATGGAATTATTTTCCAAAATTGTTGAGATGTATATATCTGCCTCGAATTCAAATATCTTCTGTCTGATTACTGTCTCCTTTGCAATTCTTCCTCTTGTTCCTTGAGATTGTTCTTACAGTTGAATTTAGCTTTGTTCAGTTTCAGGTTTTTTATTATCACTTAAATTTCATCATCGGTTATGGTTAAGGACTTCTTTTGTTAATCTATAAATTTTATAAGGAATGTTTTATTCTGCTATTCTCCCATTTCTTCCAGATTAGATTCTGTTAGACACATAATCTAGAATAATATTTAAGAAATTGCTCCATCATCTGTTTCCTTATAGAAGTATGTTTATTTCCACTCCAATCCTATTATTTCATAACTGATAGATCAGCAGTTTTCCTAATTTACTGCCCTTTTAATAATATTTATGTTTCATTAAATTCAACATTATAAGTCTTGCTTATTTCAATAAACCTAGTTAGTTTCATATTGGTTTTTATCTTTTTTCCAAATTCAAAACTGTTTATGCCTTGATTCTAGTTGTTTCAGATTACTCAATCTTATATCCTTCTGATTTTGCAAGGTTTTCTTTCTGTTTGATGCCAGAGAGATAAAACAAACCTCTCAGAAAGCTTGCAGACAAAGAGATAAAGGCTAAATTGATTGGGAAAAAGCTTTTTAGTTCCTGATAATACTACAGTTTAATATCCTCTTGTAATAATAAAATTTATTGAATCTCTACCATTTTGATCAATAATTTCCTCTATTTAGTTTTAAAATTATTGGATTATGAGCTGTATAACTAGAAGCTGTGGCTTGGATAACAATGAATAAGAAATCCAGCACATGTCTATGAACTTTAGGAACTGAAGAGTACAAAGTTTTCACTCTCTGTGTAGGATGTTGGTGTCTCCATGCATCAAGAGAAAAAAATAACATAATAGACTGAGATTTGTGGGGAGAGTTCATGATATTTCTTTTGGTAAAATAGTTTTATTGATATGTGGGGGAAACCTCATACATATCTCCAAGGATTGTGTCCTTTTAAGATTTCAAGGAGAAAAAATATTTCACAAAGTTTTATTTATCATTCAGAGCTTAAATAGGGAAGGCGTTATTTTTCCAGATTCCGTGTAAAAATGTAATATTATTTTATATGTGTTCATTTCAATTTTAATATTAATATTAATTAATATTTAAATGTAATATTGAAACTGTAAAATGTAGTGTTTCTGCAGGAGATGATCAAGCTAAGCCTGATGGAGGGGTCAAATGCATCATCAGTTTGGAGTATCTATGCTCCCTTAAGAAATCTAAATCTAGAGCCCTTGAACTCCCTTGACTCTTATCCTGTGCCAATTTGCCTTGATCATCAGTATATCAGATTCTTGTGTATATGTAGCATGAAATAAATTCACAGTGCTTTTGAACCCTATCCCGGCTCTTGATTTCTTGTGCCTGATAGTTCCATAATATTATGGATCTTCTTCATCTTTGATTTAATTTTCTAAAATCCACTGTAAAACTACAGGGGTAGCTACTTCATAGACAGATACTTCTTTATTTCCTATCTATCCAAGGCCATAACTGTTGACTGAGATTTTTACATTCCAATAGGTTTAAGTTGTCATTTTTAATGAGTTTCTCTGGAAGACATATGATAACTCTTTTGCCTTTTAACTTAGAAAATGTTTTTTTTTCTGTTTTTAACTTTGAAAAATTGTTTTCTTTTCTTTTACATGGATTATCCAGCCCATTAATATTGGTTGAGAACATTTTTATTTGATGCCTAATAACAATGTTTAAGTTAATTTATGAATAGGTACCTACTACTTGATTCAGTTTTTGTTGTTCTATTCGAAGTCTTTATTTCCCTGCTCTATTACAGATAAGGACTGAAACATTCTATTAGCATCAAAATTAGCATAAATAGGGTCCAAATATTTCCTAGCATCCCAAATGATCACCAGATAAAATGGAGGAGCCCATCTGTATTTGATCTTTTTATCCTGAAAAATAGTTGTAAAAATCTCAAGATTTCTCATCCTCCTAAATATATCTAAAAGTACATCTAGTAAAATCCCTCCCCCACCAGTTTTACAGTAGTTTCATTTCATTTTGTTTCAGTATTGTGTCTTTAGTTGTTATGAAAATTTTTCAAGTATATCTCATGGCAATTTTCCCTTCCATGTTTCTCAAGATTTTATTCTGAAGATTTCTTGAATTTCATCCAGATGCAGATGTCTTTAAGTCTTAAATAGGATTTCCATTTCTCTTTATATACCTTCTCTACTCAAATATTCAAGTATACCTCAGAGCTTTGAGTTCTGTTTCTGCTAGTTCTAATTTAATTTAATTCTTGTTCAGTTCTGTTTGATGAAACCTCTGAACTGAAAAAAGTTCCAGATGTCACATTTGCTATTCTTTTGTCTTGATGTCTATGGAGATTCTCAGTCATCCAGGTCATGATTGCCTCAAAGGTGTTTGTCCAATTGCCTTTAAAAAAAAGCACCTTTGAGTAGATTCTTTTATCTCCTTATTCTGATGCTGCACTTGTTAATTTGTTAAATCTGTCATTAATGATCTGTCACACTCATTATGTCTCTTGACTTCAATGTTGCTTCCATATCTTGTTGTCTTTACTGAATAATTTAGAATGATGATATTCCATTGTACACAACTCACCCATTAGAAATAATTGAAACTGAGGAAAACAAACAGAAGAATCAGCTGGGCTACTTCCAGTTTGGTTTCTCCTCTATTCCTGCTAAATTTTGCTTATTTTGTTTTCAGAATTTTTATTAATTAAACTTAATCATGGCAAATTATAACATCAAGACTAAGATATCAAATAAAAGAAAATTCAATAATCACTAATAACAAGATATATAAATGACCATTAAGACCTAAAGGAGGAAATTGCATAAGTGAATAACATATGCATGTAAAGCTGTAACTCATATTAAACACTGAAGCCATCTATTAGAAATTCATTTTCCTGGTTCTATAGAGAAATAGCACAGGAACTAATGGGGAGATATCCCACTTTCATATTTTGTCCTGGGATCTAGAGAAGAGTTTTAAATAAGTGTGAAATCTCAGTCAAAAAGACCAGAAAGGGGAAAAAATAACTTATTGAAAGATATCCTATCTTAAGAACTCTATCTGATATGGCAAGGAAAATGTAGGAGATGGCCAGGGTGAGCCTGAGGGAGCGGTCAAATGCATCATTAGTCTCAAGCTACTTCATGTCCACGAGAGATCTGAGTCCAGCCCACCTCAAGTTCCACTGATTCTTGTCTACCACCAATTTGCTTTGATTTTTAGTAGTTCAGATTGTTGTAGAGAGCATGAGCTTCCAATAAACCTTTATATTCATTTTATACTACCTAGACGTCCTGCACTTGACAGGAAACTAGGCAGGAGAAAAACTGAAGTACAGGAAAAATGAAGCAACAGCTGAATGGTGTCACACTTATAATCTAAGTCATAATGAAAAGAATGTAGGACACAAAGCAAGGGAGAGGATCAATACAAGTTTACGGCCCAAGCAGAAGTAGCAATATATAATAACAAACAATAATAATAACCTAACAATTTGGAAAGAGATAAGGACATATAAAATAATATTAGAAATGAAAATCCAGTAAGTAAAATCTTTATAATAACTTTTCTTGTGGTGTGTGATTTTTTTTAAAACAAAAGTTGCAATGTTTGATGAGTATTCACGCTGAAAACTGCATAGAATGGTTGTGGGAAATTAAGGGTCTAACTAGCATGCTTGGGCAATGATAAATCATGCTTTCTATACAGCAAGGGAACAGATGATTATTCTTTTGAAATGTGGCACAACTCATTCCTTCATAGAGAGAGGGCATGATGTAAATTGAGTAAAATCATTTGGAATTATTAAACATAATGTGATTTTGGTAATCATGAATGAGAACATACTTGTGCTGCAGAGGCTGTGCATTTCCTTGATTAAAAGGCCTGTTTCCTGCTGGGACCTTCTCTAACACCAGGACATCTTGGTCATGTTCCTTCAATCTTACTGTGTTTGCTTCAACATCCTGAAAAAGGATTTGAACTGTCAATATGGTAGGTACTAAATGTCAAAAGAGTAGCTTGGATCCTAATACTAACACTCTATAGAGGCAGATCCAGTGGAGATTTTACAGGAAGAAGAAAGGGAAGAAGCAACATTCACCCATTCCCCTTCAGCTCTCTCCACCATTCTATTATGAGCTGATAGTTTGGAGTTGGTCAGTCCCTAAATTAAAATAAATAAAATAAAAGGATGAATAAATTAATATATTGATACTGGAATAGAGCTGGAAAAATCCTATGCCTGAAGCATTCCTGATAACTATTTTTAAATTCAGTTTCTCTTGGCCTGTAAGAAGTAACACCTCAGCAGGTTGCAGCCTCTAGCTGACCTGGCTGATTTCTGAAACTAACCAGGAGTAAATAGTTCCATGAGGATTCATTTGGGGATTCCAGAACTGTTAGTTAAACTGGGAAATTGAAAAACCATTCTGGGGAAGAAAATAGAAACCTATTGCCCAAAAAACCTGTGTAGCCGAAGTTCACATAAACTTAAGGCTAAGTTTATGTTTTACGATAATCGTAATATAGGTAGTCCTCAACTAACAAACACAAATTGAGCCCAAATTTTCTGTTGTTAAGTGAGACAGCTGTTAAGTGAATTTTTCTCCATTTTAGGACTTTCCTACCACAGTTGTTAAGTGAAGCACTGGAATTGTTAAGTTAATAAAATGGTTGTTCAATGAATCTAGCTTCCCCGTTGACTTTGCTTGTCAGAAGGTTGCAAAAGGTGACCTCATGACCCCGGGACATTACAACTGTCATAAATATGAGTCAGTTGCCAAGCATCTAAATTTTGATTACGTGACCATGGGGATGCTATGAAAGATGTTCATAAGTCACTTTTTTCAATGCCGTTGTATGTTTGAACATTCACTAAATGAACTGTTGTATGTCGAGGACTATCTGTAGTAATTTGCTCTCATGATCAATTCACTCATGATAAAACATAAACATGATGTCATCACAACATTCAGGAGAGCTTCTCACTCAGAGAGATGACACCAAAAACGTCTAGACCACATAGTTTCTGCAATTCTTAAATAAATGCAAGAAACCTCAACATGCAAAGACTTGGGAGAAATGATATTTAATATATTTACCATTCAAAAGCAATCCCTTATTCAGGATAAATGAATCAAGGTTGTTTTTCTGCACACTTACCCGGAGTACCCTATTAAAGTCTTCTTTATCTACTCTCAAGAAGTGGCAGTTCTCTTCCCGTAAAACAATGGAAGCTGCTCTGGGAGCATCATTCACTAATGCTAACTTGCCAAAATCATCACCTTCGTGTAGAGTACACACCACACCCTAAAAAAGACCACAGAAATAGCAACAAAAATATATTCACAGGGGAAAATGCCATAATTTTAATCTTATTCTATTGACACTTCATATACACACAATGGATTTCAAATAGTATGACAAATGCATCTGGCAGAAAATTAACAGCCAGTATATTGGTGGGGAACAAAGCATGGCAACTGGTCATTATGAATACTGGGGGTGAAAGGGCAAAAAAAAAAAAAATGGAGTTAGTCTGCTGAAACTGGGTTCAGAAATGAACAGACATCTAGCTCCATAAATGAAGCCAAGTTTGCCTTTTGACTCTCTTTGTAAAGGTTGGCTCTCTTTGTAAAGGTTGGCTTATCCTCAAGTTTGAGTAGAAACTAAAAGCCCAATTGACCAATTACGCTTTTCAGAAAATATATTTTACTTTCAGTTCTTCTGACCTATTTAAAAAGACTTTCAATCAGAATGGTCTATAATTACAGGCAATAGAGTACAATTGTAGGATGTGATTACAAAATATTTTATTTTTCTAAATGGAAATAGAATATTATCTCCATTGAACATATGAAATAAAGGGCCATACATAATCTGATACTCATTATTTTAACTGGGGATGCCAGAAGGTGATTCAAATATGTGCATGTGTTCCACCAATTCAAGTAAAGTTTCTCATGTCTACATCCAGGGGCCATTTATGGGACAGGCTATGAGAGACTGGGTGAGCAGGGTCTTACTTGTGCAAAAAAACATCACGGGTATTGTGGAAGAGAGAGCAAATGCAAACCCAGGCTTTGTTTTTATACCACATTAGATATTGGTTAATCTATTTCTGTTTATATATAGTTTAAATGGCAATTTTCAGTAAAATTTAGAAACTCCCTTTTTTTTCTTGAATCAGGATCTATAAAGACATCATAGGTTGCACCCAATCGTAGTGAAGCCATGTGACACTAGAAGTTCATTTTAGAACACAATTTTCATTGGCTTCCTCATATCCACTATAGTCTTGCAAGATTCACAATAACAATATAGGAAATTGGGGGAGGAATTGGTGAAAACCCCGTGAATTGTTTTGTATAAGCCAAATTGTTTTTTCATAAATGCCACCAATGGACTTAGCCTATTGCTTCCACAACAGAAAGGAGACAGCTCCTAGGGAAAACACACGTGTATGAAATAAAATAATATTAAGAAATTGTACAGGACAATACCTTTCCATAAATTACTACATTGACTGAACCCTTCAGAATAATATACCAAGAGGTCCCCTCTTCTCCCTGATTAAATACTGCGAAAGAAAGAAAAAGTAGTTAAGCAAAACAACTTTTAATTGTCTAAGATTTTGCAAATTCTACATTAAAAACTATTTTTTTATTATTGACATTCCTGCGACTAGATGCACCTGAAGCAAAAGTGCCAATCTGTACCTCATTGTTCCTCCAGGAAAGATGTAGGGTACCTACGACCAGTCATGCTATTTTGCTATTGGTAGTAAATCTACAGTTACCTTTTTTTCACTCATTAGCAAAAATGCAATGGAACTAAATCAAATAACTGACAACTTTCTTGTCTCTTCATGACATCCAGAATCAGCTGGCTTAAAGCAATGATTTCTTTCTGCACTGGCCTGGCTTTGGCTTTTTTTAATATCTTGCAAAAGACAACCATTTCATTTAAAAAATTTAGACTCAAAAGTCCAGTGAAAAGAAGCTTCTGGTGTTGCTTTTAACAATTACAGTAGAACTAAAATCCCATCTAAAGCTCAACTTAACAAGTAGCAAAATGAGATTGTAGAGTTCTGAGACGGAAAACAGGCAAATCTATTTGACTATGAGTAAAATTGCATTTTAATGATTTTACACATGGCAAAATTTTATTGCAAGAAAACCAGCAGTGTTTCTTTAGCAACATTATAACTGTAGCACTATAGCAATTAGCTTTTTTTTTTTTTGCCTTATAAGAATTATTATTCTTATCTATTAACAGTTGTCAGAGCTAATTTTGGCTGGTTTTCTTCTTCATGATTCAAGCCCTAGGGCTCGGAAATCTGAATATCTAATTATGCATGATGTGCCCAGCAGTGCTGTTGTTTGTAGCTGAACCGATATGTTCCAAATTTAGGCAATCTGAATTCTAAGCGCTTGTGCAATGGCACTTAAGGCTCAAATAAACGATTGGTACCCCTTTGACTTCTCCTTCCATGTTTTTGCAATCTCTTATTTGTAAATCATAGTATTTTGCAATCTTTTCCAATTCCTCGTCTTCTATGTTACTATTTCTTGGAATGACTACAACAATAAATCAAACATGGTCCTTTGAAATGGTGTGTCTGGTGGTCATTGAGCAGTCAGAATTTCAGATCCCATTAAAGTTTTGCTTTGTTGTTTTCAACTATTTTATCTGCGATTTTACATTTCTACTAACTGTGTTTTTACAATGAACCTGTACTTTTTCGTCCATCCCAATGTATTATGGGATGAAGATGGGCATTTCTTAAATATGAAATAAATAAAAAATATGTTTGATCATGCCTTTCAATGGTAAGCTGTCTATGGGATTTTATTACATGATCAACAGTCTCATTTTCCTTTCAGGATAATTTACATTCTCTAGCCAAAATGGTTTTTTTTTTTTTTTTTGGCCTTGATGGCTTTGTATGTAGCACATGTTCTACGAGGAAGCACAAAGAATCCCTTCTGTATATTCCTTCTGCCATATTCTGAAAACATCATCACTGTCATCAATATTAATCGATCTTGGTTTCACATGATAATCAATTCAACTGACTGGATTCCATAATTATATTCTGTTACAGCAAATGTATTTCATTCAATTATCTATCAAATTTATTTGAGATATCATTGGAGCTTAAGGCCAAATAGGTAGAATTACAAAATACATCAAATTATGAAAATTAGATATTACACTCCAATCCCCTTAGGGCTAATCATTGCCCAGACTAAAATCCAAGTTTCAGATTCTCCAATTTCCTCCTAATAGAAATAGCCCAGTACATTTTGAGCTTTTACATTCTTGGACTTTTCAAATTGCACAGAAAATACAATTTTCTCAATTGCAGATAAGCCTAAAACTACCATTTAAAAAAGCTTTACTTACAAACTGTCCCTGCTTTGGGATGTGATTCAAATACCAGAACACCTGCTAATTCTCGTTTTACCTTGAAGAAACACACACAAGCATGACATATACATTGTTGATATTCTTGAACTGTATGGTTATCTGTAAACTCAAATGGGGAAGGGAGTGGGAAGGGAGGAAGCACCAAAATATTTCAAAAGATGTTAGGCAAAAATCTCATGTCTCCTGAAATCAGCAAAAGAGAGTCCTCAACATGTAAATTCATGAAGTAAAGCTCCTCTCACAGACAAGGCTAGAATTGCATGTTAAGGAAATACATTCATTCATATAATCCATAATATGTACCACTGTATTCACATGCTAGTCAATCTTTCTTTATTGTTCAGAGGTTATGGCAGCCATACTGTAGTTGACAAGTTGACAAGCTTTGAGCAGGTGGGTGAGAGAGAACAAAATCTATATCCAGTTATATTTCAAATAATTCATGTTCTTTTACAATGCTGCCTCCTAAGAAGACAAGTCTTGAGCTATCCTATCTCGATCTTCCTGAAGAAAGCTGTATGTTTTACATTCTCTGCGTTCCTGCTATCTTGTCTAATGTTTCCCACAAGTCAGTCTTGATACCTGCTACCAACAGGACTCTGACACTTCACTATATTTATTGTGGACTGAAAGAGAAAATTATACAGAACACACAAGAGTCTGAAAAAATCCCAGATAGACTAATGTTTGATTGTAGTAATCTAGGGCAATGCATTGGTACCATCTTATATTCGAACAGAAGACATACCGTATATACTCGAGTATAAGCTGAGTTTTTCAGCACATTTTTTGTACTGAAAAAACCCTCCTCGGCTTATACTCGAGTCAGATTCCCCTCCGAAAAAAAAATGGTGTGGAGCTCCGAAGCTGGGCAGCCGCTTCCCTGCTTCCGTGTTTCCTTTGCAACTTTTAAGCATGGGAGGGGGAGGCTTTTCTGAGCTCTAGGCTGAAAACGCAACGCGAGCCGAGGTCGCTCCACTCAGTTTCATTTCCTCAGCTCCAGCTGCTTTCAGTCCACTCGGGAGGAGGGGGAGGAGGGGGAGAGAGAGAGAGAGAGATATCATAAGAACGGCTCTTGGTTTTTTCTTGCAAGGGAGAGAGTGACTCCTGCCTACCACTGTCATCATCATCATCTTTTGGGTAAGTGAATCAATCAAACCTTTCATGATAGTGAGATCATTTCCCAAATTTCCCTTAAATCAGGGAAGAAATCAGAAACAAACCTTTGGGCTGAGAATAAGCTTGTTCCTATGATGCCATTTTTGTTCACTGCAGTGTGAAAAGTGTGAAAAAACACACTTCTTTTTCTTCATCTTCTTGTTCCCTATTTACTGGTCTCTTTCAAAGAGGAAATTGTGAACATCAAACTTATTCTCAACTGTCCTAGTGAAAGTTTTTATTGGCATCTATTTTTATTTTTGAAATTTACCAGTAGCTGCTGCATTTCCCACCCTCGACTTATACTCGAGTCAATAAGTTTTCCCAGTTTTTTGTGGTTAAATTAGGTGCTTTGGCTTATATTCGGGTCGACTTATACTCGAGTATATACGGTAATCTCTTGCATTAATGAATAATATAAGGGCATAAAATATATTCACATTCAATGAGTATTACGAATGTCTGTGTTCTCATAGTCTTCTCTCCCGTATGAGAAAAAGCAGTGGATAGGTTGAACCTTTTAATTGTTTCTTCCCTGTCCAAAACAGCCATGGAATATCTGCATATATTGGCCAATAATACTGGGAAGAACAAGATGAACATGTATGTATGTATCTTGCTTTAGGGAGGAAAGTTCCCTCCTGGAAGATATTCTCTATAAGCAGAACTGCTGAGTCTCAGTAGCAATCTTAACAATTAAATCCATCTGAAAAAAAGAGCCTTCAACAGCCTGGAATTTAATCAGAGAAAGATCAAGCCTGCAGCTTTAATGGTTATCATTCCCCCCCCCGCAATGTTGATAAAATAAACAATAACCCTTTCCAAATCTTCATCTTTATTCTTCTGTATAGAGCTTATGCTTTTATGGCCATCTTAAAGAAGCAGAAGGCAGAGGAAAGTTTGGGATGTTACTATATGCAACCCATATTTATAAATAGCTAGTCACTAATCAGCCTTAGGCTGCCTGCCTGCCTGCCTATCTTAAGTTAATAAAATATTTTTAAAACTCACTGTTGTTGTAAGATGAGATAAAGCTTTAATGTGCAAAAGTTCTTCGTAAATAATTTCGAGATCATCCACAGTTCTCTGGCCAGGTCTATTATAAAAGATAAATACACAGCCATTATGTTACATTACAAATGGTTTGATTTTCAATCATATTGTTGGTTCAAGAAATTATATAAATGATATCAACTCAAAGTGCTACCATAGACAATATTCTGCAATCTATTGTAGTACCAACAGGGAGGGGGCTTGCTTTCAGTCTTGTCAATTAACAGAGACCCAGGAGGGGTCTCTGTCGCTGCCCCATCCCTTTGGAACAGCCTCCCTCCACCCTCCATGCCCAGCTTCAAACAATTTCAAAAAACCCTTGTTTTTCCCTAGGCTTTGCGACAGGATGTTTCTGATTACCCCCTTTTAATTGGGCCCAAGTATGTTGAATGTTGTTCCCTCAGTTGACTGTTCCTTTTAACTTTGTGAGGCTGCACAGAGTCCTTTTTGAGCTGGGCTGCCTAGAAATTTCATAAATACATACATAAAGTCTGCAATTGTGATTATTCAGGGGTTCACAGCACACCTGATTTATGTACTTGCCTCATGCAGATGCTGCTTCATTTACTATTAGGACTGATGCACAGTCATATGGTGAACAGTAAAAACTGGTACAAACAGTGTAGAACATGTGGTTTCCCTCCTTTGTTCTTCTATGCAGTTTCCTATCCTTCTAACTAGATCCGAGAGTCCCCTTTTTAAAGTAAATTTCAGGAGTTCATGGAAACAATTCCAACTGCAAAAACCTAAATGGATTCCACTTAGTATTTATCTATTTGTACATTTAACCTCCAGAATACAGTAAAATCAAGTCAATATGTTTTGCTACCATTTCTTTTCTATAGAGATTTTATGTCATCTATCATGAATAATTGTTTTTAATTAAACTGAATTTATTTGAAATTCATTAATTTATTTCAATGTATGGAACTGATCAATTATACTTCATCTGATTGGGTACCCACCCTAACAATAAGTAAAATATTATTTTCATGAGCCAATAGTAGCGGACTGAGCATATATCAGACCTGAGTCAACTAAGAAAGAATACTTCCCATTATCACTGAAGTTGTTTACATAGTGTTCACTCAGTTGTTGTTTATGAGTGTTCACTCATAAACACTCAAAATAGTCTTACATCTTCCAATTTGAAAGAGATGCAGGACTCCATCCTATGGATGTAGGAAAATAATGTCTTTTCTAGAGAGAAAAAAATCTAGGAAAATGTTGGAGATCTTTCAGACTAGTATAAACCAGACCCAAACTTGCTTCATGTCCATATCCAAATAAGATCATCCAGGTCTAGCAACCTGCTAAGATAGAAAAAATATCCAAGGAATGCCAAGACTGTATGCTAAACTAGAAATTTGAAAAAAAAAAATCTGAGAAGGCAGGGACAAACGTCTTCCAGGAAACTGCACAGCCATGATAACAAAATCACTAGGAAGAGAGCAAAGGTCACAGGAGACTAAAGATGTTCATCTGTTAGATTAAATTCCAATTCAATCCAGTAATAAGCTTTTCTTTTGTGCAGTCACAAAATAAATTTGTGAAAACTACTTTGCCCTTCAAATCACAAATTCTGTTCAGAACTAAAAAGAGCTGATTATGCACAATACACACACAACATACAAAAGTGAGACATATCTCACTTGATGGTGTGACATTCAGGGATATATTTGGGAGGAATAATCCCTTAGATATGAAGCCATTTGAATAATTCTGAGTTACTCATTTCAGTTTTTGCTGGGAAACGTCCAACCAGGCAGGAAGGAAGAATCAAGTAGGGAATTAGCCTTGAATTGTTGTACAGCTATAAGAGATCCAGAATTGACCCCTGCCCCCTCTAAGCTCACTGGAATCTTATCTATCTTTCCCAAGGAAAGGCTATTAGTCCTGGGGAAACTCCTGTATTATAGGCAGAATATATACTAAAGTAGTAAGCTTGAACTCTACACATGCGGAT
Source organism: Hydrophis major (assembly GCA_033807585.1). NCBI lineage: Eukaryota > Metazoa > Chordata > Lepidosauria > Squamata > Elapidae > Hydrophis > Hydrophis major. The sequence goes on along the minus strand of CM066328.1, from coordinate 189,672,141 downwards.
CTGGTTGCTTACCCTGACAATCTTAGGAAGAAGGCCATGGCCAAACCATTTCAGGAAAATGTTGCCAAGAAAACAGTACAGACCTATGTATGCAATCACTAGGAATCAGGGTTGACTCAAAGGATATAACATGCCCATGCACAGTCAGGCTTCACACCAGGCACATCTTACAAATATGGCGACACTGTGTTTCAGAACATGGTTCTCTGAGCTGAACAGCTTTTCCTGGATGCAGAATTTAAAAAGTTTCTTCCTTCATATGCTGCTTGGCAGAGATTTATTTATTTGAGAATCACAGATGATAATGTATGGAGAAAGTAGGGCTGCTCTCTAAAATTCAGGAGTTACTTGTTGCATGTCCTCTGTCTCTTCACACAGTTCTCTTGAAGTAGACATCTTGCCATCCATACAATGGATACTCTCTCCCCCAAATAATCTAAATCAGATCCATAATTCCTATGTGTGCCAATGGGAAGGGGAGGTGAAAGCATGATGTCAAGATATCATCATGCAAAGGCCATGAGTTATGTATTTGCATCAGGCTTTGGGATGTAAGTATGAAATGTCAACATATGTGTGATGACATCACTATGCGTGTATTGTTATTTTGGCACACTGTGTTTTGGCATCAATGCCACTGCTCAGAATGACTAGTCGTAATTGAAGAACAAACAAACCACTACAAATACTGTGACACTCTAGTTTGCCTCTTAGAAAATCAAATGGGTAGCAAGCAAGACAGGAACCATCATCATACAACAACTGCCTATTTCAATAACACGTCTAACATGTTGCAGTAAACCAACATTTTTGCTAAACAGCTAAATCAAATTCATATTAAAAAATTTTAAAAATCCATTTTGGTTGTCACTTTTGAATCGCACGGTAATTTTTAAAATAGAAATCACATCGTTCGAACAATTTTTCAGTGCATGAACAGATTTGTATTTCTTAATACATGCATCATTAGAACCAGGCAGCTTTGTTTGTAGCACTTTCTTAAAAAAAAAAAAAAAGCTAATTTGAGATTTAGAGCAATGTATGTTTTTTAATAAAAAGGAGGGGGGAACCCCGACCAAGAGCAACCAGAGTCTGCCAATTTTCTCTTTGCCTTTTTATTCTATTTTTTTTTAACACTACAGACATTCTTTCATCATTTGACAGTTAAAATGTTGCAGTGTAATAAAGAAATTTTAAAGTTCCCTGTCAAAACAAGTGACACATTTTGCAAGTGTGTTTCAAACTCAAAACAATAGAAAGCACCTTTTAAAGCAGCAGTGCCATGATACAATCAAATGTTCAAAGTAATCTTTTCAGCATTTTAAAAAAAAATAAAGAAAAAAATACATTATTTCTTTCTTGGTAATTATATGGATTTTGCAACCTCTTGAAGAATTGGAAGTCAAAGGCAGCAGCTGTGGTAATTTACAAGCAGAGGATATTTTTCAAATCAACGCAGAGCCAATATCCTACACTTCCTGTGAACTTTAATAATAGGATCATGATAATAAATATGTATCTGGACTATTCCACAGACTGAAAATCACTGCTAACTTGGTGGAAAACTTTCTGCACCTGGAAAGTTAGTGTTCAATGAAGATTAGCCTAGACTCTTTCTGCCTAAAAATATTTTTTCACCCAGAGAATACTTTGTACAGCAGAAATTTCCATCATATTTCCATCAAGCAAAGCTGGCTGAGGAACTCTGGGAGTTGAAGTCCACAAGTCTTAAAGTTGCCAAGGTTGGACACCCCTGTGATAGGGCATGTTAAAAAGATACAGTGTAATTATAAGTTCTTGGCAACCAAGCCCATGAATATACCTGATTTAGTTTAGGTCTTTTGCAAAGTAAAAGCAAAGCAAGCATATCTGAGTTATCATTTCAATCAGTTTTTTTTTTTTTTTGCATTGTTTCTTATAGCTAAATACCAAAACTCCACATGCCCTGCCAAGCATACATACAGGTGAAAGGTTTAAATCAGGGGTGTCCAACCCTGGCAACTTTACTGGGAGTTGAAGTCCTCCAGGCTTAAAGTTGCCAGGGTTGGACACCCCTGGTTTAAATCAAAGTCTCAAAAACAATAATCTATTAACCATCTTACGGCTTCCTAAGAATCATCCGCATATGAGCATCGGGTCCAATCTGAGCAAGCAGGAGGATGGTGTCCTGTAGCTCTTCGTCACATTCCTTCTTTTCTTCCTCAGTTGGTATCACTGGGGCATCTTCGTGCTCGTCGTCCAAAAATCGATAAAATAAATATTTATCCTGGAAGTACTGCTCTTGGTCCACTGAAAGCAGCAAAAAGATATAAAAAGATTGATGGCAGAAGGCTTTATTATATTCAACACCATTAAATGATACAGACCAGCAGTTCTCAGCAGGCAAGGCAGGGCTCTTTATGGAAGTCCAGCCTGTTGCCAGAAGACTGCTGGACTTCTCATAGATCTCTGCCAACAATGGCTCGCCTGTGCCAGAAGAGAATGTCAATGCTGGTGATTCAATACATCAACAGACAACATGCTCATTACTTTGTGTTGGATGTCAGTCATGAAAATCTATAACTCTGACTCGTATCTGACTCCACTACATTTCCCCTTATGTGAGCTTTAAATATCTCTCTTCTACTGCAAGATTTTTTTCAGGAATGACTAGATTACTGACACGCTATTTGGATGAAAGATCTGTTTAGATTAGTTTAATCTCAAAGTATAAATTCAGTATCCACGCCAACCACATTTCTATTAAAAGTTTTCACTTTTCAACTTTGCAGGAAGTTTTAGGAAAGCCACTTTTGCAATCTAGCACTGTTTCACCCAAAGGTCCTTTTTCAAGAGGCAACTGGACTTCCCTTTTTTTTTTTTCCTTTGAAGACATTTCGCTTCTCATCCAAGAAGCTTCTTCAGCTCTGACTGGATCTACTAGTATGGTTCAGTACTTGTTTAAAAATCCAGTTTGGGTGTCTGAAGGCTCTCTAAGAATATGAACTGATGTAGAAGTGGCTCTGTGGTGGAACCACCAAGTGAAGAGAAGGAGACAGTGTTAGAGGGAGTAAAAAAAGGCATTCCAACTTAGAGTCCAGTTGGAGGAGAAAACATCTTAGATCTGACTATTGGTCCCTCTTTAATGTGCTTATCCTCTATTGGCAATAATTCTCCTAGGAACCAACTGTATCTCTGAACACTGGAATAATTAGATCTCTCAAGCACCGTAATTTAAAGTACAGCTTATGAACTTCAATAGGTTTCCATTGCCTCCTTGTACTAAGGAGCATATGTTCTGGATTTCCCAATTATAAGCTTCACTTACCATGATTGAGAACACTTTCCTCCAGCAATACTTGCCACATGCCCACAGCCTGGGTCCGTAAATGAACACAAGAACTCTGCTGCATTATCCAGTCTACCAGTTCTGTTCCTACACAGCATTGTCTAAAAGATGGGAACAATATCAGTAGTGTCAGGCACAAAATATTTAGCAAAACTTCGTTGTTACTGCTGCTGCTGCTGACATATTTATGGACTGACATTCTTTCAAGAGTGCTGGGCAGCTATCTCCACTCAGAAATGGATGAAATCTACACAAGTAGTCCCTGACTCAATAAATGTTCAAAAGTTATGACAGACTCCCTCCAAACTTCTGACAGCTGCCCCCCTGGTCATGTGACCACATTTGGGGCACTCAGCAAGTAGCCTACATTTATGGCTGTTTGCAGCATCCCCTTGTCACATGATAACAATTTATAACATTTTTGCCAAAACCCAGAGTTTACTTTTGGGTTTTGGGAAAAACACACCCTAGTGAACAATGTGTTTGCTTTATGACCCTTACATTTACTTAAAAATTGCTGCAAAAATGTCATAAATGTTGGTCACATGATACCCTGTATTCTAACCAGGATTGGGTTTCTACCAGTTCGCACCTATTCTCTAGAACCGGTTGTTAACATTCTAAGCAGTTCGGAGAACCGGTTGTGAGAAGAAATTACTGGCCTAATCCTGTAAGGAAGGCAGGAAGGAAACATTCTGGTGTTGCTTACAGAAACCACCTCTCCGTTAACCCTTATTACATTCTTGGCAAGACTAGACTTCCTGTCTCAGGAAATCTCTGGAGTTTTTTCCACCTCCTTTGCTGGTACTTTGCTTGTGTGGAATGACCATTCAAAGTTACAATGGCACTGAAAAAAGTGACTTATTGTTTTTCACACTTAGGACTGTTGCAGCATCTCCACAGTCATGAGAGGCCAGGCAAGGAAATGCATGCCACAATGTGAGTGATGTTGAGTTGGTCACACCCAGCCAGTCACATGACCACCAAGCCATGCCCACCAACTAAGCCATGCCCACAGAAGCGGTTGTTAAAAGATTTAAACCCCATCCCTGATTCTAACTTTACGATTGTAGTGTGCAATCTCCATTATAGTTGTCAATAGAGACTTTACATATATGAATTGAATTCATCCTATACTTGCAGATTTCTGTTTTCCCAACAGACTGACTACCTGCCATCCAATTCTTCTTCGCAGGTCTTCTAGTCCAACCCCCAGCTCAGGCAAGAAAACTGAGGATGCCAAACTCTGAGTAGAAATCCTGGGAAAGGTGTCAGAATAATACTTAGAAGGGACCTTGGGGTGAACCCTATACCATTTCAGAGAAATGGCTGTCCGGTCTTTTTTTAAAAACTTCCCGTGATTGAGCACCCAGAACTTCTAGAGACAGGCAGTTCCACTGGTTAATTGTTCTCACGGGCAGGAAGTTTCTCCTTAGTTTTAGTTTGCTTCTCTCTGTTCAGTTTCCATCCATTGCTTCTTGTTTGCATTCTGCTTCTTTGGAAAATACATTGTCCCCCTTTCTTTGTGGCAGCCCCTTAAAAGCCTGTTGCCTATCACCCTCTTGAGTAAAGCATGTGAGCCATTTCCTCCTTTCAGTGGTCCGTGAAAGTATATCTATAGTATGCAGATAATAAAGTCAAAAAAGGTGAACATTTTTACAGAACTATAGATAAGTTGAGGCTGGGTGACAAGGAATGGCTGGGAGGGGAGGGGCCAGATGAGGCACCCCTTGATGTGAGTGACATTGAGTTGGCCACACCCACCCAGTCACATGACCACCAAGCCATGCCCACCCAGTCACATGACCACAACCCACGCCCACCAAATAAGCCACGCCCACAGAACCGGTAGTAAAAATTCTGAATTCCACCACTGCTTAGCTGAGAACATTTGAAATTGGCAGACAATGAGGATCATGTAAAGAAATAATGGGCTGTTAATGTTTTAAGTGTGGGTACTGTGAATAACAAACCAACAGAAAGCCTCAGCGTATTCCTGGCTGCAGGAATCTAAAATGTCATGGCCTGACATCAAAAGCCCTCCTCAGATAAGAAAGAGGATTAGAAAGGCCCCAAACAGACCCTGCGCTGATAGGTAGCAGCAATCTAAGATTAACAACTGTTGTGTCTTCGGAAATGATGCCAGGAGTCGTTGACTTTGTATCAAGCTCTTTTATTGAGTAGGAACCGAACTGAGGCTAGGGAGAAACTTTGCGGCTTTTTATTTCTTTAGCCGCCGCGGCCGCGGCCAATGGCACCACTTTGAATCTCCCGCGATTCGAATAGACCAATCGCGGGAGATTCCTAGCGAGCCAATCGGCGCGGCTCGCCTAGCCAATCAGAGTGCCCTGCGCTTTGGCCAATCAAAGCGCGGGGATCTCAAGAATGCTAATGAGGGGACAGAACACCCCTCCCCTCTTGGTTTAGTCCTTACGTTGCATAGTCCCGTAGGTAGGCGGGGCTCCGTCTTAGCCTACTGGACCTGCGCAGCTCAGTCGTAGGTTGGATCCCAGCCGGTTCGGTCGGGGTCTCTGCTTCCCTGGATGCCATCGTGGGAACCGGCTGGTCAGTCGGGCCGGGCCGCTCTCCGTAGCTCCCTCCTGGGCTTCCCGGGTTGGTTGAGCTGCGGGTTTCGCCGCTCCCGCTCGGTCTTCCCGGGTTGGTTGAGCTGGCCTGGCTGTCTCTTTCTGGCGAGGTTTCGTGCTGGCTGCTTTCCGGTAAGTATGGTTGGTTTATTCTTCCTCGGTTTTGGTCCCCTGGGTATTCCCTCCCCTCTTGGTTTGTGTTGTGGGGGTTGGTTTTGCCTGTTTGCGCGTCGGTGGTCTCTTGGGTGGTCGTCCTCGATCTTAACTGGTCGATGCGACATTTCCACGCTCGTCCGTCTGTTGTTTGTAGCCGGTACGAGTGTGGGCCTGTTATTTGTGTGATGACGGCCAGTACCCATAACTGGTCTCCCGTTAGATTTTTCACGTACACGGGGTCGCCTGGTGCGAAGGTTCGGTGTTTGCTGGTTGAGTCTGGGGGTTTCTCTGGGTTATACGTGGGGTGTAATCTGTCGAGTGGGGACCTTATTTTCCTCCCCATTAACAGTTCGGCTGGGCTTTTATTCGTTGTGGTATTTGGGGTTATGTGTTGGGTGAAGAGTAATTTATTTATTTTGTCCTGGATCTCCCCATGGTCTATTTTCCAGATGGTTTTCTTTGTGAATTGAACCATCCGTTCCGCCCTACCGTTCGCCACCGGATGCGCCGGTGCTGTCAGCGCGTGTCGGATGCCCCTTTCCGCTAGGAATTTTTCGAATTCTAGCGAGTTGAATTGGGGCCTGTTGTCGGAAACGACGACGTCTGGGAGGCCGTGTGTTGCAAAAAAGTTTGCCGAGTTCTTTGGTCACTGCCTCCGTGGTTGTTGTTCTCATGTTGCTTACCTCCAGCCAGTTGGAGTAAGCGTCTACTGTTATCAGGAAGGTGTGTCCTTTTGTGGGCCCGGCGAAATCTATGTGGATCCTAGACCAAGGTCCCCTTGGGGTTTCCCACTCTAGGACGGGTGCTGTGGGTGGGCTTGGCCTAGTTTCCTGGCATCGTTGGAACCTTGCTACTCAGGTCTCAATTTGTTTGTCCATCCCTGGCCACCAAGCGTAACTTCTGGCCAGGGCTTTAGTCCTAACGATGCCCGGGTGCCCCTCGTGTAACAGTTCCAGAACCTTCCCTTGTAGTTTTTCTGGAATGACCACCCTATCCCCCCATAGTATGCACCCTTTTAGTAATGAGAGTTCCGTTTGCCGGTTCCGGAATGTCTTGACGGACTCGTCGTTGTCCCTTTCCGGCCACCCTTTCTCTACCCAATGCAACACCCGCGCCAGACGTTTGTCTTTATTAGTTTCTCGGGCAATGTCTGACGCGGTTATGGGTAGGTTGGGTAGAGTCTCTATACTGAGGGTGGTCGTCGTGGGTGCTGGGTCGGTGTCAGGTTCCGGTAACGGCGAGTGGCTTAAGGCGTCCGCATGGGAGATCGTCTTACCCGGTCTGTGTGTGAGTCCGTATTTGTAGGCCGCCAGGAACTCGGACCACCTTGTCATTCGGGGAGACAGAATGTTCGGGGTGGCCCGGTTCCCTGCAAGGATTCCCAGCAGCGGTTTGTGGTCGGTTATGATGGTAAATGTCCAGCCGTAGAGATACTCGTGGAATCTTTTTACTGCGGCGACGATAGCCAGAGCCTCTTTGTCCAGCTGGCTGTAGTTCCGCTCTGGTTTGGTGAGGGTCCTTGAAAAGAACGCGATGGGTGCTTCTTTTCCGTCGGGGAGAGTATGGCTGAGGACAGCGCCGACGCCGAAGGGTGATGCGTCGCATGTGACGGCCAGAGGTAGGGTCTCGTTGTACTGTATAAGGACGGCATCCGAAGTGAGGAGGTCCTTTGTTCTCTGGAAGGCGGCTTGCTCACGTTTCCCCCAAGTCCAGGTCACCGCCTTGTCCAAGAGCCTATGCAAAGGTTCCGCCGCCGTCGCCTTTTGGGGCAGGAAGACATTATAAAAGTTAAGTAGCCCCAGAAATGCCTGCAGCTCCGTCTTCGATTTGGGTGTGGGGGCTTCTTTGATGGCTTTGATTTTTTGGTTTGTGGGGTGAATGCCGTGACGGTCTAGGAGATATCCTAGGAATTCAACCCGTTCCGTGTATAATTGGCATTTCTCCCTCTTTACCTTGAGCCCGGTCTCTTTGAATTTGGTTAGGACCTCCCTTAGGCGACCCTCTAGTTCGGCTTGGTTGCTTGCCGACACTAAGACGTTGTTGAAGTAAGGTACCACCCCCTTGATGCCTTGTAATAGCCTTTCCATTAGGCTTTGGAATATTCCAGGCACCACGCTGACTCCGAATTGGAGCCGGTTGCATTTAAATGCTCCCCGGTGGGTGACTATGGTTTGCGCTTCTGCCGTTTCCTCGTCGACTGGCAACTGTTGGTATGCCTGGGCGAGATCGAGTTTGGCGAAAACCTTGCCCCCTCCCAGTGAATGCAGTAGGTGTTGCACTACTGGGACAGGGTAAGCGCTTTGTTGCAAGGCGCCATTTAGGGTGGCCTTATAGTCCCCACAGATTCTCACTGACCCATTGGGCTTGATCGGGGTGACTATGGGGGTCTCCCACCAGGCGTGGTCTATTGGTTGTAGGACCCCTTGCTTGACGAGCTTGTCAATTTGCTCGTCTATCTTGGGTTTAAGCGCGAATGGCACCCGCTTTGGTTTCAGGCGTTTTGTGGGGACGTTTGGGTCTAGGCTGAATGATATAAGGGGCCCTCGGTACTTGCCTTGGTTTCCGTCGAAGACCTCTTGGAATTCCCGGACTAGTTGTTGCTCCCAGCTGTCATTGGTGATGTGGTCGATTCCCGTGACTGCGATGCCGAGCGGGGCGAACCATTGCAGTCCCAGTAGGCTTGGGCGGTCGCGATCGACGATGGTCAGGGGAAGCCTTTCGGTGCGCCCTTTGTATGTTACATTGAACTGTCCGGTTCCGACTACAGGGATGTGGTTTCCCTGGTAGTCTTTTACGATTAGTCTCTGGTTGTCTAGGCCTTTTCTTTGGATGGTAGGCACCAAGCGTTTTATTTCTTGCCATGCTATCATGGAGAGGTAGGACCTGGAGTCCACCTCCATTTTACATGGCTCGCCTTCGATGCCTACCTTCACGTAGACCTTCCGGGCGTCGTTGGTTGTGGCGTGGCCGATGGTGACCGTCTGATGGGTCTCCTCTCTTCGCCGGGTCTCGCCGCCTCGTAGGGATCGTCTGTTCCAGTCCCATCTGTTGTCAGAGGGGCGATCTCTGGTCCGGGGTGGTGTGCTCTCTCGCCTCCGTTCGCTCTGGTCCCATCGTGGCGGGCTGCGGTTCTTTTTGAGACGGCAGACGCGGGCGATGTGTCCCTTCTTGTCGCAATGCCGGCAGATTGACTCGAAAAACCAGCATTCGGACCTGGGGTGGTCGCCTCTGCAACCGGCACAGTTGGTCCTCGACTTACGACCCCGCCGGTTCTGTGGGTCGCGGCCTGCCTGGAGATGGTGAATTTCCTCCTCCTCGTCGGAAGTGCCCGATGCCGAGTGGAAGTCGCCCTGGTGGGTGGTCGTCTCGGGTTGGGCCTCGGCCGACCTTGCAGGGTGGTTGTTCCCACTGCGGTCCCCACCGTTCGGTCGGCGCATGTGGTCGGCGGATGTTCGGGTCGCTTCGGCGGCTGTGGCTTCAGTGAGGGTATCTGTAAGGGTGATGTTGCCCTTGGCCATCAGCCGACTCTGGAGGACGGGGTCCCACAGGCCGAGCATGATTCGGTCTCGCAGGGCGTCGTTCAGGTTGTCGAATTCGCACAGCCCCCCTAGGTGCCGTAGTTCGGTGACGAAGTCGCTGAAACTCTCACCCGACCGTTGGTCCCGACGGTAGAACTCATGTCGTCGGATGAGGATGGGCACCTCTGGAGCGTAGTGTCGCTGAAGTATTGGCTCGAGGATGTCCCAGTCCATCGCGGTCACGTCGGCGGGTTTGGCAAGTGCTTTGGCCATCTTAAATACCTCGGTCCCGCAGTGGGTCAGGAAGACGGCTCGCTTCATGTGGCCGGTGGCGTCCTTCAGGTTGCTGCACTCGAGGAACATGCGGAATCTGTCGGAGTACGATTCCCAGTCCTCGCTGGCGGGGTTGAAGGGTGCGGGGGGTGCGATTTTCGCCATCGTGGAGTTTCGTCTGTCTTCCGTCGGACACGTGCTTCGGTTCAGGATCAGAATCCCACCTTCGTCGCCAGTGTTGTGTCTTCGGAAATGATGCCAGGAGTCGGTGACTTTGTATCAAGCTCTTTTATTGAGTAGGAACCGAACTGAGGCTAGGGAGAAACTTTGCGGCTTTTTATTCCTTTAGCCGCAGCGGCCACGGCCAATGGCACCGCTTTGAATCTCCCGCGATTCGAATAGACCAATCGCGGGAGATTCCTAGCGAGCCAATCGGCGCGGCTCGCCTAGCCAATCAGAGTGCCCCGCGCTTTGGCCAATCAAAGCGCGGGGATCTCAAGAATGCTGATGAGGGGACAGAACAGCAACTGTCTCCCCAATCCTGCCCTAGGCCCAACAAACCCTGTCTAGATTAAGAGCCTCCTGAGAACATTGATTTTTTTTTTTTTTATGAAAGGCCAGAAATATATCTATCAACAGAATAAGTTTTTTATAATTTTAAACAACAACAGTTATTTCTACAGGGTGAGAGCTGCAGCTGATTATTATTATTTGAATGATGTACCAAAGACAGGAGCCTAAACATTTTAGTGAATGCACTGGAATCTAGGGGTGAAAATAAAAAAGGGGAAAGTTATGGCAGTGTAATTGATGCCTACCCCTTTGTGAATACAACTTCAGTGCAGATTTTTTTTAAAAGGTGGAGTTTTGATCATGCTGCCACAACCATTGTTTTGCCTTTTTTTTGACCACTCGCCTGGATACCAGTGAGGGGATTTATCCAAGAAAAAAGTGCATTTATTTTTTATCTTAACTTAATTAAGGTTCTAAAAGTTGTTGAGAAGTTCAAGGAGATGCATTAAAAACCTGGGTGAGGGGAACTTCACCTGGTCTTGGTTGGGCAGTAAAGTTTTGATTCAAAACATAAATGACATATGATACAAATATATTAGACTATCCTGTTAATATTCTAGGCTCTTTTCAGAAAAATGTAACACAAAAATCTGGTTAATACAGCTTCTAAGGAATAACAACTTTTCTATTTATAAACATCCGTTGTCCCAGGAAACTAGAGGTTTTGTTTACTTAAACCAAATCTGACACAGTTTCAAAAGGATTGTGATTCATTGCTATGTGTAGGGAGAACAAGAGCATTTAACAATGCAAATATAATCATCTTGTTTCTCAGACAATAGCCTCATCACATGTAATCTACCATTTCAGTAAGAGAGACAAAGAAAATAGGAATATGTTGACATTGCTGAACTGGCATGGCAACCTAAGCCTGTATTTCAATTTATGAAAACATAACCATGAATTAAAATAAGACCGAATGCTTTCTGCAAGCTTCACTACAGGTAGTCCTTGAGTAGAACTTCCATTACTAAACAATGCAATTGTTAAGTGAATCATCACGTGACCTTGCCCAATTTTATGATTATTTTTGCCATGTTTGTTAAGCAAATCACATGTTTGTTAAAACAAATCTAGCTTCCTCCACTGACTTTTGCTTGTTGAAAGCCTCCTGGGAAAGTTGAAAATCACATAACTGCAGGGACACTGTGATGATTGTAAGTGGGAGAACCATTCATTTTTTCAGTGCCCCATAACTTTGAACAGTCACTAAATAAATGGTTATAAATCAAGGATTATCTGTGACCCCCTGGAAGGACATTGAAAGACATTTGTCCAGCAGCTTTGTTACAGCCATTAATTAGCAAATAAAGGCGATGTTTACTTACTTTTAAATTTGTAAAACATTTTAGAGAGAGAATGTGACTGATATATTGCATAGCTTATAAAAAAAAATGCAGGCATGTATAATACAACACACAATGCTTGATGACCAGTCATTTCCAGTCTGTTATTCTAATGATAGTTCACATGTTGAATGAAAGGTTGATTAAACAAAATCCAGATTGCGTACCTTGATTCTAACTTTAAAAAAAAAATTCTTACAATTAATAACTCCTAAAATACATTTTATATGTTCCCCAAAGTAGAAAAAGGAACCCAAATGATATTTAATTCATTTTTTCAGTGTTTTGAGGAAGCTAGAAGTCACTAATCTTAGTACAGTAGAAGAAAGGATAGAAATCTGTGTTTAATTCTTTTTCTGCCAAAAATAAACTTGTTTCAGCAAGGCACTGCTGCCACCAACAGGATCCATGAAAGAATAATGTTACATATGCATAGTTGCTCAAATACACAACAGACAATAAAAATATTGCCTGTTGCATGTTTAATATACACAATGCATGTATTTTACATTGCAATCTATATGGAAACATACATAAAATACTGACAATGCAACTCTACATTATGTCTATTCAAAAGTAAGGCCACTAAGTTAAAATGTCTCTCCCAATAACAACTTGGGAATTTGGTGTCCTTCCACATATTGTTAGATGTTAGTTCCCATTATTTCAAGCTGTTCTGTATTGTACATTAGCATTCTTGTAAACACCGCGCCCTGATTTGCCAGGGCGCGCGGCAATCGGATTGGCTAAGCGAGCCATACTGATTGCTGGCCCGCTGCAAATCCCCGCGATTGGTGGAAACCGATCGCGGGAGATTCGAAGCGGTGTCATTGGCTGTGTCCGGCGTGGCCAGTTCCATATAAGCCGCAACCGATCCTCAGGAACCGGGTCGATCTCGGGACTAATAAAGACCTGAAAAATAGTCACTGACTCCCGCGCCTTCTTCCGATCGGCATTTACAACACTGGCGACGAGGGTGAGATCGCGGAACTGATACCCACCGAGCATGTTGCACTGAGAAGGACGGGACCAGCAAGATGGCCAGCATTGCGCCGCCCGCACCCTTTAACCAGGCTACTGAGGACTGGGAATCATACATTGATCAGTTCCTGATGTTCCTGGAGAGTAGCAACCTCAAGGACGCGAATGGGCAGAAAAAAAGGGCCGTATTCCTGACACACTGCGGGCCCGCACTGTTTAAGATGGTGAAAGCCCTCGCAAAACCTGAAGATGTAAAGGTGATGGACTGGGCTGACCTCGAGCCTCTGTTGCGAAGCCACTATGCTCCCACCATGCCCACCCTCATCAGATGGCACGATTTCTACTGGCGTGACCAGAAAGAGGGTGAGAGCATCAGCGATTTCGTGGCTGACCTGTGAAATCTGGGAGGCATGTGCGGCTTCATGGACATGGATGAGGCATTACGAGATCGCGTCGTCCTCGGGCTCAGAGACCCTGTCCTGCAAAGCTGGCTGATGGTGAGAGGCGACATCTCCCTCATAGATGCCCTCGCCGAGGCTACCGCAACTGAGGCAACCCGGAAGTCAGCGGCCCGAATGCGGAGGCCGGACGCAGGTGACTGAGCCGCAACCACCGAGACGACCCCGGCGGCCGAGACGCAGCCAGAGGCAAGCTGCCAAGCAACCACCACGGCCCACCATGGCCACCTCGACTCCCCCTCTGACACCACGGACGAAGAGGAGGACATCTACTGACTCCAAACAGAACGAGACCGGCGCGAGCGGTGGAGTCGTAAGTCGGGGCTGCAATGTGCCGGGTGCAGGGGTGACCATCCTCGGTCGGAGTGCCATTTTTTCGATGCGATCTGCCAGCAATGCGACAAAAGAAGCCACATCGCCTGAGTCTGCCGACTCAAGCGGGCCTACAGCCTCCAATGGCGAAACAGCAGCAGCCGGAGATGAGACGGCACCCCCCCAAAACAAGGGACCGCCAAACTGAGAGCCGTTGGAACCGGGACAGATGGAGCCGACGAAACGGCGAGAACTGACAAAGAGAGGAGACCCACCAGATGGTCATCATTGGCCACTCATCTAGATGGGACGCCCGCAAGGTACACGTGGAAGTGGGCATCGAGTGCAAGCCATGCAAGATGGAGGTGGACTCTGGGTCCCACCTCTCCATGGTTGCATGGCAGGAAATCAAGCGCCTGGTGCCCGCCATCCACAAGAAGGGGCTGGAAAGCCAAGTTAATCCTAAAGGACTACCAAGGGAACCGCATCCCCGTAGTCGGAACAGGACACTTTGAAGTCACATTCAAGGGGCACACAGCAAGACTTCCCCTGACTATCGTAGACAGAGACCCATGGGACTCAGCCTCTTGAGACTACAGTGGTTCGCGTCGCTCGGGATCGAAGTAACGGGCATTGACCACGTCGCAGAGGTAGACTGGGAGGAGCAACTCGCAAGGGACTTTCAGGAAGTGTTTGAAGGCACCCTAGGCAAGTACCAAGGGCCCCCTATTTCCTTCAGTTTAGACCCCAGCGTTTCCCACAATACGCCTAAAACCGCGGCGAGTACCTTTCGCACTCACACCCAAGATTGATGAGCAGATAGACAAGCTCATCAAACAGGGAATCCTAGAGCCAACCAATCACGCCCGGTGGGAGACCCCCATAGTCACCCCAGTCAAGCCCGATGGGTCAGTGAGAATCTGCAGGGACTATAAGGCCACCCTCAACTGCGCCTTACAACAAAGCGCTTACCCCGTCCCAGTAGTATAGCACCTTCTGCACTCACTGGGGGGAGGCAAGGTTTTCGCAAAACTCGACCTGGCGCAAGCCTACCAATAATTATCAGTCGACACAGAAACCGCCAAGGCGCAGACCATAGTAACCCACCGGGCGGCTTTCCGCTGCAAGAGACTCCAGTTTGGAGTCAGCGTAGCACCAGGAATTTTCCAGGGCCTCATGGAGAGGCTCCTGCAAGGAATCAAGGGGGTGGTGCCCTACTTTGATAACATGCTGGTGTCAGCGGCCAACCCAAAACAACTGGAAGGCCGCCTAAGGGAGGTACTACAAAAATTCAAAGATGCGGGGCTAAAAGTCAAAAAAGAAAAATGCCAGCTGCATACCGAGAGGGTCAAGTTCCTAGGTTTCCTCCTAGACCAGCACGAAAAAAAAATCAGAGGCATCAAGGAAGCCCCCAGGCCGAGCAATAAAACAGAATTGCAGGCATTTCTAGGGCTGATTAACTTCTATAATGTTTTCCTGCCCCAAAAGGTGACCCCGGCGGAACCATTGCATCGGCTGTTGGACAAAACAGCAACCTGGACCTGGGGAAGATGAGAGGAAGTCGCATTCAACCGAACCAAGGACCTGCTCACATCGGATGCCGTCCTCATCCAATACAACGAGACCCTCCCATTAACAGTAACGTGTGATGCATCACCGTTCGGCATCGGGGCTATCCTCAGCCATACACTTCTAAACGGAAACTTTCCCCTAACCGCATCAGACATTGCCCACAAAACCAATAAAGACAAAGGTCTGGCGCGGGTATTACAATGGGTGGAGAAAGGGTGGCCAGAAAAAGACGACAACTAAACATTCAGGACTTTTCAGAACAGACAAACAGAACTTTTCACGCAAAAGGGTTGTGTACTATAGGGGGACAGGGTTGTTATCCCGGAGAAATTACAAAAAAGGGTCCTGGAGTTGTTACACGAGGGGCACCCGGACATTGTTAGGTCAAAAGCCCTGGCCAGAAGCCGGGTGGCCGGGGATGGACAAAAAAATCGAAGCCTGGGTGGCAAGCTGTAAGCAATGCCAAGAATCCAGGCCAAGCCCATCCGCCGCCCCAATCCTGGAATGGGAAACCCCCAGAGGACCATGGTCCAGGATACACATAGACTTCGCCGGGCCCACGAAAGGGCCCACGTTCCTCATAACGGTAGATGCTTACTCCAACTGGCTGGAGGTAAGTGACATGATAACTACCACCACCAAAGAACTCAACGAACTATTCTCAACCCACGGTCTCCCAGATGTAATTGTATCAGATAATGGTCCACAGTTCACCGCACTGGAATTTAAAAAATTCCTAGCGGAACGGGGAATACGACACGCTCTGACAGCACCGGCATATCTGGCGGCGAATGGTAGGGCGGAACGAATGGTCCAATTCACCAAAAAAACAATCCAGAAAATCGAAACCGGGGATATGCAAGAAAAAATAAATAAACTACTTTTCATCCAACACATAACGCCAAACATAACGACCAACAAAAGCCCCACAGAACTGTTAATGGGGAGGAAACTCAGATCCCCCCTAGACAGGCTGCACCCCACGTACAACCCCCCAAAACCCACCGATTCATCAAGCAGGAACCGAACGTTCACACCAGGAGACGCAGTATACACGAAAAACCTTAGAGGGGACCCCTCTGGATACCGGCAACGATAACCCAGGTGACAGGTCCCCACTCATACCGGCTACAAACAGTTGATGGACGAGCATGGAAACGACACATCGATCAATTAAGAGCAGCCACGGGAAACACAACCGACACGCAAGCAGACAGAAACATAACCCCAGAAAGGGAGAAGGACCACCCAAGCACCAACCAAGAGGGGAGGGAAAGCCCCGGAAACCAACCCCAACAAGAAAGAAACCAAGAATACTCACCAACTGAAGCAGAAATAGACAACCAGCTCGAAGCCTCGCCTGGAAGAAATAGCCAAGCCAGCTCAACCAGCCCAGAAGGACCAGGCAGGAATGGCAAAGCCAGCAGCTCGACCAGCCCGGGTAGACTGGGAGGAAGCTACGATGAAAGGCCCGGCTCACCCTTCCAGGCTGTTCCATCATTGAGGCAGAGAGCAGCACAGAACCCGACTGTACCGCTCGAAGACCAGGCATCAACTAACCTGCGCAGGTCCAATAGGCAAGTGCGGAGCCCCGCCTACTTACGGGACTACGTCACGTAGGACCATACCAAGAGGGGAGGGGTGTTCTGTATTGTACATTAGCATTCTTGTAAACACCGCGCTCTGATTGGCCAGGGCGCACGGCAATCGGATTGGCCGAGTGAGCCGCACTGATTGGACCCCTGTGAATCCCCGCGATTGGTGGAAACCGATCGCGGGAGATTCGAAGCGGTGTCATTGGCCGCGGCCGGCGCAGCCAGTTCCATATAAGCCACCACCGATCCTCAGGAACCAGGTCGATCTCGGGACTAATAAAGAGCTGAAAAACAGTCACTGACTTCCACGCCTTCTTCTGATCGGCATTTACAACACCAGCCATTAGCAATTTTGGCTGGATATCCTGCCTTGGTAATTAGGATTGTAGTTTGAGATAAAGTTTGAAGAGAAAGGCCCAATTTAAAGATAGTCTACTTGGTTTAAGGAAAGTATACATAGATGGCACTTCAGACAACCATGGTCTTCTTTGACTCAAGATGCCTGAATGATGTTTGTAGCATTAAATCTTCAACCAGCCCAGAATTCAATGTGCTGTAAACCACAGTTTTCAAATGGCTAAAGCATGCTGGAGATCTACAATATCGCCAATAATTCCAATATTTGGAAACCTGAAAGGACCCAAAAATATTATGAAAAATCACAAGATGATACTCAAGCAAAAAATGAATATGATATTTCCCTCATGGTACCTGTAAGTCTTCAGGTGGTACTTCCGGTCTCTTATCATGTGAGGAGCACGGGAGAGGATCGTATTCCGTAATACTTTTCCAGCTCGGAGGATTTTTTCTGATGGTACCTGAAGGATGAGGAAGACAGTAAAGCTATTTCACATTCCCTTGAAAAACATTAACAACCCTTTCATTCTTACCTAGGAGAAATCTAGCACATGTGACAAAACCAAGAAATGTAAGAAATATAAGCTTCATTATCGTAAAAGTTTTAATATGGAGCAAATAATAGCAATACACAAATAGATTGCCATCACTTTCTTCTGTGATGTTTTTTTGACTTCCCAATTTAGGCTACAGCTTTCAGATTTCCTAATGTCTCCCATCCAAATATTTATCAGCACAGATCCTGTTTAACTTTCCAAGATCAGCCAAGGTCATCTAGGTGTGCCCAAGAGGCTGGTTTAACTTTAAATCAAAACATTTTCATTTTTATTATTGTCTCCCAGTCTTAAAAATATCAAAGCCTGTCTGATGAACACACGGGGCTCTATAACTATGAAGTAAACAAGGCTCAATAAATCTCGCTTTCCCAAGGAATGCAACAGACAGAAAAGAACCATCACTGTACTCTATTTACAACTTATGGTAATTTCAAATGATGTTTCAGATACATGTAATTGCTAATGCATGGTATCTACACATTTTGTCAAATAATTAATATGCAATACAGGAGAAGAATAAAAGACACACATGTCCTAAGTGCACATACAATCCATATCAGCATTTATATACTGTAATTGCATTGTTTTTGTTAAAACCAATGATAAAATAATATAGTGGTCTATTTAAACAATGCAAAGGAACTAACCACAGTAAATTATTTAGAAATCTTACAATAAGCATCTTTGTTATGTTAGCATTGTTAATATTTGCTGATTAGAGAATTACAATATAAATTAACTTAGTTTTTCTAGGCCTGTTGCATCTGTGATTCCTTATTACCTCTAAAATGGATTTATATGAACAAAGGGAAACATGCTGGTGAGTGACAAAAGGTCTAAAAAATAAATTGAAATAAAAAGGTACCATGGACGGAGAACACAAATGTGGATGTGACATCTTAAAGAATGTAGAAATTAATATATTAAAACTAAACAAGATAGCGATAGAAATGGCACTTAAGACTTATATACCACTTCACAGCCCTCTCTAAATGGGTTACAGAGTCAGTGTGCTGCCCCCAACAATCTGGGTCCTCACTTTACCAACCTTGGAAGGATGGTGAGTCAACCTTGGGCTGGTAAGAATTGAACTGCTGAACTGCTGGCAGTGTGGTGCGCTTATGCACATCCCCTACAGACCTCTTTGGAAAGGGGTGAGGTCAATAGTAGACAGTCTAAGGTTAAAGTTTTTGGGGTTTGGGGAAAAAACCACAGAGTCAGGTAGAGTATTCCAGACATTGACCACTCTGTTGCTGAAGTCGTATTTCCTGCAATCAAGTTTGGTGCAGTTAACCTTGAGTTTGTATCTATTGTGTGCTCTTGTATTGTTGTGGATGAAGCTGAAGTATTCATTGAAAGGTAGGACATTGCAATATATGGCGTAGTTCTAGGTTGTCTTGGTCTAAAATTTCAAGTCTGGTGGCATAAGGTATTCTGCTATGAGTAGAGGAGTGGAGAACTCTTCTTATGAAATATTTCTGGACTTTCTCAACTGTATTAATATCAGTTACGTAATGTGGGTTCCAGACTGATGAGCTATATTCGAGTATTAGTCTAGCAAATGTTTTGGGTTTTTTTTAAAACAAGTTTTATTCAATTTTTCATATAAAGACAAAAGGCTCTTTTAGTGGACAACATATTTCCGGATCATCACTTTTACATACAAATATGACAATAATTATACATTCATATATGCATACTTAATTCTATTATTACCTTTTCCATACCAAATTTTCAGAAAAGAGAAAAACAAACAAATTAATCCAAATCTCTTACATTAATCTCAATCCAAATGTCCTTTCATTTCATTTCAATTATTTCAAATATAATCCTTTAATATTTTTTAAGAGTAAAAATAACAATATATATTTCCTAATAAAAAAAGGTTACCAATGTCTCTCCTTCCCTTTAATAGTCTGTATTATCTTATTAATTTAAATAGTTCTTTAATCTGTCATATTTTCTTTTCATCATACATTCTTTCTATAAATTCTAGAATAATACAAGTTTTAACACAAGAGAAAAAGAAACAAACTTAGGTTTCCCCCCTTTTACTGCTTTGAGTGTGACACCTCAGTGGTTAAAATAAACCTTTTGTTAAGCCTGGTTTCCCCAACCAGGGTTAGGGAGACAAGCTAAACAGAATGTGCAGCGTCAGTCAGATAGGCACACAGATAAATGAGTGAGCTAAGCTTGTATGTTTATTAACATACAGTAAAAATAACAGATACGCTTGTGCTATCAAAAATATAGTTTATTCCATTATGAGTTCATAGCATAGTCAAAATAACAGTCCAATAGTCATGTATCATTTAGTCAGTCCATTCAGGGATATTCAGTTAGCAAAGTCCGTGTAGAATATCCTATGTCAATTCACTTACAAATCAGTCCTTTGTTTTCTCTCCCGTTCGAGCAAAGCAGTCTTGATTCCAAGCAGTAATCAGGGATCATCAAAGCCAGAGAAAGAGCAAGCTGTCATCTTGCTTCTTTTAAAGTGCTTTCACAACCACTCCCTTAATTATTATCCCACAGTTAAAGTTGCAGACACTTTAACTTACAAACTATGATTACTTAGTTATTATTTTACCTAAACCAGTTAGGGTAAACAATGTTATCGCTAACATTCTCCCCTTTTAGTTAATAATAATAAATATAACTATTTACATCTTTAAATCATATTTGTTACAACTCTCTTTAAACTTAATTACTCCTTGAACTTTTGTAAATTGGTCTGCAATGTTTTCTTCCGTCATGCAGTATTCCAATTTAATTAGCCCATTCTTTACAGATTCTCTAACATTTAAGTATCTTCAATCAGTATGCTTTGATCTAGTTTTTACAGCAATACTAGTAGCTAACTGTATAGCTGCTTGGTTATCCTCGTACACAATAATGGAATCTTTTACAGTTATACCCATGTCTAATAATAACTGTTTGTACAAAATTAAGTCAGTGCACAGTAATGACAGACATGAAAATTCCGCTTCCATCGTGGACAAGCTGATATGCTGTTGTCTGATTGACCTCCACCCTATTAATGTCTTACCAAATAATATAGCCATCCCAGATGTTGATTTTCTTGTGTTTATATCAGTTGCAAAACTTGCATCTGCATAGGCACTAAGACTCAAATCACCCTTTGGTTCTATATATAATGCATGGTTCATTGTTCCTTTAAGATATCTTAAAATTCTCTTTAATGATTGCCAATGACATTGATGTGGATCTGAATTAAAACGTGCCAGCTGATTAACACTATAAGCTATATCAGGCCTAGACCAATTGCTTATATATGATAAGCTTCCAATCAAAGATTGATATATGGACTTATCAAATTTGGGACTTTGATCATCAGTTTGGCAAACTTCCTGACTCATTGGAGTCTTTGCCGGTTTACAAAGTTCCATTTTAAACGTTTTAATTAATTGGCAAATTTTATCTTCTTGAGATATCTTAAAACCATTTTTTGTTTTGTTAATTGTCAATCCTAGATACTTTTTAATTTCACCTAAATGCTTTAATTTTATCTTTTTGGCTAATAATGATATAATCTCATTAGCTTCATTATTAATCTTAATTATCAAAGCAATATCATCCGTAAATAATAACAATAATGACACCGTTCCATTATTTTCTCTTTTAAACACACATGGATCTGCTAAACCAGATTTAAAACCTATATTGTTTAACTCTTTCACAATATGTTGATTCCACTCAAACCCAGATTGTTTCAACCCGTAAAGACTCTTTTTGAGTTTCCAACAATCATTACTATTTACTTTATTGTCTTTTATACCAACTGGTTTTCTTAAATATATAGTGTGCTGCAATGGTGCATGCAGATAAGCAGTTTCTACATCTAAATGGTTGATGATATAGTTTTTCTTAGCTGCCCACACTAATGCTGCTCTTAAAGATGTTGCTTTAAGACTTGGTGCAAAAACTTCATTGTAATCAGATGCAGTTTGATTAAATCCTTGAGCTACTAACCTAGCCTTATGGGTAACAGTCCCATCATTTCCAGTTTTTACTTTAAATATCCATTTGCACCCAATGAATTTTTCTCCTGGAGGTAATTTAGCATCTTCATAAACTTTCATTACCTTTAATGAATTTAGTTCCTTTTCCATTGCCTTTTGCCAATTCTCCTGATCCTTAGCAGGATACATCCTAAGTTCATCTATACTAGTTGGAACTTTAGTTACTTGGCAAACTATACTTGCTTGATATCTATCAGGTGGTCTAGTTACACGTGTAGTATGTCTAGGTATTACAGGACTTACAGGTGGACTTTCATTTATTAACTCTTCTTGATTATCTAACTCTTCCTGATCAACTGTTTCCTCTTGTTCTGGTCCTATTTGCTCTTCGTGGACTTCTTCTTTAATTGGACTCTTCTTATAACTAATCTGATCTTTCTGCCTTTTGTAGGGTTCAATAATTACTTCATTATTTAAATCTTGCTCTAATCTATTCCATCCTACATGTTCTAGGAATTTTGCACTAGCACTGGTGTAAACTCTAGATGTACCTGGTTCCCAGAATCTATAAGATCTATGATTAGATGTATATCCTACAAAATATAATCTTTTAGCTCTATGCTGTCCTTTGTGTCTAAGTTGTGAAGGGATATGCACCCATGCTGGTGCTCCAAATGTGTGCATGTAACTTAAATCAGGTTTTGTACCATGCCACAGTGTGAATGGTAATTCACCTGTTGTTGAATTAACAACATTATTTAATATATGATTACCACACATTATTGCTTCTCCCCATAAATTGTCAGGTAATCCTGAATCAGACATCATAGTTCGTGTCATTGATTGTAATGTTTGGCCTCTTCTCTCTATAAAGGCATTATGTTGTGGCCTATATGGTGCAGACATTTTATGTTGAATATCTAACATTCTTAGTCTGTTCTGGAATTTATTATTTGTAAATTCTGTATCATTATCTGTTATAAGAGTTACTAATTTCTTTTTAGTTTTCCTTTCAGCAAATTTTATCCAATTAAAGAGATTTAGATACGTTTCAGTTTTGCTCTTCATTAAATAGCAAAACCCATATCTAGAATAGTGGTCCATTATACTTAGTATGTAACGAGCTCCTCCTACACTTGGTTTTTTCGGACCTATTAAATCTGCAAATACTACTTCTAAAAGCTCTTTGGTAGTAAATCCATCAACTCTATTAGCCGGTATGACCCTGCTCTTACTTTGATTACAGGCATTACATTGCAAATACTTATTACAATGGTTTCAAACTTATTCCCTTAGATAATTCAACAGTTTTCTTAAGCATTTTAAAATTTAAATGCCCTAGCCTTCGATGTAACAAGTGAATACATTCATCATGAGGTTTCTTATTTTCATAAACTGTGTTAGCCACCTTTAAACCATCATCATTTAACACATATAATTCACCTCTTAAAGATGCAGTAATTCTCTTATCTTCTTTTTCAATTATGCAGTTATCTCCTTTAAAGGTAACTACATATCCTAGTTTAACCAAAATTCTAACTGAAATTAAATTAAACTTAAGTTGTGGTACATATAACATTTTTACATTCTCTTTTATGAAAAAAACAATATGCTATACCTTGACCTTTAGCTTTCAGTTTCCAGCCATTGGCTAACGATATCTGCTGTGTACTCTTGGACATTTTAATAAAATTTCTGTTATCATTTGTTATACAGTGGGACGCTCCACTGTCAACCACCCATAAATTATTTTTTACAGCTCCGTTACTATACATGGTTAACTCTAAATTTTTATTTATCTTTTGATGACTTTTTGTATTCTGGCCAGCGTTCTGGCGTTTTGCTTTTTTACAAAATCTTGCCAAATGTCCTCTTCCTCCACAATTAAAACACTTTTTAATTACGTATGCAGTAGGAGATTCATTTTCTTCTTTTTGAGGTTGTTCCCTCCTTAACTCATTTCTTTCAAGCCTTCTTCTGGCCTCTTCAATCAATCTGTCAGTTATATCAGTTAAAGTTAGGCTTTCCTTTGGCAAAATTTCAAGGGAAGTCACGTAGTTATCATAACTTTCATCAAGGGAAGATAGAATTATGTAGACTTGGTGTTGTTCAGAAAAAATAAGCTCTTTCTCATGCAGTTCTTGAAAAATGCTTTGCATAGTTTTCAAATGATTCAGCATATCACCATTCGTCTGGAGATGCGTACTGAAAAGCTTCCGTGTTAGATTTATGTGAGCACCAACATTATCTCGAACATAAATCCTCTTCAGCTTCTGCCAACACCCAACAGCCGTTTTCTCTCCGTGGATATAAACAAGCTGTTGATCAGTTAAGGTTAACCCAATTATGCAAATAGCTTGTTGATTTTTATGCATAAATTCTTCTATCTTTAGTCTATCTTCATCATCCTCTGCATCCCATTCTTCTACGTTTGGTGGATTTTCAATTATGTTCCACAAACCTTCTCTTCGTAGAAGCAGACTACATTTCATAGACCATGATACATAGTTTGTTCCATCCAACTTGGATATAAGGGACAAACTTTGTAGATTGACTTGTGCCATGTTTTCTTTATATGGATATAAAACTATAATTAATAAAACACATCTGTCTGTTTACTGTAATGTATAACAACACAAACTCTCACTTTTACATAAATCTGTTTTATCCTAGTTAAACTGACTTTGCAGCCTCTGGGCCCATAACCAGTGTTAAGCCTGGTTTCCCCAACCAGGGTTAGGGAGACAAGCTAAACAGAATGTGCAGCGTTAGTCAGATAGGCACACAGATAAATGAGTGAGCTAAGCTTTTATGTTTATTAACATACAGTAAAAATGACAGATACGCTTGTGCTATCAAAAATATAGTTTATTCCATTATGAGTTCATAGCATAGTCAAAATAACAGTCCAATAGTCATGTATCATTTAGTCAGTCCATTCAGGGATATTCAGTTAGCAAAGTCCATGTAGAATATCCTATGTCAATTCACTTACAAATCAGTCCTTTGTTTTCTCTCCCGTTCGAGCAAAGCAGTCTTGATTCCAAGCAGTAATCAGGGATCATCAAAGCCAGAGAGAGAGCAAGCTGTCGTCTTGCTTCTTTTAAAGTGCTTTCACAACCACTCCCTTAATTACTATCCCACAGTTAAAGTTGCAGACACTTTAACTTACAAACTATGATTACTTAGTTATTATTTTACCTAAACCAGTTAGGGTAAACAATGTTATCCCTAACACCTTTATTCCCTCATCTTAATTCCCAATAAAACTTTATTTTTAAGTAGTTACAATAATAATCATTACATCTTTTCATTTGGATTCCGCAATATATTTTCCCCCCTTAATTTTATTTTTAATTTCAAAAAGGGGAAAAATGACTATTTAATTCCTGGTTACTGATATTGACCTCATTTTTAAACATCTTCACATTCATTTCAATTATTACAATTTCTTCAATAAACCTTAACTTTTCTTTTAAAGATAAAAATAAAAATGTATATTCATCTAATAAGAGTTATTAGTGTCTATCCTCCTTTAATAATCTATATTACCCTATTTTCTAAGTATTTTTTAATTGCAGATATATTCTTGTTACCCCTTGTCACTCTGCAGAATCCCCATTTTAATTCATCAATCACTATCTCTAAAAAAAAAATTTCTTTTCATCATTTTACTATTTCTGTTTCTTTATTTCCTGCACCTGTTTCTTACTGCCTCTCCTCCCCCTCTTTTTCCCATATGTTTTCTCATTCCAGTTTATATCCCTCTCTTTCTTGATAATTTCGTTTCCCCTTTTCTGCTGCACCTTTCTACCTCTCCTGATTTCACAGGTACTCCCCTTTTTGATTGCCTTCTTAAATCTCAACTTTTTAGCCTTCCTTCTTTCCCCTCGTCTTTGTAGTGTTCTTTGTGTTAATTGTCTATTTAAGATGGCTTCTCCTTGAGCTGACTCCTCTTCTCTAAAGTTATTTCTTTTTGTTCAATCGCCATTTCCACTTCTTCTAACACAGAACAAAGTGATTCGCCTTTTTCCCATAGTAATTCTGTCATATATTTAAGTTCCATTTTTAATTCCCGAAGATATATCATCATTACACACTCCTATATTTTATAATCGTTAAAGTCCGCAAAAAACACTTTTACTTTCCTTCTTTCTTCTTCAAATTTTCTAAAGTTCTCAATTGTTCCAACCCAGGGTCTATACCAAAAACATCAATCAATCCCACAGTCAGTCTTTCCTTGTAATAGTAATGGGAGACTTCAATTATCCTGATATCAATTGGAAAACTAATTCTGCACCAAGTGAGAAATCAAATAAGTTCCTAACCAACCTAGCTGACAACTTTGTTGTCCAAAAGGTAGAGGGTGAAACTAGAGGGACAGCCATACTGGACTTAATTCTTACAAACAGAGAAGAAGTGATAGAGGGAGTTGAAACTGCAGGAACCTTGGGTGAGAGTGACTATGTCATACTAGAATTCAAGATAACACAAACACAAGCAACAGAACATAATGACACCAGAGTCTTGGATTTTTAAAGAGCTGATTTCAATAAACCCAGAGAGAACTTGGGAAAGATTCCATGGATGAAAATCCTAAAGGGGAAAACAACTCAAGAATCTTGGAAAACTCTAAAAAGTATGATCATAGAAGTTCAGACCAGCGCAATACCACTGAGAAAGAAAAACAAGAAATCCAAGAAGAAACCAGCATGGCTACACAAAGATCTCTCTGGAAAATTGAAAGAAAAAAAGGACAAGTACAAAAGATGGAAAGAAGGCCATACAACTAAGGCAGAATATCAGCAGATAGCCAGAATCTGCAAAGACGAAATCAGGATAGCAAAGGCTCAGAACGAACAAAGACTTGCAACAAAAGTCAAAGATAATAATCACCGGGGCCTGATGGATTACATCCCAGAGTTTTAAAGGAGCTGGCAGAGATCATCTCAGAACCACTGCATCATATCTTTCAAAAATCCTTGAGCACCAGGGAACTACCTGAGGACTGGAAAAGAGCTGATGTGGTTCCCATCTTCAAAAAAGGGAAAAAAAAACAGACCCAGGAAACTATAGACCAATCAGCCTAACATCAATACCCGGAAAGATACTGGAAAAGATAATAAAAAACCAGATCTGCCAAATCTAGAAACAAATAAAGTAATAACTAGCAGTCAGCACGAGTTTGTTAAAAACAGATCACACCAAACCAATCTTATTTCATTCTTCAACACAGTGACTAAATTAGTAGACGAGCAAAATACTGTGGACATAATATATTTATATTTTAGCAAGCCATTTGATAAAGTAGACCACAACCTACTTCTTAGTAAGCTAGAAAAAAGTGGAATCGATAGGACCACCATTAGATGGATTCGCAACTGGCTGGAAAACCGTATTCAACCGTCCTTAATGGGTCTAAGTCTACATGGAGAGAAGTAAGCAGTGGGGTGCCACAATGTTCCGTCTTAGGCCCAGTACTCTTCAATGTCTTCATTAACGACTTAGATGAGGGAATAGAAGGGGAATTTACCAAATTTGCAGATGATACTAAGCTGGCAGGAATAGCTAACACCCAAGAAGATAGGCTCAAGATCCATCTAGAACACTGGGCCATATCTAATAAAATGAAATTCAATCTAGAGAAAAGTAAAGTCTTACACTTAGGCCAGAAAAACCAAAAGTACACTTATAGACTGGGTGAAACCAGGCTCAATAGCAGTAACTGTGAGAGGGATCTTGGAGTCTTAGTGGACAACCAGCTAAATATGAGCAAGCAGTGTGCAGCAGCTGCCAAAAAATCTAATGCAATCCTAAATTTTATTAACAGAGGGGTACAGTCAAGATCAAGGGAAGTACTAATACCACTCTATAAAGCCTTAGTAAGACCACATCTAGAGTACTGCATCCAGTTTTGGTCACCACATTATAAAAAAGATGTTGAGACTCTAGAAATAGTACAGAGAAGAGCATCCAGGATGATTAGGGGACTGGAGGCTAA
Source organism: Hydrophis major (assembly GCA_033807585.1). Taxonomy (NCBI): domain Eukaryota; kingdom Metazoa; phylum Chordata; class Lepidosauria; order Squamata; family Elapidae; genus Hydrophis; species Hydrophis major. Next base: position 189,644,549 of record CM066328.1, on the reverse strand, counting down.
AACATACAACAAACAGTTGCAGGAACTGGGCTTGGCTAGTCTAGCAAAGAGAAGGACCAGGGGAGACATGCTAGCGGTTGAAAAAAAAGTCTTTTAAATTTTTTATATAGTGCAATAGTTAAAGCCAATGTAGCTCAAAGCATAATGTCAGATGCACATTATTTAGCATTTTGCAGTGGGCTGTTTTAAACTTCAAGAATCATTCCAGAAACACACACATCTCCCTGCCACAAGATGACCAAGCCATTACCAAAATGACACATTACTGCCAATGTAATTCTTTACCAAGAAAAAGAAAAGGAATGTGAACCAGAATAGAGTCTGCACACAAACACACGCTGAACAACAGGAACGCAACTAATGATGCCTCATTTTCCTGTCATTTTTGTGCTCTTCCAACTGCCGCCGAACAGGTGCTTTAACTGCTTTGCATGAATTGAATAAATTACTTCAAAAGGCAAAACTAGCATGTGCATAGTTCAATCTAAGTCTGCCATTGTCATGGTCATTCTCAGTTGGAAGAAAGAAATTGCTTGCCATAAATGATCTAATCTAAGTAAGAAGGAATTGGCAACCTCTTTAGCTGGAATAAAACATCCCTATTTAAATAATTTTGATGTAAGAAAATCAAGAAGGAAGGGGAAACTGAAGGGAAAATATCTTTGCCATAATAAGAAACAAAATAACGTGCTTGGCTCAGAGTGCTGTTTGCTCATCCTGTGCAATAGATTTCCTGAGGTGACTCAGTAGTCTCTCTCCCCCTCTCTCCGCCTCCCTCCCTCTCTGAGAAATAAAGATATTTGGAAGTTGCATTTGATTTGATATTCCTCTGAATTTTATAACAGAGAAAGAAAGCATGGTGGCTCTTTCTTAATCTATTCCCCAAGATACCATCATGATATAGAGGCAGTTAAAAATAGTTAAAAGGATATTCAGGAGAGCTTTAGAAAATACCTAAATAAACTGCATGCTAAAGTCATAGCGGCTTTCCACCAAAATTGTTAAGTTTCAAATCTTGACATGGATAAATAGAACAAATGGCAACACCTTGTCCTAAGAAGGTTATATAGCCTTTCTTTATATTTAAATTAGTAACCTGATAAGATAATGAGCAATCTGACCCACTCAATCCAGAAGTGTAAAAGCAAATTGATCCTCCAGTCCTAAACCATGGATTTTAGATGCAAACAACTTGCTTAACAGAATTAAGCAACTTAAGAGAATAATTGTGTACTGGAGTAAGTTTTCCTGAACTCCATGGAACTTGCTTTTGATATTTTAAAAGTAATAAATGTGTTTTTGTATAATTGTTCAATATTTTTTATAGTACAATACAAATAATAAGACCATTCTCTACAGGAGCTTGGAAAAGAAATTTTTACAGCTCAGGATTACTACATTAAACTAAAGAACAACAAGAACAACTAAATTGTTCTTGACTGGAAAATCTTTCCGAAGTGGAAAATGAGTAAACTAAATTACAAATATATTAAACATCTGTTCTGAATAGATTATCTGATGGACAGTAGATCATTTTATCTTTATCAACTCCTTTTTCTTTAAATTCTGATAGCATTGGCACCCTTGTTCTCTTTCCTACATAAAGAATGGCTTCCAGAGTTGTTGTATGCTTTTACTGATTATTCCATTAGCTTCACATTATGTTTTCATACTGTAACATCTATGTCTAAAACTGAAAGATAGATAGTCCCAAATCATTTAATACAAATTTACATTTTAAAAAAGTCTTTCAAAACTGAATCATTGTAAGATTCATGAGCATGTTTTAAATAAAGATGCCAAATGCATTGATTGCAGGAAGTACTGAACATTGAAAAAAGCAATATTACATTGTACTGTTATGATTTCCCTATCCTGAAAACATCCAATTTTAAAAATTAACATGCACCTACTGATTGTGATAGAATCACATAGAACAAATTATATGAGAACAAGAGGACAAGATCCTTTTTTTTACACTTATTGTTATCCCAGGGCTGTCAAACTCTGGGCCCGCTGGCCAGATTTGTCACGGGCTGGCCACGCCCATGTCCGATTTAGCAAAGGAGAAAAAAGGTATGTTATGCTGCTGTGATTATGTGAGTTTGATACCCCTGCCATAACCCATCTGATGGGATCTTTTTTGTGGGTTTTATATTCTGTCTCTTGTTTATTAGTAGAAGTCGCTGCACAATAATTATCCTCGTTATCTCAAAAGGAAAACCTGTATACAATGCATTCTAAATTGCCATTCCCATTGTGATATCTCTTGTTCTGCAAATCAGATTTCTTTAAAACATGGCATGACACACTTAAAAAAAATAAGTAATGCTTCCAGAGCAAGTATGGCAAACTGATGATTATGGCAAAGACTAATAAACCGGTGAGTAGACCAGTTCCTTGGAACCTCTTCGGTGGGGAATTGGATCCTTGTGCTTTGGATGGCTGATCCTCGTGAGGAGACTATATAGGTAATACTTTTCCATAGATTTGAGATGCAGGAAATAATGATAAGTTTGCAAAACTCACTTTCTAATCACTTTCAGACATTGATTATTCTAAACCTATTAGAAACCTTAGGACAGGTTTTAAAAGTCTTGAGTGAATTTATGTTCAACTTGAATTATATAAAATAATTACAAGCTTAAGACAGAATTTGAAATAAGCAAAAAAAAGCTACATACATTTTTGTCTAAGGATATAAATAGATTAAGAGTCCCGATAAATTTGGAATATTGACTTTTACTACAAGATTTTAGAATTAACTATAAAAACAACCTTGTGAGAAGCAGATTAATTTGATTTTCCTGATAATTGCAAATCAAAACAAAAGATAAATGATGATTTTAGAAACTGGACAGTAGACGTGACTAAAGATTTTAAGCAGAAGAAAAAAATGCAAATCAGATGTTAATTAAAATTGGGATTTATAGAAGGACACAAAATAAACTCCTGAATCTTATCAGCTTTCTCTATTTCTTTAGCCTTTCCTGGAATAAACACATTATTGCCAATTTTCTAGAAGTTAGAACAGAGCTGGCCTCTTGAGAATCTACATCAATAGATATTTTGCTGGGCAGAAGCTAGGGAACAAATCATCAAGGTTATTTTGCTATTTGTTCATATTTCCTCTTGTCTTCAGCATCCCTAAGTAGAATCTGAACAATTTCCCAAGATGCTGTACAAATGCTCAGTTTCCTCCTTTGGAATAGTTTGTTCATTTCAATCTGATTCACAAGGAAAGCTCCCATATTTGAAAGCAAGTAAAGCTTTCTTTTTCATGCCAGATTAATAGCTGGAGAGCCACAGAAACACAGGGATCATTCACAAGTAGAAGCAGAAAAAACCTGAGCTTGTAGTTATTACAATGCTGTCTAGACACCTGTTTTCTGGTTCAGCATTCTGTGGTAAAATCATCCCAGACTCAAAGGACCATATATAGAAAACATACCATCCCCTAGACCAGTAGCAACTGTTTAAGACAGCAGTCAAGCCTACAACTTCTCTAATCGGAAAGTAGTAATTCAAAAAAATGTGTCCTGAGGCAGAACATTATTTCTGAAAGACCTGAAAATGCTTTGTGAACAATGTTATTTCTTTCAGTACCTAAGATATTTAATTTGCCCAGGTGGAATCTCTGGTCAAATATGTTTGGTAGGTTTTTGGAATGCTACAAAACTTGTTTCAAAACTTAAATGGGAAAAACATCCATACTATGTACAATATTTAAGGGGAAAGACAGCACCCAGCATTTTGGGGCAGCCGCTAGTTTCAGAGCAATCATTTTTTTGGTGTTAGGAATTTTTCTCCAACATATCACAACAATTCTGCACTGGATACTACTGCTATTGCATAATTTATAATTGACAGGTAGAACAGGGACCCATCTAAACTTTCATGAGGCATTGGTGGAGAAAGTAAGAATATCAACCTGAATCTGCTCAATATCCCAGCTAACGTATGCCTAAACAAATTCAGTTGCTTTGCACCAATGTGTCCTAACGTTGAAATGCCATACTAAATGATACATCTGGATTAGCTCAAGTCACCACACATGTTGGATATGTTCAGGAAAGAATGATATAAATGGCAATGCAATGTGTTTCACAAACTCAGGTTGTACAACCAACATGTTTTAGTACTTCGACTTATATAAGTGAACAAACCAATGATCTGAACATAATGTTAAGATAAAGTGATCACAAAGCTGTCTGGCACATACTCTTCCACTCACTGCTCTTCAGAGTGACATGTTCCTTTGTTCTTCCTCATATAATGTGATCAATCCCAGGCACTCAAGCTATTTCTAATATTTTCAGGCAGATACATTTTTGTGATAACAAGTAGTCTTTGACTTATAATCACATTTGGGACCAGAACTTGTTATTAAGTGAGGCAGTTGTTAAGTGAATTGCACCCAATTTTACATTTTTGCTGCAGTTGTTAAGCATATCACCATAATTGTTCAGTGAATCACATGGTTATTAAGTGAATTTGGCTTCCTCCTTTGACTTCCTTGTCAGAAACTGGTTAGGAAACTCACAAATGGTGATCATATGACCCCAAGACACACAACCATCATAAATACATGTCAGTTGCCAAGTATCCTAATTTTGATTATGTGTCCATGAGGTGATTGGGACAGTCTTAAGCACATTATAATTATTAGTCACTTTTGCAGTGCTGCTCTGATTTTGAATAATTACTAAACAAAGGGCTGTTCAGTGGTTGCTACCTATACATATTCATTCTAATGGCAGCAAAAGACACATAAAAAGAAACTAAATCCCATGAAAATAAAACAAGGTCAAATCAAGTTATATATGAAATATATGTAATCAACATTTACACAAATGAAATGTAGAAAATCATAAAATAAAATAAAATTGGAAAACATTAAAAACTCTTTTCACAGGAAGGGATGCAAAATATCTATTTGATATGGGATAGAGATAGGCAGAGAGCAATAGCAGGACTCAATTCCTGTTCATTCACAATTCAGTGACTTCCATGGGAAACAAGGGATAGAGTGAAGAAAATAACATTGGGCCATTGCAACACAAGGTCCACCTTTTCTGTACTTGTCTCATTATACCCCTACAGAAAGGGTGGAACTTGCAGTAGGGTCTTGTGGCTGCCAATGCTCAGGTCTATCATGCAGCCACATGATCATCAAAGCACATAGTACAACTCCTCCAGACCCTTAGAGCCAAATAATGCTCCCTTGAAACAATAAGCTAGGATCTAGTGAACCTTGGCTCACTAAAGCATACCATCTTTTCTCTCTTGCTTGACTTCTTTGACTAAGCAAAACAGAAATCATTTGCTAAGCACATCATCTGAATCTGGTCCCTTTGGTTGTTAAACTCTTGAGCAAGTCAATAGCTGTAGCCCAAGATTAACCTCTGGTTTCCAAATGTTGGTTTGTTGGAAAGGAACAAATCAGGGTTCAAGATTTGGAAGACTCTCTATACAATTTGTGATTTGTCTAGCCAAAGGGAAGAGCTAAATGGAAGCCAAAGAAAAATGCACAAAAGCAGAGTCCTTTCCATGAAAACACAGCTATAAAGTGATATAATCTGAGAATTACTCATCTCTTTTCATTTCTCTTCCTTGAATGGCTGACAAAGAATATGCTATTAACAACAATACATCATATCCGGATGGTATCAGGAAGTAGAGTGTTGCTACTTTGCTTACATTCAGTTGAAAGATCTCTTTGAGTCCTTGGAAAAATCCAGAACTGAAATTTGGCCAGATCTTTCTATTTAGTGGACTACCAATATTCAAAGTATAAATCAGTAAACCATTGTGGGCTTTTAAAAACAACCATCACATCCTTTCCTCTGAAAACACTGGAATTAAGGAAGAGACAATCCACAAATAGTTTCTTCTGATACACAAAAAAAAATTGCTTGCTCAAAAAAGTGATGCAGTCTAATCTAAAAATATTTGTAACATTCTGTTTCCTGCATTCCTGAGAGTCACTATGCTGAATCTTTTTCCCACCCTGTTATTTTTATAATACTTATCTGCAAGTGCATCCTGATACAAATGATAAACTAGCCTGCCAAAAACATCCATTTTGAAAAATAATGAAATGCTTTTTGACGCTGATGTGGAAAGAAACCAGACCAAACCCAAAACTTTGTCTCCATTAGCTATAGTCAAATTTTACATTGTTTTTTTCTACTAATCTCTGTAATATCTAATATGGATATTCATACTAGTAAAGTACTAGCCTTATGTCCTTTTCTCACAATTATGGTTACGCTGTATATTATAAATTAAGCAGTTTCTGATTTCACAATTCCAGATGTGCCACAACACAATTTTTATCATTTCCCTCTAGCTTTGCTAGCTGTAGTTGATGGAAGTTGTAATCCCATCAATATACACACATAATATACACAGTATACACAAAACTACACACACAGACACACCCTGCTGGATCCAGAATGGGCTAAAAAGTAATGGTCATTTTGACTGAAAATGATACGGTCACCTTTTCAAAAGGTAACTGGCTTTTCTTTGATTTCTTTTCTTTGTGGGTCCCTGTGACCATAACACAACTTACAGGACCCCGATCCTATCGCCTACAAACTGCAGATGGTAAGATGTGGAAATGCCACATAGACCAACTCCGTTCCGGAACCTCTAGCTGGGGGGGAAGGAACATTGAGGAGGCCGAAGAAGAAATGATAATCGAAACCCAACAGCCTACACAACCAACCAGGGGATATTCACCATCCCAAGGAGAACCGAGCCAAGGAGTGGCCTCGCCGCGTGACAGCACTGCGATGGAAACGGATCCAGGGAACCCGGAAGACAGCGCTGGCGTAAGCAGGGAAAGCAGCCCAGGGCCACAATCTTTACCATCCAACCCAGCTAGCAGCCCACCGGAACCAGAACCAGGACAGAAACCAGTGGAACAGCACAGGTCAAGCAGACAGGTAAAGCGACCTGCCTATTTACGAGAATACGTCACCCCACCCCTCAGACGGAACCTGGGGGGAGGGGTGTTATGGACTAAGCCAACGCAGCGATACAACCCTAAACAGCTTTACTTTACAGCAGGTTTGTAATCCTGCACTTCTCATTGGCCCGTAAATAGCGAGTCGTGATTGGTTGTTTTGGCCAGTCTGATTGGCTGTTAATGGGGGCCCCTGATTGGACGCTTGTGAAAGCGGTAAACTCAATTCATTGGTTGTTTTGACAGCAGCCAGCTCTATAAAAGAGCTGCTGCTGCCCAAGTATTTTGCTCTGTTCTTTCTTGATAATAAAGAGTTGAAGTCACAGTTCGATGTCTCGTCTCCATTCCTTGCGCCCATGCCCAGGACATAACAGTGTATGTCCTCCTGATTTGAGCTTAGACTAGGTTTGTTAGGCAGCGTACCACTCATAGATTCTCCACATTTCCCCCTTCCTGAAAAAGTGATGTTTCATTCCTGATGATAGACAAACCATGTGCGATCTAGTACTAAACATAACCACTGTGAAATAATAGAAAATACTTGTAGTTTTAGATTAGGTTTTACATTTTGGCAGTAGTTTGCTCTCCAAACTTGTTTCAATTTAGTTTCTGAACATTTCGTTACCAGACTGGGTAACATCATCAGCGTAATGGGTGTGTATACCTGAAATATCCGAATTAGGACAACCCTGGGTGTGCATTGCCTCCTGTTAGTCAAGTAATATCTAAAACCACAGGAAGAGAAATGTCTTTGATATAATGTTAATTCAGAGGTGATTTTAGGAGTTCTTAATCAATTTCAATTGCTACTTCAATTGTTTGAGAACCACTTTCTCAACCATTTTTTAGAAACTCATCATTAAAGTTAGTTCTATTGTAGTCCCACTTAAAATTCATCAACAGAATTCATTAAATTACTGTTTCACTGAGTTGACTTTGAATGAAGTCTTCTAAATTAGATCCACCATAGTGTGGACAAATACCTAAGAGCTGGTTAAGAGTGGGAAGGAAAAGCTGCCGCGGATGCAGTTTAATCTTTGTCCTGAGTAGAAAGAATAATTTGTTCTACCAACTTGATCTAGCCTGAAAAGAGAACTCATATACCGTATATTATGTGAGCTATAAACCAGAGAATATACTTAGTATATTTCATCTGTTTAACTAGTGACACAGCCTCAAACTCTAACCATCTGTGATCCTACCCCAGAATACCAAAAATCTAAAAACTGAAAAGAAAATTGTTTCTGCCTTCTCATATAACATTGCAACTCTAATCAACACTGAAGCACAATCAGTGATAGCTAAACACCTCCAATGTTAACCTTGGCATGGAACAATATGGCCTGGGATTTACCCCAATTCCATTCCATCAGCACATCAAAGCTTCCTCTACAATCTATTCTGCATCTTGAGAGCATCATGTTTGTTTGTTTGTTTGTTTTATATGGCACCATTACTCGACTTCTTGCCTCTAGAGCATTCATAGCATCATCCCTTTTCATCTTTTCAATAGCCCCATCTAAAGTCATCTTGTCTAAATTTCTTATTGCCATTATCTTATGTATGAGATAGAATTTGTTTCCTACTCTATTGATTTTTTTTTATAATTATTCAATCATATTTCACAAACTTCCCTATTGCGGCTAGAACAGCATTAGCTTCTTTTTATATTCAACAGTAATAGATGTACTTCGCTGTTGTCCTTTTCTCAAAGGATGTAATAAAAATATACAATGCAATTCTAAGCACGTATGCTTAGGAAAAAAGTCGAACAATTCCAGTAGAACTTATTCTGAAGTAAGTTTACTTTAGTTCCTCCCCTAATAAGTTTAGGATGCTATAATTTTCCTAAGGAACCTCCCATCCTGGATTTAAAGAAATATTTGGGGGCCCTGATCTTTTTTCCTCTGTTATAACAATGGAAATTGCTAACAAAGTGTCACATGTTCATTCCACCCAAAAGTGTTTATTTTCATGCAGGATGAGAGTAAGGCGGGAAGTACATTCTAAGACAGAAGGAAAAGCAAGGAGATGCAATATTATTAGCAAAAATATTAAAGATTTAAAAGATGTTTTAAAATGATCGGTCTCTCTAAGGAAACAGAAGAGACAGGAAACGGTGGATTTGAATATGAAGAAAAAAGTATGTGTGTGTATTTATATTTAATGGAACAGTTGCTGTCCCTTGTTTATCTTGTGCCTAAACCATTCGTTCTTGAGATCTGTTAATTCTTTAATCTTAGGAAATAAAAATAGATGCACTAAGAAAAAGCTGCTACAATACAGTATCTTTAGGTATATTAGGTATATAGGAAAACAGCCCAGTTTTATTGGGCTGTTTTCTAATTTCAGTTTTAATAAGAGATCATGTCTTTCTATGGAAAGGAGCAGGTCTAATAAACAAGTAATATCCCAAGGGGATAAAATATTTTGGATCTTTGTTTACAACTTTTGAGGAAGGGAAGGGAAGATTTAAAATCGGGGCTGTCAAACTCCCAGCCCATGGGCCGATGCATCACGCGCTGGCCACGCCGCCTGGTTTAGCGAAGGGGGAAAAAGTCCCAATATGTCACATGATGCCGCCGTGATGACGTGAGTTTGACAACCCTGCTCTAAATGGATGTGCTCTGGTAGGAAAAGGCTTAACACATAAATTTCCACCTTTGTTTGGGCTAAAGCTATCAAATTCATCGTTTTATCTTTAAATTTTGAAGACCAAAAATTAAGGTCCATGATTTTTCCACAATGCTGAAGACATTTATTTATTTGTTCATCCATTTATTCAGACAGATATTTTAACAGCTGTCTCACTCTACAAGATTCTGGGTAGCTTACATTACAATAAAAGAAAGGAAAATAATTAGTGCTTCAGAGATAAATATATTAACCCCTCGCCTCCCTCCCAAAATCCATCCAACAGAAGCTCAGTGTTCATTCTAACCCAGAACCTGGGATAATAGCTAGTCTTTAATAGCATTCTGAAAATCATCAAGGTGGGAGCTATCTGAATCTTTTCAAGAATATTATTCTAGTGGCAAATACTGCAATGAATAACATAATATATAGACCTAACACTGGCTCAACTACATGTGTCTTTTAATCTAAAATAGAAAGTGAAATATTGTTCTCAGGATGAATACCATACAGATTTCTATGGCCACTTCACTTCAGTGGTGGTTATTGATTAATTTAGAATTCCATGCTTTTTTTAAAAAGTGAAATTACTCCAAAATTTTTTTTGCAGATGTTTGGTTGTGTTTTGGGGGGTGTTCCCCTTTTAAATCCCATTTAGTTATTTTCTGGAATGGCCTAGCTGTTTATTGCCATCCTTACATCAGGGTTTTTCAAATGGTGTTCAGTGGAACTCTAGGATTCCATGAGAACCTGTGAGAGAGAAAATGTGGGCGAAGAAAAGGTTCCCTCGAACAGAGCCATTTTTCTATCACTAGAGCATGGAGTTTCCAGGATTTTTTAAAACTAAAGTTTCCACAGTTGAAAGAAGTTTCAAACTCCTAGCTCGGCTCTGCTTCCACCAACATCTACAATTTCTACTCATGCAGCTGTACTACCCAGTGTGACTAGATGTGGCATTCTGTTTGTTTGACCATTTGACGGAGGTGTAAGTTCACAAAGATGCTGAACAATGTGGATACATTATCACTGGCATGATATGGAACCAGTCTCATCAGCTGAGTTAGTCCAAATAATATAAACCGAATCTTAAAAGTACCAAACTTGAAATATTCTGCTGCTTGAGCTTAAAGCCATATTGGCCTCTTCCTCCTGTTCTACATATAAAAGCCAACTAGACATCAATTGAGTTAAGAAGCACGATGGCTCATGTAGTTAGGATGCTGGAAGCCCATGTTTGAAACCAAAGTGCTGCAGTGGGGCAGGGTTGAGCTCTCATCCTCTGCTCTAGCTCCCGCCAAGGACATGAAAGGAGCCCCCAAATGGGTGTTCCGTGGGCAATAGTGATGTCACCAGCTGATCCTGTTAACCTGGTAGTGCCCTGTTGCTTCTGACACGAGTGCTATGCTACCAATTGAGTTTTACTTTAATATTGGTAAAAGTATCCACAACCATACTTGAGGGCAAAAGCCAGTTGAATGGAGCAGGACAATTTTCTTCCAGTATCAATTTTTTTTCTTTGCCATCCATTCTGTGTCTGATGTGGTCATCATCTCTAATATCTAATAATAGGTCTGGATCTCTATTGAATAATAGGACTGGATCTCTAGATAAGTGCGCTGTTGCTGTTGTTTTTAATACAAGAGGGATTAGATATTTAGGCATGCAGAATGTATGTTAATCAGTTTCTGAACTTTCTGATGTAACTAAACATGAATCATTTATATTTTCTATCTGCAAATATCTTATTACCACAGAGTAAGGGAGTTGCTTATCCTGTCAAAATTAATCATCAATGGCTTAGTTGTATTTTTCCAATCAATTGTATATAAACAGAATGCTTCTGCAAGTTTTATCCCAGAAATGAGTATTTCCCTCTTAGTCTATTTTTATTCTCCACATTAACCATAGTGACACTGGTATTTCCTGTGTTTTGAGGTATTGATTCTGCCATGGGTGAAAACGTGTCGACTTTTGCCTTATTCAAACATACACGACATCTTTACAAATATCAATTGATGCATTTCTATGCTTTGACTAGAGGTAGTCCTCAACTTACGACCACAATTGAGCTCAACATTTCTGTTGCTAAGTGAGACATTTGTTAACTGAATTTTGACTCATTTTACAACCATATTTGTTAATTGAATCACTTCAGTTGTTAATTTAGTAACATGGTTGTTAAGTGAACCTGGCTTCCCCACTGACTTTGCTTGTCAGAAGGTCATAAAAGGTGATCACATGACCTCAGGACACTGAAATCATCACAACTCTGAGTCAGTTGCCAAGTGGCTGATCATGTGACCATGGGAATGCCGCAATGGTCATAAATGTGGGAAATGGTCATAAACCACTCTTTTCAGTGATACTGTTAACTTTGAATGGTCACTAAAAGTTCTGTTGTAAATTGAGGACACCCTGTATTGCTTTTTCAAGAAATAAATTTAGTTATATGCATAGTGATGCCTAGTGTTTCTTCTTCTCCCCCCAAAACAAAATTATTTACCTTATTGCTGTTCTTAGAGATTGAACAGAGGCTACTGTTAGACATATTCTCCTTGTCAGGCATCCCTGTGAAAATAGGCAAAATATTAAAATTTATTTCTTATGGATTAACAATTCCTACTCTAGTTGAGAGTATCTTTTCACTTATACCATGAACCTTAGTTAAGCATTTAAAACAAAAAGGGAAAACCTACAAAAGGAGATTGCTTCTTTCTTAAGCCTATGGAAACGTGTTTCTTAAGCCTGTACAAACATCTTATTCTTGAATGATAAAACTACTATAAACATGAAGTCTCATTTGAGTTAATTTCCTGGTCACTTCTTATCCGTGCCTGTGTATTTTCTTGGCAACAAGACAGGGGTAATTTGCAACTGCCTTCCTGTGAGATGATTTTTCAATTTCCCAATTTAGATTACAGTTCTGGTACTTCCCAGAAGTCTCCCATTCAACTAGGTACAGGAATTCTTTTGCTAAATTAAAAAAAATTGACCCTATCTGGCAGCAGGAGAATATCTTCCCCAATAATATTCAGTAGGTGCTTATTGTTAGATCTGCGGTGGATCGGTTGGACAGAGACGCGAGACCATTCAAGTGATTTCAGCTCTTTATTATGGATAAGGAATAGTCTCGGAATGCGAGCCATGGCAGCCCTTCATATAGGGCTGGCTTGCGGCTCAGCGGCCAATGGCAGCACTTTGAATCTCCTGCGATCGGCACAGCCAATCGCGGTAGATTCCTAGTGCTCCAATCACGGCCGAGCCTTCAACCAATCAGGTTTCCGCCTGTCTGGACCAATAGGTTGTGAGGGTTTTGGAGTATGCTAATATCGTACACCCCTCCCCTCTTGGTTTCATCCGTCGGTGCGTAGTGATGTAGTCACGTAGGTAGGTAGGGCTTCGCACCTGCCTACTTGACCTGCGCAGTTCAGTTCTGGTGTGGTTGTTGACTGGTTTGGATGCCTTCTCTGTCGCTCCGGTTCCTTGGGATGGAACCGCCTGGAACGTTGAGCTGGGCCTTTCTTGGTAGCTCCCTCCCGGTCTACTGAGGCTGGTTGAGCTGCCGCTTCTGCTCCCGTCAGGTTTTTCCTGGCCAGGTGAGCTGGTTTGGCTGCTCCTTCCAGGTGAAAATTCCGGGGTGTCATGTTCCATTGGTCCTGCATCTACAGGTGAGTAGCATCGGTTTATTGTTTTATCTATTCTAGGTGGGGGATGTACTGTTTGCATTTGTTGGTTCCCTTCGGTTCTTTCTCTATCGCTTGCCTATTCCCCCCCCCTTCTAGTTTCTTGTTCAGGTTTCTGGCTGGTGGTGACGGCTATTCTTGACCTAAGTTGGTTTATGTGCCGTTTCCAGTTTTTCCCGTTGCTTGTTTCCAATCGGTATGATAGGGGCCCGGTTATCTGGGTGATTGTTGCTGGCACCCAGAGTGGTTCCCCTGTGAGGTTTTTGGCGTATACTAGATCCCCTACGTTAAATTTTCTGTGTTTGCTGGAGGAGCCTGGGGGTTTGTCTGGGTTATATGTTGGGTGCATTCTGTCTAGTGTTGAGCGTAGTTTCCTGCCCATCATTAGTTCCACCGGGCTTTTATTTGTAGTTGCGCAAGGTGTAATGTGTTGAATGAGGAGCATTTTATTGATTTTGTCCTGTATATTGGTTGTTTCTATTTTCTGGATGGCTTTCTTGGTGTATTGGACCATGCATTCCGCCTGCCCGTTCGCTGCCGGGTTTGCCGGTGCGGTTAATGCATGGTGTATCCCTTGGCCTGCCAGAAATTGTTCAAATGGTAGTGCGGTGAACTGGGGCCATTGTCCGACACTATTACGTCTGGCAGGCCGTGCATAGCGAAAAGTTTATTCAGTTTCCTTATCACCGCCTCCGTTGTAGTTGACTTCATGGTGCTTACCTCCAACCAGTTGGAGTAAGCATCTACTGTGATAAGGTACATATGTCCCTTGGTTGGCCCCGTGAAATCTATATGAATCCTAGACCACGGACCTCTTGGTTTTTCACATTCTTGGGTTGGGGCGGCGGGAGGATTGGATCTGGATTCTTGACATTGTTTACATTTGGCAACCCAGGTTTCGATCTGTTTGTCCATTCCTGACCACCATGCGTAGCTTCTGGCCAGGCTTTTCATCTTAACCATCCCCGGGTGCCCCTCATGCAACATTCGCAATACCTTTTCCTGTAATTTTTCTGGAATTACCACTCTGTCCCCTCAAAGTATGCAGCCCTTTTCGGTAAAGAGTTCCGTTTGTCTGTTCCGGAAGGGTCTGAACAGTTCATCTATGTCCCCTTCCGGCCACCCTTTTCCCACCCAGCTCAAGACTCGTGCCAACCATTTGCCTTTATTTGTTTCTCTGGCAATGTCTGACGCGGTCACGAGTGGGTTGGATATTGTCTCTATTTGGAATACCTCTGCTGTGGGTGCCGGGTCGTCTTCCCGATCCGGTAGGGGTGACCGGCTCAGGGCGTCTGCATGGGCGATGTCCTTGCCGGGTCGGTGTATCAGCTGGTAATTGTATGCTGCTAGGAATTCGGACCACCTCGTCATTCTTGGCGATAGAATGTTCGGTGTGGCCCTGTTACCCGCCAGGATTCCTAGCAGCGGCTTGTGGTCCATGATGATTGTAAAAGTCCTACCGTAAAGGTACTTGTGAAATTTCTTGACACCGGCGACGACTGCGAGAGCCTCTTTGTCAAGCTGGCTGTAGTTCCGCTCTGGCTTTGAAAGTGTCCTTGATGAGAAAGCGATGGGTGATTCCCTCCCGTCTGGTAGCTGGTGGCTGAGGATGGCGCTGATCCCAAATGGCGACGCGTCGCAAGTTACTGTCAACGGCAGGGTCTCGCTGTACTAGATTAGTACCGCGTCAGATGTTAGCAGGTTCTTTGTGTTGTTGAAGGCGCTCTCCTCCCGTGCTCCCCAGGTCCAGGTGGCTGTTTTATCTAACAGCCTATGCAGCAGTTCTGCCACAGTCGCCTTTTGAGGTAGGAAGACATTGTAAAAGTTTAACAGTCCAAAGAAAGCTTGTAATTCCGTTTTGTTCTTTGGTCACGGTGCTTCCCTTATGGCTCTAAGTTTCTTTTTTGTGGGGTGAATCCCTTGTTTGTCTAGGAGGTACCCTAGAAATTCGACCCTTTCGGCCCGTAGCTGGCACTTCCCTTTCTTGACTTTAAGTCCCGAGTCTCTGAATTTCTGCAGTACCTCCCTCAACCTGGCTTCTAGTTGTTTCTCATTTTTCGTGGCCACCAAGACATCGTCGAAGTAGGGCACAACCCCTTCTATTCCCTGGAGGAGTCTTTCCATAAGGTTTTGGAAGACCCCGGGTGCCACGCTGACTCCAAATTGGAGCCGGTTGCAGCGGAAAGCCCCTCGGTGTGTTACGATGGTTTGGGCTTCTGCTGTTGTGGCATCGACCGGCAGTTGCTGGTAGGCTTGTGCCAGGTCAAGCTTTGCCAAGATCCGGCCTCCCCTCAATGAGTGCAAAAGATGTTGGACTACTGGGACGGGGTATGTGCTTTGTTGGAGCACATGGTTGCCTTGTAGTCACCACAAATTCTCACTGACCCATCTGGCTTGATGGGGGTGACAATTGGGGTCTCCCACCGGGCTTGATCGATTGGTTCCAACACCCCTTGCGCGATGAGCTTGTCAAGCTGCTCATCGATCTTAGGCTTGAGTGCAAACGGCACTCGTCTGGGCTTAAGGCGGATTGGTGCGATACTCGGGTCTATGTTAAATGAAATAGGGGTTCCCCGGAACTTCCTGGAAGTCCCTCACGAGTGCCACTTCCCAGTCCGCCTCTCCGATGTGGTGTATGCTGGTTACTTCGATGCCCAGGGGTGCGAACCACTGCAGTCCCAACAGGCTCGGGCGATCTCGGTCGACGATCGTCAGGGGTAGCACTTCTGTGTGGCCCTTGAAGGTGACCTTAAAATGGCCCCTGCCGGCTACAGGGATTCGGTTCCCCTGATAGTCCTTGAGGGTTAGTGTTTGGTCCTCCAGTTCATGGCGGCGGATGGCGGGAACCTGACGCTTGAGTGTGTGCCAGGAGACCATTGAGAGGTAGGACCCGCAGTCCACCTCCATTTCGCATGGTTGGTCTTCTATTCCCACCGTCACATATACTTTCCTGGCGTCGCTTGTGGAGGAATGGCTGATGACGACGGTTTGGTGTATCTCCTCCCTTTGTCTTGTCTCCTGGAGTCGCCTGTTCCGACCTTCTCGGCTCCATCGATTCTCCTTCTGGCGATCACAGTTTCTGGTGGGGGTGCTCTCTCTCCATTGAGGGCTGCCTTCTCGTCATCGCGGGCTGTAGTGTCTTTTGTTCCGGCATACCTTGGCGATGTGCCCCCGTTTCTCGCAATGCCGGCAAATGGTGTTGAGAAAACAGCAGTCCACCCGGGGATGATCACTGCCGCAGCCGGCATACTGGAACCTCGACTTACGACCTCGTGGCCCCCGTTGTTCCTGCGCTGATTGGAGGTGGTGGATTTCCTCCTCCTCGTCCTTGGTTTCCGAGGAGTCGATGTCGCCGTGGTGCGTGGTTGTGTCTCGATGGTCGGTTTCTGGTCGCTTCTGGGGGTTTGATGTTGTTTCTCTGGCCGTCGGTCATGGCATGATGCTCGATTGCCGCATCTGAGCCGCTGATTTCTTGGCCGCCCCAGCTGCTGCCCTCGGTGAGGGCATCGGCGAGGGAAATGTTTCCCTTTGCCATGATGTGGCTCTGGAGGACGGGGTCTCGGAGTCCTAGGATGATGCGGTCTCGCAGTGCCTCGTCCAGGTTAGCGAACTCGCACAGACCACCCAGGTCTCGTGTGCCGCTATGAAGTCACCAAGCCCCTCGCCCTCACGTTGATCCCGCCTGTAGAACTCGTGCTGCAGGATAAGGATGGGCACGATGGGGGCGTAGTGGTTCCGCAGCAGGGGCTCGAGATCGCCCCACTCCATCGTCTTGATGTCCTCTGGTTTGGCCAGGGCTTTGGCCATTTTAAACACTGCGGGCCCACAGTGTGTGAGAAACACAGCTCATTTCTTGTGGCCGTTGGCATCTTTAAGATTGCTACTCTCGAGGAACATCTGGAACCTGTCAGTATAGGATTCCCAGTCCTTGGTAGCAGGGTTGAAGGAAGTGGGTGGTGAGTTGATTCCGGCCATTCTGCTTGCTGCTGCGTGCCGCCTCGCCACGTGCTGGATGGTCTCCTTGTCTCATGATCCCATCCTCATCGCCAGTGTTAGATCTGCGGTGGATCGGTTCGACAGAGACATGAGACCATTCAAGTGATTTCAGCTCTTTATTACGGATAAGGAATAGTCTTGGAATGCGAGCCGCGGCAGCCCTTCATATAGGGCTGGCTCGCGGCTCGGCGGCCAATGGCAGCACTTTGAATCTCCTGCGATCGGCACAGCCAATCGCGGTAGATTCCTAGTGCTCCAATCACAGCCAAGCCTTCAACCAATCAGGTTTCCACCTGTCCGTACCAATTGGTTGTGAGGGTTTCAGAGTATGCTAATATCGTACACTTATAGCAATTGTAAAAAAGAACATAATGAGTCACAATGGAAGTTCTATCTGATATTCCACACCATACTGAAGAAAGCCCCCTGAATCCTTCTGAGGTTGATGAGTAACAAATTATACCTTTTTAGTGGTCACAGAGTCTTAAGCAGTGGCAACTTGCCCAAGATCATTTACTTCAATCAGAGGTAAGAAAAGCTGATGTTTTGCCTATAGTTTTATATCCTGGAACTGTACCAGATGCTTGTCTGAATATTGCCGACAAGGCTACCGATTTAGCTGAAATGATGATAAGGCCCCTTATTCCTCTTAACCATACAAGTTTTTACTCTGAGAATTAGATTCTTATTTTCTCTGGGTGAGAAAAGTAAAGAGATCAAAAGGAAGAGAATGTTGTGAGGAATTCTCTCCAGTTCCCTCACGGAGTCTTCTTTACTTGTGTAAAGACTGGATGAACCATTTGCATTTTTTTCACTGCAGATGTTTTGTACATTGCATATACTGTATATGTTGCAACATAAGACATACTTGCAATTCAACACATATATGCAAGCAAACTTATCATTGTGATGTTTTGAAGTGGGGGAGTAAACCCTGAAGAATTTCCTTCTTTCCATTCAACAACTTTTGAAACCTTGAAAAGGGATGATTTTCCTTAAGCACCAGTGAAGAAACACAAAATATAAGTTGATTGACAATGGATATATGTTCAGATTTGGATCTAAGGAGGATAATGGAGGAAAAGTATCATTATTACTCTTTTATTATATTGGAAGGGTGTCATCTGGTAACCTGTTTAAGGTAGCTTATTCACTTTTAAGGAAAGGGCAACAGGTAGATCCCATGTTTGGCTACTTTGACTAGTTAGTCTAGCGCTTTGCTATTTTACTTCACCAAGATCTTGAGTATTCTTGACAAGGGTCCATGTGTTGAAGCCTGGGGTGGTTCTACTCTTTCCTTAGAGGAGATGGAGAAGAGCTATTAGTCAAGCAGTTGTTCATTTTTTGGGGTGCTACAGAATTTAGTGCTTTCTCCCCTGCTGCTTAACAATAACACGAAAATGTTGGGGATAGGATAACCATTGGATCAGGATGTGGTATCATCAGTATTGATTGTGCCCAACTATACATCATTATCCCAGGCCATTTGGGAGATGTAATCCAGATGTCTGGGGACTGTGAGGGATGGGATAAAAGAAGTGGGACAAAACAGATCGAAGCTGAACCCAAGCAGGTTAGAGCTATTTATTTGATTTCTGAGGTGCACTGTTGTTCTAAGGTTGTCTTTGGAATGGGAAGACACTACTCTGAAGGAGGAGGTCTGTGATTTGGGACCCTCCTGTACTCATGAGGTGGAGGCCTGAGGGGGACTTTGCTCGGTTTTAGCTGTAGCAATAGATAGAGCATCAAGGTCTGCTCTGAAGACCCTTTTGAAGCTTTAATTGATCCAGAATGCATGGCCTTATTGTTGTCAATGCAACAACCTACCAACATAAGCATGTAACATTTGTGCTTCAGGCCATGAACTGATTCCCTATGAGCTTCCAACTGAAATTTAAAGTGCTGCTTTGACCTTTAAAGCTTGGCACTGGAGTACATGCAGGAATATCTTTTATGTGTCACTGGCCAACTGAGACACCCGAAATGAACCCACTCATGGATCCCCAAATTTGTGAGGTAAAGAGATAGAGCAGTGATGGCTCACCTTTTCGTCATTGTGTGCTGAAAGTGCCTGCACCCATAATGCAATGCACATGTGAACCCCCCGCCCCCTGCGTATGCACGTGTGACCTCTGTGTGCTCCCCCGCCTCCCTGCGCATGTACGCGCGTCTCCCACAGACGCGTCTCCCCCCGTGCATGTGTGGCAAATACCCAACAATCGGCTGGCTGAGTGGAGGTACATGCGCATGCACTGTGGATCTGTTCTGAGCAATGGCTCGCATGCCGGCAGAAATGTGTGCCCCTTCTGGCACACGTGCCATAGGTTTGCCATCTCAGAAATTGAGGGTTATAAAGGTACATTTTCTGTGGGTAT
Organism: Hydrophis major; assembly: GCA_033807585.1. NCBI lineage: Eukaryota > Metazoa > Chordata > Lepidosauria > Squamata > Elapidae > Hydrophis > Hydrophis major. The sequence goes on along the minus strand of CM066328.1, from coordinate 189,624,888 downwards.
ACCCATGCCTTGAACAATCTCTCCCCAAAATTTGGTTTGCTCCTGTTCTATTGGCTTTCAAGGCATCAGGTTTCAGTTTTAAGGTAGAAGAAACTGAGTTATTTGGACAGTCCTGGGGGTAATAACTAATTGGATCAGTTTGAATTATTGTGACATTATGTAGTGAGTATAATGGATGGTCTTGATTTGATTACTATAGTTGTTCTATTAAAAACAGTTTTACATCATTCTTAGTCTGGTCTACCTGATAGGGCTAACATCAAGCTTGCAAGTCTGAATGTGCTTTTCTTCCTCTCTCTTTTTTTCTTCATGTTAATTAGAAGTCAGGAGGAAAGAGCTAAGATGTTTTTGTGAATCATTTTTCTGATCCAGGCCTTATTTAACTGATCGTTGCCTTGGCAACAGATCTTCCCTCTGTCCTTCAAGGCCATTCTTTAGACTCACTATAGATTGTTTTAAAGTATTTTTATATTCTTTTACCATGAATGTTTTATTATATTATTGATGTATATGAATCTTTTGATGGCAGCGAAGTATAAATAAAATCAATAAATAAACACAGAAAATATCAAGGCTTTGTACCGTTGAAATGAAGCAGTGAATAGTATTTACTCCTAATAACTGGTATCCAAGTTATATTCAATATCTATAGCTATCAACTTCTTTCTACATGATACACAAAAGCCTACAAACACTCTTCTTCCTCCCTGGCAAGAACAATCATTATTAGTTTCAATTGTTATTAATTATATTATTAAGTAATTAATTTGTTGCCTTTTCATGACATGTCAGAGGAGCTGCCTGAAAGAACCACTTCAATCTGCCTTATGGTAGAGATTGCCCTGATCAATGACCCTCTTCTTAAATCTGAATAACAAGGGTTTCACTGATTTCCAAATTCACTGATTTTAGCATGAATGATGATCATTCATCATGAATTAGACTGATAATTCATCTCTCTCTCTCCCTCTCTCCACTTTCACCATAATTAACAGAGATTTTATATATATATATATATATATAATATTTAAGAAGCACAGAGCTGAAGACCAAGCCTGGAGATGATGAATGAGACTTCATCGAAACGTTGCCTAGATACTTCCAATCTTACACGGGAGAAAACCCGAATAACCAAGGATCCATATATATATATATATATAGATATATATATACATACACACACACACACACACACACACACACGTTTAGCCAAGTAAAATCTGCAGGGACTTCTATTCCTTTATCTTTATTGTCAAATATAGTCACTGGAAAAGATGACACAAATAGATTTTTATGTTTGCATTTCTTGCAGCTTGTGTGTACTTACTATCATTGTTGGAGCCAGTTTCCATAGCACCATATGGAGGAGCCAGAAGTCCAGACATATACTGTCGATATTTCTGGGGGAGAAAATACATGATAATGTAATTTTAATTGAAATATTTATAACCACATGTTAATTTAAAAAAAAAATAAAAAACTAATTTGTGCACTTGTACAATATGTTTGTGTGCTTTCCTTTTTCACTAATCCTCCCCCCCCCACGAGATATTAAGCCCTCAGATAAAATGACACTGTACATAAAGACTTACATTTGGGGAGAGATCACTTAGAATTAATCATAATTTTGTTGATAACCAGATTAGTAAGATTTCATTAAGTTATTCTAGAACATGTAGCTACTAAATGTTGGTTTTTATGTTGGCTCAGTAACAGAGAACAGATAATCAGAGTTGGAAGGGACCTTGTAGGTCATCTAGTCCAATCCCCTGCCCAAGTGGGAGACCCTACAACATTTCTAACAATTGGCAGTCCAATCTCTTCTTGAAAGTCTCAAGTGATGGCACTCCCACAACTTCCGAGGGCAAGCTGTTTCATTGGTTGATTGTTCTCACTGTCAGAAAGTTTCTCCTTATTTCCAGGTTAAATCTCTCCTTGTTCAGTTTCCATCCATTATTCCTTGTCTGGCCTACAAGCGCTTTAGAAAATAGCTTGACTCCTTCCTCCCTGTGGCAGCCCCTCAAATATTGGAAGACCGCTAGCATGTCTCCCCTGGTCCTTCTCTTTACTAGACTAGCCAAGCCCAGTTCCTGTAACCTTTCTTCATATGTTTTAGTCTCCAGTCCCCTAATCATCCTGGATGCTCTTCTCTGTACTTTCTCTAGAGTCTCAACATCTTTTTAATAGTATGGTGACCAAAACTGAACACAGTACTCTAGGTGTGATCTTGCTAAGGCTTTATAGAGTGGTATTAGTACCTCACTTGATCTTGATTGTATCCCTCTGTTAATGCAACTTAGGATTGTGTTAAGTTTTTTTGGCTGCTGCTGCATATGCTGGCTCATATTTAGCTGGTTGTCCACTAAGACTCCAATATCCCTCTCACATTTACTGCTACTAAGCCTGGTTTCATCCAGTCTATATGTGTACTTTTGGTTTTTCTTGCCTAAGTGTAGGACTTTACTTTTCTCTACATTGAATTTCATTTTGTTAGATACGGCCCAGTGTTCTAGTTTGTCAAGATCCATCTGGATCTTGAGCCTATCTTCTTGGGTGTTAGCTATTCCTGCCAGCTTAGTATCATCTGCAAATTTGGTAAGTTCCCCTTCTATTCCCTCATCTAAGTCGTTAATGAAGATATTGAAGAGGACTGGGCCTAGGACGGAACCTTGTGGCACCCCACTGCTTACTTCCCTCCATGTAGACTTAGGCCCATTAAGGACTACTCATTGAGTACATTTAGATGACCTGCCTAGTTGGATGACCTACTATTTACGCTATTCTGCAAAGAGTTTAATCTATCTATCTATCTACCTATCTAACTATCCAGGGGTGGGATTCTACCAGTTCTGACAGGTTCTATAGAACCCCTCGTTAACTTTCTAAGCAGTTCAGAGAACTGGTAGTTAGAAGCGATCTCCTTTTGTTTTTTTCCACCCTTATTACATTCTTGCCAGTACGCCTAGACTTCCTGTCTTTGGAGCTTCTGGGGCTTGACTTTCTTAAAGGGGAAGGATTGTTTTAAGATTTTTACACTGCTGTTAGGAGGAAATTCTTCCCTGGACAATCAGCACTTTGAAGAAATAATTGAATAATGAAGCAAAGCTTTTAGTGACAGGGAACCAAGATGAGTGACATTCAGCAAGGCTTCTTGGCTGGCTAGAAAGATTGACATTGAAACATGAGTTTACATACCCTTTCTGAGTTTTGGTCTAATCCACAGGATGTTTAATCCTGTGTTTATTGATGGGATAATTTTCCCTATTCAGTTTCAACAAGCAACAACTACTAATGACAGAAGAGATGCTGCAACTGTCATAAGTGTGAAAAATGGTCATGTCACTTTTTTCAGTGCTATTGTAACTCTGAATGGTCACTAAATGAACTGTTGTAAGTCAAGGATTACCTGTACAAAAATACAAAAAGCTTCTTTGCTTGCAAAAAGCTGTCCTAAACACCAATCATTAGATTAAAAATAGCTGCAAGCCAAAGTTAGAAATCAGGCAGGATGCCAGAGCACTGTGAGGAATTAAAATAGTTAAATGCAATAATAACTATCAGCAGCCAACTCTTGCTCATAAAGTGCAACCTTTTAGCAGAGAGGTCATTTAAGCTCTCCAGAAAGAGCACACCCAGGAAAAGCAATCCTTAGATCCATTTGCACCATTTAAAGATACCAGCTGGTCCCATTCACTCACAAGATATCCTAAGGAAATCATCCAGATTTAAGAAAAGGTCACATGCCCCCCAGAAAGGCAGTAAAAAAATCAAGCTTGCATCCTGCCTCTTGGAAGTACACCCCAAAAGGACAATGCCAGATACCGCTAAAGCAGTGAAGGAAGACCCCCTCCCAAGATAGAAAAAGAAACCACGAGGCAGGAAAAAAATTAAAACACAATACAAATAATTAAATCACAACAGTTGCTTGTTAAACCAATTACCAGAACAAATAAAAAGAGGAACTAGCCAGACTTCTCAAACCAGTTTCTTTTCAGGAACAGAGATTATTATTTTTTCCTTCCAAACAAAGCTGAATAGGGAAAATTATCTCATCAATAAACACAGGATTAAACGTCACCAAGCACAGAATTAAACTTCACCAAAAACCAGTTTCAGACCAAAACTCAGAAAGGGTATGTAAACTCACGTTTGAATGTCAATCTTTCTAGCTAACCAAGAAGTATTTCCAGGGGATTATTTCCTCCCAACATCAGTGCAGAAAGCTTAAAACAACCCTTCCCCTTTAAGAAAGTATCAAGAAAAACAAAACCTCATTCCGAGACAGTAAGTCTAGGCATACTGCCAAGAATGCAATAAGGGTGGAAAAAAACAAAAGGAGGTTTCTTCTAACTATCAGTTCTCCAAACTGCTTAGAAAGTTAACAAGGAGTTCTATAGAACCAGTCAGAACCAGTAGAATCCCAGCCCTGGAAAAAATACTGTTAGAGTCCTTGTGATTTGAAATAAAATAAAAACACACCATAGTTTAACATTTAGGCCAGAGTGTAATTTGGAATGGTTAAAATGTCTGCAGCATACTTTATTGATTGATTTGATGTACAATGGCCGTCCATTCCAAAAGACTCTTCTAAATTTCAGCCAATATTTAATACAACTATTCAGTTAACGATTAGCTTCTGCCTTTAATACTCATGAGTAAGGAATTAGGAAACACCCCAGAACAAGAGCGTCGGGCTGCTTTGAGGAGGAATGTGAATTTTCCATTGACACAGACAGTTGATCAGCAGGCTTGCACTGGCTTCCAACAATGCTAATGTTATTATCCGTTACCTACAATCCATAATTCCCAAATAATGTTTAAAAGGTGAAAATTCAAAAGATTACATCATTTGAAAAGAATTATAGTTTGTTTCTAATGAAAATATTATTTTCAACAATTCTTCCCATTTTATTCTAATATGCCAACCTCAGTTTGATCTGACAATATTTATGCATGCTGTTGTCTCTTGCTACAAGACTAATGTATAATAGAAAAGAACCCTCCACGTGGAAATATTAAAACAATCCTGCTGATTAACGCTTTGCATATTTATAAAGGTGACTGTCAAACACTGTGCTTATGCCAAACTGTCAATCACCAAGAACGTGTGCATTATAGTCAGCCCCCAAAAAAGGTGTAAATCTGGCATGACAGCAGGTATTAAAGCCACAGTCAGGAACCTATCATTTTCATTTCAAATACAATAAACCCTGCTTACAGCCTGAATAAAAGAGAGCATAACTGAATTGCTTTAAAAAGCCATTTATTTATGTTTTAAAATGCAGATATGTATTTGTTACAAATTACATACATATCCCACCTTTTCTGTGAATTTTTTTTAGTTGCAGTCCTTGCCCTCTGTAGTGATCTCCATCTGCTCCTTGCCCATTATCTTTCATGAAAGCTTTAAAAATTTGGCTTTTCCCTGGGCATTGGGCTGGGAAAATAGATAAGTCACCTTATGGGGGTCTGTGGTCATCTGTTCTATACCACTGATGAGCCCCAGTTGCCTCTTGCTGCTGAGTTCAATTATGGATTTCATTTTTTGTTGATATTGTACAATTTTTATTTCCAATATTGCCTATTGGGCTTATTTAATGTATGCCACCCAGAGTCTGGCTATAAGTCTTCTAAATAAATAAATAAACTTCATTGATGATGATAATTATGATTTAAGAAACTTATATGGTACCCAACTCCCAACAACACTGATAGATATTGCCATCTGTTCTCATTTTATTCCAATAATTGGAATTCAGCTAAGAAAGAAAAAGAGAGAGAGAAAGAAAGAAAGACAGACAGACAGACAGAGGGGCATGGAGAATGGTCCTCAGAGCTCTATGATGGGATTGCCATTAAAATAACCTAAGAAAGGAGAACAGTGGTGATAATTTTTTCCACCACTAAATACACCACCAACTTAAAAAAAAAGTAATAATGATAAAAAGTAATGTTAGATGTATATTCAACAAACCTACAAAGACCAGTGTTGTTATGTCAAATTGGTATGACTTAAGCACAGGATGCAGAAATCATGGTGACCATCCTTTCTGTTCTTTGTTAAACATGAGCATTCTTCTGACCACCCCAAATTTAATTAAGCATTTTGGAATGTTGAACAAACTAGACAACCAATGCTCTTCCTAGTTAAAAACTGTCCTTCGGTCCTTGGGAAAAATGGACTTAAACCTGGCTACCTCAATCCTAGCCTAACCCCTGAATCACAATGACCCTCTAACCAAAAGATATAACTGTCCTGTTCAATTCTTCTGTTGAAAAAACTGAAAAGGTCCATGCATCATCTTCCAGATTGTGCACTTTCTGCAACATCACTAACAAATGCTTGTGAAGAGTTCCAGTGTGCAAAAATGGTTACTGAAGGATTTTTATCAATACATTTATTGCTTACTGCAAGTTTCAGAAGAAGTAGCTTATAGCATATTTGCATTAATAAAATATTATGTTCCGAGATCTGTCAAAGACTTACTGATAGTATTCTAATTTAAAATACTGTCTGCTCAGTATGTCAGAGTAATTAGTAAGCACTTCTTCAAGGCTTATTCAGATAGGATGTGGGTTGCGGGGCTGAAAGAAATATACACAATAAATGCACTATTGATGTATGGAAGTTTATTGTCTCACCTGAATGCAATTTTTTAAAAAATCTGCCTTCTGGATTCAGTGGATGGTAAAGTGTAAATTGAAGTGATAACAAAAACACTGTAGCAACTAATCACTTACATTTTTTAGAAAGTAGCAAATTTGATTTGTCAACTCTCCATTAAATAAAAAATCATCTTCAATAAGCAGCTTAGTGGATATTTATTAATACCATTTTTTGATGCAAAATACAATCCATATCTTATTTTCTGAAGCTTTCACAGGGGAATAAAAAAGGGATAATAGCAAAAATATTAAGCTACTAAATCTTAAAAATAATGAAATGAATATGAATTAGGGCAAATATAATGGAGGAGAAGGTGGAGGAAGGAAAATAGATGCCTTCATGGCAGTATTGACTATCCAGTTATCACATTTTGGTTTTCATCTTATTTCACCGTATTTTGTTGTTCATTTTGTTATTGTAATATTTATATTAATGCATCTTCCTATAACAGTACAGGCAGGCATAAACAATTAGCAGATTATAGAGAGAGAGCGGGGGTGCTAGATAAATTTTGGCTTGTTTCTATGGAAGACATTAAAAGCCTTTGCTTCTGCTTTGGCCCAGGAGATATTGCAAGTTACAATAATAACTTCTACTGAAGTCAAATTCAAGTTATAGTTACTAAACTTGACTAACCCTCAACGAACGAATCAATCAAAGTGTTTAAACAACCAAATAAATCACAATTCTGGGTTGGTATGATTCAGCAAAAGCCAGTCTGAGGTAGCAGTTAAGGCACCAGAGTAGAAATGATGAGTCCTAGTCCTAACTGTGTAGAAAACTAAAGAGATTGTTTGGGGCAATATGCAAATAATGTTTCTACATTATAAACCATCCAGAGAGTACTGAAAAGAATGGGGCAGTATATAAGCCTAAAATGCTAATGCTAATACATCCAAGAAAATGCTACTTTTTGTATATACAAAGCATAATATCAATTCTTCCTGAAGATTTTTTCCTAATCAGGCTTAAATTTAGAATTTAGAATAACTTTATTGTCAGCCTTTATGCCACAGATTAGGGCTGTCAAACTTGCGGCCCAGATGTGTCACATGCTGGCCATATCCATGCCCGGTTTAGCAAAAGGAAAAAAGTCACGACACCCCTGCTATAGACTGTTGTGAATTAATAAAAGTACTTGAATAAAGATTATTAAGAGCTTGAAGTAAAGTGCAGTGTTCTGGCCCTGCACTTCTGATTGGCCGATAATAGCGACATCGGATTGGTCCGTTCAGGAGAATCTGATTGGCTATTAATGAGCCTCTCCCATTGGTTAACGGAGCTAGCGCTCTCTGTGTTTTCATTGGTTAAATACTCAAGAGCTTGCCTATATAAAGGGGGCCGTTGCGGCCATAGAGCTGAGCTGTTACACATGTAAATAAAGAGTTTGAAGTTCACTGTTCACCGGCTCGTCTCCTCCTTAGTGCCCATGCACAGAACATAACATAGACTATTTTCCTAATGATCAGGTTCTTCTTTCTGAAATTATCACGTCCTAATAATTTGCACTGAACAGCATTTACAGTGCTTCTTAGGGTGCTCAATTAACATAATAGATTTGCTACAAGTTTTGGTTAATACATTTACAGATATTAGCCAACTAGTTGATTCTTCTTTGAAATAAAAAATTCCAAAAATTATTGTCTGTACCAGTTTATTTGTAACATATTTAATGACTGGGAAGAGGAAAGAATATTTACATGGAGGTTCCCTGATTGTTCCTCTGCGTGTATGCAGGTTTCCTTCAGTCAGAGTTCTGATCACAGAGCCTCTGTTATGGGAATACTTTACCTTCCTTATAGGATATGTGAGAATTCTTCAAAGCTTGATGTAACCTTGATGTATGTTGTTATGTGATAACTTCGTTAAGTGAGTTTTGCCCCATTTTATGACTTTTCTTGCCACGTTTGTTAAGTGAATAACTTCAGTTGTTAAATTAGTAACCAGGTTGTTATGTGAATACAGTTTCTCCACACTTTGCTTGTCAGAAGATGGCAAAAGGGGATCACATGACTCCAGGACACTGCAACCGTCATAAATGCGAGTCAGTTATCAAGCATTCGGATGTAAATCACGTGACCATGAGGAAGCTACAATGGTTGCAAGTGTCAAAAATGGCCACTAAGCAAACTGTTGTAAGTTGAGGACTACCTGTAATCCTACTCATAGACAAAACCTATCTATGTGGTTGCTACGAGTCAACGCTTGACGGCACATAGTCAGTCAATCATCCTACAGATTGAGCACTGAGAGCTATGTGCTACCTTGTGCAAAATAAACAACAGCATCCACCAAGGGGTGGTTAAAGCCAAGACTACCACTACATAAAAATTTGGTGGATCTACATTTAGTTACCCATTTTTGTGGCCTTTGAAACTCTCCCCAAAATGTGCCACTGAAATTCAGTAACAGGTTTCTGATCAGGTGTTTTTCCTTACCTTGAAAGACTTCCAGTCTGTATGAAACAATGCTACAAAGAACAGCATTTCACCAAGCAATAGAACACATTGTACTGGGATAACAAGAACACCTCATGTGATTACTTCCTGAAACAGCCTACCATCTATTTACTATGAGATAATGGGCTATACGTATTTTACTCAATACAATGCTGTAAAAAATGTGAAATATGGTACAACAACTTTTCCCATGTTTTTTTCAGGTTAAACCTTTGTTTTGGACCAGTCCAAAGCTTTGTGCTCAACACCACAGTGTCTGTTTGTAGAATCTTTTCCTTATTCCAGTGCTATTATTAAAGAACCCAAATGTGAAATCAAGAGTGTTTTAGCTGGAGATTTAGAAGTCCAAGGAACAGTTTTTCTGTCTTCTTGTGAATGGCTAATCAAGATCCTGAAAAAAATAATGGCATTATCTATTGAAATCATAGTCCCAAATAAATGTCATAAACAGCTCATCTTGGAATAAGCTTCTCCAGATTTTAGAGACTCAGATGAGATCTGTGAATAGATGTTTGAGAAAATTTTGATGGGAAGGATTAATCCAGTGAGAAAAAGTGATAAATTTGATGTACTCCCATTACAGATAATCACTATGGGAAAATCCAAATATTTAGCTTGACTTTTCTATGTTGTTTTTAGTATACTTGAAAAAAGAACCATTCACAGAGTACAGAATCTTATCTAACTATCACCACAAAAAAATACCCACAACAATTCATGTTTTGTTCAATGAAATTATGCCAAATCAGACAGGGTTTTTCCCAGGGAGACATGTTTGCTAACAGAAAAGTGCAAGTTCTATAAAAGCATCTCCAAGGGAATTAATGCATGAATAATAAGAAAACAACAAATTCTTTTGTATTATTCTGCTTCATTTAATTTATGGCTGAAATCAGTCATATAGTCCCCTAGCTCAAAATTCAGGAAGAATTGCTCTGAGTTTCCTAGATATGCCTACTCAGGAGAGATGCATTTAATAACTGGGCAATATTAATACTCAGAAGAAAATAAAACAGAGAGAAATGGTAGGTGTTGGGGAAAGTAAGCCATCTGTAGTATTTTATTTTTTAAAAAATCTTTATTAAGACTGATTTATTCCAATGCAAATTGTTTGTAAAATCCAAGGCTTGTTCTTTAGGACCAGAATTTTTATATGCAAATAAAGTTAGAAAAATGTACTATAAACAACCACATTAGGAAGTTGCTGAATTTTTGCTTTATCATATGAATTATGATAAATTATCTAAGCGACTGTCCTGAAAACTAACTCAAAGCCTCAGAAGTCAAGCTGAGCGCTTTCTGTTTCTCTATTATCTCTGTTGTAAAGATTCTGCACTCATAAAATAGCAGGAAATTATGGGGATGATATAAACAGCAGGAGAATATTCCTCTGATGCTTCTTCAAGCTATCAGTTGCAAAACTGTTTCACGGTATTGTTGACTTGAAAATATACAGAGAGCCAGGTGATTGGGCTAGACCCTCTGTTTATGCACACACAAGCATAAATATATCTGAGGATTGCTTAGATCTTGCATTAATAGGAGCATCAATAATGAAAACATTACAAGAGGCAGCATTTTTTTTTCCACACAGAGAATATTTTAGAGCATTTTCCCCCCAATGAAGGATATACTATATGCAGGCTATGCTAAATGTGGCTTAGCCTTAATCAGGATTAAAAGAATCACCAATAGTCCCCAAATGATAAAAGTGCTTTGGTTTACTCAATAGCTCAACAATTAACTGATCAATACTGTATGTTGTAGCACTATACTTAAATCAGTATTTTTTTTATGAACACAGACTACAGAAAAATAATAAATTGATCAAAATTGTAAACAAATATCAAGAATTCTTGCTGCCATTAAGTTTGACTTGTGTTGTTCTAGTCTGTGGAAAGAAACTGATCAACTTGAAAGAAGATGAAAGAAGATTATCTGTCATAAGACTCAATGTTATAAAAAAAAATAGCCTGGGGCCCTTTGAGACAATTAAATATGAGTCATATCCCATATGTCATCAGCCCCCAACCTTTGGGGCACCAGGGACCCAATCTGTGGAGAGAGGTTTTTCTGCAGACCAGAGGGTGCGTGGTTTCACATGCTGCTTGCATCCTTCTTGTTTGCACAGCCCGGTTTCTGACATGCCCTGGACCAGTGCCGGTCCATGGACCGGGGGTTGACCCCTGCCATATGTAATGGAACGATGAGTATTACCTAGCAGATGCATCTGGTTTGTGCAAATGGACTATAATTTTTTTGCAGGTTTTCTTTGTTTTCTTCCTGAGAAGCATCACAAAGGTTCCTGGTGCTACATATGCCCACCTGCTCCTGGCAAGCCAAACAGTGTGCCTCCTACACTGCTTTTTGCAGAAGGATAATTTACGACAAGCCAGTGTTCTGTCGAACTTGGAGTAATTGTGCTTTATTCTCTTGCTAGGGAGGGTGCAGTTCCATGAGATATTGTGGGAAAAACTAAGCACTGTTGCCGGTCTTCTGTGCTTGAGATTGAGATGAATGAGAAGGGGAGGGAACTGACTTTGTTTAATGATGCATGCAAGTGCAAGTTTGAGCAAAGCATTAGGGAGGGAAAGAATGGAGCAGCAACCAGTTGTTGCCTAATTTATATAATACTTCTACAATTGACAGAAACAGACTGGGGCCAATTGCTTCACCAAAAATCATAAGTAGATATAATTTTTCTGCACAGTACTTATCAGGGATCCGTTAGCACAAAATGACAACGGGTGGGAATTATTTAGTTAGTATAGCAGGAATAAAGAGAAAGGAGACATGCAATTATTCTTCCCCTCAAAAGATAAGAAGGCACGGAAAAAAGGAACTATGGTACTACGAAGGAGTGGAAATAAGACTGATTCATATTCCATAACATATTCCATGTCTTACTCCTACCCACCCAAAGACTGTCAACTTCTTCATATGACTGCCCTGTCCTATATATAATCAAAAAATGTTTCCATCTCATACTTGGAAGAAGCCCAATGGATCTTGGATATGTATAAGCTTTAGACATACTCACATAAAAATTATAAGTATTAATAAATGCATATTTGTTTCTTTGTTTATAACAAAACTTTTGGGCACCAGGGACCAGTTCCATGGAGAATGCTTTTTCCGCGGACAGAGGGGACGTGGTTTTGCATTCTGCCTATATACCATGGATGGGGCTTCACTTGTTTGAATGGCCCAGTTGCTGGCAAGCCACAGACCTTTGCCAATCCATGGACTGGGGATTCGGGAGCCCTGGTTTCTAGAATTCAAAGGCCACCCAACTTGAACAATGTGATTCTGGTGATGTACATTAAACCAAAGAAGAAAAATAAAATAACACCAGCTAAAACACATAGAACAACCATTAATTGGCAGTCAGATCTCCAATTGATTGCACTCCTCCAGATGAGAATATCAGTCAACCTAGGCCAAACACCTTAAATTTGTTAATTTATATTCTGCCATTTCCTCTTTCAATTTCTCCTCAATGAAACAGTCTGGGGCAAAAAAGACAAGTGATTCAAAATCACCCAGTTGGGGAGGATGGACTTCATTTTAGATTTCCCTTACATTATACTATCTCTCTCTCTCCCTCTCTCCCCTCCCCTCCCTCTTTCTCTCCTTCCCTCCCTCTCACACTGATTAACCCATAAAGAATGTGAGCACAGGTGTGGGGGAATCCAGTACTTTACCATTAGACATAGAGTTTTGTTTGCTATAAAGTAATGTTATGGAATTACAAATACATTCAATATAATTCATTGTACCATTAAATAGGAAAATGTTGCAAAGCTATACCAAAAGATCTCTGACAGTGTAACCCATATACAGGTCTACTTTCATGTAGCCTCAATGAGTTTAATAAGACATACACACTCCCAAATAAATGGGTAAACTGTTACAACTTGAATCATATAAATCCTTAAAACACTGGTCTTTCTAGGGCTCAAATTCTATTAAATTTCTTTTAAAAGTCGAGTACTTGCCTTCAGATTATTACTTCTCAAACAAGCTTAAAGAACTTTAGCCTGAAACTCCTATTCCCATAATTCAATTGAAATTTATCTGGAAGGAAATTGAATCTTCATTCTCTTTGAAACTGTTGACAAATTCTGAATTCATCATGCCTTGTGTTGTCCTCATATGATACTTCACAAAAAAGCCATTTGCCAAAAGAACCCGGGATGCCTTTTTAATATTCTATCAGTTCTTTTGATTGCTAATCCTTCAAAGACAACCCAGTTTCCGTTACGATTAAATGCAAAACAAAGCCCCTTCCTTTTGCTAACTTTCTATCAAAAGTGTTTTTATTCTTGTGTATTTAACTGAAGCATATATTTCACTTTCCAATGTCTTAAAAGCAATTGGTAAACATGCATAGAAGTTGTGGGTTTTGAAACAGATGAAGACTCAATCGTCTAAGTATTAAACATGCTCAATTTCTACTTTTCTTAGAGGAAATTTACTCCAACAGCTGAAAACAAATTGTACATTTTCCAAGTGAGTTCCCCCACCCCCCCATGGACAACAGGCATAATTTTATACTACACCACAAAGCCACTGTTACAGCAATAAACACAACTAGTGCTGGCAGGGAGGGGAATTTACCCTGGCACTATATCCCATTCATGTGTCAGCTGCCTCATTCTGGGAGGCCAGTCTTAAAAATCCATTTTTTTTCCTGCCTGCTTTCAAGATAGTTCTTTAGGGCAATTTTGGCTTCCTTTCCTGAGTGCAGTATGTTTCAGTGTGGCAGCCCTATCAGTTTGATTTATGACACTAGGAAGGTAAAGTACATGATATTTAGAGAAGCATGGGGGGAGGGGAATCAAGCAGGATGATTTTTTTAGTCTTATCTGGAACTAGCAAAGCATGAAGAAGATAGAGGGGAACAGATTCCTCAAAACACTGGTAATCCCAATAGGGCTAAAACAATGTGGTAGCAAATGCTCAGGAGGAGGAGGAGGAGGAGGAGGAGGAGGAGGAGGAGGAGGAGGAGGAGGAGGAGGAGGAGGAGGAGGAGGAGGAGGAGGAAGAGGAGGAAGAGGAGGAAATTATTCTATGGACCAAAAATTCACTGACAAAAAGGAAGAAGTACCAAAATGAATGGGGCTTAAATTAGTGAAAACTGATTATTTCAATGAATCTAAAATCTGGCAGAATTTGGATTCAAAAATTATATCTCCTTTTAGCCTTGTTATTTCCACATCAAGAAGTCATCTGCAAATGAAGTATCTGATGATTTCTCTCATGGTATATTATATAACTCCTCATATGGATCATCCTTCCATCACCTTCTGATAAGACAATCTTGTTACTCATGACAACCTGCTAAGATATTTTCAGATAAGCAGGTGGCCCACACCAGTAAGGGAAGCTGTAAAATGTGTTAAGGAAAATGTGAAAAGTATATTTAAAACAGAACAGCGTGACAGTTCAACAAACAATTATATTTTAAATGTTATGAAGAGGAAAATGAATAATAACTAACAGAATGGCAATATTGGTTTTGATTAATCCAGCTGCATGTGTTGAGGACATAAATGTTTTGCTATACAGAGAGATTATGATGGTCTTAAACTTAGTAGGTATAAAATAATCATTTTCTTAAACTTTTGCCATCTCCATACAGTTAAAAAAAGAATAGATTAAAGAAAGATAGAAATAGACAGAACACTGTTCTTATACATTGCAAAAAGACAGCAAACATAAAAAAAAAAAAACCTTAGGGAGATATCCAAACATCCCTATCTCTGCCACTTTTCTTTCCTAAGGTATAGTCTGAACATGCTCCTCTATACATTTCCTTGAATACAAAAAACAAGATAAAGATTCTAATTGTGTGAGCTTCCAACCTGTGATCAAGGAAGCGTATGTAGAAATCTCAATAAAGGAGAATATTTGCAGCTCAGGGTTGAAATGAGGGATCCTTGGTGCTCTATGAGCTTGATTCTTGCAGATGTTTCATTACCCAAACTAGGTAACATAATTAGACTAGTAAGGGATAGGGTTTGCTCTCATGAGCATAGATTAATTCCAAGGTTAATATCAGACCAACAATCAAGAAGTAAACAAGACAAGAAACCACCAAGCAAGCCAACAATTAACAGCCCAACCAAAGAATCTCCAAGATCACTTTCACCAACACTGACAAGGCAAGCCACTAGAATATAAACCGAGAGCAAACCCTACACCTTACTAGTACTGATGATGTTACCTAGGTTGGGTAATAAAACATCTGTAAGAAAACAACCAAGCTTAGAGAGCACCAAGGACCTCTCATAGAAGCATCTTTTAGATTCAAACTTCCAATGTTATGTGTAGAAGTCTGAGACAGGTCATGAACATGGATAACGTTGCAAAAGACTAGATAGATAAGATATAAATGATGTTAAGCATGCTAATTCAAATGCAAGTTCCTTGTTAAGATTGCAAACTTTAAAATAATTAAGAATGGGACACATGCTAGCACTTTTTGAGAATAAAACTACAAGATACAAAAATCATATTACTGGCCCTGTGGATGTTCATTATTTGCAGTATTTATAATCTGGCCCTATTCCAAAGAATTCTGGCTAGTATACAACAGAAAAATAACGTTTGAAGTGTTTTATTGGCACTGACATTCCTCAATAAAATTGAATCCTATTTCTTACAATCTGAAGCCCAAGATAAACATTTTCTTAGATTTATATTTCTGAGAGGTGATCTAGTGTTCTCTGTATGTGTTCAGGCTACAGCTTCCACTTTTCCTAACCAGCAATCTCTACAATGTTTATTGGAGATCTGGGGAATTGTTAACTTGATGCTGCTGGAGGATTCCACATGTAAATTAGAAAGAGAGAGGAACCTCACAAGGAAAACATTATTCTCTTTGTGACTTCTTCTCTGTACTAGGCGAGTTAAAGCACACAGAAGAATAAACACCCACTATTTATTGAAAGAGTGTCTTAATATAAATTGTGGCTCTTTATAATAAATGCCTTTTCTTTTTAGTACTTTAGTTAAGCACTAGTTTAGTTAAGGTGTGTTCTGTACAGTCATTTACATTCTTGTAAACACCACGCTGTGATTGGTCAAAGCGCGCAGTGATCCGATTGGTCGAGTGAGCCGCACTGATTGGCTCGCTGCGGATCTCCCGCGATTGGTGGAAACTAATCGCGGGAGATTCAAAGTGGTGCCATTGGTTGTGGCCGCCGCGGCTTGGAAATAAAAAGCCGCTGTTTTCCCCCCGGAACCTGAGCCGTTCTCGGGACCAATAAAGAGCTGAACCAAGTCACTGAATCCTGGTCTCCTTGCCGCGATGGACACAACACTGGCAACGAAGGTGGGATACCGAGGCTAATCCCCCACCAACACGTGTCCGGAGGAAGCGAGACCGACGACATGGCCAGCATCGCACCGCCCGCGCCCTTTAATCCCGCTACCGAGGACTGGGAATCATACACAGACAGATTCCTCATGTTCCTTGAGTGTAGCAACATGAAGGACGCCGTAGGGCCGAAGAAAAGAGCTGTCTTCCTGACACACTGCGGGCCCGCAGTGTTCAAGATGGCAAAAGCTCTAGCGAAACCCGTGGATGTCAAGGAGATGGACTGGACCGACCTCGAACCATTGCTTCAAAACCACTATGCCCCTGCCATGCCCACCCTCATCAGGCGGCATGATTTCTACCGGCGGGACTAGAGAGCATCAGCGATTTTGTGGCTGAGCTACGAAGCCTAGGGAGCATGTGCGGGTTCTCGGACATGGATGAGGCTTTACGGGGCCGCGTCGTGCTCAGACTCCGAGACCCAGTCCTACAAAGCCGACTGATGGCCAAAGGCGACATCGCCCTCACCGACGCCATCGCTGAAGCCACCGCAGCCGAGGCAACCCGGAAATCGGCGAACCGCATGTGGAGACCGGACACCGGAGAGCGCACTGTGACCGCTGACCCAGGACGGGCGACTGAGGCCCACCCGGAAGCAAGTCACTGCGAGACCAACACCCATCATGGCGAATTCCACTCTGCCTCCGACACCACGGACGAGGAGGAGGAAATCCACCGGCTCCAGACGGGACATGACCTGCGCGATCAGCGGAGTTGTAACTCGGGGACCGCATGTGCTGGGTGCGGGGGCGACCACCCTCAATCAGAGTGCCGCTTCTTCAATGCAGTCTGCCGGCACTGCGACAAAAAGGGTCACATCGCCCGAGTCTGCCGATTGAGGAAGGCCTACAGGCGCAGACAGCGGGACCACAGCGACCGGAGACGTGACAGCACAACCCCCAGGGCCAGAGATTGCCAAGCCGAAAGCCGATGGGACCGGGGCGGACAGAACCGACGAGGTAGCGAAACCCGGCGGAAAGAGGAAACCCACCAGACGGTCATCATCGGCCACGCATCAACCACCGACGCCCGTAAATTTTACGTGGAGGTAGGCATCGAAGGCGAGCCATGCAAAATGGAGGTGGACTCCGGGTCCTACCTCTCCATGGTCGCCTGGCAAGAAATCAAATGCTTGGTGCCTACCATCCACAAGAAGGGACTGGGAAACCAGAAATTAATAATCAAGGACTACCAGGGAAACCGCATCCCGGTAGTCGGAACCGGACAATTCAAGGTAACATTCAAGGGCCGCACAGCAAAGCTTCCCCTGACAATCGTGGACCGAGACCAACCCAGCCTTTTGGGACTACAATGGTTCACACCACTCGGCATCGAGGTTGTTAGGGATAACATTGTTTACCCTAACTGGTTTAGGTAAATAATAATATGTAATCATAGTTTGTATGTTAAAGTGTCTGCAACTTTAACTGTGGGATAGTAATTAAGGGAGTGGTTGTGAAAGCACTTTAAAAGAAGCAAGACTGCAGCTTGCTCTCTCTCTGGCTTTGATGATCCCTGATTACTGCAAGGACT
Source organism: Hydrophis major (assembly GCA_033807585.1). Taxonomy (NCBI): domain Eukaryota; kingdom Metazoa; phylum Chordata; class Lepidosauria; order Squamata; family Elapidae; genus Hydrophis; species Hydrophis major. The sequence continues at coordinate 189,606,845 of CM066328.1, read as the reverse complement.
CAAGACTGCATTGCTCGAACGGGAGAGAAAACAAAGGACTGACTTGTAAGTGAACTGACATAGGATATTCTACATGGACTTTGCTAACTGAATATCCCTGAATGGACTGACTAAATGATACATGACTATTGGACTGTTATTTTGACTATGCTATGAACTCATAATGGAATAAACTATATTTTTGATAGCACAAGCGTATTTGTTATTTTTACTGTATGTTAATAAACATACAAGCTTAACTCACTCATTTATCTGTGTGCCTATCTGACTAACGCTGCACATTCTGTTTAGCTTGTCTCCCTAACCCTGGTTGGGGAAACCAGGCTTAACAGAGGTTACGGGCATAAACCACACCGCAGAGGCCGATTGGGAACAGCAACTGGCACGGGACTTCCAGGAAGTGTTCGACGGCACCCTAGGCAAGTACCGAGGGCCCCCTATTTCCTTCAGCCTCGATCCCAGCATCCCCCCGATATGCCTAAAACCAAGGCGGGCACCTTTTGCACTCCGGCCAAAAATAGACGAGTAAATTGACAAGCTCGTCAAACAAGGGGTCCTACAACCAATCGACCACGCCTGGTGGGAGACCCCAATAGTAACCCCAGTCAAGCCCGATGGGTCGGTAAGAATCTGCGGGGACTATAAGGCCACCCTAAATTGTGCCTTACAATAAAGCGCCTACCCCGTCCCAGTAGTGCAGCACCTTCTACACTCACTGGGGGGAGGCAAGGTTTTCGCGAAGCTTGACCTGGCGTAAGCCTACCAACAGCTGCCGGTCGACGCAGAAACCGCGGAGGCGCAAACCATAGTCACCCACCGGGGAGCGTTTCGCTGTAACCGACTCCAGTTTGGAGTCAGCGTGGCGCCAGGAATTTTCCAGAGCCTCATGGAGAGACTTTTGCAAGGAATTAAGGGGGTGGTGCCCTACTTTGACGACATGTTGGTGTCGGCAGCCGACCAGTTAGAACTAGAGGGTTGTCTAAGGGAGGTAGTAACGAAATTCATGGAAGTCAGGCTAAAAGTGAAGAAAGAGAAATGCCAGCTTTACACAGAGCAGGTCGAGTTCCTAGGATACCTCCTAGACCGGCACGGCATCCACCCAACCGCAAACAAAATCAGAGCCATTAAGGAGGCCCCCACGCCCAGGAATAAAACTGAACTGCAGGCATTTCTGGGACTGATTAATTTTTACAATGTTTTCCTGCCCCAAAAGGCGACCACGGCGGAGCCTTTGCATAGGCTTTTGGACAAGGCGGCCACATGGACTTGGGGGAAACGTGAGGAAGCTGCCTTCAGGAAAACCAAGGACCTGCTCACCTCGGATGCCGTCCTCATCCAATACAATGAGACCCTACCACTTGCCGTCACATGCGACGCCTCATCCTTCGGCGTCGGCGCCGTCCTCAGCCACACGCTCCCGGACAGAAAAGAAGCACCCATCGCCTTCTTTTCAAGGACACTCACCAAACCAGAGCGGAACTATAGCCAGCTGGACAAGGAGGCCCTGGCTATCGTCGCAGCAGTGAAGAGGTTTCACGAGTACCTCTACGGCCGCACGTTCACCATTATCACAGACCACAAGCCGCTGTTAGGAATCCTGGCAGGGAACAGGGCCACCCTGAACATCCTATCTCCCAGAATGACAAGGTGGTCCGAATTCCTTGCCACTTACAGCTACCGGCTCACACACCGACCCGGTAAAACGATCACCCACGCAGACGTCTTGACTGCTCACCGTTACCCGACCTAGACACCAACCCAGCACCCACGACGAGCACTCTCAGCATAGAGACTCTGCCCGATCTACCCATAACCGCGTCAGACATTGCCCGAGAGACTAATAAAGACAAACGTCTGGTGCGGGTGTTACATTGGGTAGAAAAAGGGTGGCCGGAAAAAGACGACGACGAAGCATTCAGGACATTCCGGAACCAGCAAACAGAACTCTTGCTACAAAAAGGTTGTGTACCTTGGGGGGATAGGGTTGTTATTCCGGAAAAGCTACAAGGGAAGGTATTGGAGTTGTTGCACGAGGGGCACCCGGTCATAGTTAGAACAAAAGCCCTGGCCAGAAGTTACGCTTGGTGGCAAGGGATGGATAAGCAAATCGAGACTTGGGTGGCAAGATGTGAATGCTGCCCAGAAACCAGACCGAGCCCTCCCGCGGCACCGATCCTGGAATGGGAAACCCCCAGGGGACCATGGTCCAGGATATACATAGATTTTGCCGGGCCCACTAAGGGACATACATTCCTTATAACGGTAGATGCTTACTCCAACTGGTTGGAGGTAAGCAACATGAAAACCACCACCATGGAGGCCATGACCAAGGAACTTAGCAAGCTGTTCGCAACCCACGGCCTCCCAGATGTCATCGTGTCAGATAACGGGCCCCAATTCACCTCGCTAGAATTTGAAAAATTCCTAGCGGAACGGGGCATACGACACGCACTGACAGCTCCGGTACATCCGGCGGCGAACGGAAGGGCGGAACGGATGGTTCAATTCATGAAAAAAACCATCCAAAAAATCGAACATGGGGAAATCCAAGAAAAAATAAATAAAATGCTTTTTATACAACATATAACCCCCAACACGACAACAAACAAAAGCCCGGCAGAGATGCTAATGGGGAGGAAAATAAGGTCCCCACTCGACAGACTGCACCCCACATACAACCCGGAAAACCCCCAAACTCCTCTAGCAAGCACCGGTCCTTTGCACCAGGCGACGCCATCTACGCAAAGAACCTAACCGGAGACCCACTGTGGGTACCAGCAACCATAACCCAACTGACAGGCCCCCGCTCGTACTGGCTGCAAACAACCGACGGACGAGCGTGGAAACACCACATCGATCAATTAAGATCGAGAAAAATCACAGGAAACACAACCAACACGCAATCAAACACAGACAACCCCCTTAATACAAGCCAAGAGGGGAGGGAATACCCCGGGAACCAAAATCCAATAGAAAGAAACCAGCAACACTTACCGACTAACAGCCAGCTCGAAGCCTCACCAGGAAGAAGCAGCCAGGTCAGCTCAACCAGCCCAGAAAGACTAGGCAGGAGCGGCGAAAACCGCAGCTCAACCAGCCCGGGTAGACCGGGAGGGAGCTGCGACAAGAGGCCTGGCGACACCTTCCAGGCAGTTCCATCGACGAGGCCGAGAGCAACAGAGAACCCGACCGAACCGGCCGGGAGCCAAACAACAACTAACCTGCGCAGGTCCAGTAAGCAAGCATGGAGCCCCGCCTACTTACGGGACTACATCACGTAGGATCGAACCAAGTGGGGAGGGGTGTTCTGTACAGTCATTTACATTCTTGTAAACGCCGCGCTGTGATTGGTCAAAGCGCGCAGTGATCCGATTGGTCGAGCGAGCCGCACTGATTGGCCCATTGCGGATCTCCCACGATTGGTGGAAACTAATCGTGGGAGATTCAAAGCGGTTCCATTGGTTGCGGCTGCCGTGGCTTGGAAATAAAAAGCCGCTGTTTTCCCCCCGGTACCGAGCCATTCTTGGGACCAATAAAGAGCTGAACCAAGTTACTGAATCCTGGTCTCCTTGCTGCGATGGACACAACAAGATGTATTCTTAAACTTTCACTCCCTTCAGCTCTACTCAGCATGGCCAAAGATTGTTCTGGATAGTACCAGTTACTCTTATTTCTTAGACTAGACATTAATAACAGTTTGATTCAAGAACTGAAGAAAGGCCATTTTAAAAGAGAGGTTGAAGTAAAATTCACAACAAAATGATTCATATTTGAAAAGTATTGCCTTTGTTCCTATAACGACGTACAAGGTAAATCAAATGACCTACATGTGAGAAGATGCATCAGAGTCTTAGAGCAGAGATTCTAAGATGGCCTTTAATGAATGCTTGATTAAGAGCCTTTAAGTTTAAAATACAGTGTTACACACTGTGTGGTATTTTCCTTTGATTCCATAAGATTTGAGAGAGAAGGTTGAGTCTGAGAAATAATTTTCACTTTTTTTCTAAACTAAGAACTTTTTCCAGCTCATTTGACATATCATCATATCTTTTGTTTGTATTAAGATAATCTTCAGGCATTGTCCTTTGTCCAGATTGTCACTGGATAATATTTTCAAATTTTTAAATAAGTACTAGGAAATGTACTGTGATTGGTCAAAGCGCGCAGTGATCCGATTGGTCTTATAATGCAGTTGAAATTTTTAAACTTTGAACACTTTATTTTTAAATGCCTTTTTAATTTTTTGAATTAAAAATAAAAAAGTCAGAGGGGGAAACAAATGATTAAAACATAAATTGGAAGTTCTGCACACAAAAACATGTAATGTATATGATATTAAGGAGAAATAAAAACATTTCAAACATGCTTATGAAATATTATTTCCTGAATACCTGAACAAAGATGATTACTTAGGAAAACAATACTAACATAATTAATTGTAACTAAATTTGAATGTATCTTTCAAATGTAATAGTTTTTCAAAGTTTTTGGTTTTTTTTCAGCTGGAACAATTTTCCACTTTTAAAAAGCAATTTTTTGCTGACTTATTATGCCACAAAGAGTTCCAATTAGTTGATAAATCTAATCAGGTCCCAAATTATTCTCTCAGGGTTGGTGGTACAAATACTATTGGCCACATCTCTAGATAAGCTGAAAATAACTGTTTAGCCAATCCTTTTAAAAACGATTAAGTAAAAACCTGGGGAAGGATGACTTTTTATATCAATGTACAATATCAGCTCCAAAAGAACCATAGCTATAATAAATGGTGCTCATCACAAATTTTCAAGCAAAGCATGTTTTTGTTAGAAAACACTAAACTAAGAATTGATTAGCGCTGCCTTTTCTTGATTACCTCTTAGCATTTTGCCATCTTCACTAAACAAAAAGGCACATTCAATCTGTGTTTTTTATCAGGGCAACCTGGTCTGCTCAATTGCAGGGTGGAGCACACTGCATTTTCTCAGTCTTTACTTTTGCTTTTCTATTTAATATATCTAAATAAGGCATTCTGTTATTCTTAACAACATTTACTAACTTCCGATCAGCCTCTGTTTTCCTGACATTAGAATTACAGTTCCAGATCATCTGCTTTTACTCTTCCCTTGCAGCTATCTTTCCCTTTCCTCCATGTATTACCTTTTACAGATTTAGAGAGAGGGAAGGGCACATTCATTCTCAGTCAAAAGACCTTATATAGCTATGTTCTGGTAAGAAAAAGAAAAGCAAAAGACTCAATGAAAGGAACATGGGAAAATTGCATAGAAGTTGCAGCTTTGGTTAAAATATTGTAAAAGAGACAAAATGATTCATTAATAAGACTCTCATAAGTTTTAGGAGATAAAACTGACAATTAACATGTATTGGCCTCAAAAGAATGCTGAGAATACCAACGCTGTATTGTAAGGAAGCTCAGCTAGAACTCAATTATCAGAAAATCAAAATCACGGCACTTGCCAAAAGGCCCCAGAACTACTACTGGGTGATAGATGACCACAAGATTGAGCAGGAATCTTGTTTCAAGTATCTGGGAGGAGTCCTACATTCTGTCAACAGTAGAAAACACCATGGGGACTGAGTGACTGAAAATATACAAAAAAGCTCACCTGCCATCCTTAAATTCTTCAAGACAAGATGTGGCTACTATATTCCTGCAACACTCAAATTATTTGAATCCAAGCCAGTTTATGATGCCCAGCTGGGACCTTTATCCAATTTTGCACCATTCGAACTCTTTCAGTCTAAACATCTAAGATTGGCACTGCTCAACTACTGGCTCAGACTACCCTTCTTTCCCCTTGGCCTTAAGCCACCATCTATGAGGGATGATTTTCAGTCCACGTGGGGAAAAACTGTGACAACTAAAAATCTCAAACTTGAGTTTTTCTCCAGGTCTTTTATTTCAGCATGGTATATGATCAGGCCAAAGCACTCATTTAACAATACATAGCAGACACAGAGGAATATTGAATTAGCTAGATCCCCAACCTTTATTGACAGTGAACCCACCCTTCTTCAAACCCTATGACATATTTAACTAAATTCAAAGTATCTAACAACCCAAGGGCCTTTACTCTGGCACTATATCATGTCCTTGTTCTTGGATGAGAAGCAAAACATCTTCAAAGAAAAAAACCAGAAAGTCTAGTTGCCTCTTGAAAAAGCACCTTTGGAATATCCATCTTGTTGTTAAAGATTTTGATCTTTCAGTACCCACAGAGAGTTAAGGAAAAGGAATGGAATGCTAGGTTCCAGGCAAAAACATTCATCTTGAACATGTTTCCATTATTTAATAAGGGGATCTGAGTGGTCAATTAAGCTTAGAAAAAATAAGGGGCCATTTGGGTCCAGAGACATACACAAATATGTTGACACTTCTTGGGATCTGTCCAGGGTGCTGAATAAATCAGCCCTTATTCTAGTTAACCAGTTCATTATTTTCAATGTTTAACAATATATAAGAACTATTAAAATACTTTAGAAGAAATGTTTCCTGTGAGACATGTATGATATATTCCCCATAAACCAGCTATGTCTTTACTAGGCTTGTATAGCTGCTTTCTAAGTTTCTTGTGACTGTCTCCACATGTGCATATCCAGGTACTGTTGCACAATACCAAAGGAGGTGCAATCCTTCCCATTTATTTTCTGTTCTTGCCAGCTTCTTCAAAATAACCTTCCTCAACTATACATATTAATATGTTCAAATTCGAACATAAAGAAATTAAATGTAGTCTGTTTTGGTGTCCTAAAGTAAGACATAAATGTATATAGGAGTCAGTGAATTCATATTCTACTGTTAGGTGACATAAATCTACATAAAGCTATGAATATGTCTACATCATGACATGAAAGATCACTTTCCTGTTTGTAGTGCTGACACACATTGAAAACGTGCAGTTATATGAACAATAGAATCATTGCTGACCTATATCTTCATGCATAGGAACTAGTTTTACATGATGGTTTATAACTTCCTTTCAGAATTTCCCAGTGTAAATGCAGCAAGAAAGTTCCTACAGCCATGTATGGATTGAACTTTACACAGAAAAAGAAAAGGAAGGATGATAAGCTTCCAGGAGGTGAAATTAATAAGTAGCATAAAGCATTGGGCTCAAGTTGGTATAAATTTCGTTCCAGAGCTATCAATGTTTCTGTTCCAGGCAATGCCTGTTTTGACAACTCATTTGGCACCATTTAAACAAGTCGCAGAAGGATATATCTAAATTTATGTGGCCAGGTTTTTTAAAAAAACAAAACTATGACTTAAATATAAAGTTTTACAAGATGCAAAGGAAAGGGAGGATTGGGTGTACCTAACTTGAAACTGTATTTTGCAGCTTTTTCTTTGGTTTGGATGAAAGAATAGATGTTGCTGAGAAACAGAGGGTTTTTGGAGTTAGAAGGACCCAACCTGAGATGGGGAGACATGAATATTGTGGTATTTGTGGTATGATAAAGTCAAGGTTAATGTGGAATTTTAAAAACATTGTGTTAGACACGCCATATTGAGAATACAGAATTTTGGGCACAAACCCAGGTTGTGCCCAAGAATACATTTGTGGATTTCAGAATAAGAAGCATTTAATAGACAAGAAACAATAGACAAACAGAAATGGTTAACTTATGATGAGATGTTAAAATTTTGTCAAGGAGAATGTAAAATAAAATCAAAAGGAGACTAGTGGCAGAGGGATACAGCTGTCAATGGTTCTCTTATTTACAATTACTAGAATGATTTAAGGTAGACAAAAGAATGCATGGTTTTGAACATTGTAAGACTGAATTTGAAATAGAATTGTGTATAAATGATAAAGATGTAATGTACAATCTACAATGTAGAAACTTTTATTGAAATTTGAACCAACAGAAGTAAAATAAACTAAAGTAAAATAATGGATGATAAATTTTCATTTATAATATACAGATAGGACAATGGGAAAATATGTGGTTGGAAGGATTGATTTACATTAAGTTATAATTTTAAACTTTTATAAAATGACGTGCCATGGTATATGTCTCCAGAGAAATTATCTAGAATGTATAAAGGCACTTCACATTTATGTTGGAAATGTGAACAACAAGGGACATTTTATCATGTTTGGTGAATGTGTAAAAAAGCTAGAATAGTCTGAATTCAAATATATATACTGAGTCAGAACATTTTAAAGATTAAAGCACAGTTGAAATCAGAGATATTTCTTTTGGGCATTGATCAAAAAACAGTTGGAAAAAAGTAACAGAACTTTGGTTTTATACATGATAACTGCTGCAGGAGAATTGCATGCACAAAGATAGAAAGATTTGACACTATACACAATGGAGGAATAACTGGTGGGGATGACAGAATTTGTTGAAATGGCTAAATTGACTTTTTTGATCAGAGAAAATGTAAATCTACATTTAATACTATCTAGAAACTCCTTTATAGACTTTTTCTATGGAACCCCAAAAATGAACCTATGGTTTATGGTTTTGATTAAATAGAATAGATTATAGAAAGAAGAGAGTTGTGTTGTAATCCTTGAGTAAGAGCTAAATGTATGATTGTATTTAAAATTGTTGTAAAGAAGACTAGAAGCTACTTCTTTGTACCTTTTTCTTTCTTTTTTTTTTCTTTCTTGCATTTTTATCTTACTCTTCAATTTGATTTTTCTTTTCTTTTTCTCTCTTTATATTAGTTGGTATTTGCTTTTTAAAAAAATATTTGAATAAATTTTGTGTGTGTGTGTGTGTGTGTGTGTGTGTATTAGCCCTTTCCAGAGCTATCTTCAACTTAAAGCATGTCCTTTCTTACAAAATGTAGCAATAATTAAGATGGCAATGAGTACATAAAATTGATACATATCCCCCCCCCCAAAAAAAAATACAACTAGAAATGTGTAGTATGCAGACTGAAAATGTCTGTGAAAAGAAATTGAAAATCCAATTTAGCTGAACATTTTTTCAATGAAACTGGAAAACATATTCTACTAGTTTCATTGGAAACACATTCTACACCATTGTTGAAGTTCCAAAATTTGGGAAAACTATAGTTCTGCAAATGAGATGTAAAACCAATCGGTTGTGGTTCATTCCTAAGTACTCTTTTTCTACAGTAGATTTTTTTCTAAAAATGATGGATGGCCTAACCATTCCATTGTCAATCATTACTTTTTGGTTTATATTTTTAAACGTACAGCCCAAATATGTAATACTGAGAATATATTCTAACAGATTCATAGGCAAGAAAAGGAATAGTGATGAAAAGGGAAAAGGTCTGTAGGCCAATACCGTAGGCCATTCTAATGCAAGTGTAAATATATTCACATATTATATTTAAGAGACAGCAAGAGACATGCCAGCTTTCTCTATTCCCAAGAATATGTGGATGCTACAGGTTTAGAAACTTCCATTGGTAAATGAAGCTTTCTTACATATTGCATTCCTGACATAAAACATATCCTTCCTCTCTAGAAATGCTCATTTGTAAGCATGAAGTCTATGGAGAAAGGCTACTCAACATGTACTACATTAAGGATATAGATATTTGGTACAGATCTACTTGTACACTGCACTTTGTCTTAATGACTAGAGAGGAAAATTGCCAAAACTAATGGGAATTCCTAAAATAGATGCATGAACTCCCAGGACAGCCTTTTTCTGCAGTCTCCAAGCAGATTACCAAAATCTAGCTAAAAGGGTGAATAACAATGGTTTAAGAAAATCAAATGGTGAACAGATCAAGCCCAAATTCCCTCTCTTTCTGACGACATTATGTTGCTCCCAGAAGTGTCAATCAGCACGGCCATCAACAATATTTGGAGATTCCAAAGGTTTCTTATGCACGAAGCACTGCTTTTTATACATCAAGAAATTTAAGAGTAAGTTAAGTTCTGCATTTATATTCACTAAAACAAGAGCTTACAAAACGATGCACAGTATCAGTTTTAATATTACCACCAGTTTTACAGACACAGATTTAAAAAAAAGAAAAACAAGCAGAAAAGAGACTCAACTTTGACAAAATCATTAGCAGTGTTGATTTTAATGTGTTGACATTCTGAATAAAAAAAAGCAAAGCAGAGTTGACTCCAGTAGCTTTTGAGACAAATTTTATGAACTGAACAAACTTCAAAATATACAAACAGAGTTTAAGCAGCACAGAATCAAAAGTACAATATTGTCAAATATAGGCATGATTAGCAAAGAAAAGCCGGTTATCCATTGGCACAACTGCCTTCAGGCTAAGAGAATGCAAGAGTTCAATGCCTCCTCACAGCAGAAGTCCCATTGGGAATTGTGCTTTGTTCTAATTTTGGAATCTGCAAAAAACAAACACGAGGAAGGAAACTTTTTAAATATATACATACGTATATTTCTGAAACAGAAGATTCTTTTTAAGGAAAATCACCATGAAATAAAATGCTACAAATTATTTATCAAAAAGAATACTAAAGCAATTGTATGTTTTAATATAAACATGAGGATTAATATTTATTTTTTGTCATCTATTTATTTGGCTTATATTGCTGCTGAACTAGATATAATTTGTGATGCATACTGTAGACAGTTATAACTGATATCAATCTTCATGTTTCTCTGTGGTCTCAGATAAATGAAATATGTGTCTGTTCATAATATGTGCCTAAAAACAGGAGAAAAGGGAGGGATAAATTCAACAATACTGACTATTTAATGAGTCTTACCTTCAGTTCTCTACTATTTCTGCAATTTTAGGACAGCCTCATTTATACATTCTACTGTCGCTGTAGGACACTGCTTGAAGAATTCTTTCATAGGTCAGTGCATATGATCAATGGCTACAGATGTAGATTAGAAGGATCATTGTAGGCTTTAGCGGATGATGAAAATGGTGCACAAGCTTTGTTACTGTGAAGCAAAAGCATGATACTACACAAAACTACACAAATTTGCTCCCAATTTCCAACTTAAAAAACATAGTTGCTGGAATCATTCCTCATTCCCTAAGAGACCTGCAGCCAGTGGTGGAACAGAGTTGGAATAAAATATTAAAGTGTTATTTAGTTTGGATCCTGAGGGTTATGAGCAAAGCACGAAGCTGTCAAGATGAATGAGAAAATACTGATATAAAACCTGCAGTATTTGGAGAACTGAAGCACATCCAAAACAGAATAACTTGTTTTCCCCCCAGACAAACTAATCTTTTTGAGACCAAAAAGATTGCCAAATGGATTAAGTGGGAAAAAAATCAAAGGAAACTAAAAATAATAATTTTAATGGATAGAATAGTGTAAGAATATCAAACTGTACAAGACTTCAATGAAGCAGCATACAATCTTGTGAGATTTGGGGATCTTGTCTGAAAATATTGCTGACCTTCAGGCTAAATTTTATTGTTCTGTTAAATGTATGTCAAATATTGTGATTTCATTTGAGCCTGAAACATAAAGCAAAAAAAAAAAAAAAACCCAATGTACAAATCTCTGAACAAGGTATCTTTTTCTTGTATTTCATATTTCAGACACATGTGTTGGGAATAATGACAGATACTGATCCTGAGAATAAGTATCTTCTCAGCATCCATCATTCAAAATTCAAGAAGTTGCTTTCACATTTCTGCAGTGGCTATCAGTTGAGTAATAATCATAATAATAATATGACCTGCTTGTCAAATCTTCTACCTGTACTGTGAGAGGAAATGAAAAACAAAAGAACTTACTTGCTCAGCGAGACCCCTGAGATTTTAATCTCAAAAAGTGTCAAATACCAAAATCAATTTTGCCTAGGGAACTGTGGAAATTATAGTCCAAAACATTTGGAATGTGCCAGGTATCGGAGGTGGAAGCCATGCCAGCTTTCCTGGCAGCAGGAAGCTCATTTGAGCAATGATTAGTAAAACAGGTTTATAACTATAACACAAAGGAGATCTATGTCAGGAATCACATCAGAGGGACAGGCAAAGCCAAGCTCCTTGCTAGGTACAACCTTAGCAGAAGAAAAATCAAAGAACATGTGCTCTATGCAAGCATGCCTGAGAAGAAAAGCAGCAGAAAGTGACCACAGATAATCAGCCTTTTAGACAAAAAGAAGCCAAATGTTAAAGAGGGAATACAAACTCCTTAATTCTCTATCTGTACCCTCAAAAGTCAGTGCACTGAAGAAACCTGAGCTAGAGCGCCAGCAAATTATTTGGCACTGAAGGCAAATGTTAAAGCATAAGGGAAAGTTAATATTGTTTTGGACTGATGTTTGCATCTTATTATTTTTAAAAAAAAAAATCCAGTTATCTTTTAAATATAAGGAAAATAGATATCTATATAGAATTGCCAGCATGGAAATTATTACACCTAAAGAATGAAGAACTAAATGTATCTCATGTTTTATTGTTAGGTTTCTGCATGAATTTCAAATTAAGCCCAGAGGATCAGAGAACAAAAGTATTCAAAAGAATATTCTAATATTCTTTGTATCAGAATATTCAAAAGCCATGTGGTCTGATTGACATACAGCAGTACAAAATTCTAAGATAAGCATGGAATCAACACAAGATTGGAACCACATCTCTATAAATACTATAGGTGGTGAGAAGCTGATCCAATTCAGAGTGTTTTGGTGTTGTTATGCCATTCTTCAGTCCTTGCAAGTGGCTTTGCCATTTACCTTACACCAGGGGTGTCAAACTCATGTTGTCATGGTGGCGTCACATGACGTATTGGGACTTTTTTCCCCTTTGCTATACTGGGTGGGGATGGGGGCAGCACGGGACACATCTGGCCTGCGGCCCATGAGTTTGACACCCCTGCCTTACACAGTGGTTAATTAGGGGTTGATTCTGTTTATTTTTCCACATCCAGAAATTTTAAAATGCTGAGGGAACAACAACCGCTGGTGGGGTGCTGGCTGACTGTTGTTTGTTCTCCTTCCTATGGCCAATTCAGTGGAAAGGTGAAGAAGAGGAATGAGGAGACTTGAGCAATGGATGTTAAAGTAGATGCAGAGTTTATGAGGGGAAAAGCTCTAATAATGCATAAAGAATAATCCTGCATCTAACATGCTCATTGCTATAAAATATACTCCAAGAAATACAGGTGATCCTTGTTTAATGACTACAACTGGGATCAGCAACTCAATAATTAAGCAAAGTTCTTATGATCTTACTTCAGTTTTCCTGTTTTACCGACCTGCGAAGGTTGTAAATGCAAGTTGACTTTTTTCATCACGGTCATAACTTGTAAATATTATGTTATGTAAAGTGTTGGTGTAGTATATGTGTAGATCCAAGCATTGTGACCTTTTGTCTTTTTGTAAAAGACAGATGGAAATTTCATCAATGGATATATTTTCTAAGTATTAGCCAAGTTTTTTTAGCATGGTACCCAATGTGCTGATAACCATTGGGACAGCATTATTACATGTGGATAATCTACTGCTCGATTTGTAGTCTAAGACTTGTGGAAACTAAATCATTCAAGAATTACTAACATAACATTTAAGAATATAGGCAGCTCCTAGCAAGGTGGGATTTAATTTTTTTGTAAAATTAGATGTTCAAGCCAGATAGATTCAATGTTTCCAGATATCCCGGAAGTCCTTTAGGTACTGTTCCAAGAGCTCCAATTACAATAGGTACAACAACAGATTTCTTTTTTTCATAAGAGTTCAACTTTGATCTGCAAATCCCTGTATTTAATACTTTTTTCTAATTGTTTTTTTCCTCAATGCAAGCATTACCCAGAATAACAACATCAATGAACCAGATTTTCTTCGTTTCAGTAACTGTTATATCAAGTGTGTCATGAATAAGATGCCTGCCTGGATCTTAAAACTCATAAGATCTTAACCCAGTCATTTTCCAAAATCTTCTCAACTCTCAGTAATTTTTGCTACATTTAAATCCAAACCTCTGGCAAAAATTTTAATGAATAATTCTGGCAACTCGGCAACACAGTTTTTGGCAGGTTGGGAAATTTTGCTGCAGCCATTGATCAAATGGTTAATTGTTTCATTCTTTTCACTACAATGAAACATTTACTGTTATAGAATAGAATACTTTATTGGCCAAGTGTGATTCGACACACAAGGAATTTGTCTTGGTGTAAATACTCTCAGTATACATAAAAAAAGATACATTCGTTAAGAATCAAGAATCATAACATACAATACTTAATGATAGTCATAGGGTACAATCAACAATCAAATCATACTAGGAAGCAGTCAATATAAATCGTAAAGATACAAGCAACAAAGTTATAGTCCTACAATCACAAGTGGGAGGGGATGGGTGATAAGGAGTGATGAGAAGATTAACAGTAATAGTAGTGCAGATTTTGTAATAGTTGAACAGTGTTGAGGGAATTATTTGTTTAGCAGAGTGATAGTTTGTGTCTTGTTTGCTACATGTTGAATTTTTGCCTTCATGCAATTACTTGGCAAAGCTTGTTCTTGAGCTGCTAAAATAAAGCCTTCAGTTTCTTTCTTTTTCTAACACTCCTGATTTAAAAACTCCATGTGAACTTATCAGTATTAATATTAGTTTCTAAAAAAAATCTCAGTATGGTTCGGTGATGCACAATTGAGGAAAAGAATAATTGTATCAGGAGACAGGACTATACAATCTCAAAATTAAGAGAGATCATAAGCCTTTGAAATGCAAACGGTACTTTTTTGTAAGACAGCACTCAGCTCACTCACAGGCTTCCCAGATCTATCCAGCTGTCACAGAACACAGCTAGAATAACAGCCAATACTCAGCAGGCCTCCTTTTGTTTGTAATGACCCACCACAAAAGATTATTCCTTCCTTCCCCAAAAGAAGTAAATTATAGGAACCTGCAGTCTGCATGTGCATCTTTCTACATGACATAATTCCCATCATTCAAACAAATGAATGATTTTCTTATTCAAAGAGATCTTGAATAAGCTACCAGAACTTAATCTTGATGTTATTAGCACAAATTCTGCTAGCTGTCCTTAGCTACTTAATCAGTGGTATCAGTGGATTTTCAACCAGGTTCTGAAAAACAGACAGCTTTCAGTGGCAAGATACTCAATAGCCTATGAATGCTTAATTTGCATATTTTTGCCTTGTATGAAAATATTTAATCTATTTTTAAGTGAATTTGGAATATTTGCATGAATCCTATTTTTAGATAGAAAACTTGGTGGGTGAATTATTGAGCTTCCCCCTGCCTTCTTTCCAGCCATCAAATATATAACATATAATAAAATTATAATAAAACACGAGCACAATAAAATATAACTTATTCACAATTTAATCAGGGGTCAAAGATTGGGGGCTTGTCAACTCAGAAAAAAGTTCCATTTATTATGCCAAAGGATTGGAAAACCTAACTCAGCATGTTTATTTATTATTTGTCAAATTTCAAAACCATCCAACTCTGACAATTCTGGCTTACAAAATATGTGTGAATAACATTATGTAGCTCCTTTCCCCCAAAGTATTGGTTCTATTGCCAATTTTTAACATTCTACATACTCGTGTAGGAATTTAAATATTTAAATATAAGTACTTATGAATGAAGGCGAATATATGTATCCCAGGATAATTCTGCAGGATCCAACACCGTGGATCAGAGGTTTTGTCTTCCAAGCTTTCAGACTCTTGCTGGGCTAGAGAGAAGTTCAGGGGTGGGATGTACAGATGTTCTTCCCAGCTCTATAGAACCGGTAGCTCTGATGAGCAGCAGACACCGAACTGGTTGTGTGTCTGCTGCTGTTTGGCCCACTTGCCTGCCCGGGCTCTTACCTGTCCTTTATGTCATGCTTTTTCAACCTCAGCTGCTTTGCATGGCAAAGCTGAAGTTGAAAAAGCAGTAAAAAAGTTCCTTTTCAAATGCTGTGCACCCACGCGCAGCGCCTATCAGCTGTCCGGGCAGCACAGCTTACGCCGTTTTATGCATGCGCGCATAAAACGTAATCATCAAACCGGTAGTTACGCTGATTGAATCCCACCCCTGGAGAAGTTCCATGAAGATGGCCTTCAGCATGAGTCTGAAAGCTCAGAAGGCAAAACCTCTCGTCCCGGTGACCAATCCAGTTTGGCTCTTGCATAAATACTTATTCCTAATATAATCCCTAAAATATTATCCTACTCTTATTTGGGAGCAAATATCACTGTTGCCAACTTTGATGATGTCATCTTTGTTGATGCAATCTATTTTGTGTGACTAAAATTTCATATGGAAAACACACTCACTTGGTGAAATCTGATACTCGCTCTCCCCATGTCAGACATCATTTAAGGACCACAGAATTTCAGCGTGGAAGTTAAATTATGGTATATGGAAGCCACTATGATGGATATACAGGCCTTCAGATCTAGTCTGGCAGTGGTACTTTGGAAGAACTTTGTAACATCTCATCCCTGATACCCTGATGATACTACCATCACCTTAATTTCAAACAGGAAGTCAGATTTCAATTCTGATTCCAGAACCAGGTACTGATGATCTTGATGAAGATGACTGTCATTATCACCCTCACTTTGGTTATTTAAGACAAGTTGAAAAATGTATGAAGCCTGTAGATCTTTTAGGCAAGGCACGCTTTTCAGCAGGATAACTGGTTACATATATTATTAATACCTAGAATTGATGGGTATTATTAACACCTAGAATTGATGGGTATTATTAACACCTAGAATTGATGGGTATTATTAACACCTAGAATTGATGGGTATTATTAATACCTATCACTCTTAAAAAGGTTAGAAGGTGTTGAATCCATGAATGCAACCCTGCTAATATCCCGCTATTGGTCTGATAAGACCTCCTCAATCTGAAAGATAAGAGAAATATAATGTATTTATCTATGATATTTTATCTTGAACAAGTTTATCTATATCTAATCTGGTGTCTCTCCTACTTGTAACTATTCCAAACATTTATCTAATCTATTCAACCCTGCTCTCCCGAGAACCTGTTCTCAGTACACTGGATATTTTCTCTTGATTCCTGATCCTATTCTGAATTTTAATGATATCTGGTTTCACTCTTTTTACTGATTTATTAGCTGCAACTAATGTTCCTTAAGCTTCACATGCAAAGACGGAAGACATTCTTCTTAAAAGGAAAAAGAAAAAAGAAAATATACAACAGTTCAACTGATTGATCTACCCGTGAAGAAAGACCAGAAGTTTCTCATATTCTTTAATGCAATAAGTAAACATTGATTTGGTCAATTTAATGACCAGATTTCCAATGTGCACACTAGAAGACGCAATTAGTTGAACCTAAGGACAATTGTGAAGTCACACTGGCTACTGAAGAAATCCTCCTCTACCTCCTCTAAACTTTTAAAAAGGGGGTTATTGCTAAAATTCCCTTTGCTACACAATTGTAAATGATGTTGGAGCTCTATTTCTTTTTCACTTCGCTATCCTAACAAAATTACAGACCAGGCATTGCTTGCTTTCATTCAGATTGATCAAACTCAGAGTTTCAACATTTTGTTTTTGTTGTTATTCATAACTATTCCATAGACCACCCACTGTACTTGAAAAACTGGTCTCTATCTTTCACTGCTCTTGCCCCCCCCCCCAAAAAGGCTTGAGGGAGAAGGAAGCCTGCTCTGTTTAATTTTCAATTGTTCTTTACGTATTATGTAATACTACATGTATTATGTAATAATTCTCTTGTTGTTCAGAAAGTCACCACTTGAAATACCAGGAGGAATTAAGCAGAGAAAATGAATCTCTTCAGCCTTTCTGCTACAGCTCATCTATACAGGGAAAGGAAGAATAAATGTTGAATGCAGAACTGTTCTGGATGGGCTTGAGGCCTCAAATATTTCCTCATGAAAATATAAGAAATCTCAGAGACAGTAAAAGTAAATATTCATATCTACAAGAAGAAGAAAGTTCGGAAGTAAAACTTTTTGAGAAGGGTGTAGTTAATTATGAAGACATACAAGTAAATCATATTTAATTAAGACTTAAAGTTTAACTAGGTTTTATGGGTAAGTCTGTGCTTTGAAAGTTCAAGCAAGTGACTTGGATTAGTCTACCTCAACCATACAAGCTCACGAAGGGATTTTGGCACATTCATTGTCAGGCCAATCTATCCTACAGAATTGTAGTTGTGGGGATGAACTGCAAAAAAGGAATGCATGCATGCTGTCTTGAACTCCTGGATGAAACCAAGATAGCATATAAATAAATCTGAGTCAAATTTATTGTATTTGATAACAAATTGCTATGGGATTTTCCATTATAAAACAATTTAAAGACCAAGCTGACAAAGTCATGTACTTTTAACAGCTAGTCATCTTTGCAACACATCATTCTGACCAACTGTCAGCCTTACCAAGTAGAACAGACAAGAAACATGACCAGATGAGCTAATTCTAGTTTATTGTGAAGTTACATAACCAAATTTTGCAAGTCTGAAAGTAGCAGTATCCCTTAGACCTATATGCCACTTCACAGTACTTTATAGCCTGCTTTAAGCAATTTACAGAGTCAGCATATTGCCCCCAACAATCCTCAATTTACCAACCTCGGAAGGATGGAAGGTTGAGTCAAGCTTGAGCCCCATCAGGATCGAACTTCTGGAGTGAGCAATGAGTTAGCTTGCAGTACTGCATTCAACATGGTTCTTTCAAATCTCCCACCATCTCCTTTGCAACCTAAGAAACTAGGGAAGTCTTTTCTGAGCCTCTTGCTCTGTCTACTATCCCTTTTTACAGGAGAGAAGCAAAGAAGAGATCAGGGACTGTTAAGGGCCAATGTTACTGATCTCCAGGAGACTCATTTAATGAAACAGGATGAAACTCTATTAATCAAGAAGTAGGTAGGATAGGTTTACTTCATAGATCAGTGATGGCTAACCTTTTCAGCTTGGTGTGTCGAAAATCGGGAAAAAGTGTAGCCTTCCTTGGGTCGTGTGTCATTTCAAGAAATATCAATAATTTGGTTTATGACGGACTGGGCTGGGGTGATCACACAGGGCTGTGAAACTCGTCTCCCTGGTCTTAGGGCTGCAGGTGCAGGATGTGGGGATCGGAAGGCCACCTTACAGGGCTGTGAACCTCATGGATCTCCTTTCCTCCTGTAGCGTTCCTGAGGTAATGAAACTGACAAACCTCAGTTTATGGCGGTTAAAACTTGTTCTCTGCTGCAAAGATCTTGTGGCAGCAATGACACCACGCCTCCACGCAACAAGCAGGGATTGGAGCAGAGCACAGGCAGCCTCTAAATGTGCAGGTTTTCCCCACACCAACAGGCGTGTCAGTCAAAGTGCCTCAGCGTGTCACGAGTGACATGCGTGTCATAGGTTAGCCATCACTGTCATAGATACTTCATTGAAAGCTATTGGGGTGGCCATTTTGGTTCAAAAAGAATTCCCCGTTGATTTATATCGGTTTATTACTGATGTAAATGAATGTTATTTCATGTTATGTGCTAAAATAGTACTTCTGCAGGAACTGCAATAGCTATGGTTAATGTTTATGGACCTGATTAAACAATTCTAGCAAGCTCTAGGGAATTTTGGCTAAGCAATTTGTTGTGCGGTTGCAGATTGTGATGAATTCTGCCCCAGTCGTTGCATAAGTTGCATCATGGCATTCTGCAAATGGATCATCTGTGCATCCACTTGTTGTTGGGGTTACAGCAATACCAGGTGCTCAGCAGGCAGCAGAATTCCTTGAGGATCAGAGGCCATTCCTGAAATTCCTCTCCTTGGAAGAGAGGATGAGACTTGCTCGATTGATATCAGCCTTACCAGGTAGACCAGACAGGAAACACAACTACTTTACTGTGAAGTTACATTAACAGCATGTTGTCAGTTTGAAAGTACAATTCTCCTCTCCATCTCCTTTGCAGCCTAAGAAACTAGGGAGGGTCCATTCATGGTGTCTTGCCTGGCCACTATTCAGTTGCAGGCTATGCTCTCTCTCTTACAATATCTGACCATTCCCTAGTCCAGTGGTCCCCAACCACCGGGCCCCGGACTGGTATCAGTCTATGGATCATTTTGTACCGGGCCACCAGTTTGCTTGGGCACTGCCATCTTGTTTCGACGGCGCTTGAAAAAGTGCTTCCGGGTGAGCTTGTCGGTCTTCGGTTGTTGGAAAGCGGCGTTTGGGTGCTGAAGGAATCCTCGCGCCTTAGTTTCGTCGAAGGGGAGGGCGGCTTCGAACAAAGAGCCGTCCCGATGGCAGTGGAATCTCGCATTACTCAGGAGGAGATTAAGAAAGAGCCCGAAAAGCACAAAAAAGGTACAAAGGAAGAGTTGAAGGTGGCGGGGAGAAGCGGGAGACAGCTGGCTGGCTGGTCGCTCAGCTTGCCTTGCCTTGGTCGTGTGTGCTGATACAGGTACCAGTCCGTGGATCATTTTGTGATGCCGATACTGGGCCGTGGTACAAAAGAGGTTGGGGGCCACTGCCCTAGTCAGCATGTCTTCACTTCAACTCCTAAGGTCTTCCGCAATACCATTACATTAACAGACAGAAAACTGAACTCTGAGATAATCAATGCCCAGACTCATAGTGAGTTACAACTGTCTACATTTCTTTGTTGCCATCATGTGTTTGGCCGGATTTTTGTTGGTAGCCCTAATAACTATGGTGAAATTGGTACTCTTTTTTTTCTACATGCACAGCTTTTTTAAAAAACCTCTTTCCTACTTCCACAAAAGCCACATTCCCTTTTGAATTCCCTTCTCTAAAGTTCAACATTTGATCTGGAACCTAAACCTGAATAGCAACACATTGTGTGTTGCCTTTTGCAACTGTGCATATATTACTAAAGTGTTTCGTTCTGAGCAACTACATTGGGCTTTTGAAGCAAGCGTTAAAGGGGCATTGTACTATTATTCAGAAAAACAGTTTTTGAGGCATTTAAAATATATTTACTTCCCCTATACTCCTGAGTGATTGAGACTGTAATTCTAAGCACAATTATTTAAGGGTAAGTTCCATTGAATTAAATAGAATTTGTTTCTGAGTAGATCCGCACAAAAATTGTGTGTGGGTGCAAGTGTTAATCTTACTTGGTGCTGTGCTGCCAAATTATATGCTGTTTTTCTAAGTCCTTTCTTTGGGAGGTGCCGAAGCAATATTAAATTCAACAACTGCTCAATTTTTCTAATGTCAGGAAAATTACCATCCCTATTCAATTCCCTTAACTTAAACTATTAAAACATATTTTTATTCTTTGTGTTTGCTAACTCAGAATAAAATAATTACAATCTTTGTGGAGTCAAATAGTACACAGAGATATGTTTTTGATCTTCAAGAATTCTTTTCTTCATTCAAAGCATAACAAACTAAGAAAGCTAATGCAAAACACCCTGACTCTTACACTAAAGTACACACAAATGTTAAAAAGGAGAATTGCCATTAATTAGTAGTATAATTATAATCATATAAGGCATGAGTTCAAGCATATCTCCTGTTTCCACCCCCATCCCACCCCCTGAAAAGTAAAAGTAATAATATGCATTAAAAAAGAAGAAGCATTATCTCCAGGTACGGAATAGCACATTTTAAAAGCTTTTAAAACTCACATTACTGGGTTCTCGTCAGTCTAAGCCAGCAAACAGCCACACACGTCTGTTTTACATTTTTTATCCATACTGCATTCTTCTTAGCAATGTGACCATTCAGGCACATGGTCAAGTTGTACTCAGCTTCTCCTTAGTGATGTAGGAAAGAGGCGAGCTCTGCTGATTTATCTGTGCTTTTTGCAGCTGTATAGGACTAATGTTTCTGCCTCTGCATCCTAACTGAATTGCCTCTGCCTTATCGCTGGCAATCCAAATTAACAGCAAAAGCAGGACCAATAATTTTTCCACCTGCACACAGGCATGGATACACACAAATAAAACAACTGCTAGGCAGCTTGCTTCCCCGTACGTGAAATAACATTGTTTACATATATCGACTCTCTCTAATTTCTTTGCTGGGAAGAATAGCTAAGATAAGTAGCTGTCTGCAAAATAAAACTGCTGTTCAAAGGTCTATTTGCCATTCATTCTCTTGAAATTTATTTTGCCAGGACAAACAACCTACACACTGAAAATCAGGAATTTTTTGCTACCTGTAGCCCACAATAAGCATGTGTATGTTAATTTACTGTTGTATTTCCTCGGCATAATAATGTTTTGAGAAACCAAATGCAAAGCAAGCAGGCTGCAATGCATTTAAGATCCATTAGCGACCATAAACCTCTTCTCGTAAATAAGCTTTATTCAATTACATTATCACATGCACAGAGGTTACACCTAGTTCCCTTATTCATTTATCTTTTTTGGCTTTGCTAGGAATGCTTTACATCTGGGAACATTTGTCAATCGCTCCTCTTAAAGAGTTGTTTTAAAATTAACATTTTGCACTTTGAAAACATCAAAAAAACTTTGTTCTATCCATTTGGAAAGATTAAAAACTGAAGGTCCTTCAATCTATTATTTCAGGCTTTTTGATAATCAAGTGGTATCTTACTAATAAGAAACCATATTTTATTCATTATGCTTTCAGGCCACGACACCATGAGATCTCTAAAAAAAAAAATCTTTAAATTTTCATAAGCACTCAAGAAAATGGAATATGCCCTAGAGTATTAATTCATTAAAAATGAGAAGAGTCTGACAAGTTTTCCAAGTGTCTAACTCATTCCATGTATGCATCTGCCAATGTAATGCCCGCAAACCGCCCCCCCTTGCAATCGACTGACAACTGTTATTAGCTTTAATCCTAGGAAATAAACCTCTCCATCGAATACAGTAAATGTCCGGCTGACATAATATTTAAGCTCTCATAAGTACTGGAAACAGATTCACAGATGTTGTACAACTGACAATATATATTTTTTTACAAATAGAAAGTAATATAAAATAACTACTATGTGCAGATTTACTAATTGGAAGCATCTGCAGTCTTATTTTATATTTTCTTATACTCAACTGTGTCCAATTCTCAGAGACTGCCAGAACAAGTCCCTGAAGTTTTCTTGGCTAGGTTTTTCAGAAGTTGTCTGCAATTGCCTCCTTCCTAGGGCTGAGAAAGAATGACTGACCCAAGATCACCCAGCCAGTTTACAGTGACAGCATATTGCTGCCAACAATTTGGGTCCTCATTTTACTGACCTCGGAAGGATGGATGGCTGAGTCAACCTTGAGCCGGTCAGGATCAAACTGCCGAACTGCTGGCAGCCAGCAGTCAGCAGAATTAGCTGCAGTACCGGATTCTATTTAACGGTGGTACCACCACGGCTCTGGTGCAATGATTAGTTAAAATGCAGTACTTAGAAGGGACTAGAACTCACAGTTTCTAGCTTAATCATTATACCAACTGCTTCTCAAATATAATTTACTTTGGAAAAATTACTCTCCTCCAAATTAGAGTCATAAAAAATTTAGAATCTTTTATCTTAGAACTGGAAGCACTTAGTAAATATAGAGAAGGAATTCTTTGTTTTCCTTAGATTGTAGCATCTTTGTCTGTAGAGATTTTCAGTCATCCAGGTCATGGTTGTCTGAAAGGTGCTTTTTCAGGAGGCAACTGGACTTTCTTGTTTTTTCTTTTGAAGAAAGTTTCGCTTCTCACCCAAGAAGTTTCCTCAGCTCTGACAGGATAATGGGGAATGGAAGGATCTAACATCTTTATTTAATCACTGTTTGGGACAAACAACAGCATACAATCCTATTGCAAAATAATGTAACCAGCTGAAACTGCAGGAGCCATATTAGGTGAGGAACAGTTGTCCGGCACAATCAACCACATCCAGATGTGACTACTTTATTGCATCCTGCCTATAATACAGGAATCTCCCCAGATATTTGGGCCTCCCCAGATCTTGGAAACAAATAGATCAGGCTCCATGGAACTTAAGGTGGAGAGGATCATTTGTGGCTGTGCAACAACTGGAGACTAATTTCCCACTTTATCCCTCTTCCTTGCCTGGCTGATAATTTCCCAACTGTCCTGTTATCAAAGTTAGCGAGAAATGGAGAGAGACAATCATTTCTACTCTTGCACCTGAAGTGTCAAAGGACCTGAATGTCTGTAAATGAATAAGAAGATATTATTATATCACATTCCATCTGAAGACCAGTTTTAGTATGAGAAGTTTGGTATAGCATATATCCAATAATGCACTTTCCTGTGTTTTGTTGTTGTTCAGATACTTGGCTTCCTTGCTAAAAGTGCAAAAGTTCAGTTTTCCTAGTTCTGTAATTGATATATCAGTCCATCAATACTGAGATAAAGCAAGGCATACATTTTAACTCTCTAAATTAGGCTGAACATTACTGATACCGAGTAGAGACAAACATTTTAGCCAGCAGAAATAAAACAATAAATCATCACTACTTAGGAAGAGATAATTATATTGTCAAGTGAGAAACCAAGGACAGCTCAGCTTTGTCCATGAATACAGTATAAATGGATCTGGCTAAATTATTTTCAATACGCACTAATGGCATTATTACTTCTGAGAGAAAGAAAAATATGCTTCAACTTCCATTACTTGAATATCAAATACTATCACATGTAGCCATATCTAAAGTGGGTACAAAGATTTTTGAGGATTGGAGGTGATGGTAAAAAAAATAAAAATGAAGATGGTGGTGGAAGAGCCATGAAGACCTGGCTGCTCAATCAGATCTTTGGCATGGTAGACTGAGATACTTCATTTTATTGCACCTGCCATCTTTACCTTGATTTTAATGTTATTTGTTTTATTGTAATTTCTTTATTTGATTGCTATGAGTCGCCCCTCCAGGTTAACTGAGAATCAGGCAGCATGCAAGTGTAATAAATTATTGTCAGGACCTCACCATTTTATGTATAGCCATGATTTTGATGCATGTACAAAAGGAATGGGGCTTCAAATACATGACTGAAATCACCATCTTAATTTTTTTACTGTTCTTACAGCTGTCCCTGAATCAGTTACCAAGTTGACTCACATCAAAGACTCACATAGTTACACTTCTGGGAAGTCTATGTTTGTGGACTTCTCTTATTATAGTATCGATGTTTGAAAACACACTAATACTGGACAGCAGTAGCTAGTAGAATTCTGCCTGTATATGTGACCTAACTGTAATGGATCAACTGGGGAAAAGGGTTTCTGTTATCCCCAAATGTGCACTAAATTGTAAATTGTACTATTCATGGCAATCTATATCACAAAATGGTATTATTATGAACACTGCCATGAATTATATTAAATCAAAGTAAATTTAACAATCTCACATATAATAGGCTTGTCCAATATTTTGTGGGGCTGTCTGGATAGGGGTGTTGCTGAATCATCATACAAAACATCATTGTATTAAATCAAGGAGTGTGTGTGTTACATATGGAGTCTGCCCAACTCTCTGTCATAAAACAACTTTGAAAATGATATTAAAATTTTAAAGTATCCACAAACTTTTTAAGCAGCACTGTATAGTGTGCCTATTCTTCCCACAATATGGCACTATTAAATATCCTATCATTTCAGGTGTCAGGGTTCCGGCAGTTACTCCAATTAAATCATGAGCCTCGAGCCACACTCCCAAAACTAAAGAGGATTTATTTGAAGCTACCATTCTACGTCCAGCACTAACCTGGGCGGAGCCAACTCTGAGATACGTAATTCACTGTCACTCTTGATCCTGCTTTTCCCCCCCACCCCTCTGGGTGTATCATCCAATGAAAAACATCCATAGCTAAGAGTCATCAATCATGCTCTCCAATTAAATTTTTTTCTCGGCAGAAGCTTCAACCATCTTATCAGTCTTTGAAGAAAATATGAATGGAACGTACTTTCTATTCCACACTGTTGCCTGCTCTTTGAAACTCCCCCTTCTTTCTGTTGTCAACTATAAAACGTATATACAAAATGTTTTATGAGCTGATATCAGGCTTCATAGAGCACCTCTGGTTTCAACTGCCCAAGGTCCTTCTCAGTATTGCCAATGTCAATACTACATAAAATTGTGAGGTGATTTCCCCCTAAATAGTGACAACATAAGCCCAGATCCAGAATACAGGTAGTCCTCGATTTACAACAGTTCATTTAATGACTATTCAAAGTGATGACACTGAAAAAAAATGACTTACAAGTTTTTTACACTTATGACCCATTGCAGTCATATAATCAAAATTCAGATAACAGATAATCAGAGTTGGAAGGGACCTTATAGGTCATCTAGTCCAACCCCCTGCACAAGCAGGAGACCCTACACCATTTCTAACAAATGGCAGTCCAATCTCTTCTTGAGGGTCTCTTCAGATGTTTGAAAACTGACTCATTTATGACTGTTGTTTTGTCCTAGGTCATGTGATCACCTTTTGGGAACTTCTGACAAGCAAAGTCAATGGGGATGCCATATTCACTTAACAACTGTATTAATAACTGACTTAACAACCACAGTGATTCACTTAACAACTGTGGCAAGAAAAGTCATTAAATGAGGCAAAACTCACTTAATGAGTGTTTCACTCTACAACATAAGTCTTTGGGCTCAATTGTGGTCCTAAGTGAAGGATCACCTGCAGTCTTTGAACACTATTTATTCTAATCTAGGACAGCGATACTGAAGCAGGAATTTGTTTTTATCATCTTGTTGGGTGTCCTGGGCATTTAACCAACACATGCACTAATTTAATTATCCTCTTCTGCAGCACTCTCCGAGGAGACTAGCAACTTAATGTGTGGAGCAAGGGAACAAGCATATTAGCAGGATTTACTGGCTGAGCAAATCCCACCCAGGCACTGTTGCCATTAACTGGAGTTATACAAACTTCTAAACAATGCGGGAAATTGTCAATCTTTACTGTGCGATGATAATGTCCTTCTGCCATGGATCAACTTGTTTAACTTTTTAGAAACACAGTATTGTAGTCTGTAGAATCATCAATAGGTTTCATATTTTTGTAATTTTGAAAGCAGTTGTATATTTTAACAAACCACTGAATGAATGTCCAATAGCAAGGTGAATAATAACTCAACCAACCACTGAGGTCCATGAGTATAAACTTTATTTTTTAACATCCACTTCCAGCCTTGAATCAGTATATTGTTTTAGTCACTCTCCTAATATTTCAAAATTAAGTCACTTAGGTAAGATGGGTTGTGCAGATAAAATAAATAAAATAATATTTATTTATTTTATTTATTTATTTGTCAAGCGATTATAAGATAACAGGTATAAGTATAAACATAGTTATGAATACATGAAATGGATACATATAAGAGAAATAAAAAAAAACAAGAGGACAGGGACAGTAGGCACATTGGTATGCTTATGCACGCCCCCTACAGACCTCTTAGGAAAGGGGTGAGGTCAATAGTGGACAGTCTAAGGTTAAAGTTTTTGGGGTTTGGGGAAGAAACCACAGAGTCAGGTAGAGTATTCCAGACATTGACCACTCTGTTGCTGAAGTTGTATTTCCTGTAATCAATTTGGTTGCTCTCAAATGTTAAGCAGACCCAGGCCAGGCTGTTATCTTGAATAGGAGACCATCTGTAGCTGTAGGCTAAACTGGGAAATTGAAAGGGGAAAAATCCCAGAAATTGAAAGAAATCACTGTCAAACTACTTCCATTCTGTTGTCCAGAAAACATCTCCCCAAAGAATTATCACTGACAAGTCAATTCAGTCACCCAGAATGAGCTCAAATGAAAGGGGATTTTTGATATTTATAATATAGAAACAGTCACCAATTTTCTTTTTAGTTGACATGTTTGTCATATTCTAATTTTTAGTTCCCACTCAGTCACGAAGTTTACTGGGTGATTGTGTGTCTTCTGCTCTCTTCCATCCCAGGCTCACAGTTTCAGTTCTGTGGTGATAAAAAGAGAGGTAGCCTCCATGTACATCACCTTGAGATATAAGGCAGGTAATTGAAAAGGTAGGGCAGGGTTAGTGTACACAAGGACACCTGAAGCACAGGTAAATTTATTGGACCACACATGGCAAAGAAAGAGAATAACTTACTATAAAAATAATTATCTTGTTTGAGAACAATAAGGATGTAAATAATTTCACTTCCAGATGAGAGAGAGAGCGCGAGAGAGAGAGAGAAGAAAAGACAAATAGCAAATACCACAGTCACGTTATATCCTCTTGTACCATGTTTTTTACTATGCATTTGAAACAGATGTAAAAAATAGCTAAGAAAGTAATTGGATCTGGATCAAATTATTTATTAACTTGAATTAACCTTCCAAATGCTATGAATATATTACTGGACTGCAAACCATAAAAACCAACAATCTATTTTAAAAAAAGGCATTTTCACATAGTTTCCAATAAAGGGCTTATGGAGTTATGTCATGATAAATAAAGACTTTGCATTCTGTGAATAATTTATTAGAGGCAACTCTTTTCTCACTAGTTTTCAAAACTTCAAAACAACAAGGTTTCTTCAAGAAAAGAGGCAGCTTGCTCTTTCCCCATAAAAGAGAACTGAGCACAAGTGTAAAACCAATATACTTTTACTAAAGGACAAAGAATGATTTTGAAGGCCAAGTTGATGTTAGCGCAACCCTAAAATGTATGAATGTGCTGAGCTGCTCAGGTAGAATGAGAAAATACTGCAATGGGACCTGAAGTCAGTTGATCTGGAAATAAAAAGCACATCATGTTACACAGTTTCAACACACTACTCAGATGAGGCATAAGAAAGAAATCATTCACATGATCTCTTGGAATGAAATGAAAGCTCAAAGAGGTTTCTGGTTACTTTGTGTAGAGTTAAAACTGATTTCCTGGAAATTAAATAACTATGGAAATGCAAAGCATGAGCTATCACAAGGATTGTCTATATATAACCAGCGAAACTGATCTGTCTTGGAAGGAGAAACACTTCAGATCAGAACAATTTTCTCACCCAGGCTCTGAGCTTGTTCAATATGATGCCACCCTTGAGTTAGATGAATAGATAATGATTCAAGACAGAATCTGCATTATCAAGGCTTCCCAACAAGCAAGCTCCTTTAGCAGTGGAGTCCATTTGATTTAATTTTTATTTAATCAATGAAGCCCATAATTAGACGCTGACCCTAATTCTTCAGGGTATTGTTTTTGTTAGCAGTCTGCAAAATAAAATGAATTACCAACTCAGGTCAAAAGACAAATACAATGCCCAGAACCTGAGCATATTTTAGCTCCTACACTTACAGATAGTCCTCACTTAGCAACCACAATTGTAACCAGCAACAATTGCTGCAGTTGCTAAATGGAAAATCATGTGATTGTGATGGATTTACAGCATCTCTTTCTACTTGATCATTAAGTAAGTCACTATGGGTGGTTAAGCAAAACCTCACATGACTGTGACTTGTGATTCCACTTCCATGTAGTCCATTAACTCTGCTTGTTACAATCCAGCTAGGAACATGGAAAAGGTGATGATCTGACTGCAACAGTTGCAAATCTCAGGATTGGTTGCAAAGCTTTTTCTTTTTACATCATCATATCTTTGAACTGTCATTCAATGAGACAGTCAAATAAGCAAGGGATAACAGCACAAAAGAGGGTATGTACCATATAAATATTTAGTTTCTTGCTATATTTTTAAGGACCTGATAGTATCTTTAAAAATTAACACTTCAGTCATTTACGATGCTCTACCTGAACCAGTTAACACACCAGGTCATGAATATTTGAAGGGGTTAATGTTTTGTGATGAGGCATGATTGGAAGAATGTCTGTGCAACTCAATTCTATTTTCCTTCCTCTCCTGTACTCTACACTGCAGCCTTGGCTCATGCTGGCTATGCTAAAGAATAAGACAATAAAAGATGTATACATCAACACTGCTAATGGAATGAAAAGAGATGAGGAAAGCAACAATAAGGAAAGAGAAGGTTCCTGCCTCAATTTGAAGTGCACAATTTCAGAAAGGTCTTAGCTAGAAAATGCACACACGTACACTCCAAGGACACCGTCTTTGGTTTATTTTAGGGCCTGCGGCTGTTGCTTATAGTTCCCCAATAATGGTCTTCACATGTACCCAAGTGCCATTATCGCTGTTGTGAATTATTATGATCAGCTGTCAAGAATATCACACAGCGTACAGCATTTTTGCAAATTCCGGTATATCAGTATTGAGCACGTGTACCATACCAGGTCACTCCTACTTGCTCTAATATCAAGTGGAGCAGCTAACAAACCAGAGAACCTGAGCCTGCATTTCACTTAATGTCACATCTCAGGTTAGATCCTTTGGCTTATAGCTGTCTAACAAGTCAAAATCAGATACTAAGGATAAACACTAGCTTCTGAATCTAACTTGCCAGGAGGGTTATGAGGGACTCTGACTCAGATCTAATGCTAGATAATCCCACTTTTTATTTTAAAATTTAAAAAGCCACCTTTCGTCTGAAGAGATTCTCAGTCATCTGAGTCATGGTTGTCCCAAAGGTGCTTTTTCAGGAGGCAACTGGACTTTCTGGTTTTTTCTATTGAAGACGTTTCGCTTCTCATCCAAGAAGCTTCTTCAGCTCTGACAGGATAGTGGGGAATGGAAGGATTTATATTCCTTGCAGACTGCTGATAATCTGCATCCTTTTAATGACCTTTTAAAACAGGGGTGTCAATTCGCTGCCCGCAGGCCAGGTGTGTCATGCACTGGCCACGTCCACCCCCAGTTTAGCGAAGGGAGAAAAATAAGGATACATTATGTGATGACAACATGACACGGCAAGTTTGACACCCCTGCTCCAAAAGGATGCAAATGACCAGCTGTCTGCAAGAAATATAAATCCTTCCATTCCCCGGTGCCCTATCAGAGCTGAAGAAGCTTCTTGGATGAGAAGCCAAATGTCTTCAAAAGAAAAAACAAGAAAGTCCAGTTGCCTCCTGAAAAAGCATCTTTGGGGCTTTATTAAAATAAACACACACATAACTTTTATTTTTAGGAATGGGGTGCGGAGTGAGGAATCAGGCCGCAATGATATACCTGGTTAAAAGGTTTGGGCAATGAATAGATTTTAGACAACACAATGGTAGGACAAGGAATTTCTAGAAAGATTTATTAGGGTTTTGAATTATTTTAACATAAAATTCTAACTTGTTTTCTAGCCTTGGTCTCTTTGAAAATAATTAATCTTTATTCTATACGCAGTGGGATTATCTGAGCTCTTCCCCTCCCCCAAAAAAGTTTTAACATGCTATAGCCTGACAGACAGCAACTCTGTCATTAAGTTGCTTGAACAATCTTGTATATCATGATCTATTTATTTAAAAGACTTTTAAAAGAGGCCTGTGCTACTTGACTTAATTCTATTTCACTGCACTGAGACTCTTCTAGACAGAAAAGTGAGGCACTGATTAGTGAGTAACAATTGCAAAAAATGGACTCTCCAAAGAAGTAGAAAACCTGGTGAAGTTTATTTTTCTCAGTCCCTTGAGTATTCAGAGAGAGAAAGAGAGGCTGACAATAAGAACAGATTACTTCGGGCCTCAACAATCCAAACCAAGAAATTAAATTAACTCTCAAAATATCTAACTGAGGGAAGAAATGGATCTGGAAGCAGCAATTGAGGCTTGTTCTCTTGCTGTCACAGTCTCTATATACTTGGCTGCGAGCATATAGAACAGTGATGGCAAACTTTTTTGTTGTGGTGTGCGGGAAATTGCTTGCGCCTATGTGATAGTGCGCACTTGCACATGCCAGCACCCATAATGCAATGCGCCCTGCCCTCCCTTACATGCAACACATGCAACACCCCCACCCCGCTCCCTTACCTGCACTGCACATGTGCGACCTCCCAGCTGATTTTTAGCCCATTTGAGGCCATTTTCACCCTCCCGGAAGCTTGAGGAAAGCCTCTGCAGCCTCGGGAGGCTGAAAATGGGCCCATTTTGGCACTTCTGGTATTTCCAGAAGGTCCAATTTTCAGTCTCCCAAGACTGCAGAGGCTTCCCTTGGGGTGAGAACGGCCTCAAACGGGCTGAAAATCACCTGGGCAGTGAGCATATGCTCAGTGCAGGTAAGTTTGGCTGGGGGTTCACGTCAGAGGTGGTATTCAGCAGGTTCCAACCAGTTCTGGAGAACCGGTAGTGGAAATTTTGAGTAGTTTGGAATCCCACCTCTGACTGGCCCTGCCCCCATCTATTCTCTGCTTCCCAAGTCCCAACTGATTGGCTGGGTCTTCTTTGGTTACCCTGCACAGGAGAATGGAGCTGGAAAGCACGTTAGTGGGGTGGGGAAGGAATGGAGATTTTACAGTATCTTTCCCCTGCCACGCCCACCAAGTCACACCTTGCCCACCAAGCCCCGCCCACAGAACTAGTAGGAAAAAAAAATTGAATCCCACCACTGGTTCACGTGCCCGGAAAAATGGCTCTGCGTGCCACCTGTGGCACACATACCATAAGTTCGCCATCACAGATATAGAATCTCCTTACCTAAGTAATCCCTGGGCCCTTTCATTTCTTCTTGGTAAAGCTTTCCAATGTGAGCAGCCACTTTTCTTTTCTCTGTCTGGGCAATGAGCTGAGGCAAGCAGCAGAAAAGGGTGTGGGAGGTTGTTTACATAGGCCTGATAAAAGTAATCCAGCAGATGCTTTCTCTGCAGGGTTCTCTTTGTTGTCCTCTACCTTTCTTCTCCAACCCCCCCCCCCCCCAATCATCCTCTTTCTTCAGAGCAGTCTTTATGCTTAGCAACCAGAGTCTGCAGGTACTCATAGTCCGGAGCAGCGTTTCTCAGCCTTAGGCACTTTTAAGATGTGCAAAATTCTGGGAGTTGATCCATTCATCTTGGCCAAGGTTGAGAAATTCTGGTCTGGAACCATGATTGTCACATGACATATCACAACTTTTCTCCCCTTCGCTAAAATGGGGATGGGCGTGGCCAGCGCGTGATGCCTCCAGCCCACGAGTTTGACACCACTGCATTAAGACTATAAATAATAGTAGGTTTTCATTTTTCATTAATATTCCTTGTTCATTGTTTAAACTATAGGCTAGGCCAACAGCAAAGTTCATAAAAGCTACTGTTTTACCCTTATGAAATACATCCTGACATGTATTTCATGTAGCTTGACTTGAGAAAGAAGAATCACTTAAGAATGATGAACATCAGTGGTGGGATTCAAATTTGTTTTTACTACCGGTCCTGTGGGCTTGGTGGGCATGGCAGGGGAAGGATACTGTAAAATCTCCAGTCAGAGGTGGGATTTGCTGGTTCTCCGAACTATTCAAAATTTCCACGACTGGTTCTCCAGAACTGGTCAGAACCTGCTGAATATCACCTTTGATGAACATGATCTATTTTCAGACCCAGAACTTACATAAGGCTGATCAAGCTCACCTTTCAGGGAAGTAAATTCTTCCCCTAGAGCACAAAATACCTTCTTTTATATGTGTGCATATGTATGTATGCGCATAAAATATTAATTTACTGTAAACATATTATATAAACATAAAGAAAATAGAATAGAAAGGGGGGAAGTGCAAAAGAAAAGAGAGAGAACATAATAAAGAGAAAAGGTATATGTGAAGAAGTGATTTCCAACTTTCCTTACAACAAGTATAAACAAATTTAGTAACTCCTCACTCCCTTTAAGGTTACAAAACATTTATCTTTTTATCCTGTATTAAAGCTACACATTAAATCCATGAATCATCTTTTCAGTCTTGGTCTCAGTAGAATGTCCATAAAGGGTTGCCAGAGGTAATAAACATCCCTTATTTTATTTTTGATCAAATAAACCAATTTCTGCTTCTAACCATCTTAATCTTTAGTTCATCTGAAACTTGATCATTTCTAAATCATATGAACAGCAATCCATCATCAATCATCCTCATGAAACGCTTTTATATCTATTTCTCTTAAGGCCGAATAACCATAAATGACACTTGGTATTACTTCTAAAAGGCTTCTTTATTGTTGTTCATTTACAGATGGATCTTGACAAATTAAAACAACTATTTGCATAACTATAGCTACACTCTGGGAACTACTAGGGAGGGCATGTCCTTGTTCTCTTCCTGCCTACCAGACATTCCAAGGTTGCTTTCGCTTTGCTCTCTGGGAAAGAGCCCTTCCCTCCTGTGAGTGATTCCACTACAATTTCACTACAAATCAGTGTAAATGCCTAATGATCTAATATTCTTACAATGTAATACTTTGATTAACATTAGAAATTATATATATATTTGTAAGTATTTACCCATCTCATGCTTGTGTGAAAGTATGTGCTTTCATCAGTGCAAAATTGTCATTAGCAATACTTTCTCACAACTGTTGAATGGGCTAAACATACAAATTTGAATTAGGTCTTTTAAATTTAGTTTGTTTTTTTTAAATCATTTTGATCCTTTCAAATAATTCATGTGATAATTATGCAACATTACCATGTGCTTAGAAAAATATGAGACAAGATCTTATTGTTTATTGAATCACTACTTGCAATTTCTGCTCAAATTAAGCAAAATCTTTAGGCATCTTATACAGAAAAGACTGTACTTCTATGTTATTCTTGCCTTCTTGTCCGTGATTATTTTATTCCTCAATACTTATTTCTTTAGTACTCAAGAATGAAAATATTTGTTTTTCTCTTGTCACCCCAGACAGTTCAAGCTACATATCACAGTAGGATAATGCTCCAAAAATAAGTGAAATTCCCCCCAAAATTCATTCTCTTCCTATCTGAATCTTAGCAGCCAAATTGGAGATTAACACCTGAAAACGTAATAAGTACTGCATTTTATAATATCTATAAGTAAATTAATTTGCTCATTAACCTTTGACATACGCACTGAAGGATATTGGCAAAAGGAAAAAAAAAAGAACTGTAATATTCCATACTATATGCTGCTGAGGTTTCTCGTGCACAGAAATCAATATCAAAACTCATCGATTAGCCCACGAGAGCAATTTGAGGATTTGGAGTTTTCCTATTTCAAAAATGAAATCTTAAAAGCCCAAGGGAAGTTATTGCTTTTTACAGATAAGAGATCGGACATCTTAATCCTCCACAAGAACTTTTATCTCATGCAAGCTGCTAGCACAGCTATCTGTGTAAAACTAGAAGTCTCTATGGATGAATATGATATATAGCAGAGCAGATGTTCATGGACAAGATGTTATTCAAACAGTAACCATCAGAGGGAAAGGAAATAGCCGATTTTGGAAGGGTTGGCAGAAGAAAGGTAATATTTATTTTTTTTCACTGAACAATTACTGAGATAGTGAGGGTGGTTTGGAAAAAACTATAGTTTCCATCTCTAGGCTTGTCAAAAGAACTATTCTATGGAAAGGAGGAGGAAAAGGAGGACCGGGGTCTAATTAAAATCCAGACTCAGCCCAAAGCATATTCCCATCTCACAGAAAGCCACAATCTGACCTCCCCATCCACATAAACTAATCATATGGCAATTGAATCTTTCTATGAATCTGGCAACAGGACAAAAGTCTGAATTATAAAGGTACTTTAGAGATGCAGGGCAACTGTCACTCATAACTTTATTCATTAACTTCTCATTATCCTCCAACATCAATAATCTGAAACATTGCCTTACTCTGTGTTATGTTTGCCTGCCATCTGATAATATTTCTGCATACAGTTTTTATGAAATAAAATACACAAGTGGCAAAGGGAAAGATTGTACCATATAGTCAAATTCTTTAATGAATTTTTTTCTGGAATGGTTCATATATTGTTGAAGGCAATCTCCCTGTCCATGATCTAGCCAAAAAAATTGTCAAGGGATTATTATTAATACTAATATTGTATGTAAAGAATATCTCCAGCTCCATACATGTTAAATTACTATCCAAAAGCTTTGCAACCATGGGGAAATATTTTTCAAATCAGGAAAACATAATATTTTTATAGTCTGACAATTAAAGGCCTTGTACCACAGAATATTAGTTCTGTAGATTAAAATAAGTAAATTCGTGAGGCTAACATCCCAAATGCCCTAAAGAACATCTAGCTCATGAGACATCAGTTTACTTTATTGGTATGAGTTAAGACTTCCTAAGTTGTGTTTTCGAGTTTTAAAATATTACTCTCCAAAATCTAGCAGATTAGTATGTTAAAAATGAACTATGCTTAGTATGCATGAAGACACAACTAATTAAGAAGTGAGAGCTTCCATCTCCCATTTGCCAATTAATGAGGTTATTTTTCAATGTTAACCTCATTTTACTACTAATTCTAAAATTCTTCAAACTATTTACAACACTCTTTGCCCAACACATCACAAATCTCCAACAGCATCTAACTTGTCGCACTGTGTAGCTGAATAATAGTTAAA
Organism: Hydrophis major; assembly: GCA_033807585.1. Lineage (NCBI taxonomy): Eukaryota > Metazoa > Chordata > Lepidosauria > Squamata > Elapidae > Hydrophis > Hydrophis major. Next base: position 189,570,655 of record CM066328.1, on the reverse strand, counting down.
AGATTATCAAACAAAAGTCAAATCATTTCAATATAATAAATATTTAACAGAGTATTTAATAGAAGAAATGATAAAACAAAAAGTATGTCAGATTACAGATGCATACATAAATGAATTTTAAAAGGAAAGAGGGAATGGGGAGCCTTTTATTAAAACGAAAGTATTTATGTGCACCTTAAAAACAACAATCTGCCAATTGGTTGAAAATGTTTTTGCTTCTCTTTGCCACCATTCTGAAAAATACTTCACAGAAGCAAGATACTGTCACAGAGATATTGTAGCTGATGAAGAACTGCAACCTGCCCCACTGAATGTACATATAACGTATCCATGCAATCTACTGTATGATTTAGACAGCTTGACCTTTGTTCCATCTCCCTAGGTTACCTTGGATCAACCAGTCTTTTGAGCTTACCTCCCAAAGTGCCTTGAAATCTTTCTGTTCAATGCGCAGGAGTTCACTGTTTTCTCTTGTAACGATAGTAGCATGACGAGGGGTGTTATCCAAGACCGACTCTCCAAACGCTGTCCCTATTCCCAAGGTACATATTGTCACAGCATCCTGTAAAGCAGAGTTAAAGAGACAGGCACTCAGCCTTTCGATGTCAAAGGATATAGAAACCACTGTCTTGCCAAAAACACACTATCTTCAGTTGGGAACAATGCTTAGGAAATGGCAACTCATTTCCTACAAATAGTGTTCTTCTCCTTTAGGAAAGCCTTGTCCTAGTTCAAACTAATGCGTATGCTCTGAATGTTTGACACCATCACAGCTGTCAAACTTGAAGTGTCACATTACCGTCACATGATGTTTCATGACTTTTTTTTCCCTTTGCAGAGCTGGGGTGGCCCTGGGCCGTTTATGACGCATCTGGCTCGTGGGCTGCCAGTTTGACACCCCTGGTCTACATCAAGTAATGATTAAAAAGAAAAAAGAAAACGGCATCTATTCTCTAAAGAGTAGCTTTCTATTATCAAAGTTTAGTGCTCACATTTACGTAGTTACCGTATTTCTGCTGTAACAAATCGGAACATCTACTACACTGCAGCAAATAGAGAAAAGTCTATTTGCTGTCATCTAATGGTTGACTGAAGTTTTGCAAGAAAGCTGCAGGCAACCTTATGTTAGGATGATGGGCAAACCAATTTTCAATCTTTGATACAAATTGAATTCTCCAAGGCACAAATACTTCTTCCCATTGCTAGGAGTTCAGTGCCTTCAATCCTGAGATTCGATCAAGATCAATCCTTCCAAGGTCAATAAAATTAGGACCCAGATTGTTGGGGGAAATATGCTGATGCTGTAAACTGCTTAGAGAGGGCTGTAAAGCACTATAAAGTGGTATATAAGTCTAAGTGCTATTGCTATTAAGTGGTCTTTTCACTGCAGTTACTTCAAACTGAAGAAAGCCAATCCACTGTGTTTGGGAACCTGCCTGAATGTTGTACCTCATGATACCTCCACAACTTTTTCAACATCCTGCTTTGCTGCAATTACTTGTTTCATTTAATTTCTGGACAAAAGCAGCAAATGTATATATGTATGTATGTTTGTATGTATGTATGTATATACCATGCAATGTTTGTTTGTTTGGAAGAATGAGATATTAAAAATAGGATTGAATGAATGAACAATCAGATCAAGAATTAGGCATCTTGTTTAGTCCTAGTAGTTTTCAATATTCAAGGTATTACATTTAAAATATTTTTCTGTTCTAATTTTAACATTATTTGTATGTTACAGGACATCACCTAATTATTTCATCTTTGATTCATACTTTTTCCTTCATTCTATTAAAAGTACTGTGATGAGTCATTATCTTTAACATTTTAGAAATGTAGAAAACAGCTTAATACCAAGTTTATTGTCTTCCCAATATAATATCCCCAATATTGAAAGACTATTGATTCTACCTTTTTTTGGAAAGAAGCCCTGTCTACTGATGCCAATGATTTTTGTTTTTTAAAAAAACCTTTGCTTTATCCATTGAGCAAAAAAAAAAGCAGTTCATAGCAAACCATACTGAGGTTAAAATGACACATGCATCATGATGTCATCATGCAAATATCACACAATTATGTAAAGATGGTATGATTTTGGATGCTTCTACATACACTGTATATTTCAAGTGATGGTTGCATGAGGTGTTCAAGGAGAAACCTGAGCATTAAATAGGTAATGGGAATACATTGTGTCCCATTGTATATGGGAAGTTTTTCTTTTTCTCTCATGTATCTGAATCTAAATATTCTGAATCTTTCTCTCACATCTTCAAGTTCTCCAGTGAACCTAACTATGGAGCATGTTTCTTTATATAACACATATCTAAACTAATAACATTAGTAATGACTACTGATTGAGATGATTTTAAAAGGGAACCAGACAAATACATGGAATATTAATAGTTAACAGATTTGTCAGATAATTTCTATCTTCTAGCAACACCTAAAATACCATCTTGTGGGAGGATTGATGGAGGAGGCTGTCATCCTCATATCATGGTTTAAATGTCTTTAGATTTATTGCCAAATGTAATAGACCTTAGTTCTGATCCAAAATAATTCTTCTGGATTTTCTCCTAAGCAAATTATTTGTTGCAGCAGGAAAATGAGGTTATTTATTATTATATTCATAAAATTCATTTTCCATTGCCCATATTTGTTTGAGTCATCAAAATTAACACAACCATTATATTATGTAGGCATACGTGATAAATATGATCTTTTTAAAAAAAAATTTATTGGTTTTTAAGATGAGCATAGACAAACAAAACATAAAAACATCAAGCCATCTTCCATATATATATACATACAGTGTGCCAGTTGGTTTACAAATTGTTTTGTGCTTCCATTTCGTAGTCTTCAATGCAGGGCAGAGCTGGCATCGCGACGATACGGCATGCGATCTTGGAGGTCTGAGATCGCTGCCAATATCTTTGCTCCTGGACGGTCCAATCGGATCTAACTGTCCCGAAGAGACAGTGAATGTAAAGAGAGCATCCTGTAGATCCCAGGGATACTGCAAAGTCCCTGGTAGATCCAGGAGAAGCTCTTTTTGCCAATGGCAAAGAGGCAGCAATTAAAGCTGCTGAAGTTGGGACAGCTCCGAAACGAAAGAGAACGGAAAGAGAAAGTGTGCCGGTTTGGTGAGAACTTTTTCTTTATTTTAAGATTTGAAAGGACACCCTAAGGAAAAGAAAGAATCTGTAAAAGTTTTGGCAGAAGTGATTAAGCGGTGATTTTAAATAGGGATGTCAAACTATTTATTTTCCTCATTGCTGGATTTTTTATACATGATTTTATATTTTGAAACTGGACTGGTCTTTTCTTCTTCCACCTATTCTTTCTTTCCTTTTTGACTTTATAATATTTTAGGCTAGAGACTCCCTTTTAGTCATCTTTTTAAATATCTTTTTCCCTTTTTAATTAATTTTCAATATATTTTGTTTGGAAAAGGAGGGGGAAAGTGAAAGCAAAAGAAACTTTGTAACACTGCCAACTAGAGGCTTGGAAAAAAAAATATCTTGACCAGACAAAGCTGAGAAAGAACTGAGACTTCTTTTCAAGGACATTGCCTGTTTGATAAGATAGAGGGAAGAGCATGGGAGAGTATTATTGCAGGTGCTCTTCTGGGTTTCTATCAACAGCTGGAGTCTGGTGTTGAAGTTTATAGGAAAAAAAAGGTGATAAGACTCTGGAGAAGAAAGTTGTAAATTTTAACAAAAGCCTTGGACAATCAAACAAGGTGCAGTGTGCTCGTTTTATTTTTTTTAAGCTGCGCTATTTCCTACTTTAACAAATCCCCTCCTTACTAGTTTACTTTTCATAATAGCTATTTGGATTTTTGGCCTTTTGGAACTTGATTTTTGTCTTTCATTTTGTCTTTTGAAGTCAAATTTTTATGTTTGCATTTTATTTTAAAGGAAAAGCTTTACTATTAATGATTTTTTTCCTTTTTTTTTTAAGGGAGTAGTCTCTTTTCTTTTTTCTCTCTCCCTCCCCTGTATTTTTTTCCTCTATTTACCTTACATATTGAGGGTTTTTTTTTATTTTTGTGGCTTTCTTTTTTTTCTTATGCATCCTTTTATACCTGAGACCTCTTAATTGGATTAAGGTGTTGAAGAACCTGAAGAACTTTTTTTTCTCCTTTTTAGTTTTTTACCTTTTACTTTTCTGCCTTTTTCAGGATTTAACAATTTGTGTGTGTGTGTGTGTTTATGCTTTTTTTTCTTCCATTTTTGAGTTTTTACTGCTATCTAGCCAATCGATTGGATTAAGGTATACAAGAACCTGATTATTATTATTATTATTATTATTATTATTATTATTATTATTATTATTATTACTATTTGGTTTCTTTTTTCCTACTATTTTTATTTGAAATTGCAATTGGTTATTTCACAAGTGGATTAAGGTCAAGAAGAACCTGAAGATTTTGAATTGTTTGAAATGAGTAGGAAACTAACAGCCCCTGGTTCCTCAACTTCTACTTCTTCCTCTTCACCATCTGGAGGACAACGTTCAATACAGACAATGTTACAGCAAGAAAAGGAACAGGAAAAAGTGATGCTGCAGATGATTATGCAAGGAATTCAAAATATTCAACTAAGAAAAGAGAATATTGAAAAGAGAACAGAGAACATTGAACAAAAAACAGGGAAAACTGATGAAAAGGTGGACATTCAACAAATGATGATGAAGTATTGTTAGCAGAATTTTATAAAACACTACAAGAATCGTTGAACCTTCCATTGCTAGAAGTTATGAATGAAGTTATGTTAAAGAAGAAGATACCTAAATCATGGTCAGAAGCTTATATTACACTTGTCCCAAAAGAGGGGCCGATCCATTACAAATCAAAAACTATAGACCAATTTCCTTACTAAATGCAGTTTATAAAATTTTTGCTTCAATATTGGCAGAAAGACTTAAAAAATACTTAAACAAAATCCTGATCAAAATGGATTTCTGCCAAAGAGACAAATTAAAGATAATATGAGAGTAATCTTGGACACTTTGGAATACTACGAGGCACACCCTGAAAAACAAATGGCTTTGATATTTCTAGATGCACAGAAGGCATTTGACAATGTGAATTGGCAATTCATGTTATTACAATTGGAACAGATGGGCTTTGCTAAAAAATTTATTCAAGCAATAGAAGTTATATATCATAAGCAAACGGCAAAGGTAATAATAGAGGGAGAACTGACAGATTCTATCGATATAAGAAAAGGAACAAGACAAGGGTGCCCACTATCACCTCTGTTGTTTGTGTTAACCTTGGAAGTGCTGAACAGAAATATTAGAGAAGAAAAAAATATAAAAGGGATAAAAATTAAACAGGAAGAATTTAAGTTGCAAGCATTCGCAGATGATCTGGTTTTCATTTTAGAAGACCCACTAGAAACAGCATCAAAATTGATAGAAAAGATAGAGGCATATGGAAAAGTGGCTGGTTTGAAAATAAACAAAGATAAGACAAAGATCTTGACAAAGAATATGCTATCAAGACAAAAGGAAGAACTGGCCGATCTATTGAAAATTCAGGTCACGAATAAGATTAAGTACTTGGGGGTACATTTGACAGCAAGATGCAGTACACTAAAAGAGAATAATTATATCAAATTTAAGCAGCAGATAGCATTAGATTTGGCGAAATGGGAAAATTTACAACTGTCATTAATAGGGAGAATAACAATCAAGATGAATATACTACCCAGAATTTTATATTTGTTCCAAACAATTCCAATTAGGCTTGGAAAAGATTACTTTGAAGATTTAAATAAAATTGTGTTGAAATATATATGGCAAGGAAAGAAAGCGAGAATAAAGCTAAAGCTTTTGCAAGATGCTAGAATAAGAGGAGGATTTGGTTTGCCTAACTGGGAGTTGTATTATCAAGCTACAAATTTGATGTGGGTTAAGAAATGGATAACATTAAGAAACATTAGATTGTTGACACTAGAAGGACATGATCTGTTGTTGGGGTGGCATGCTTTTCTTTGGTATAAAGGAACTAAATCACAGGGGTATTTTAGAAGACATGATATACGGGAGTCTCTGTGGTTAAACTGGGAGAAGACTAAAAGACAATGTTATTTTAAAATTCCAGTCTGGCTATCGACTATTGAAGCATTTTCTTATCCCATAATATATAAAAAGGAACAAACAGTTAGATATGGTGAACTATTGAATGAAAAGGGTGAACTTAAATCTATACCAAAATTAGAGGAACAAGGTATAAAGATGAATTGGTTTTCATATGCGCAAATATATTCAAGGTATGATAAAGACTCTAAAACAGAAGGTTTCTATGATAAACTGACTGACTTAGATAAGATTTTGACAGGTAATGATGAAAAAGTGATTAAAAAATTGTATGGATATTTATTAGAAATTAAACTAGAAGAAGAACAAATTAAAGAAACAATGATTGCTTGGGGGAAGAATTTTGGATATGGGATTGATCTAGAGAAATGGCAAAAATTGTGGTCTCAAAATTATAAAATGAAAATGTCAACAGCATATAAAGAAAATTTGTATAAAATGTTTTACAGGTGGCATTTCCCCCAACAAGAATAGCAAGAATGTTCAAGAACAAATCAGAAAAATGTTGGAAATGTCATCAGACACCTGGCTCATATTACCATATGTGGTGGACTTGTGCAGATGCTAAAAATATTGGACTAAAATCCACACGTGGTTGGAAAAAATGACAAAAAAGCATATAGATTTGAAACCAGAGATATTTTATTGGGAATTTTACCTGAAATATATAGTAAAGAATTGAAATACCTGATTGTAAATGTACTAACTAGGCTAGGATTGCATTTGCTAAAAATTGGAAAAATGAGAAAATACCATCACAGGAGGAAATCATTGGAATGTGCTGAAATGAGTAGATTGACATTTGAAATCAGAGAACAAGATGATAAAGCAATTTTATAAAATCTATCAATGGTTAGAAAATAAAACATGGTAATGAAATATGTAGATTCTTAGAAAATAATAAATATATAAAGATGTATTCTTTTCTTATTACATCTACAAAATGATTGTAGGATAGATTTGAGATGATAATATGAACTGTCACAAAACAATTTAAGTAAAATATGATTATTTCGTAAAACATGAATGAATAAAAGTAGCTAAATGATTAACAGTGATATTAATGTATTTAATACTTGATTGAAAATATGAGAATATAATCTAATGCACAATCTAATGTGATATGTATTAATTAATAAAAGAAGAATATGTTTGGTATAGTTAAAGAATCAGGATAAGCTTAGGACAAATCTAACTGAGTGACTTGGGCCAGTCCCTCCATCTCAATCTTAGGAAGAAAACAAGAGCAACCCCCTACTGAAATCTTTTCAAGAAAACCACAGACATCAGTCCAGAAGTCTGATTCAAAGGTATAAAAAGAAAAATAATAATAAAAGGATCTATGGAATTGTATTATATCTGCATTCTGCACCTATTTGTGATTAGTCTTGGAATGTAAATAAATTTTGAGTTGAGCTGAATTGAGAATGTGCCTATTTCCAGTTTATCTAACTCAGCTTAGATTAAACATAGGTGCCTTTAAGCCTATAAGAATTTAAAGTTTCCAATTTTACAATAAATGTTTGTCAAGAGAGAGTTGACAAGTTGCTCTGGGCTTTCCATAACATGCCAAAATACATTCAGAAGTGAGATGGTATTTTACCGGTATTTATTTTTAATTATTTTCTATTTTAGTGTATTTTGTATTTGTATGTTTTCTTTTATTTCATTTATCTGTTATTATATTTTATTAGTTCATATCTATGTATTTATTTTACCTTATTTTATTTATATTTTATTTTCTTGTGGGAATTTGGTTATTAGCCAATCTATTCCTACTCCTCAAAGGTGATAGGTCTCATCAGGCACATATGATGAAATGAGCTGAAATTTGTGAAAGCTTATGCCTGTTAATAAAATTTGTTTGTCAAAAAAGGTGACACAAGACTTCCAATTTTTTTACTACCATAAGCTCTCCTCCTACAAAGGTTGTCTAAGTAGAAGGTGCAACATTACTAAGAATTTTTTCCTCAGTATTGCAGAGCCCTCTACTGATTGATAAAACTCTGCAGTCTGTTATATTTTTTTAGCCTGAAAATCAAACTTTTCAGAAAAGGGAATTTCAGCAATGCAAGTGAGCTTGGGGAGTTCACTGGGAGAGGGATAAAAGGGAAAATATATTTTTTATTCTTTAAAATGCAAAAACAAGTTAATACAAATCAATCTTTTTGATGAGGACTGAGTTGTTTCTTACTTAGTCTATGCTTTAAATCTTTGTAAAGTACAGGAAACATTTCTGCGACTTAATCCTCCTTAAACCCACTAAGATAAAAAAAAAAAAAGAAGAAGTTCCAAAATGATAGTCCTGCTCAATTTAGTGGGCTCTGGGGGGAAAAATTATGAGCTGTGCTTTTTCACACCTGGTCTATTGTCACTATGCATTTAATGACAGTTAGTAGCATTATCACAAAAAAAGTATTGCTCACCTATATTTGCCTGGTATGGAACATACAAGTCTAAAAGTGACCAATTTTCTTTTCATCAATCATCAGCTAACAATCTTACTTTATGAATTGTCCAATGATATCAGTATACTTTGTTGGCCTTGCCAATATATTCAAATATTCTCACACAGAAATTAGCCATGACAAATTTTCACAGAAACTACTATGGTTAAAAAAATAAGCTCAAAGAAAGCCAGACTTCCCTAACTTGGCAACAACATTTTCAAAATATCCTCTTTCAAGACATTTCCAATCATTGACATTAATAGTCTTTCTCCCAAAAATAATGTTTGCAGGGTGAAGTTTTCTCCAAAGCTACTTAAATATTAAAATGAATTCACAGGATTGTCACTGTAGATGTTGAGGTGTTCTGTTTCTATTTATTTTATTTTTTTCCCTCATGAGCAAATGCAGGATCCATCACTGTCTCCTGAGAAAGGCATGTCCCATCCTGCTTACTTTAAATCTTGGCTGCCTGCTAGCTGTCATCCATATTTTATAGCCCAGTTATAATACCAGTAATATAAATCATGGAAAAATCAGAAATGCTGTAAAATAGTCCTTTTGTGATTCCTTATTTCTTCTTTTGCTTTTAAAATTGCTCAAATAAAGGCCACTGAAGTCAGAGTTAGGTTTTCACATATAGACAAACTACTCTTATTGTAACACCCATAAATTAGTACCTAAAAACAGTGAATTACCATATTCCATTGCATTAGTTACTCTCAAACTCACAGATATTCCAAGAATCTAGGTTTCTATTTCTATTTTTGTTAAGTGGTTTCAGTAGCCAAATCAACCCATCCAATGAAGAAAAAAAAATACTTAATACTGCAAGGACTCTAAGTCTGTTTAGTTTAATGTAGGAAAGAAGAATAAAACTTTATTCATTCTACCACTGCCCTCTTGTGGTATAGAATTCTGCAGATATTAACACAATAAAACAGCAAATTAATTTAATTTTCTAATTTTCCCATTTTTATTATACACATGAAATACAATTTATACAGTAATACAGTAATGCCTGGATTGACCAGTTACTTCAACAGTTGCTGCTTCTATACAAATAAATCAAATAACTTTGAAGAGATAACAAAATGAAATCTGGGTTTTCACATTTTAAATTTGAATAGTTTGTCTCTTTTATTGTTTGATTGGTTGTTTAGCAATATTAATGAAGACAATTTTTTATGGAATTATAAAATATAGACATATTTAATTTAATTTAACTTTAATTAATTGTATTGAACTGATTTAGGCATAACCAAATTTGGGAGGCATGCAACAGAACAAACAGACAACTATCCCTGGATGGACCATAGATCTTATATTCTAGATTTTTCACAGAGTGGAAAAAGTAAAAGGGAAAGAAAAACAATATACATAACCCAGGGGAGATTTACAAGTAAGAGAAGCGAACCTGGGTAATATAGCTTTTGTTTGGTCTTATTCAAGGGATTCAGACTAAGCATTTTACAGCAGGCTTCACTGAAAATGGAATCATTATAAATGTTAGTGTTCAAAGCATAACATATAGGAAGTGGAGAAGAACAAAGTAGTTTTGGAAAACATAGGACTTTTGAGAAGCTCAGAGACTATAATACTAAAGCAAAAAAAAAAAAAGCACCTATTTTGATGGGAGGGTGGAAGGGACATCTGTGCCTTCTTCCCTAGAAACTTTGATACATCCTTGACATTCCCTTCAACTGTTCCATAAGTTTTCTCATACTTAAGAGGTGTCTGGACAGTCTCCACAGCTATCCACAATTCCTTGGACAGGGAAGGGACAGGTAGGTACTATAAGGACCAATAGTTTGCCATTATATGTGGTATAAATATAAATGTAAATGTGGGATCCAGTTCCTTAACTTTCTGAGACTGCCCACAGAAGGTTAGTCATATTTAAGACAGAATAATCTATTTGGAAATTACTCACCAAGAGCAGTGGAAATCCTAATAACAAGGATAGGATTATGCAAAGTCCTTATTAACTAGTTGCAAATGAAAAGGCCCAGCTGAAGAAAAAGACCTAGCTCCTTTCCAGAAAAAGCGCTTCCATCCAGTGACATTGTAGTTGTGTGTATTATAGTACAGCTACTATAGGCCCATGTCTTTGCCATACGCTAAATAAAGAAAGAAATAGTTGTGTGTACACACACAAACTCAAATGACCCAGAAAGTCCTTTGAAGGAACCATACACATGTGCTTCAAGCAATGGATTCATTTTTCAAAGCTGACCAGATATCTGACCGAGTGCTCCTTTGTAGGTGTCACAGAGCCCTCATGACACTAAAATTCCAAAGAGGTCTTGTTAGAAAAGTAGTTTATAATAAAGGCAAAAAAATAGAAAAAAAAACCCACTGAAGTAGAGTTGCATCCGGAAAGCATGTCTCTTTCAGAATCAACTATACAGTCTCCAATTGAGTATGGGATGAAGCACTGTGATGAAGACTTGGCCTCTTTCCTATATATATCCAATATCACAACACATGTTCTAAAGGAGCAGGCTTTACATAATACCAGTTCTGGTTCCTTGTTAGCAATTATGGAATAAAAACCATGCTACACAAAAGACTTTGGGGAGTCAGGCCTAGAAAAGGAAGACCCTAGTATTGTTCAGTTCTCCAGTTCAGTAAAACCGTTTGTTTCCCTATGATGTACCATATTGCCGAATTAAAGGTTACAGGAACAAAATGTTTAGTAGTCTATAGATAGGCAATATTTTCCTGGGTAATTTGTACTGCCTTAGAGATGCAATTTTACCTGATGGTTGCTCGTATCAGAAACTTTAACATCCAAGGATCCTGTCAATACAGCATACCAATTTGTTCCAATATCACCTTGACGAAATACTGCCAAAAGAGAGAGGGAGATAATCAAATACAAAGATACATTACATTTATAGTAATTATATGGTTAACATAACTTAATTATAACTTTTGATTAAATAAGTATATTTGCATCAGCGGTTATTATATTTTCAACAAGAATTTTGACATCTATAGTTTTTAGTTGAATTCCTCAGACTGAGAATTCCTAATAGTCTTTGGAATTTGCTAATTACATTGGTTAAAATGGGCTGGTTTATTTTTGTGTTTATCTTCCATCCATGTTCAGTAAGAAACATGATGATATCATGATGTCACGTGTGTCAATTTATATGATGTGAATCACATAAATTATGACAGCTACATGCAGTCTTTGACTTACAAGCATAATTTAGTCCAAAATTTCCATTGCCAAGCAATGCAGTTGTTTACTGAATTTTGCCCCTTTTTGCCACCCAGAAGCCAGCTGGGAAGGTTACGAATGGTGATCACATGATCCTGGGTTATGTCAGCTGTCTAAATACATGCTGGTTCCAAGCACCCAAACTTTGATCACATAACCATGGGGATGCTACAATGGACATAACTGTGAAAACTGGTCATGTCACATTTTTCAGTGCCATTATAACTTTAACAGTCACTAAATGAATGGTTCTAAGTCGAGGACTACCTGTATGATGAAATTATGAAATATGTGGTGGTTACACCAAAGACATAAAATAAATAATTCCAACATTTGTGCAATGACATCACAACATGCTTGACATCGCTGCCCATGGCTCTGCCTTTACTGCTTTCTAACCACATCATATCATAATTGACACCTCATCTTGACACCTTAAACTCTAATATTATTATGCTGCAAAGTTTTAACATAAAAAACTCTCAGAAATGTTCCTTAGCATATCATATATGATTGAAATATGGAAGGACAAAACATGTGGTGAAAACTTTTATATATATATATATATATGTCTATCTTTCATAATTGCTTTGTTTCTTCGATTCTAAAATTCATTCTGTTTCCCCCAAAGCCAATCAGTCCTTTTTTCCATTTGGGTAGCAGTCTCTCTCACTCTCTCTGCATTGCTGAAATGCATTACCCATTTCTATGACAAAAATAGATCTTTCACATGAGGGCAAGAAAAGCAAAGTACAGTTTATGCCTGTCATTGCTATAGTGATTATCAGAAGTTAAGTGAAAGCTCACACAAGCAGATTGGCAAATTGTCTTTTGTTTGTGCAGAGGCAGCTATAAAACACGCAGTTGTGCTTGGGTGGATGGAAAACATACAAGTTAATTGTGTACATCATTACTGAGTACAACTTGGTAAATAGGACTTCGTAAGGCTGTTTTTTTTTTTAAATAAATATTTTTATTAAAAGATTTTACATATATAATATGAAACACACTCAAAGAAAAAGATGTATTAAATGTGAAAGAGAAAAAGCAAGCGAAGAACAAAAACAAGGAAAAATGAAACAGAAAAAAATGAAGAAATAAAAAATATAAAAAGAAATATAAATAGCTTTAATCTTCCTCTCAGCAATTATACAATCAAAACTCTCTCTCTGTAATTGCTTTATTTCTATAGCCTATTCTTTCCAATCATCAAAACCATAAGTTACAAAATATTTGTATGCAAAAAGTCCATAAGGAGTTCCCAGTCATGGATGAATGTCAATAATGTCTTTAATCAAATAAGTCCACTTGGCCATTTCAGAAAGTTCTGTCAATTTTGTCAATCATTCCTCTATGGTGGGTAGTACCGAATGTACCCATCTTTAGGTAATAGTGCTGTACTGACCTCTTTCCAGCTGTCAGGAATCTTCCATTTATGTAAAATAATATAACATCACTTGTAAAAATTATAAACATTCATTCTCAAAACATTTATAGCAAGGGGCCAGCAGACTATCTGGATCTGTTTTAGATTTTTTAAGAACTTCACAAATTTCCACTATTATTTTTGGTATATTCATCATTTATCTCTGATTCTCTGTAATCTTTGGTAATCTTGATCTTTACGTAAAGTAGAATAATACTAATGAAACACTTTTTGCATGTTTTCTATAGATTCTTCAATCTTTTAAATTTCTTCTTTCATATCTTTTTTAACTGCAAATCCTTCTTTCATTTCTTTTTGTTTTAAAGCAGCCAAACTATTGGCAACTGTTTCAGATATTCTCTTGCTAAATTCCTCAAAGATTTTCTGCAAGAAACCTGATGTAGTGCCATTGTCTTCAAGTTGCTCTTGTCTTAAAGGTGAATCTCTTTCCTCTTATTTTTGCTGTTTTTCTTGTTGATGCCATTGTATTATGGCTCCAAAGTGAAAGTATACCACTTAACCAGGATGAAAGTAAGAAGTCAAGCTTCTCCTTTTTTCCCGTTTTGCTTTTCTCTTTCCTTAATACTTTAGTCCCAATTAGCTCTCCATAGATAAGTCATCAATCCAGGTCATTCATTTCTTTTATTTATTTGTATCCCACCTTTATTATTTTTATAAATAACTCAAGGCGACAAACATATCTAATACATCTTCCTGCTACTACTGTCTCCACAATAACTCTGTGAGGTGAATTGGGCTGAAAGAGAGTGACTGGCGCAAGGACACCGAAATGGCTTTCATGGGTAAGGCAGCACTAGAACACACCATCTCCCACTTTCTAGCCTGATCCCTCAACCACCAGACCAAAACACCAGACCAAATTCTTAAGTTACCCTTAATTTATTTTGTAAAATCCACCAATTATGTACATTCCTTAATAAAAAGTAATCAACATTCTTACAAAGATCCTGCTTGTCTACTTAATTTTATTATCTTCAAAGGAATTTTCATCAAGGTAATATTCTTTTCTTAAAATTACTGTTCCCCTTATCTATTTAAAACTTTCTTAAATCACAATCTATTAAATTAAGATAGAACTCTTTTCCCCTTCTCTTCTTAATTCTAAAAAGAAGGCAACTCACCAAGTGTCTTATTCTTTCCTGTCAGTTGGAAGAAATAAGTTGTACATTTATATAAATTAACTATACCCAGAAGTGTTTAAAAAAGTGAACCTTGTACCAGTCAAGTGTCCATAAAGGCTGCGTAGCAGTTTTGAGCAAAATGATAATCCCTCAGCTCTCAAGATACTCATCCTACCTGGCTGGAAGAAACTTAATATTTGCAGTCCCCTCATGAGGAGCAGCTATCCAGAGCCTAAGTGGGTGATTTGTCAAACTCTCCTTCTCCAGAATGAATTTTGTTGGCCAGTATTCACTACCTGGTCACCAGTCTTTGCAATGGTGCTGTCCTCCTCACAGATATGCTCATAGGGACTTCTAACCTACCATAGTTACTCATCCAGAAGACAAAGACTTTGTAAGACAATTAAGATCAAAATCTAATTTTACTTAGCTTCTCATTTCTTTCCAGAAATATCTCCTGACACACTTTACAAATTTAAATCATGTGTTTAAAACAACAAGGGGTTTAGTTTCTATGCCCCATTTTATTATGGTGCCTCCTTCTTCATATATACATGAAGCTTTTAAAGAAGATTACAAAAACAATGCCCCCTAAATATTGGTAAACTACAACTTCTAATAGGCCCAGATACAATTGGTAAAGCTAGAAGAATAAGTTTTGTAACTCCTGGAGAATCACAGATTGCTCACATCTCATAGCTTTTGCAACAATAAATTATTTTACATAATGGGAGGAAATAAGTAAATAGTATAACATTAAATAGCCTTGATCCCTGCATTTATAAAACTCAATTCTGCTTGAGATCCACCAGATCTTGGTCCACTTAAATTAGTAATTTTCTTTTTTACATGTATTTATTCTCTAAGCATGATAGTGCTTAGTTTGTGCATATCATACCTATGCTTTCAATGCCATATTGTCATTTAAATTATATCTTTTCTGGATGCTTTAATATTTACTTTGCTTGTTAATACTATTTTTCCCAAGAAGTCAGATTATATATCTTTGAATAGAAACTAATTCTGTCTGCCAATAAACCATAGCTTTTCTGCAATCATTCTGACCTTCTTACCGTTCTGATTTAAAAGTATGCCATAAAGGTAATAAATGGGGAGGAGGGGAATGGATTGGCCACAAAACTTTACAAAGAGAAAATCGTAAGCACAGAAGTCTTTCCCCAATAATGAATTTCATAGAGCCAAAATGTTTCTCCATACAAATCATTGGTTACCAGAAAATCCGGAAGAAGGCAGCCTATCCTGTCTCATTAGTAACTCCCAAATTGTCACTTTTTCGGTTTTGTAGAAATTGTAGTCATGACATTTCCCATCTGCCTTTTCTCCCTTCACTTATTACTCTCTGTTCTTTTTAACACAGCAAAAATATAAAAATAAAATGCTTGTTCTACCTGGCAAGAAGAAAAAGGGGCAAATTGGAGGAGAAATAGAGACCAGAGACCCAATGACAACAATGAGTCAGCTTATCTGTTTAATAATAAGACAGGTTGCTAACTTTCATCCTAGAACTTTGTATGAAAATTCATCTCGGATAGCTAATTAAACATCTGTTATTTGATCCATTTAAATAATGCCAGTAACATTTAAGCTTTTTCAATCCGGCAATGTTGTTATAACTTTTTTGTTTCAGATTAATTTAATTATCATAGCAAATAATTATTTAAAATATTTATACATACTATAAATTTATAATTAATAATAGAAATAATTTATGACTAATGGATTACACATAGAAATGAATACATGCATTAATTTCATAAGAAAGATAATTTTACTCCTGCTCTTAAGAACATTTCTCATTAAAACATTAAAATTCAAAAAGAACATTTGATATTAAATATATCAATATTCAAAAGTTAAGCATTAAAGTATAAAAAAACATTTCACATTAAAAACACTGAACATTGAAAAAGAACAAAATTTTGACCTGATTCCTGGTTTATTCTACATCATTTTTCTCTTAAAAAAAAAACTTACATGTAATACCCTTTTCCAAGTTTTCATAATAGCCACAGAGACATATTTGCTGGAGAAGATTGGGGTGAAATTTCTCAAAAGCTTTTACTTCTTTTAGGCGAGTAAATATAATATCCACATCTTCACTCGAACGCTCCAAAGGTCTGGAAAAATAGAATGACATTCGTTTATCATCTTTCGCTTTTTAAGTCACAATATTCAAAGATGATAATACTATACTGTAGGATTAAAAACAAACTGTCATCCAAATAGAGCTAAAATACAGAAGGCAAAATTGCATGCAGCTAAAGCCAGCCACAATTCTAAAATATAATCAACCAGCAGCAACAATCACCATAGCAAGCAACCTAATCTTGATTGTAGATCTCTCCCTTCGAAAATTAGGATCATCTTTAAGAAATTAGAATTAGAACATTAGAATTTTGTAATAGCTGAGTGATTCCCAAAAGCATATTTTTATTAGGTGTCTCTTGTGAAAAGATGATAAATGATATAGGAGTAACTCAACTTCCAGCCACAATTAAGCCCAAAATTTATGTTGCTAAGTGAGAAATTTGTTAAATGGGTTTTGCCCCATTTTATGGCTTTTCTTGCCACATTTGTCAAGTGAACCCCTGCAGTTTTAAATTAGTAACACAATTGTTAAGTGAATCTGGCTTCCCATTGACTTTACTTAGGTTGCAAAAGGGGAATCACTGCAACCGTCATAAATTGTGAAGTTGTCAAGCATCCAAATGTAAACCAAATGACCATGATGATGCGGCCATGGTAATAAGTGTAAAAAATAGTAATAAGTCACATTTTTCAATACCATTGTAACTTTGAACATTTACTAAATGAACTGGATAAAATACAAGGACTTCTTGTATTTTAATATATATTGCTGTGAACAGAGGTGGCATTCAACAGGTTCTGACCAGTTCTGGAGAACTGGTAGCGGAAATTTTGAATAGGTCAGAGAACCAGCAAATACCACCTCTGACTGGAGATTTTACAATATCCTTCCCCTGCTACACCCACCAAGCCACACCCACAGAACCGGTAGTAAAAAAAAATGAATCCCACCACTGGCTGCAAGACAGCCTGTATGATCTCATGATGAGAAGGGATTAGGATTGTCAATTAGGATTTCAAATCAAACTCATAGAAGCTCATTGGATAATTTTGTGTCAGTCTTCTTGTCTCATCTCAATCTATTTAACCGAAATAGTGTGGACACAGAACTGGAGGAAGGACGTACTATGCAGAGATGGTATTCAGCAGGTTCTGACCAGTTCTGGAGAACTGGTAGCGGAAATTTTCAGTAGTTCGGAGAACTGGCAAATTCCACCTCTGACTGGAGATTTTACAGTATTCTTCCCCTGCCACGCCCACCAAGCCATGCCCACAGAACTAGTAGTAAAAAATTTTGAATCCCACATCTGGTACTGTTGTATATTGCCTTGAGCCCCCAGAGGAAACAACTAACAAATAAACTGTAGAGATTAAATGAAATGAAGCAATAAGTATTCAGTGACTGAACCCTTGAGCTTCTTTTTTTAAAATCAGGCTTACATTACTGTAAGATTTTTCTATTCAGATAGACGAAAAATATTACTTAGTACAATAAGGATGAGGAAACCAAGTCAACCATGAAACAAGTATCATAAAGGTGACTGGCATAAGAGCTGATAAGAGGGAGAACATATTTTCATACACTAAACTGTTCTGTTTCTTTGATTTATGAAAAATATATTGAGGTCAAATCATGGCTAGAGTGTAAAGGAACAGTTCTTACTTTTTATCTGCAGCATAATAAAGAGCAGCAATGTAGAAAAAAATATATCATCAAGCTACACTCTTCTGAAAACATTGGCCTAAACTAGGCATTATCTTCAGAAAGATAGCTTTCTGAATGAAAAAAAAAAAGTTAACAAGATACCTCTATGTTCCTGTCTTGATTGAAAGAGAACTGTGTTTTGACAGATAGTTGATACTGCCTAGGCCTAAAACTGACCTTGGATGATCAAGTTAAGTAGGGTTGGATTGAATTAGTACAGAGGTGGTATTCAGCCGGTTCGCACCTTCTCAGGCAAACCGGTAGCACGAATTTGGCGTGGGTTGCCGAACTGGTAGCAACATCTAGCTGACCATGCCCCCAACCTGGTCGCCTGGTTTCTGCTCACTCGCTTGCCCTGCCCGCCCGATGGTCACTCACCCCAGTTTAAAGGAGGTCTGCTCCCCCGCCCTAGCCATGCATTTTCAAGCAGCCACTTGAAAGCACATGATTGTGGGTGCAGCAGCGGTCCGTTAACCTGCAAAACTGTTCCAAGGTTGGATTCTTCATGGACACTTTACCTTGTGAGTAAAGTGCCAGGAGCGAGAGGAAAAGAACGCTGGGGGAGGGGGGGGGGAATCCAGCCATGGGGAAGTTTGCAGGAGTTGCAAATGCAAGTCCGTTAACCTGTAGAACTTCTACAATGCTGAATTCACTTCCCCTTGTGAGTAAGGTGCCTGGAGTGAGAGGGAATAAAGGCTGACGTGTTTGTGTGTGTGTGTATGTGTGTGTGTGTGTGTGTGTGAGAGAGAGAGAGAGAGAGAAAGAGAGGAAAGAAAGAAAGAAAGAAAGAAAGAAAGAAAGAAAGAAAGAAAGAAAGAAAGAAAGAAAGAAAGAAAGAAAGAAAGAAAGAAAAAGAAAGGGAGAGTGAGAGAGAGAGAGAGTGGTATGTGTGAGAGAGAGAGAGAGAGAAAGAAAGGAAGGGAGAGAAAGACAGAAAGAGACAAAGAAAGAGAAAGAAAAAAAAAGAAATAGGAAAGTAGAGAGAAACAGAGAAAACTGTGCTTATTTTTAATTGTTCCATTATTTATCATGTGTTAATATTTTACCCTGTCCCTACACATAGAGTGATTCTACTGCTTTTCTTTTGCCCAGGGCTGCCACATATTTTTCAGGGTTTACATGCATTCAATGTCTATAGTCCAGAGCATAAATACATGTGTGTTTAACAGAGTTGAAAGGGGGTTTGGAGGTCTTCTAGTCCAAGCCCCTGCTCAGGCAGGAAAACTAAGGATGCCAAACTCCTTTCTGCAACAAGTCAGTGCAAATACAATGGCTTATATTATATATGCTGCAGTAAAAATACAGAATGGAATCTGGGATCTAAGAAAAGCCATTTGAAAATGAAAGCATGAAAGCAAGCCAGCATATTCAAAGAAGCGCAAAAAAAATAAGACAGAACTGTATTCTGTTGCTGCGCTTCATTTGCTCACAAGTATCTACCTGTTCCTGAACTTGATTCCAATAAAATATTCCCAAAATATCTTTTCTATATATACTATTCTGATTAACTTCTACTTGTTTTGCCAGTAATCATTGGTATTTTTTTAAATAAATATTATTAAGTTTCAAAATTTTAAAAACATAAAATAAAACTTTATACATTGTTATCAACATCAAGACATCTTTTGCATCTCCTCATTTTTCAGTATATGTATTTACATATTCTTTTACCGTTACATCTTACTCTTACTTTAAATCAGTATCTTTTATTCCTTACATTTTAATCTTCTCCATGGTATATTTACATATTTACATATTCCCTCATTCTTTTCCTAATTGCCATTTTATTTTCTTTTTATTTCTAAACCACTCATACTAGGCATCCCAGGCCCTATAATAAATTGAATCTTCTCTGTCTTTTATTTTCATTGTTAGCCTGTCCATCTCTATACAATCTACGGTATTATTTTTTTTATAACCATGCCTTCGGGTGGAACCCTTTTTTCCTTCCAGAGTTGTGCGTACAAAATCCTTGGAGCAGTTAATATATGTAACGTAATATATCTATCTGTTTTATTGCATTTTTGTGTTGTTATACCTAAACAAAAAGTTTCCAGATTAAATTCAATGTTGGCCACAATATAGACCTGGAAAACTGTGAGAGAATGTGGGGATCAAATTACAAACTAATTACATCCACAGCATACAAGGAAAATCAATACAAAATGTTCTACAGATGGCACCTTCCTCCCGCTAGATTGGCAAAAATGTTCAACTCGGACCCAAATTATTGGAAATGTGGAAAAGGAAAAGGCACTTATTTTCATACCTGGTGGACATGCCAGGAAGTGAAAAAATATTGGAACACAATTAGACACTGGATAGAAGAAATCACAAATCAGAAAATTGAATCATTGGTATTTTTTTTAATAATCTTTACTAAAATATGATTATAGGAAATAATCAAAAGCACTTCATTTTTAAAAATTTGAGATTCAAAAAGCTAAATGTATTTTCCTTTAGATCAAGTAAAATCTAGAAAAGCAAGTCCTGCCTAATTTGGAGAAGATTATGGTATATTTATTTATATTTATTTCTATATCAAACATTTTCACCACCCATCTGCCTCACAGAGGAGCTCTTATTCCCAATCTCTGATGATGGTGGTGATGGTGAAGCCTCCTAGCCTGATTTAAAAGCCCCGGAGAACTCAAATGAACTCAAGAACTCAAACTCAAAACAGCCCTAGTGGCACAGTGGTTAGAGTGCAGTACTGCAGGGTATTTCTGCTGCCTGCCAGCTGCCTGCAATCTGGCAGTACGAATCTCACCAGGTTCAAGGTTGACTCAGCCTTCCATCCTTCCGAGGTCAGTAAAACGAGGACCCAGATTGTTGGGGATAATATGCTGACTCTGCAAAACCATTTAGAGAGGGCTGTGAAGCACTGTGAAGCGGTGTATATGTCTAAGGCAGAGGTGGTATTCAGCAGGTTCTGACCAGTTCTGGAGAACCAGTAGCAGAAATTTTGAGTAGTTTGGAGAACCAGCAAATACCACCTCTGACTGGAGATTTTACAATATCCTTCCCTTGCCACACCCACCAAGCCACACCCACAGAACCAGTAGTAAACAAATTTGAATCCCACCACTGGTCTAACTGTGAGTGCTGATGATGGCATATACTTTTGAATGGTCCTAATAAAAACATTATCGTATTGTATGGACAATCTTGTCATAAATCAATCTAGCCATTTATATTTCGTCAGCCTCTAAAATTCAATTATAAGATAACTATCTATACATAAAGAACTAACAGAATCAGAGGAGAAAAGATAGTAGAAGTAGTGCTGAACTGATGACTATTTGTTTAACGACTGTTCAAAGTTAACAATGGTGTTGAAAAGAATGACTTATGACTGTTCCTAGCACTTAAGATTATTGCAGCATGTCCTTAGTCACAATGATCAAAGTTTTGTTGCATGGCAACCATCATATATTTACAATGCAGCATCTCAGGGGTATAGTAATTATGACCTTTCTGATCTTCCCAGTTTCCAAACAGCAAAAAGTTACTGGAGAAAGCCAGAATTCACTTTAACAACTGTATGCTGACCTTATCATCTGCAGCAATTCATTTAACAACCATGGCAGAAACATCATAAAATCGATTTACTTAACACAATAGCTTTTGCTTAGTTAGCAATAGAAAATATGATTCTTGGGGTCATAAGCTGAGGAATACCTGTAAGTCAAATCTATGTGCGATCAGAAAGATAAGGAGAACTTCTGGCCTTAAAATTATATCCCTCCCCTTAAAGTTTATTCTAATATAACATTATGGATATCACCTGATCATCATTTCTGTATTCTATGTCAAAGCCTTGATGTTTGCACACACACAAAAAATCCAACCCAATTTCTTTCATCAGTTTGAGGCTCCGTACCAGGAATTCTGAGCAATTCTTGGTACTCATCAATCATGAATGGTAACTCATCAGTGCCAGCTGCATGGGAACTTTTCTAAAAAGTTATTCACAAAAAGTACTATTTGGCAGATGAGTATCCCTCATCCCCCACCTTTGCAGTAATTATGCAGGAATTTGTATCATTTGATCCAGCCTCGGGAAGATTCTCACCGCAAGAATTGCAGGAGGGAAATTCTTTTCCTTTTCAAATTAAATGTGCAAAAAGCAGTGGAGTAAGCCATAAAGAAATCTATCAATCTGTCTCTGCACCCCAGTTTTAGCTGAAGTTTACACATCAACAGGTTTCTACAAACAGAAATGAACAATAGCATCTGCAAAAGAAGAGGTTGAACCGTGTTAATTCTACCCATTCAAACACTGTATACAAAAAGCATACAGCTCAAATTTTGTGGCCTGCAAATATCTTGAGTGTGCACTAGAGATAGTCCTCGACTTGCAACCGCTTTTTAATCACCATCCACAGTTACAACAGCACTGATAAAAGTGACCATTCTACCATTTTTCCACACTGAAGACCACTGCAGCATCCCTTTAAATGAACAAACTTCCAATGCATGGCAACTAGCTCATATTAAAGATGATTGCAGTATCCCATGATCTTTTGCAAGTTTCTGACCAGCAAAGTGGATTCTCTTAGCAACCATGTTATTAACAGAACAACTGCAATGATTCACTTAATAAGAAATGTCGTAAAATGGGGTAAAACTCACTTAACAAACTTATTACTGAGCAACATAAATTTTGGGCTCAATTTTGGAGAAGGCGGAGCTTCGTTTCGGTGATACAGCTGCGATCTCGGGGCTCTGAGATCGCAGCCGATATTTTCGCCCCTGGTCAGTCCCAACGGACCTAAACCGTCCCATAGAGACGGGGATTGAGAAGGGTACTGTCCCAGGATCCCAGAGATATCGCAAAATCTCTGGTTTGATCCAGGAGAAGCCCTTTTGCTGGCGGCGGAGAGGCAGCCCCCATAGCTGCTGAAGTCGGGACAGCTCCGGAAAGAAAGTGGCTGGAGTGAAAGTGTGTCGGCTGGGTGAGAGAAACTCTTTTGTGTTGTAAATTCTTGAGGTTGGAAAGTTCATCCTGAACAAAGAAGAAATCTGTGAGACTTTTTTTTTGACTGAAATCTTCTGAGCGGCGTTTTTTAAAGTGATGTCAAATTGAGGCTTGGGTTTTTTTTTTGTTTTCTTTATACTTTTTGGGGGGGATTTTAGTGTGACTTTGTAGGTAACCGGATTGAATTTTCTCTTATATATATTTTTATGCTCCCTTTGATTTTTTAACTTTCTTTAGGATAGAGGCTCCCTTTGGCTATTTTTTTTTGTTTCTGTATATATTACTCCTTTTTTCTGGCTGGGGGGGAGGAAGAGCATTAAGAAACTTTGCAACACTGCCAACTAGAGGCTTGAAAGTATTTTATTTGAATTGGAGAGAATTGCAAAAAGACCTCTTCTCAAGGACATTTTAACGTGATAAGATAGAGGGAGAGCACAGCAAAATATTATTGCAGGTGCTTTCCTGGACTGTTATCAACAACACTTGAGGTTTGGCTTTGAAGCTGCTGGAGAAGAGAGTCATAACAAGAGCCTTGGATAAATAAACAAAGTGCAGTGTGTTTTCTTATATATACCCCATTTGCTAGCCTTTTTCTAAATTTCAATTCTAGTAATATTCTTATTTTTGCCTTTTATTTTAAAGGGAAAGCCTCAGAGTTTTTTCTTAATTTTTCTTTTCTTTTTTATTGGGACTTTTTGCTTTTCCTATTTATGCTTTTGGACCACTTTGTTGTTGTTGTTGTTTTCTTTTTGGATTATTGAGACTTCTTAACTGGATTAAGGTGTGAAGAATCTGAAGGAACTTTTTGTTTTTTCTCTTTTTGCTTTTTTTTTTTTTTGCTCTTAATCAATATTATTATTTTTGGATTTGTTTGTTTTTTTTTTCCTTTCTATTTTTTCCTTTTTTATGATGGACTATTTCGTAATTGGATTAGGGTCTAGAAGAACCTGAAGATCTTTCTTCTTCCTTTTTTCCTGTTTCTTCTTTGGTTTCGTGTCTTTTACTATTGGAGTTTTCCATTTTGGATTATAATTGGCTGCGTTACCAGTTGGATTAAAAGTCAAGAAGAATTTGAAGCTTTGGAAGCATTGAAATGAGCAGGAAACCAATAACATCTGGCATTTCTGCTTCTACCTCTGCTTCCCCACCAGCTGGAGGACAACGTTTAATTCAGACAATGTTGAAGCAAGATAAGGAACAAGAAAGAGTAACTTTACAGATGATTATGCAAGGAATCCAAGATCTCAAGACAAAATCAGACATCATTGAACAACGAACAGGAAATATTGAACAAAGAACAGAAAATATTGAACAAAGAATAGAGAAGACTGATGAAAAAGTGGAAAACATTAAACAAATGATGATTAAGTATGAGGAGAGATTCTAAAAAATTGAGGAAGGAAAACAAAGAGAGAAGAAGATTGGAAATATTGACAGTAGATTAACAGCGGTTGAACAAGAAAAAGGTGGGATGTTGAGGTGGGAGATGGAAAGGTCAGAATTTTACCTCAGATTTCAAAATATAGAAGAGGAAAAAGGAGAAAACTTGGCAGCAGTAATGATAGAAATTTTGGCAGATGCTTTGGAAATTACAGAGGAAAAGATGATGGATGGAATAGATGAGATATATCGAGTCTATACAAGATATGCGATGAGAAATAAATTACCCAAGGAAGTCCATGTTAGATTTACCAAAAAATCCATTAAAACGCAAATATTACAAGTAGCAAGAGAGAAAACACTGAAATACAAAGCTAAAGAGGTTGTGGTTTTAAAACAAATACCCAGAAGAGTGAGAGAGATGAGAAGAGAATATCGATTTCTGACCAAAATGCTATTGGAAAACAAAGTGAATTATAGATGGCTGATTCCAGAAGGACTAATGTTTAGGTGGCAAGAGCAGAGATATAGAATTGATTCAATTGAGAAAGCAGAACTTTTCCATGCAGAATTTTTTGGAGAAAGAAGAGAGGAAGCAGAGAAAGAGGTCTCATTAACTGAATTTCAAGATGAACAATTGGAGACTGAAAAAGAGAAAGGAGCAGTAGGGGGACAGATGGATAGCAAAGAACAACGTGAAGTGAGATCCACAAGAGCGATTAGACCTAAATATAAAGCATAATCATGGAAGAAAAAAAACTGATTACAATGAATATAAATGGACTTAATTCAGCTGTTAAAAGAAGGAAAACTTTTCATAAATTAGAGAAATTAAAATTTGATATAATTTGTTTACAAGAAGTTCATATTCAAAAACAACATGAACAATTGTTATTACAGCCAAAATTGGGGAAAATATTTACTTCTTTGACTCAATGTAAGAAAAGAGGAGTGGTTCTATACATTAAAGAGGCTATCCCAGCAAAATTGATTTACACGGATGAAGATGGAAGAGTATTAATGGTAGAAATAATGGACAATAATATAAAAATACTCTTGATTGCAATTTATGCTCCGAACGATAAACAAGAAGAGTTTTATAAAAAGCTACACATGAAAATAATTGGACTGGACTATGTTAATATAATTATGATGGGAGATTTTAATGGAATTGTGGACAATAAATTGGACTATATAGCAACAACAACAAAGCAAAATAGAAAGGCTCTCCCAAGGTCTTTTTTTAAAATGACAGATGAATTAACTTTAAAAGATATTTGGAGAGAAAGAAATGTTAAAGCTAAACAATATACTTTTTATTCAAATAGACATTTATCATGGTCCAGATTAGATATGATTTGGATCTCAACAGAATTAATATCCAATATTCAAGAAACAAATATTGAAACAAGTACTTGGGCAGATCATAGCCCAATGACAATTAAATGGAAGGGACAAAAAAAAAGATCGAGATGGACATTAAATAATACTATTTTAAAGGAGAAAGATTTTATACAATGGATGGAGAAGGAATTGGCTTTTTTCTTCAGAGAAAATAAAAAAGAAGATACTTCAACGCAGAATGTGTGGGATACAATGAAGGCATACGCTAGAGGTTTGATAATAGATTATACAAGAAAAAAGAATATTAGGAAAAGGCAAACTTCTAAGGCCTTGGAAGATGAGTATAAAATTCTTGAAAAAGAATTACAGAAAATGCCACAGAAAAAGGATATTAAATTGAAGCTGGATGTAATCAAACATAAAATGGAATTAATAGAGAAAGAAGAACTGGCACAGAAAATTAGAAACTCTAAACAGAATTATTTTGAAGATGCAAATAAACCAGGTAGATGGCTAGCATATAAATTGAGAAAAGAGAAGGAATCAAGAAAAATATTGAAGTTAATAGATGAACAAGGCCAAGTTTGTAATGGGAATAAGGAGAAAAAAGAAATTATTCGAGGTTTTATGGGCAATTATATAAGCAAGAGAATATTGATGAAGAAAAAGTCAAACAGTATTTACAGGAAGCTAATTTACCAAAGATACCTAAAGAGACTGAAGAAATGCTAGAAAGCTATATAACAATGATGGAACTAAATGAAGCATTTAAGAGACAAAATAATGGGAAAGCACCGGGTCCAGATGGGCTTCCATCAGAATTCTATAAAACATTTCAAGAATCATTGAGCATCCCGAACTTCCGGTTTGCGTGGCTTCGGAGCAGCAGGAATTCGCGACAGCTCGCGATTCCTGCTGGCTAGCTGCCGAGGTACCCCCGATCCAGATGGGTCAGGGGGTTATGGCTGCCCTGTAGGGACAGCTGAAGATAGAGGGGAGCCGGTTAGGGAGGTGGGGGCATCGCAGACCCCCCCCTTCTCCGGGAAAACCCCTTTTTCCCAAGGCGGTGGAGCGGCGGTCAGCAATGGCCGCCACGAAGAAGCCAGCAACCGGGTAAGAACTGTGCTGGAGGAAGTGTGAAAAGTGAAAGTTCTGTCTGAGCCGGGTCAAGTAACAACTTTTAAATTGCCTGGAATTGAGCTGCTTGTTGCTGGAGGATACATTGTATCCCTAAGAAGATCGAAAGCGGCGGAGAAGCTGTTAAAGGGAACTTTTTTTTTATTTATTTTTTTTACTCTCTCATCCCACGGAAAAAGCAGAAATATTTGGATGTATTAGACACTGAAAGTGGATTGCTTTGAAAGCTAAGCTAAGAGACAAAGGGATTTTTGGACATTGAAAAATTTAAGAAATTGGAAAATCTCTGCTGGAGGTATGGATTTTTGATTATTTAAAATTGTTATTGCAAGTGGGAAGGGAGAAAGAAAAATTGGAGCAGAAACTGAAAAAGGAGGAGACTGTCTAGAACGTCTTGGTGGATCCCAAAAGAAGATATATGGTAATTGGACCTCTTTGATTAAAAATTAATTTGGAAAGAGAAAGAGAAGAAGGAAGAAAAGTATTAACTTTTGGAACTTTTTTCTTTTTTTCCTTTTTTTAATTGCTTTTGATTGTCTTGGATTAAAAATACTTGTGGTTGTTTTGGAAAAAGTTTCCCTTTTCATAATGGCATTCTCTGTGGATGAACTAGAGATTGAATATCAAAAATATAAAAAAGAAGATACTTTGGGCGCTTTGTTCCAATTCTTAGAAATGGCGTTATGTTCCTTAGAAAAGTTGACGCAGCAGAAGGACTGGGACAAGGAAGAAGAGGAAAAAGAAGTCATCTTTGATGAACAATGGGTTCCTTCCGGAGAGGAGGAGAAAAAGGATAAGAAAAAGGGGTTTTTAAGAATTATAAAAACAACCAAAAGAGAGAAAAATGAGCGAAGAGATGGAGGCAAGGTTAGAAAACAAAAGAAAAGGAGCAAGAAAAGCGAAGGGAAAAAGCAAAGGGGTAGAAAGGGCAAGGAGAAGAATAAGCAAGAGAGAAAAGGGGGGAGGAGAAGCCTTAATGGGGGGAAGCAAGATTTAAAGAAAAAAAGTTTATTTAGAGACAATGGGTGAATTTAATTTAGACTAAAAGAGGGATTCTGGAGGGTATTTAAGAGTGTGTTTTTATATGTATGTATATTTAGAATAAAAAATTTATTATGTAATTTTAAGAATTTTTTAAACAGAATCCCAAGAAAGATTTATATGTAGTATTTTTAAGTTAGGTAATGTGTTATAGATGCAACTCCAATTGGTTTACAGGAGAAGTATAGTAAAAGAAAAAAGATGAATGGATGTTTGGAAATAGAACAGACAAAGAATGTTGTTGAAAATGGTAATAATGGAAGGATATATATGCTTTTTTTTTTTTTTGATTTTGTATATTGATAAAAGGCAATAAAATTTTAATTGATAAATAATTTGGATGGAAAAGAGAAGTAGGGATAAGATATGAAGTTAATATTATATGAAATATTGATATTATAATCTGGAAATGTTATGTTTTATTGGTCTATCATTATTATTTTTTTTTAGAAAAGAATTTATAAGCTGTTATGCCTTGATTTTGTGTGTATTGATTTTAGAAAACTGATAAAAATGGTTTTTATATATATATATAAAAAAGAAAATGATAATAAGATATAGAAGGAGACTTAGGTTGAATATGATGTTTGAATTTGTGTCTGTGTAAAGAGTTTTTAACCCGGGAACAGACAACCTTCAGAAAAGATCTTGTAGTTTTGTCTATGTTTTGTGTTTGTATGTTTGTGTATTATGCTTATGATAAAACTAACAAAATTTGTTTTTTATTAAAAAAAAAAGGAAAAAAGAATCAATAAAACCTTGGAGGAATGTTAGATGAGAATAATTTAAACAAGTCAGAAAGAAAAGAATATGATGATTATAAAATGGATAAATATGGAAGAGAAATGAAATTGAATTGGAGTAAAGAGAAATAATGAGAAACTTGATGAAAGATATTTGCGTGTCCATATGGGGATGGGATAAATTGGAATTATGTTGTATAAAAATATTGCTTTGTTTGACTTGTAAGGATTTACAATATTAAGAGGTTTTATGTGTTTATGTATTTAATGGTTAATGATGTGTTGTTTTATCTTTAAAATTAATAAAAATTTGTTTCAAAAAAAAAAAAAAAAAAGAATCATTGAGCATCCCATTGTTAGAAGTTATGAATGAAGTTATGTTAAAAAAGATGATACCTAAAACATGGTCAGAGGCCTATATTACACTCATACTGAAGGAAGAGACTGACCCATTGCAAATTAAGAATTATAGACCTATTTCTTTATTGAATGCAGACTATAAAATCTTTGCTTCAATCTTAGCAGAAAGACTTAAAAAATATTTAAATAATTTTATTCACCCAGATCAAAATGGATTTCTGCCAAAGAGACAAATTAGAGACAATATGAGAGTAATCTTGGACACTTTGGAATACTATGAGGCTCATCCTGAAAAGCAAATGGCTTTGATATTCCTAGATGCTCAAAAAGCATTTGACAACGTGAACTGGAGATTTATGTTATTATTATTGGAGCAGATGGGTTTTGCTGAAAAATTTATTCAAGCAATAGAAGCCATATATAATAAACAGACAGCAAGGGTAATGATGGAGGGGGAACTTACAGATTTTATTAATATAAGGAAAGGCACAAGACAAGGATGCCCCCTATCTCCTTTGCTATTTGTGTTGACCTTGGAAGTGTTGAATAGAAATATTAGGGATGATAAAAGCATAAAAGGAATGAAAATTAAGAAGGAAGAATTTAAGCTACAAGCTTTTGCTGATGATTTAGCTTTTATTTTGGAAGACCCGCTAGAAACAGCTCCAAAGTTATTGGAAAGGATAGAGGCATATGGAGAGGTGGCTGGTTTGAAAATAAATAAAGATAAAA
This sequence comes from Hydrophis major, assembly GCA_033807585.1. NCBI lineage: Eukaryota > Metazoa > Chordata > Lepidosauria > Squamata > Elapidae > Hydrophis > Hydrophis major. Next base: position 189,540,768 of record CM066328.1, on the reverse strand, counting down.
CAAAGATTTTGACAAAGAATATGCTATTGAGACAGAGAGAAGAACTGGCAGACCTTTTGAAAATTCAAGTTACAAATAAGGTTAAGTATCTGGGGATATATTTGACAACAAGATGTAGCACATTAAAGGAGAATAATTATATTAAACTTAAACAACAGATAATTACAGATTTGAAGAAGTGGGAAAACTTGCAATTGTCATTAATAGGGAGAATTTCAACAATCAAGATGAATATTTTACCTAGAATTTTATTTTTGTTTCAAACAATACCAATTAGGCTTGGAAAAGACTATTTTGAAGATTTAAATAAAATTATGTTGAAGTTTATATGGCAAGGTAAAAAAGCGAGAATAAAGCTAAAGCTTTTGCAAGATGCTAGAATTAGAGGAGGTTTTGGCCTGCCTAATTGGGAATTGTATTATCAAGCTGCAAGTTTGATGTGGGTCAAAGAATGGATAACATTAAGGAAACATAGGTTGTTGACATTAGAAGGGCATGACTTGCTGTTGGGCTGGCATGCTTTTTTATGGTATAAGGGAACTAAAACACAGGGTTATTTTAGAAGACATTATGTACGGGAGTCTTTGTGGTTAAATTGGGAGAAGATAAAAAGACAATGTTATTTGAAAATTCCAGTTTGGTTATCGACCATTGAAGCATTTTCCTATCCTATAATCTACAAGAAGGAACAAACAGTTAGATACGGGGAACTTTTGGATGAAAAGGGTGAACTTAAATCGATCCAAAACTTAGAGGAACAAGGTATAAGGATGAATTGGTTTTCATATGCACAAATACATTCAAGGTATGATGAAGATTCCAAAACGGAGGGATTTTATGATAAGCAGACTGATTTAGATAAGATCTTGATGGGTACTGAGGAGAAGGTGATTAAAAAATTATATGGTTATTTACTGGGAATGAAATTAGAGGAAGAACAAGTCAAAGAAACTATGATTGTTTGGGGGAAGAATTTTGGATATGGGATTGATTTAGAGAAATGGCAGAAATTGTGGTCTCAAAATTATAAAATGACAATGTCAACAGCATATAAAGAAAACTTGTATAAGATGTTTTATAGGTGGCACTTTCCCCCGACAAGAATAGCAAGAATGTTCAAGAACAAATCTGAAAAATGCTGGAAATGTCATCAGATACCCGGCTCGTATTACCATATGTGGTGGACTTGTGAGGATGCTAGAAAATATTGGACTATAATTCGCATGTGATTGGAAAAAATGACAAAGAAACATATAGACTTGAAACCAGAGATCTTCTTATTGGGAATTTTACCTGATATATATTGTAAAGATTTGAAATACCTGATTGTAAATGAATTAACAGCAGCCAGGATTGTATTTGCTAAAAATTGGAAGAATGAGAAAATACCATTACAGGAAGAAATTATTAAGAAAATATTGGAATGTGCTGAGATGAGTAGATTGACATTTGAAATTAGAGAGCAAGAGGATAAACAATTTTATGAAATTTGGGATCTTTTTTATAAATGGCTAGATGATAAAATACGACAATAGAATATTTAGAATGTTAGATAGTAAGGAATATCTTTATTTTGCTATTATTTTGTTATTTGACATTATATTTATAAAGGGTTTTATAGGATTGATTTGATATGATTATATGATTTGTTATAGAGTAAACTGGTTTAAAGTATTGTTAGCTCATAAAGCATGAATGATTAAAAATATAGTCAAAAACTTCTTTTTTTAGTGATATTAGGATATATAAGTTTGGATTGACAATGAGTTGTTATGTAACATAATTGTAATTGAGACTACAGAATGAATGCACAAAAATGATGAACCAACTGACACACTGGATGTACATATGAGAGTTGATGTTTTTATGTTTTGTTTGTCTTGTTTGTCTGTAGAAAATTAATAAAATCTTTTTCAAATAAAAAAAATTTTGGGCTCAATTTTGTCATAAGTCAAGGACCACCTGTACTGAGGTTGAGATAGCAATTGGTCCCAAAAGGAACCAGTGAGCTACACGAGAAAGTAGGTATATGAACTTAAGTCTCCCTGATCGCAGTCCAATATTTTACTGTTATATTATGCTCCCAATTTTTTTTCCAGTAGTAACTGTTTCTTCTCATCTTCATAGCTCAATGGAATGAATATAAAGGAATAATGATGTTCCTAAACTATATTAGATGGTAAGCTTGAGAAGAATAGTTTTTTAGGGAATTATTTCCCTATGCTAAAATGTATAAATGTTTCTCTTTTTTTGCAGTATCCCCCTTCTAAACAATGCATAACAGGGAACCCTAAAGACTGCCTTTTTGTGATGTAGAAATCTCTTCTGTAAGTACAGTAAAATGACATGTAACCGTTTGATTTGCTTGCATCACTTTGATTCTGCTTACTGTCAACTCATAAAACATTCCTATGCCTGTTTTAGTAGTTGCCATAAAAAAGGGGGAGGGGGGGGAGGAAATCTGGAAGAGCAGTGCAGCAGTTTAAAAGTGAAAGTACATTACAACTCTTATCTTTAAAAGATTGTAACTAAAATACCAGAGCGTTTGCCCACAAATATATTTAATTGGAGAACGCGAATGATGACACCAGCCTGGTGAACATGCTCAATTGGAGAATCTGATTTATGAGACACCCAGGGGGAGGGGGGAAACAGGGTCACAGGTAAATTACCTATGCCAGAGTTGGCTTCATACAGAGCAATGCCAGTCTGATGCCTCTAATAAATCCTTTGAAGCTTTTTGAAGTTTGGCTCTAGAATCATGATTTAATTAGAGTGATTGCTGGAATCCTGACACTAACAGGGAATAAGAAAAGAGGTCTTTGTTGCATTAAAACACCACTTCTAGTAACTAGAAACTTACTCCAGCTCCCATGTAGGATGCTGCTCATAACAAACCACTGGCTCATCTGAATGGTTATTGTCCATAATGATAAGCAATAATCTATAGAGAATTTTTTTTTTTAAATCCTAAAAAAAACTGAGGCTGCCTTGAGCTCCAAAAGCAGATCAGGTGCCTGGGTTAGGCAGTCGGTGAGTCAGCCAAGCTGAGCCGGGCATGCTCATCTCACTCTGCCTCTATTCTCACAGCTCTGCTTTTGGAACACTGGAAGCAGCAAAGAAACTGTGGCAGAGAGGCTGGAGAAATGGCTGGAGAGATAAGTGAGTTTCCATAGGCCCAGTGCCCATGGAGTCCCAGTGGGGCAAGATAGGGGAGGGGGAAGCATGAGATACACCTCAGTGGGTCAGGAGAAGCCTTGGATGGTTGGAAACACTAGGTCCCCCATGGTTTTCTCCACCTGAGAGACCTCATGTGCACTTTAGGGACCTGTGCGTTTGATTAGCGAATGCATTGGGTAAAGCAGGGAGGGAATCACGTTCATTTAACGTGATCCAATTAACAAATCCTCAGGTTACAAATGTAATTTGCAGGCTCTATTCCATTTGCAACCCAAGGATTACTTGTATTTGATTCTTTAATAGACTTAATTGTGATGGAATGTGCACCTGGAGAGCAGCGGGAAGAGTTTTGGCAAAATACAGTAGAGCTTTCCCAAAGACAGACCCAGAATAAGAGACTGCATAACCCAAGCTGGATAGGGGAGAGGAGAAGAAATTTAGAGTATCCACATCCTAGAACCTCTCAAGATATATCTTGTAGGTTAGAAGATTATAGCTTTAGTTTTGCAAAATTCTTTTAGTTAGGCATAAGCAATTAAAGGACTGAACTCAATTGAATTTGGCTGTGTCATCTCTGGGACTTGGGCCTGATATTAACTGATGAAGCTCTTTTTGCTTAATTGTTTTTGAATTGCAACTCTTGAATTAACTGTAAAAGGAACAGCTAGGAGCTATAATGCTTATTTAACAGCTTATTTAACAATTAATTATTTCTTCAAAGAGCAGAAATGTAGGTTTCATCATATTTGGCCAACTCATATTCTAAATATTATCCCTCAATGGATTCTAGATAACTATAACTCATTTAAATTTTAGATATTATTTTGTTGTAATTTTAAATGTTATCATATTTAATACAATTTTAGTGTATACATTATACTTTAATATAGGCTGAATGGATATATAAATGTTGTGACTGAAAGGATCGATCCTGCTGTGAGTTTTGACTCTGATGACTCTGAAGATGAAAGGGTGGAGCCTGCTGTGAATGTGGAGTCTGAATTATCAGAGGACACAGATGTGAGCCAGGAGGATGAGAGATTATCGGACAGACAATCCTCGCCAGAGCCTTCGAATTTACTCTAGCCAGCAACTGATCCACAAAATGAGTCAGAGGCTTCTAATGGGGAAACTGACAGATCGTGGATTGATGCTAGAATCAATGCCAATTGAAACGCCAAGTTGAAGGGAGGCGTCAAGCCAGACATTGATTAGAAAGACTGACATGCCCATCCAGGTGATTTAAGGAGGATTGCTGATTCTCAAACTTTGCTTGGAAGCAAAATGTTTGATGTATCAAAAGGATACGAGTGGCTTTTGTAATTTATTGACATTCTGAATTACCAGACAGATTCCGGGAAATCTGCCAAGGACTGGAATATAATACTGTTAACCCTTTTTTAGTCTGGCTCTGTTTTGTTTGAATATTTTGAACTGTGGAACTCCTTGTTCTCACTTGTGAATATAGGTGAGACATAACATTTAAATATATAAATGTATATTGATTCATTTAGTCATTCATTTATTCATTCACCAAGTACTCTGCTTGTACTGTTCTATGAACGCAATAAACTGAATTCAAAAGATCATCCTTGTGCAGATAATTATAACAATCTAGTGGTAATGCTATACAGTGTTATATTCTGAGAATGCACTTTGCCATAGAATTTGAATTTACTAAAAAAAATTAGATGCTCTTGTTATCTAGCACAGCAGTGCCCAACATTTTGGCACAGTGGACCAATTTTGTGGAAGACAATTTTTCCACAAAATGGGGGAGGGGAGAATGTTTTGGGTTTACGCACTTGCTCACCATTTACTTCCAGCTCTGCAAGCCGGTTCCTAACAGGTCACAGAGCTGTATTGATCCATGGTCTGGTAGTTGAAGACCTTGATCTAGCAGATATACATAAATCCATTGAAATCAATAGGCTTTAAGATGTTTAAACATACCTAGTTCTGTATTGTATTATAGCTACTAGAGCCCTAGTGGCACAGTGGTTTAGAATGCAGTAGTGCAGGCTACTTCTGCTGACTGTTGGTTGCCTGCAATTTGGCAGTTCAAATCTCACCAGGCTCAAGGTTGACTCAGCCTTCCATCCTTCCAAGGTCGGTAAAATGAGGACCCAGATTATTGGGAGGCAATATGCTGATTCTTTAAATCCACTCAGAGAGGGCTGGAAAGCACTGTGAAGTGGTATATAAGTCTAAGTGCCATTGCTACTAACATGAAAATATTCCATTATAAGATTACTCAATTTTTAAATAATTGAATGAGGCTTAGTGTCTGGACTATATTCAGAATTTTAAAAGGAGTCTGACTACTGGCATAAAATATCAAAAAGGTACCCAAGAAACCTTTGAATTAACTCCTGGGGGAAAGCCAACAGGTGCTGGAGAGCATCCCATTCTGAAGAGAACTGATGTTCCAAAAATAATTATATGGGATAAGGCCAACTTTGGAAAAGCAGCATTGCATAGATGTAATCAGGAGGTGAAACAGGAAACAAAACTCATATAAACAATTCATTTCATGGCACCAGTATAGATACGGCTACCCCAATATTAGAAGCCTCTGAACCAAGGTAGGAAAAAGTATGAGCTTGATTGCAAACAAAACATAAATACAGGAGGTTAACGGTAATTTATGAAAAGAGAGATAATGGGATATGATTATTTCTTATTACAAATATAGATCAGATTTAGGTATATGCATTCTCTTCCTGATCAAAAACCAGAAGATGATCTTGAGATGGTGAAAGAAATCATGGAAGCATACTAAAGAGAAGTGGTAATGAATTAACTGCCCTTATATAAACTGAGCACATTCATGCTCAGGCTGCAACAAACAAACTAAATTTCTAGGTATTATAGACAAGTGTGCCTTACCACAATTAGTCCTGTCTCAGAGGAGATACAACTCTATATTTAATTGTAACAGGTGGAAATAATCTATTATAAATTTAGAGGAAATAGTGAAATGTAAGAATTAGTTAACAGTCCTTGAAAAGGAAATCAAATTGTTTCATAAAGCTAATTGAAAGTTCATTGGAATGTATTCTAGTGTAAAAAAACACATCTTTTGTAGCATCTGGAAAGCTGTACAAAGTTTAGAAGATTCAGAAAACGTCTTTTGGAAAATGGGACTCCTTTCTTAATAGGAAAACAAAAAAGAGCACAAATTCTATCAGAAAAAAATGGAAAGAGATATGGAATACAAAGGAAAGGGAAAGGAAAGGACTGTTCTAAATGCACTTGAAGTAGAAAATCAGCTAGAATATAGTTGGGCTAGTAGACAATGAAAAATTACACAGGATGCTCAAAGAAGAAGTAGAGCCGGGGTCCCTAACCTCTGGATTGGCACCAGTCTGCAGCATGCCAGAAATCAGTCCACGCAAACAAGGGAAGCCCCATTTACAGGATGCAGGCAGCACTCAAAACCACACCCTCTCTGGTCCACAGAAAAACCTTTCTCCACAGAAAGATTGGGCATCCCTGATCTAGAATGTGAACAGAAACTGAATTAATTCTTTACATTGCTCTCTACTGTAGGGGAAATAGATAAACAGATAGATGAATTGACTTTCTCAAGAGAAAACTCAAGGAGACTGTGGTAACAAGAAATATTTAGTAGACCCTGGGAGACTACATTGTGAGAAATCACTGGTTCTAATGGCAGTCTTTCAACACTTCTTAAATAACTGTTTAACTGTCTTCCTTGCAAAAAATATGCAATTAAGTCCTCAAATCTGGCTCAATGCCTGAACATTGGGAGACATTATATTTCCTGGCTCTATTTTTTTTTTTTTTACTTTTGTGTGTGTGTGTGTGTGTGTGTGTCTGTGCGCGTGTGTTGAAGATTATAGAGGATGCTGTGTTATTTTTATATTGTCACTGATAGCTGTCCAGAGCATTAGTAATGAACAATATTAAGTTCAGGTTAAGCAGTAATTTATATATATTTTTATTTTAAAATATATACATATTAAAAAGACTGATATAAGATCCAAGTTAGTGTGATGTTTATTCTGGGTTAAAAACATTTATCTGTCTATTCTGGGCTAAAAACTTTTTAATAAAAACAGTTACCAAACAAAAAAATACCATAGAACTTAGAGAAATAAGACTTACTGAAAGAAATCTGCAATTTTGTCTTCTAGAGATTTTTGAGATTAACAACTATATGGATAAAAATTATATTACCAACACTGTATCCTTAGATTTTAAAATGAAGCCGAATAAAAGAAGATTTAGAGTGAAGAATATATTTATTCCCATAGCACTTAATTTCTGGCATCCAGTAATATAAGACATGGTGTAGTAATTAACCTGGGTGGCTTTCAAAGAGAAATGAGTAAATTCATAAATGATAGGTCTACTGAGTGCTATAGTCTTGAAGACTTCCTGATATCTCCATATCAGGGACATTCTTTTTCAAATACCGGTTGAGGAGAAGCAACAGTTGAAACTTATAAACATTTGAAATCTGTGCAGACACTATGAACAACAAAATGGTAAACAAAGTTAGGTTTTGACGTGATATAGCCGGACTATTCCTACATTCTTTTTACAATCCAATAGAGATAGTTGTATTTATCAAAATTCCTATGTAAACCATTACAAAGTTTATTTGAATGACTATAATATATATTGCTTCCATCATAGCTTTGTTTCATTATTAATTCATACATTAATATTTTAAAATATACGGTCATATGATTAGTTCTTATATGTACCTATTTCATGTATTCATAATTATATTTATACTTAGACCTATTATCTTGTAAGCGATTGACAAATCAAATAAATAAATTGGTGCAGGTCAAGCTGCAAAAGAACAGCAGAAAAAAGATGCAAAAGAACTATGAATTCAAAACAATCCTTCATTTTTAAATAATTCATCAAAACCTCATTGGCGATCATAACACTACTAAACATCAGGACAAATGACATGACATAGTTTGTTCTGTAATTGACTGCTGCAGTCAAGGATAACTGTCAAGTAAAGACGCCATGGGCTCTGTCTTATGTAAAAATTAATGTACACTTCATGCATAAAATTCTAATCCTTAGGCTCTCAATTTGGTTGCAGAACTTGGATATAATTATTGACATATGTGACAATCCCTTTAATGACAAATGAAGCAATAGGGCCACTTTGGAAATGGCCCAACAAGCTAGAAAGAAATACTAATGTTTTCATCCCTCTCTTTAATTTTTATCATCTCCTATCCATAGCTGCAAGCTTAGTGGGAGATGCATTCCATGGGAACAAATAGAAAATAAAATTTGCCATTTGGTATTTAATTATTTATTTATCAAATTTCAAAATCACCCATCTCCCTCACAGAGGGACTCTGGGAAGTGTACAGCTAAAATAGTAAACATAAAAACTGAATATAAACATTGAAATAAGAGACAAGGGGAGCTAAAATTGAACATTAGAAATTAATCAAAAGACTATGGGGGGACTTCCGGTTTGAGCTTCTTCGGTGACAGACCGAAACCTCGTCTCTCTGAGGCTTCGATCCGTGCTCGCCGCTGGAGCACCCCGAGCCGGCTGGTTTCGGGGCTAAGCCACCCCGTAGAAGTGGTGAAGAGGGGGGAGACTGCCTGCAGGGTTGAGGAGAGCCGCATCTCTCCTCCCCAGCTGGCCATTACTTCCTTTCCCGAAGGTGGTTGTAGCGGTGGTCAGAAATGGCCACCACAAAGAAGAACTCAACCGGAAAAGAATGTGCAGGAGGAAGATAAGAAGATAAAGTTTTGGTTGACGGGGTCAAACAGCAAAAGCAACAAATAAGGTACCCTGGAATTTAAACTTAACAGCATTGTTCCCAAAGAAGATTTTGAAGCTGCAAAGGAGAGAGAGAAAGGAAAGGATTAGATTTTTTTTTCTTCCCTTCCTTATACTGACAGCTGAGAGACTTAAGCAAGAAACTTGAAAAAAAATCCACTTTGACATTAATAGGCATCTAAGCTGAAAATAAAAGTCAAAGGGTTAATAAAGATTTCTGGACATTTAAAAGTTTTTAAAAGCTGGAAAGCAGGGGGGGGAAAAGAATAGAAGGGCAGGATCTGGAAAAATGGAGGAGACTGCCTGGAATTAAGGAATGGAACTGTAATTAAAAGGAACTTACAGTGAAATTTTAACAAGATTCCTCAAAGATACATTTTAATGGAAACTTGGTAACAAAATAATAGAACCCCAGGAAGAGAAAGTGGAAAAAAGAAGCAAGTAGAAACAGCCTTGGATTATTTGGATTACTTGGTGTTTTTTGGTTTTTGCATCTAGATGTCTAAAATTAACTGGGTGGTTGTTTAAAAGTTTTTAAAATGGTATCACTCTTAGAAGAACTGAAAATGGAACTTTAAAAATGGAATGAAGACGCACAAGAAGGGAGAAGTTCTTTTGGCTTCATGTTTCAATTCTTAGAAATGGAGATCTGGAACTATGAGAAGCAATAAGAAACGCTTGCAGAACAAGAAGATTGGGACAAAGAAGAAGCCACCTTTAATGATCAAATAATTTTAAGTGGGGGGGGAGAAAAGGGGGGGAAGAGAGTGAAAGGTTTAAGATTAGAAAAAACAAGCAAAAAGAAGAACAATTTGAAAGGTAAGTATAATATCAGAAAGCAACAGAAGAGGGGATTACAGATGAGAGAGTTAGAAGTAGAGAGACGAGGGGGTAAAAAGGGGAGGGAGAAGAAGAGGTGGAAGAAGGCAAGGAAAAGAAGTTGTAAAAGACAGAAACAAGAAATGGAGAAACAGGGAAAAGATATAAGGATTGTAACCATAAGTTTGTTTAGAGATAATGGGTGAAAATTTAATTATAAAAGGGATTCTGCAAAGGTACATAGGATAGCCTTGTTATATTACAAATAGGAATAACTTTAGAAAATATGATGATGGATAAAATATTTATTGTAATGCAATGGGATGTTTGTTAATAAATAAATGAATTAAAATGATTGAGAGAATTAAAAGGGAACATTTTTAATTATTAGTAATGATTTGTAAAAATATAACTGAGAAATATGGGGAAAAAAAGAATTAACTATGGAAAGTTTATAAGTGTTCCCAAGGAAGTATGATATTCAATTGAAAAGAAATGTTAAAGATGTTAAGATTTTAATGCATATTAATGATAGAATTGAATTGGAATGGAATGTGTGTTTTATTTACATATATATATAATTTTTTCTTTTTAAGAATATAGTGTCTACATTAAGAATGTACCAAACAGAATTCGATTGGAAGTTATTGAATGCTATAATCTTAAAGCTATACATTGAAGCTTAAATAAGATCTTGAATGGATACAATTAAAGGATATAAAGGTGTCATACTGTAATTGGTAACTACAGGGAAAAATTTGCTTAATAAGAAAAGATAATGTGAAATTGTAACAGGACAGATAAAAGTATAAAGATAATGATTTGAATTGAGATAGTTAAAACAAAGTTGAGAAAATTAGAAGAGGGGAAAAATTATGTAGAAAATATAAAATGGTAATAAGATATGGAGTAGAATATAAAAATGAGCATGAAATTGAGTTTTGTGTCTATATGAAGAAGTGATAACCTGGGATCATGCTATTTTCAAAAAAGATGTTTTATTTGTATTTTGTTTTTGTGAAAACCCAAATAAAATTTTCAAAAAAACCAAAAGACTGTGGGGGAAGACTTTCAGATAATGCTAGATGGACCATGGTGATATTTACTTCAGGTAGTCACATTATATTAATTTCTTGATATTATAATGGCATAAGATCCATACAGCCAGTTTCAAAATGAAGTTTAAATAATGAGAAAGAGAACCACTATTATTTAAATCTTTAAAAATGAAGGACAGTAGAAGCTGGACAACGGTCTTAGAAATGAAGGACATTTCAGTAGAAAGAGTAAAATAAGACACAACAGCAATTATGCAAACCACACCAGCAAAACTCATTGTGGATTTTTTTCCAGATTGCTGTTTATCCCCTGTCCCATTTCATTAAGCCATCCTTTCTCAGATAGATATGGCAGTACTCTTGTGACATACCGTATATACTCGAGTATAAGCCGAGTTTTTCAGCACATTTTTTGTGCTGAAAAAAACCCCCTCGGATTATACTCGAGTCAGATTCCCCTCTGAAAAAAAAAATGGTGTGAATCTCCGAAGCTGGGCAGCCGCTTCCCTGCTTCCGTGTTTCCTTTGCAACTTTTAAGCATGGGAGGGGGAGGCTTTTCTGAGCTCTAGGCTGAGAAAGCAATGTGAGCCGAGGTCGCTCCACTCAGTTTCATTTCCTCAGCTCCAGCTGCTTTCAGTCCACTCGGGAGGAGGGGGAGGAGGGGGAGAGAGAGAGAGAGAGATATCATAAGAACGGCTCTTGGTTTTTTCTTGCAAGGGAGAGAGTGACTCCTGCCTACCACTGTCATCATCATCATCTTTTGGGTTAGTGAATCAATCAAACCTTTCATGATAGTGAGATCGTTTCCCAAATTTCCCTTAAATCAGGGAAGAAATCAGAAACAAACCTTTGGGCTGAGAATAAGCTTGTTCCTATGATGCCATTTTTGTTCACTTCAGTGTGAAAAGTGTGAAAAAACACACTTCTTTTTCTTCATCTTCTTGTTCCCTATTTACTGGTCTCTTTCAAAGAGGAAATTGTGAACATCAAACTTATTCTCAACTGTCCTAGTGAAAGTTTTTATTGGCATCTATTTTTATTTTTGAAATTTACCAGTAGCTGCTGCATTTCCCACCCTCGACTTATACTCGAGTCAATAAGTTTCCCCAGTTTTTTGTTGTTAAATTAGGTGCCTCGGCTTATATTCGGGTCGACTTATACTCGAGTATATACGGTATATACATCCCAGGTCTTTTTCCCAGCAGGCCAATGGTTGAGGTTTAAATCTTATTCTAAAGAAAGCAAACTGAAAACAGCTTTGTTGCCCTCTCAACTGAATGTTAACTGCTACATGGACGTACCAATGAAGAGTTGAGAAATGATAACATAGCTAGCATCACTTCAAATTACCAGTATATGCATTCATTTATTCATTTTTAAGAATTAGATCCAGACTAATTCATCCTATTGCTAATTTGCCCCACTGGGAACAGGAATTGTTCAACCAACAATATAATCATATACATTGTTCCTCAGATACAGGGTCCCCAAGTTACCATTTGTGCATTCACCCATTTATTTCTCAATGAATAATGTGCAAACCATTTATTTAAATGCTACATCTCAATCTAAACGACTTCCAGGGAAGCAAATAAACTATAATCTATAATATAATCTCACAATTATGAATTTTTTAAAAATTAATACAATGCCAAACATTGAAACCAGTTAAACCAAACCAGGTCAATAACAAGAAAAGCAGCTATAAAAAGCATGCTGAAGTCCAAGATCTCACCTAGCACTTAACAACATGTGATTTAGTATTGATTGGGTTTCTTGGAAAAGATCATTCCAAAAAGATCTTCGTTCAGCAAGGCCAGACTGAGGTGTTCTTTAGATATAAAGATAAATGTTTCCCATTTAAAACACTCCAGTGAGAATGATGAGTGATACAATACCAGAAAATGACTGAGAATTTTCTGTTGATCATTGTTCCACTGTAATTGTGCTCTACAATAGCAAGTTTTTTCTAACTGTTATCTGACACATACAATCAGTCCCATTCAGAGGTGGTATTCAGCAGGTTCTGACCAATCCTGGAGAACTGGTAGCAGAATTTTTGAGTAGTTCGGAGAACCAGCAAATACCACCTCTGACTGGCTCCATCCCCATCTATTCTCTGCCTCCCAAGGCCCAGCTGATCGGCTGGGTCTTCTTTTGTTGCCCTGCACCAGAGAACGGAGCTGCAAAGTAGGTTAGTAGGGTGGCGAGTGAATGGAGATTTTGCAGTGTCCTTCCCCTGCCATGCCCACCAAGCCATGCCCACCAAGCCACGCTCATAGAACCAGTAGTAAAAAAAATTGAATCCCACCACTAGTCCCACTCTATCATTGCAAAACTCTACTTCCTAGGTTATACTTTATTCTGATGTATGTTCATAGGATGTGTATGCATGGCACCAGCCTGGTTTTCCCAAGTGACAGGAACAACATCTAGGCTTTTTATCATGTGGTACTTTGGCTTTTTATATCCAACGACGATATGAATGCCTCACATTTTTAATAGCAATCTGTACTGCCTAGTTTCTCTTGTATATCCTATATACATAAGCCACATAGCAATACTATTGTTTTACTGTACTCATATTGAACACATCATTCTCCAAGTGCAGGTGGATAGTGTTTGTGCTTAGCAAGGACTATGGAAATCGCAGGAATAGATTAGTTTTTACACTCTCCTCTCTTTCAATGGGGAATGCCTCAACTGGAAAACATAAAAATAAAATTGCTCAAATTATACCAAATTACCCAATGCTCAAGGTATTAAATCCAATTCACACAAAGCATAGGTAACAGTAGGCATACATATCAGTGCCCTGAGATGGTGAATATGTTACAAGTTTGAACTTAATGACTATATAGCTTTGCTGGCTGGAGAATTCTGGGAGTTGAAGTCCACAAGTCTTAAAGTTGCCAAGTTTGGAGACCTCTCATGCAGACCCATAAAAGGAAGTGAAAAGAAGAAAAATAATACAAACGAATATTCTTAGGTAAACCTTTATATATGCAACATGATGTAACAAATGTTACACATTAAATAAATTGGAAGACTAATGATGATAAAGAGGGCTTATTTGGCACCATTAGTTGCATTGAGAAGCTCACCTTCAAAATTGAACTATTGCTTTCTCATCTGCAGTCCTATAAGCCGCTTCCATAGTAAAGATGCCCTCTAGTTAAACTTGACTCTTGTGGGTTGCATCCATGTAAATGTCTTGTAATGTTCTGGGTAGTATCAAAGAAGCCATTCTCCACTGTCTTCTCGTGGTATACTTTATCAATTTCACATTTTAGATCATAGCCTGAGAATTCCCAGATAGTTCCTATTTCAAGTACTAACTAGAGTTGGTTTTATTAACTTCTAATACCAAGTAAGTCATCCTTGCTATTGGGATTTTTACCTATGGATGCTACTAACAACATTCAAAGTCAGGGGGAAAAGTTAAGGGATGTTTGCTGACATTAAGGAGCCTCTGTGGCACAGTGATTAGAGTGCAGTACTGCAAGCTACCTGTGCAGCCAGCTGTCTACAATTTGGCAGTTCAAATCCCACCAGGTTCAAGGTTGACTCAGCCTTGCATCCTTCCCAGGTTGGTAAAATGAGGAGCCAAATTGTTGGGGGCAAGTCTGACTCTGTAAACCACTTAAAGAGGGCTATAAAGCACTATAAAGTGCTATATAAGTGTTATTGCTATAAACCACACAAAACAATGACAGCATATGTGTAATAAGCCTAACAAGTGATGATTGCTGGTGACCGACTGAATCCATAGCTGTCCCAAGTCTCATTTGCAGCTTAAAAAATAATTGCTCTTTTTTAAAAAAAAAAAAAAGTGTCTTTTTTACTACTGTTTTTACTTTTCAATATTCAGGGACAAAAATGATTAACAGCTGGTGAACAAAAATGACTAATACCCATACTTGGAGGCTGTTCATTAGTAAATTTATAAACTGGTTCATGAATCATCCAAAGGCAACTACAAGTATGATGCATGGTTGTAAAGATATCATTAAACGGCCTTTAGGCTAAGGAAGAGTATAGAAATTATTTTGCCATATTACAATGGTACTTCAGTATTCATTGTTAATTGGTTCCGGGAGGTGAATGAGTACCAACAATAATGAGTACTAAACATTTCCCCCCTAAGGACTAATGTAGTGAGTACAAGGCAAACGACACCAATAAGTTCTGTTATAGGATGAGTACTGGGACAAAATTTTCTCATCAAAATGTACTGAGTATTAAATTCGATGAGTTTCAAAGCAGTTGAGAACCAAGATACCACTACAGTTTATATATAGTTATCAATTTCATAAATTTTAGCTTATACCACCCCTTCTTGATGCCTTCTATATACCATAACACACCCTAATTCCCATAATTATGTCATCTGGGAATTAGCAGAGGTAAAATTCAATGGAAGGCACTCAATTTGGGAAGGTTTCTTTATACTGCCATATCTTTGTACATGCATTTGTAAGATGCAAAATACAAGATCTCGAACCCAAATGAGGATTTGGAAGGCAGGTTATTCACATATGGTACATCTTTCTAATATACAGTGAAGAGCCTGTAGCCTTCCTTATATGGTTAGATTCCGATTCTGAGACTCATAGTCCAACCACATTTCAAAGGCTGCAGCTCATCCACACCTCCTGGGTATTTCCAAAACAAATGTACTATTACTGTCTGTTTCCATGTAAGACTTTCCCCAAAAATGTAGTTTCTCCAGAACCTCAAGCCATAAATTTAGAAAATGGGAGAAGAACGTACCTGAGATCTTGGGAGATTTACTGCCGATTAGTGCTGACTAGGCAGGTGTATAGCCTGGTCTGATCGTTTCTGATGCTGGCTTTGGTCAACCCTGTTTTCCTGCCCTTTAAATATGAATCTGAAAATATTACTTCTTTCCCCGCGATGCCCGCCGTCGCCTCTTCTGAACTCGCGATCGCCTGCCTGCCTGCCCTAAAAGAGGATGGGGTAGGTTCATCACATTTACTCCCTATCAATGTAATAATGCAGGCTGTGCCATCACCACCCCATTACAAGAAGCCGGTTTTATGGCTTTATATCAATGTCTGGATGAAGGTGTAAGGTACTTCAAATCACTGAGGGAATAGCATGATGCCAAAACCTTGAGGAATGTTCCAGTTTCTTAGCCTAATATGTATTTAACTTTCCTGTTCTTTATGCCCGGCCTGGCCTAACCTTCCTCTCGTTAATATCCAGAGGACAAGTAACCTATTGCTGTGGCCTTTGGGGGAGATGTTCGGCCTTGGGGAGATCTTAAATGACCCGCCCGTTTCTTCTACCATTGGTGCATGAGGCCTCCCAGTCGCAGCCCTGGAAGATACCTGCAGCAGGCAAGGGCGGGCCTGCATGTGCAGAACCAGGGAGGACTCCTTCGACTGGCTTTAAAGGTGCATTATTTGATAGTCACCATACTTCCGTGGGGTTTTTTATTATGCTCGAGAGGGCAATAAAGCAACTCTCCTCTGGACACCCAAAGAAAAAGCCCCCGAGCCCTTGTCCTCGCCGCCGTCTTCTCCCACGCCGAGCGCTCCACCCCACCCTATCTCTCTCTCACACACACACACACACACACACCACGCACACACGTGGCGCGTGATAGATGAAATAATTGTCGTGGCAATTTCATTTTATGGGTGATGTGTGTATGCGTGGGGTGGGGATGCAAGCACATGCTGCTGTACTGCCAGCCCCTCCCCTCCAGTTTCTCCCCCACTCCCAACACACACTCACACACACACGCGCGCGCGCCACCCTGCTGCATCCGCAGAGGTGCCGGTACCTTTTATCCAAGCAAGCGATCCACTCGGTGGAGGAGGAAGAATGAGAAGTGTGAACAGCCACCATATTTGCCCAGATTCCCCGGACGGCTACCGATGCCGTTTAGCTGCTGCCGCTTGCTGCAAATGAGTGGCGGGTCTCTTCTCCCTTTCTTCCCCTGCCTGCCTTCTTCTCTCCCCGCGATGCCCGCAGTCGCCTCTTCTGAACTCGCGATCGCCTGCCTGCCTGCCTGCCCTAAAAGAGGATGGGGAAGGTTCTTCTGCCAGGCTGGCTGCGGGCTCTTGCTGCGGCCTCCCACCCGTCCCGTGGCAGTGCGGTAGGCAGAGCCTCCGAGCCCATCAATCTCGGCCACCACCCCCTCCCACCGTCCCTTCCCTTCTTGCTTGCTTTCCCCTCCGTTTTCTGGGCTGCTGTGCCGGATCGGCTCCTGGAGCAGCACGCAGCCTCCCTTGGCCACGATTGGCTATATATAAAAAACCCTGATGCCGCGAGCCCACTGGAGTCAGCGACAATAATGCAGAGGGACCTGTCTCCTCTACAGAAGGGAAATAGGAGATGGGTATCTTGGCTTTACGCCCCTCTGGCTCTCTTAATAGCTGGGATGTCCCAAAGGTGCTTTTTTTTTTTTTTTTTTACTTTGATGACTGAGAATCTCTTCAGATAAATGGGATGGTGCAAAGAACACAAGCCAGCAGTCACACAACTAATAGCAAAAGGTGTCAACAAGGAGAGGATATAATCTCCCGCCAGGATTTCCTTTTTCTTTTTAATGTTTGTGATAGGCTCCTTAGTTACTGTCTACGTTTTAAGGAAAGTGCTGGTGGCAGAGCACCTGCTTGATATGCTAAAGGTCCCTCCTGAGCATGATGGCAAAATGAAAGTTCATATGATATAAACTTTACCATTTCCACTCATAAACTTTACCTTTATAAACTTTATAAACTTTACCTTTATTTCCACTCAGAAACAAGGCCTGCCCGTTGCTGCTCTCACACAAATTATTGCAGAGTGCAACTTCCAGGCAGTGGTTTTTAATTTTATCAGTCAGCTTTTGGGGGTCTCACCTGGTTTACCAGCAGTGGGAAAACTAGTGTAAAAAGTTAGCACCCACCCTTCTCCTAGAAGAATGAAATACTTTGAGAAACATTTAAAAAGACAGTATATTATATTTCCCTGGATAAGAAATTGAGAAACATGTTTTTTTTAGAGTGAGAAAACAACCCCCCCCCACCTTTCTTAATAGCTCTCAGCAGATGTCAGCACTTAAGAGATAAAAAGCTTACTGAAAAAAAGCCAAGTATCTAGGTAGCTCTATTCAAAGGCAAAAATTCCCTGCAGCAAGGTCTGACCAAAGGTAGGATTAGCCCTCAGCCACAATAGGAATTGCCCAATGCCCCTTAATTGCATCAGCAGTCCAAACTTCAACCAAAGTTAGCTCAGATAAACATGACCCCTACCGTGGCCCCATGTGAGTCTGACAACAGCCAATAGAATACATGTTCTTGTACAGGAACAGGAAGCTCAAGTTCAAAGCCCAAGAGAAGGTATAAACCCCCCTCACTCTCAATTCTGTGTGGTCAGCTGCACCGGAACCCTGTGCATGATGCTTCTGCTTCATCATTAAACCATCTTTCCAATCAGCCTCCATGTTTCCAGTGTCTTTCTCCCAGCTTGGAACTGAACCAGATGGCTATTTCTTCCAACATCAGCCTCCAGTCACCTGTGTCAGAGGAGAGTCAATTTGGTATAGTGGTTAAGGCACCATGCTAGAAAATGAGAGACTAGGAGTCCCACTTTAGGCACATAGCTAGGTGGACCTTGGACCATCATCCTCAAACCTGGGAAGGATTTGCAAGACCAAATCACCTCTGAACAACCTTGCCAAGAAAACTGCAAGTATTTGTCCATTGTGTATTAGAATATATTAGCCATATGATATTTAAGATTTGTTGTTGCCCATATTTTATAGCTTATATTGGCTTTTTGTTATCACTACCAGTGCTGGGATTCAAAAAAATTTTACTACTGGTTCTGTGGGCGTGACAGGGGAAGGATACTGTAAAATTTCCAGTCAGAGGTGGGATTTGCTGGTTCTCTGAACTACTCAAAATTTCTGCTTCTGGTTCTCCGGAACTGGTCAGAACCTGCTGAATACCACCTCTGATGACTACACATCTATGTTTTATATCCCTTAAAATTGTACTTTTTGTCTTTATGCTTTGAATATATGGCTTGAGATTTATAGCTGACAGCAGTTGATTTTCTGCTGTACTGCAGCTCTTTTAGTAATATCAGAAAGCTAGATCCTTCCATCTCTATTAGTCTTCAAGATCTGGGTGCAATCATGATCTGTGTGAAGGCTGGTTCCAAAGTACAAATGATCCTATCCATTTTTTATAACTTAAACAAGACTTGGCCAGTCCAAGCTTGGTATTCTTATATCTTCTATTTCTTTCTTTACCTGCCAATGTCTCATCTCGTTTACGCTTTAAGAATTAGCTTTTGTTGTATTTTTTGTGAAATCTTTTTTTTCTGTATTTTTTCAATATACTTCATAAAATTTTCCAGAACAACCTATTTACTGTTTACTATAGATTTACTTCTGTATAGCTGTTTTGAAAGGGTCTCCTATATACCCTCTTGTATATTTCTGTTTTCTCTTTACACAAGTACCTGTTCAAAGAGTATATGAGTTAGTATAGAACCAAGCAGCTTGAAATCAATACAATGCGTAAAATAACTTGCAGTGCACAGTAACACTAAAAATAAGGTGGTGACTAATTTCCATTTCTCTCTCCGCACATAGTCATACATACATACACACATTTATTCCACATATATAAACAAATATTATCAGTATATATGATAGTATTTTATATAATAGACATATTATTTGTTGATATTTTCTGTAGCAGACAGAGACCAGTGGCAGGGGGACACCATTCAGGACTTTTGATAGGAATCACCCTGTATTTGAGTTTGTTGCTGATCATCCTTTTTCTTCCTTTTCCTTCTACCTTTCCCAACATTATAGACTTCCCTAGAGAGCTACTGTAGGTGTTTGCCTAATGTATCCAAATATTACCATTTGAGCCTGGTCATTTGTGCCTCAAATTGGGTTGATTTGTTTGATGACCATTCATTTTCTTGGCTGATTATAGTATTCTCAGCAATCTTCTCCAACAGTAAAGTTCAAAAGCAAAAATACCAAAGTTCTTGCTTTTTCAAAGTCCAGCTTTTACTTATGCAGAGTGACATGGGAGGAGCCATTGCCTGTATAATTCTAAACTTCATAGGTACAAAAGCACCTTAACGTATGAATATATTTTCTATGTCCTTCATTCAATGTATTTTCCATGTCCCTTATCATGATTCATCATTATTCATTATGGAGTACTAGTCTAAAGTATATTTCTGGACTGATGGTTCTTTTATTTGTTCACAGTTGATCCTAGAAGGCAAACGCTATTCACCACAATATATTCATTGCACACGTATCTAAAGCAGTTTTTTCAAAAATATGTGTTTAGCAAACAGCATTGTATATGGAAGATATTTAAGTCTACTTTATGCATTTGGTAATTATGTTTGCCTATAGAACGATGCAGGATTCCAGGTTAAAAGCTAAAAAATGGTGATTCACGTAGTATCTGTCTATTACTCCTTAAACCAGACATACTGTATATTTTCCTTGGATTACACTGCAGTTTCACAGGTCAGCCATATAATCTGAGGAAAAGATTTAGCTATTTTAAGAAACTGATGGTAATTGTTATCTGAGTGTCCTTGCACTCTAAAGTACCTTTTCTGCCTTTACCATGTCATATAGCCTTGCTAGCTAATAAACAAGGATTTTGTTCCATATTTATTTAACAAATTAATTCCCCTATTGTTTGATTTAAGCCACTGAGAAGTTGTTAATCATGCACATGTGAAGTCTATTGTGTAAATGGAAAGAATGCACTGAAATTCAATTATCTAATACCACACATTTTTAAAAGGAGCAAGCAACCACATTTTTAAGCATGGAATTCCACCCCAAATCTCATCCTAGCATCCGTTTGTGCATTTGAAAAATTTTTTGGTTTCCTGGGCACCGGATTTCCTGACTGCAGAATCACGCGTTTTCTTCCCCGGGCATCAAAAAGACTCTAAAAAGGCAAGCAACCCCTTTTTAAGCATGGAATTCCACCCCAACTCTTGTCCTAGCATCCGTTTTTGCATTTGGGTTCACAAAATTTTTGGCTTCCTGACCATGGAATCACACATTTTCTTCCCCAGGCACCAAAAAGTCTCAAGTTTTAAAAGAAGCAAACCACCCAATTTTTAAGCATGATATTCCATTTCAGATCTTGTCCTAGCATTCGTTTGTGCATTTGGGTTCACAAAATTTTTGGCTTTTTTTTTTTTGCATGCTCATGCCGCTCAGTATTAATGACAATCTTTTGGGCAATCTGTCCTTTTTTACTTGAACCAAGGCAACATATATTAGAAGTGGGGGGAAAGGGGAAGACTTGGATTTTTTTCCACCACTCTTATGGATGCCTGAAATAAGAAAACAACAATGTTATACAGAATGTGTTAATCGCGGGTGTGGCTTTGTTTCCTGCGATGATGCCCAGGATTGGCTTGTGGTTTGTGACTAGTGTTAAAGTTCTCCCGTAGATATATTCGTGGAAACGTTTTATTCCAATGACAGCGGCCAATGCTTCTTTGTCTAGTTGTCTGTAGTTCTGCTCCGGCTTTGACAGAGTCTTTGAATATAATGCAATGGGTGCTTCTTTCCCATATGGTAATATGTGGCTGAATATAGCGCTGATGCCAAAAGGTGATGCATCGCAGGTTAGTGTTATTGGAAGTGTTTCGCTGTGTTGTATTAGTACGCGGTCTGATGTGATCAAGTTTTTTATTTCCTGGAATGCCGTTTCTTCCCGTTGCCCCCAGGCCCAGGTTGCTTTCTTGTCAAGCAACTTGTGTAGTGGTTTTGCAATGGTTGCTTTCTGTGGTCGAAATATATTTTAATAGTTAATGAGTCCTAAGAAAGCTTGCAGATCAGTTTTATTTGTGGGTCCTTGATTGCTTTGACTTTATTTTCTGTGGGTTGGATTCCTTCGCTGTCTATCAGATATCCTAGGAATTCAACTTTGCCGGTGGCTAATTGGCACTTCTCCTTTTTTACTTTTAGTCCCACCTCCTTGAATTTGCTTAGGACTTCCCTTAGGCAGCCTTGCAGTTGTTCTTTGTCCTTGGCTGATATTAGGACATCGTCAAAGTATGGTACCACCCCTTTTATCCCTTGCAATTGACGTTCCATTAAGCTCTGGAACACCCCCGGGGTAACACTGATGCCAAATTGTAGTCTGTTGCATTTGAATGCCCCCCTGTGCATCATGATTGTCTGGGCTTCTGCTGTTTCAGGGTCAACAGGCAATTGTTGGTATGCGAGGTCTTGTTTTGCGAAGATTCCCCCCCCCGCCAGGGAATGTAATAGATGCTATACCAGGAACCGGGTATGCGCTTTGTTGGAGCATGTGGTTAAGGGTTGCTTTATAGTCCCCACAGATATGCACCAACCCATCTGGTTTAATTGATGTAACAATTGGGATTTCCCACTTTGCGTGGTCATCGCACCCCTTGTGCAATAAGCTTACCCAATTGCTCATTGATTTTTTGTTTTAGTGCAAAAGGAATCCACCTCACCTTTAATCTTATAGGGGCTATGTTTGGGTTTAGACTAAAAAAAATTGGTGCTTGCCCAGTTCTCTGTCGAACACGTCCCGGAATTCTTCCATCAGGTCCTCTTCCCACTCTGCCTCAGTGATGCTGTTTATCCCTGTGACTTTGATTCCTAATGGTGTAAACCAGTGGTTCCCAAAGTGGGCAGTACCACCCCCTGGAGGGCAGTGGGATTCCTTAGGGGGGTGGTAAGAGGCAAGGGGGCCGGCAGGGGGGCACTGGAGGTGGGCCCCTCGCAGGGCACAATTCAGGATTGAGATTTTTCCAGTTCACAATGACTTTTGTTACCGTTCCAGTAGGTTGAAGAACCGGCCAAAAGGGCCCCTGGCTGGCCCTGCTCCCTCCTCCATTTTCTGCTGTCAGTCCTTATTGTGCATGCATGAATTGCGCGCATGTGCAACAATCGCTGACAGCATTTCCCGCCCGCCCCGCCCAGTCACTCCTTATGCAGTGCATGTGCGTTCGTTTCCCATTTTCCTGCCCGCCATCGCTACCAGTGCCAGCCAGCCAGCCAGCCAGCCAGCCAGCCCTGCCTTCCTACCACCATCTGATCTAGGTGAGTTACATTCTGCAAGCCCACTCCAGCTTTAATCCATGTTCCCGACATGCCTGCCTCGAATGCAGTGGGAGTGGAGGAAAGCCAGAGTGGGTTTGCCCTCCTTTTCAAACATCCCACCGCAGCTGCATTCGAGGTGAGGCCCCACAGGCTCACCCCATTGAGCCCCTTGCACCGGAGTGTGCAGCAGTCAATGGGGTGAACCTGAGAGAGAGAAAGAGAGAGAAAGAAAATAAAGAGAAAAGGGACAGAAAGAAAATGGGACAGACAAAGAAAGAGGGGGTGGGATGGAAGGAAGGGACGGAAAGAAAAAGAAATAAAAAAGGAGGGAGGGAGGAGAAAGATAATGAGATATCTATTCTAGTCCAATCACCTGCTCCACCAGGGTTAGAAGGGAGTGTTTGTGTGTGTGTGTGTGTGTGTGTGTGTGTGTGTGTGTGTGTGTTCTCCTTGTAATTCACCAGTACATTTTGGTTTTGCCTTCTACAGAATTGGCACTGTAATACATTGGCGGAAAGTAATTTTTAGGGTGGAGGTCTGGTCCAATGGATCCTGTTTAAGCCTCAACAAAATGTGGGAGCTTCCTGATAGTCTTGGCCATGTTTCGTCCACAAAACCTTTAATTACTGTAATAGAAGCCAAAGATGTTTCAATGTGGGAAAGGCCTCTAAACTAGGCCTCATTTCAATCTGATGCATCAGCTCGCTCGCTCTCTCTCTCTTTCTCTCTCTCTCTCTCTCCCTCCCCCCAATCCCACCCCCACTCTTTCTTTGTCCCTTTTCTTTCTTTCCCTTTTCTTCCTTCTTTCTTTTCTCTCTCTCTCTTTACCTCTCTCTTTCTATTGTCTCTCTCTCTTTCCTTCTCTCAGGCTTACCCCATTGATTTGGTGCACTGCTCCGCTCAGACATAAAACAAATGAACAAGAATCAGCAAAGCATCTCTGATTAGATTCTATTCACTACTAGAATCTAATCAGAGATGCTTTGCCGATTCTAGTCCAATGACCTGCTCCAGCAGGGTTGGAAGGGAGCGTGTGTGTATGTGTGTGCATGGCTGTCAAAACTCCAGAACAGGTCAAGTATCTCTGGGGAGGTCAGTTATAAATATTAGGACACTTGCCAAGCAACCGGTCATTAAGCAAGGACCACTTGTATTTGGTTTTAAAAAGCACGTTTCTACTAAACCCCCCTCCCCCCGCAACTGTAACTCTTTTCAAACCAGATGTAAATATTGTAAATATTCTGATTTTCAGAGCAGAAATGGCAGAAACAGAAAAATCAAAGAAAAAAATGTAGACAATATAGTGTGGAGTATCTGAAGTATGGATTTATACCAGCATCATCAAACCAGCAGCTGCCACAGTGCCTAATATATGGGAAAGTATTTTCTAATGAGGCAATGAAGCTTTCCAGACTGAACGAACATTTGAAGAAGCCACATCCTGACAAGGCAGACAAGAATCTAACTTTTTTTCAATCCCTTCATGACAAATTTCAAAAGCGCCCAACACTGTCTCACATGTTTTCTAATGCTTCCCAACAAAACACTGACGGTTTGCGTGCATCATACAACATTTCATTGCTGATTGCTAAGTCTGGAAAGCCACATACTATTGGTGAAGAACTCATCCTTCCAGCCATTAGTGAGGTTCTGAGTACTGTTTTGCATAAGTCACCTCATGATATAATTAAGACAATTCCTCTCAGCAATAATTTAGTTCAAAGAGGCATAGATGAAATGGCTGAGAATGTGGAAGATGTATTGTGCAGCATACCACAGACAACAGACTTTGCATTACAGCTGGATGAATAAACTTTGCCAGGTAATAAATCTTTGCTTCTTGCTTATGTGCGCTTTATTAAAGATGAAAGTTTGACTTGAGTTGTTACTTGTGAGGCAACTAAATACAGATACTAAAGGGGAGTCAATATTTCCTGTTGTTGAGGAGTTCTTCAATGAAAAGGAAATTTCACTAACGAACATACTTGCTTGTGCAACTGATGGAGCACCATCAATGACTGGTCGCTACCGTGGGTGTGTTGCTTACTTGAAAAAAGCAGTGCCAAATGTCTTTACCATTCACTGTGTCATTCATCGCCAACATCTGGTTGCAAAAAACCTCAGCGATCACTTGAACAAGTCATTACACACTGTCATTACTGCAGTGAACAAAATTAAAGTACATGCTCTCAATGATCGACTATTCCAAGAGCTCTGTGTTGAAGATGATGAAGAGTTTGATCGTACAGAAGTTCGTTGGCTATCAAAAGGCAACTGTTTGA
This sequence comes from Hydrophis major, assembly GCA_033807585.1. Classification (NCBI taxonomy): domain Eukaryota; kingdom Metazoa; phylum Chordata; class Lepidosauria; order Squamata; family Elapidae; genus Hydrophis; species Hydrophis major. Next base: position 189,515,532 of record CM066328.1, on the reverse strand, counting down.
GATGCTTTTGCAATCTTTTTGACACTGTTGTGGAGTTTTTTGAAGGCAAGAATGCTTTGCTCAGTGATGAACTCAAAGAGATTAGGCATGACATTGCTTATTTATCAGAACTGTTTACAAAGTTCAATGAAGTGAATTTGCAGTTGCAAGGAAATGAAGTCAATCTTATTCAGGCCAAATCTGTTATCTCTACATTTATTTCGAAGTTAGCTCTATTCAAGTACAATATAGGCCGTTGTGAGCTATACCAATTTCCAAGCTTGTCTGAGCTAGAAAAGAAAAGTGGGATACAAGATGATGATCTGCATGTTTTTTGTGACCATTTGAACATGCTGCATGAAGATATGTCTGAGCGGTATCAGGATCTTCTTTTGATGGAAATTCCAGATTGGGTGATAAATCCATTTTTAGATACTGAGGAAGATGGGGTAGTGGAGGAACAACTAATAGAACTGAAAAATGACATTGAGCTGAAGCCAAAGTTTAAGAAATCATACCAAGAGTTTTGGTTACAGAAGGAAATTTCTGATCGCTATCCTGCACTGTGGACAATAGTTAAGAAGATCCTTGTTGCATTTCCAACATCATATTTGGTGGAACGTGGTTTCAGTGTGGTCATCCAACTTCTCTCCAAGCAAAGAAATCGACTCCTGATTACTGAACATGGTGATTTAAGACTCCTGCTAAGTGACTTAAAACCAGACATTAGGAAACTTGGTATAATTCGTCAAGCCCATCTATCGCATTAGTAACTGCTTCACTGTTCAGTAAATTCTTAAATTGATAAATAACTATCAGACTTTGAAAACCTGGTATCACTGGATCACGTTCAACCATTTTGTTGAATTAACATTAACTTAAAAGATTTTTAAATTGGAATTTGAATAAATGTGCAATTAATTGTTACAATTTTGAATTTTACTGTTACTATCTTCTTTGGTGGGTCGTGCAAACTGCTATTCCCAATAATGCTGTTTATAGGGCGTGGGGATGGGGAGCACTGAGGATGAGTTTGTAGCACCAAGGGGGAGGTGGACTGAAAAGAAAAGAAAAGAAAGAAAGAGAAAGGGAGGGAGGAGAAAGTGAATGAGATATCTAGTCCAACCAGCTGGGTTAGAAGGGTGTGTGTGTGTGTGTGTATGTATGTATGTGTGTGCATGGCTGTCAAAACTCCAAAAACAGGTCAAGTAGCTCTGGGGAGGCCAGTCATAAATTAGAACACTTGCTAAGCAACCTGCCATTAAATGAGGACCACTTGTATTTGGTTTGCTAATCACCAAACCACACCCACCCAGTCACGTGACTATCAAGCCATGCCCACTAAGTCACATGACCAGAAAGTCACTCCAACCCGATCACGTGACCAGCAAGCCATGCCCACCCCAGTCACGAGACCAGCAGGCCACACCCACCCATTCAAGTGACCAGCAGGCCATGCCCTCAAATTAGGCCACGCCCACAGAAATTTGAATCCTGCCCCTGGGTGGGGGGCACTGAGGATGAGTTTGTAGCACCAAGGGGGCAGTGGACTGAAAAAGTTTGGGAACCACTGGTGTAAACCATTCAAGTCCCAATAGGCTGGCTCGATTTCGGTCGACTATGGTTAGTGGAATGATTTTGGTGTATTTTCTGAATTTTACTTTAAATTGTCCAGTACCTACTACAGGAATTTTGTTCCCTTGGTAGTCTTTCAGCGTTAGTGTTTGTCTTTTGAATCCTTCCTGGCTTATGTCTGGTATCAGTCTTTTTATGGTGTCCCACGATCCCATTGATAAGTATGAGGCTGAGTCCACTTCCATCTGGCACGGCTGGCCTTCTGTAGTTACCTGGACATATACTTTCCTATTGTTTGTCGTTTGGAGTGTCTGATGGTCACCGTTTGGTATATTTCATCTCTTCCATTACTTGTCTCTTTCCCTCGCCTGTTTCCGTTGTCTTGATTCCAGCGCTCCCTGTTTGTTTCTCCCTCTCTCGGGGGGGTTGTTCCATCTTTGTCTAGGGCCGTAATTTTTCCTTGATCGGCATGCCCTAGCAATATGTCCCTCAGCGTTGCAACAAAATCGCTGATGCTCTCGCCTTCTTTTTGGTCACGCCGATAAAATTCATGTCTTTTGATGAGGCAGGAGATGGTTGGTGTGTAGTGAGTATTCTTTCCAGCTCCGGCCAGGCCATAGTTTTCACGTCAGTGGGTGCCGCTAACACTTTGGCCATCTTGAATACCGTGGGCCCGCAATGGGTGAGGAAGACGGCTCTCTTCCTGTGTTCGGATATATTATGGAGGTCGCTCCCTTCGAGGAACACGAGGAATCGGTCGATGTACGATTCCCAGTCTTCGGTTGCTGGATCGAATGGTGCGGGTGGCGTGTTGTTTCCAGCCATTTCATCTCAATGCATTGCCGGTGTTCATCAGTCGCCAGGTGCTTGCTGGTTCCCTTTGTCTCAGAATCCCACTCTCATCACCAGTGTTAAGTCGCGGGAATGAGACTCAGGACACCAGCATAATCGTCAATTGTTTTTATTTCTTTCTAGGATTGAGCGCCGAAGAAACCGTGGCAACCCTTTTTATAGTCGGGCTGCTCGCGGCTGTGGCCAGTGACAGCTCTTCAAATTTCCCGCCACCACAGACCGACCAATTGCAAGTGAGTATGCTAATACATAATAGAATGCATTTTATTTCATCATCAGGAGAATTAGCTCTTTACTCAGTAACTATATTTTTGGAATAAAATAGTATGTCTCACAAAGTTGATGGGTTACTGAAGTTTCTTTTGACATATGAGATTTTTTCAGCAGTAAAATGTATTTGTGTGAAAGAACGAGGTCAAATATTTGAAGACAACAACATCTACTAAAAGATGACCTCAGAGCATTCCCTAGTCAGAACTGGCTGCTCAAAGGGACTTGGCTTCTCCAAACTTGAGGTCACAAGGGCTCATATTTCCCTTCCATTCTAGGCCACAACAGCATCCATAAATTCTTTGTTGTACATCTTCCTCAAGGGTGCTTTTCTTGCCAACGCCGCTAATTACTAAATTAAATGTGATGTTGGAGAATTGTAAGCCACGATCCAATTGCCTCTGAAGCTCTAGAAAGCAGGAATGACACATCCTGGTTTGAAAAATGGTTGAAAACAACCTCCTCTGTTAGCTATTTCTTAGCATAGCGGGGTTGGGTGTTCTCCTGCTAAACACTGATAGAAATAAACTTACACCAGAAGAGGAAAACAAGAAAACAGTTCCAAAACTGAAATGTTTTGGGAAGAGAAAGGCAGTTCTAATAAATTGAGCTCAGGCAGTCTTGCTACGTTTTAAAGCCACATCTATCCCTCTTGGTAGAAATTCGGCACAACAACCATTCTTTATCTACAAAACAATCCTCCTTGCATCAGAGAAATGAAATGCTGCCAGATTACTTCAGCATTTGGTAATGAAAATCTCTTTCTTAAATGTCTCATAAAGATACATTTCAAACTCTTATATTTTTGCCTCAGATTTGTGTCTCTGCAATCCTGTCCTGCATAAATTATATTTATTGATGCTGCCCATTAAAGAGGCTTATGAGATCATTCATATATGCAATTCAATTCAATTCAGTTTATTACAATCATAGACTATATATATGTGTGTGTGTGTGTACATATATATATATATATATATATATATATATGTATATATGTGTGTGTGTATATATACGCACACGCACACACACACACACTCATTTGTTGCCCGTGAAATAAAAATGAAAGAAATTGCAAAACATTACTTTTAATTATATATTGTCAATATGTTAAAAGCATAGATTTGTGATCTTTCTAAACTCCTTTTTTAGTAGAATATCTCAATCAACTGACTTACCATATTCTTTTTATCTTTTTCTATCCACAGAATTAACAAAAAACTGATTGATCACTCTATTTATGATTTGACTACATCCAAGTCCATCAGTGTCAATTAGTCATATAACTACTAAATATGTTTGGGCTCTGGGTAATGATCTTAAAGAGAAGAAGCTGTTTAGAAAAATATGCACATTATTCACTTCAAAAAGCCTGGAGCAGGCTGGATGAAATAGTCCTTCCTATGTTGGTTTATAGTTTCTTTTATCCCTCAGTCAGATTGTCAATACATCTGAAGGACACAAGATTGAGAAAGCTGAAACACTCTTAATTTTGTGACTAAAAATCAATGGTATTGTTTCGCTCTGTGCTTGAGCGCTGTCCTTTAAGACATTTTGCCTGAGCAAGTTGAATTTTACCTTTGCATGACTTCTGAACACCCTGTCACTAATAAGAAGAACCATATGATTGCGTTCTCCATCGTTAAGCTTGGAAACAACAGCCAGAAGGAAAGATATTATCAGAATACAGGTCAGGACAGAATAATTTAAATCCAGATACCTAGTCCTATGAAGAAAAGCTTTTAAGAATGTCCAGGGACTGAAGCACTGCGGAAGAGAATAATTTAAGAACATTTCTCTATGATTGTCAAAATGTAGATTCTGCATATGGCATTGTTATTTGATAGTAATGGTGGAGTAGTATTCTTGGTCACAACTAGCTTTGGATTCATTTGCTAATTAAGATTAAATAAAATCTTATAACACCCTAACAACAAGCATAATTCTTCTTCTTATCTAAATGAGACTTAGATTCGGTTTGTTAGATGCATAAGCTAATCTGATCTTTATAGCTATTTAGGCCCAGGGTGTGTGACTACTTATGTATGACTTATATAAAAGTCTGCCAGACTGAACTTTTTCACTCTGATGGAAAGGCATATAATTTAGAATTCTCAGTTGAAAACATGAACACTTCCTGCAGACTTTTTAACAAAGTTGTGGAAAATCTGATCAATGTGATTCCATGTGGTTAAAGTCTCATTTGTTATTTAAGACTTGAGTTTCCATTGTGTACACATTTATTTCAACATGCATTTCCCATCTTTAATTTTTCTCATTCTCCATTTTTTCAGGGTTTTTTTGCTGTTTGTAAAAAAAAAAAAAATTCAAACAAAAACAAAACAATGTTTTACAAATGAAAATTTTTATATGTGGCTGTTTTTCCATTTTATTTATAAAATAAAAACAATGAAGATATTAGCAAAAATACAGTATTGAATAATAGCTTCTCTCAAAAGAATTCTTAGTGGAAGACAGGTTTATAATAGCTGCTATTCTCAGCTCAAATTTAAAAGTGACTTGGTGGATTATCAAATCATGATGCAGTTGCAAATAGATCACATTAAATCAAGATGAACAGCCCAGCTGCAGAGTAAAAAGACCTTTAGCTACAGTGTGACAACTTTAAATGTCTAGGGATCATTAGGGCTAAGAATTTAAAGTAGCTCAGCAGAATTTTGATCTGTTGGTGAAAAACCTAATGTGGAAGCTTGGTTCTTGAAAATATTTAAATGTTTTATTGTTAGACAAAATTGCCACTTTTGAAATGATATTCTCAAAGGAACTGAAACTTTCTCTATACTCCTCATCAGAATTCCAATCAATGACATAACAATAAACAATAAAAAGAGAGGTCCAAATGAAATTAAACTATTTAACAAATAGGGAGGGAGAGGGCCCAACCCTGTGACAAGAAAGTACTGTACCTGGTGATTCATTCTAATTAAAAATATACTTAGGGATAATCAAGTTATATAATTTTTCATTTGTTTTTGTATCTTTCAGTCAGTCTTGGGACTAGTTCTGGTGGCTTACTTACCCTGCAGTTTTCTTTGCAAGAATTTGGAATGGATCGCCATTGCCTAGATTGCCTAGGGCTAAGAAAGATTGACTGACCCAAGGTCACACAGCTGGCTTTCTTCCTGAGTCAGGACTCCCTGGCTCACCAAACTGGCTCTCTTTTATGTAATCAGGACATAAAAATGAAAGGTTCATGCCGAAGTGCACTCACCTTTAAAATTTTCACCATTCTTATCAGAGCAGAATGCAAGAGGCGTTATGGTTTTTCTCTGCCAGGGTCCCAATAAACTTTGCAGCTGCTCTATGTAGGCTTTGAAGAATCCATGGAGGTTTTCTCCCATTCTAAATAGCGGGGGGGGGGGGAAGGGGTGTTTCTTCTTCTGGTACTAATCAATCAGAATGAAAGCTGGAAGGGACTTTGGAGGTCTTTTAGTCTAACTCCCTCTCAAGCAGGGGACCCTACGCCATTTCAGGCAAGTGACTGTCCAGTCTCTTCTTAAAAACCTCCACTGATGAAGCTCCCACAACTTCTGAATGCAAGTTGTTCGATTGGATAATTATTCTCACTGTTAGGAAGTATCATTTTAACCCCAGATTGCTTCTCTCCTTGATTAATTTCCATCCATTGTTTCTTATCCTGCCCTCTGGTGCTTTGGAAAATAAGTTGACCCCTTCCTCTTTGTGGTAGCCTCTCAAATACTGGAATACTATCATGTGTTCCCCCCAGTCCTTCTTTTCTCTAGACTAGTCGAACCCAAATCCTGCAACCGTTCTTCATAGGTTTCAGTCTCCAGGTTTTTAATCATCTTCATTGCTCTTCTTTGCACTTTTCCCAAATCCTTCTCTTATGCCACTGCGCACTTCTCGGGATGTTCCAAAATGCGCCTACTAAAGACATTTAACATCCTCCTTACTTAAGCACCTATGCGGTAGCCTTAGGCAGTTTAGAAGAGGTAACTGTGCTGCTCAACTCAGATTGATTTCTCTTTGGCAGCACGCCCAGAACATGCCGTCTAGGTTGACTGCTCGGCTTCCTACTTTTGTATAATATGGACTCCACATTTTTTTTTCTGGCAAAAAAATGTCTTGAAAGAACATGGGTCATGTTCAAGCCAAGTATTCCTGTTGTTGTTTTTGCAACTGATAGGGCACCTATTGGTCATTTTCTGCCTCTGGTAAACTGTCCCACCCAGCCTCTTGCACTGGGCATTGAAGTTCCTGGTTGTCCCATAGCTGGAAAGCATAAAAGGGTGTGTGTTTTGCCTAGCAGTGTGAAATCTGTGTTCTGCAGCTTCCAAAAGGGCTGCTTAATTATATGGTGCTGTACACAGCACAAAAAGCAAGCCAAAGCACATTGTTAGGTGAGATCACAATCTACAGTACATTTTCGACTGTATATAGAGAAGAGTTAAGATACACTGATTTCATCATCGTTAAATGATCACTGTGGCAAAAGCAAGTGGAATACGAGAGGTCTTAAACCAAATCAAAGCTTTTTATTTCAGAAATAATGTTTCTTATGGACAGAGTCTGTAAGGACAAAAACCATAATGACACCGAATACTGTATCAATACCAAAGTTGTCCCCTGCAGTTATTAATATCTGACTAATTCCTCCACAACCAGAATACATACCGTATCTTTTCCAGGTGTATGTTTTTCTGAGCAGCAATATAAGAAATACTTGGCATGCAGTGAACCAAGTGAGGGATGAAATCCAGTGGATGTTAAGCTTTCAATGTAGTCCAGACAAGAGGCACCAACTATGTATTATAAGGTTACAGGAGCAGAATCTTGCAAATTTGAAAGTAATTCTCTCCTCCCTTACCTATACAGTCCAAAACATTAGGGAGGGTCCCTTCTGAGAAGTTTGCTATGCTCCCATTGTTGGCCTCTTATCCAGTGGTGGTATTCAAATTTTTTTACTACCGGTTTTGTGGACGTGGCTTGCTGGGTGTGGCAGGGGAAGGATACTGTAAAATCTCCATTCCCTCCCTACCCCACTAACCTGCTTTCCAGCTCTGTTCTCCTGTGCAGGGCAACAAAAGAAGACCCAGCCAATCAGCTGGGACTCAGGAGGCAGAGAGTAGATGGGGCGGGGCCAACCAGAGGTGGTATTTACCCATTCTCTGAACTACTCAAAATTTCCACTACTGGTTCTCCAGAACCTGTCAGAAGTGGCTGAATACCACCTCTGCTCTTATCTCACATCCTATCTCTGAAAGATACAGATCATTTTATCAATGCATGGAAGGCATGATGGGGAATGCTTAGGCATCCTAAGCTGATTCATCAATCCTACAGCCTGCCCACAAATCGTAGCAATTTGCAAGTTAAAGATCAAGGGAAAAAAATAGAAAAGAAAGAAAAAAGAGATAAGGAAGTGGCTTCCCATCTTTTTTTTTTTTTTACAGCTGTTATAAGTACACTTGTAAATTTACCTCTTTGAAGTTACATTGTGACTCTCTTCTTTCTATAAACTTTTCTATTTACTTATCAACACCTTAGATCGTAAACTTTACCCTTTTCTTTTTCTGTGTTATGAAGAAAGGGTAAAGTAAGGGGTTTCCAGTCAACAGTCAACAGTAATGTTTGTCTTTTCTCTAATCAGACAGATCAGTTGGGCAATCTCAGCAAGTTCTATCATTTTCACCAGCCATTCCTTCATTGTAGGTATTGGCAAATCTTCAACTCTGCTTTTCATTTTCTATCTTAGTTCTTGTTTGCTTTGTATATTTTATTACAATGAAAATATTTACATATCTAACATGTATGATTTGAGCCCTACTCAAATCTCTGAAAAGCAGCTGTGTAAAAGAAAGCAAACTTCGTTTTCTGCCCTGTCTCATCTCAGGAATGCCCCAGGCAATATTTATCTTTCCAAAATACCTGAGATAAGGAGGTGTCTACACTACAAAGGCTTCTATACAAAGTTTTTGTTATTGGATTATATTAGGCATCCTCAAGGTATAACTCAGTTATGCTGAGATTCATCTTATGTCCAATCTTTTCATAGTCATCTTTATAGTGTAAAAAGATGGTTATTGTTAGGAATGTAAGTCACCTAACATTTGGATTGGAAAATATATAAACCAGGATAGACATTTTAATACTGTCTCTTTAAGGGAATGCTGAAAGTATAATTGGGTGTGGTTCCTCAAACGGCCATAAGATGGAGCCAGAAACCTGGGTTGTTTTAGTTCCTGTTCTGTTCTGGAGAGTGTTGCAGTCCCTATTGACTGTTATTCTTGGATTTGATGTAAGTCTATTACTGAACTGTTTTTGATACTGGACTTTGTTATTTTGGATTGTCCCTGGACTGAAAACTGACTGCTTTGGCTGTGAATGACTTGGATTGCTTGTTTGGACTTTGCTTAACCATTTTACTGGAAGAAAAACCTATATTTTACTATACAATGAATCTGTGTGCTAGTTGTGTGTTATTCTTCACCACTCTCACTACATCTCCCTGTATGCGCTCATTCTCCTAACAGGGAATTACCTCAACAGTTATCTTCATCCCATAACGATACAGCAAGGGAAGTTCCAGCACGATGCTGGGGTACAGGTAGGAATGAACAAAGGCTCTCCCCAACCCAAACTAGAGATCAATTCACTGACCAATCAGGATTACAGATGTGACCACATGACATGAATTACACCTCCCATGAAGCATTAACTACATTTCCCATGAAGCATTCCCTTAAGGGGACAGCTCCCAATTCCCAACTAACTATATACTGTCTAACCACACTTGCCCAGAGGGGAAAAAAAGAGATAACAATTGTCCTATGCTACCAAAAATTGATATTGTCTAACTCAGGTGGTGCAGTGGTTAGAATGCAATATTACAGGCTAACTTTGCTCACTGCCAGGAGTTCAATCCTGACTGGCTCAAGATTGATTCAGCCTTCCATCTTTCCAAGATTGGTAAAATGAGAACCGAAATTGTTGAGGTCGATATGCCAAATGTGTAAACCGTACAGAGAATGATGTAAAATATTATGGGACAGTATATGTCTAAGTGCTATTGTTTGAATTTTGGAAGTAATATTTTAATGGGAAAAACAGTTTAGCATATGGTTCCATTGAACCATATGTCTAGTTAATCAGGAAGCAGAAAAGATCCTTCATCTGTCAATCATTCCATCTGCTGTTTGGGCTGTTTGGGAGTTCTGTCTCAGATGAAGGGAAAATTGATGCAATGGTTGTTAGGAATAACAAGGTTACCTAACTTAGTTTGGTTAAAATAATATATATAAACTATGATTGTAAGTAAGCGTGTGTCACTTTAACTGCAAAGCATGTAATTTTGGGTGCGGCTGTAAAACTGCCATAAGAGGGAGCAAGAGAGCTTACTGTATTGTTGGCTTACTGAATTGCTTGCTGACAATGATGGATTGATGGTTGCATGTTCCCTGCTGCTGCTGAAGGAAGAAAGGTTTGATTTTCTTCATAACTCTACTGCAAGAAGAGATTTATTACTGGACTAATATTTGTAAGTTTACTGACCTCTTTTTCAACACTGGACTTTGCAACTGAATAATGCCCGGATGGACTGAACTGGTGAATAATTTATGGACTGTTTTGACTATGCTAAAACTCTTACTGGAATAAACTATTTAACTAGCACAGTGTATCTATTTTACTGAGTGTAAGCTACAAAAATGTTTATCTCACATATTTTTGCCTGACTGACTGCCGTGCAGATTCTGCTCGGGTGTATATCCCTAACAATGGTGGAACAAAAATTACAGTGAAAATATGCAAAAGAGTGTACTTAGGCCTACATAAATAGTTACATGATCTTATTTTTTTCAACATCAGAAAGTTTTTCAGTCGCAGTATTTTCCCAACAAACCTTTATTTTCAAGAATATACCCTAGCAATAATATAGAATCAATAAAATTTCACCCTAGAAATATATACTGAATCGTATGACTTACAGACTATCTACATCTGAAGGGGCTAGATTGAAGCCAATGGCTGGAATCAAGAAATAAATTAAATAATGTGCTGTAAATCTAGACTGGTGAGTCTGTCAACCAATGAGGAAAAGAAAGAAGCAGACCAGTGGTGGGATTCAAACTTTTTTACTATTGGTTTTATTGGCTTGGTGGTCGTGGCAGGGGAAGGCTACTATAAAATCTCCAGTCAGAGGTGGGATTTGCTGGTTCTCTGAACTACTCAAAATGTCCGCTACCGGTTCTCCAGAACTGGTCAGAACCTGCTGAATACCATCTCTGAAACAGACAATTAACAAAATAATGCTGCACAATAGTTTGAATAGCTACTATTGCAAAAACAGTAAAAAAAATAATAAAGACACTGAAAAGGCTGGACAATATTTTATTTAAGAGCTCCTTGATGCTCTCTGAGTGCTTGCATGTTTTCTTGTAGACATTTAATTACCCTAACTAGGTAAGATCATCAGTACTAGTCAATATTTCATCTGAAGGCTATACCTGACACAATGAGAACATAAGGACAAAAGGGAGGACATGTCCTCCTTTTGCAGGACAGCTAGTAACCCTAGTGAAGGAGAAGTCAAAAAAGTGCAAAAAGTAATTAGACACATTGACCCAGTTGAAGGAGTGGTCCTTCCTTTGGAAGTAGCCCATGTACAGCTAAGGTTAGCCTGCAACAAGGGGGAACGCTCCAGGCTCCAGCCCAATCAGAGGGAGCACCTGAAGCAACGTACTAGGGAAGAATGTGCTTCATCAGCAGAACAGGGAAACATCTCCACAGGTCACTTTGAAAGTGTGTATGTGGAGGGGGGGGGATAAGAGAGATCCACACCATCCATTCCTGCCCTTTAGAAACAATTGTGTGGTTTTATGGTAGGGATTTCCAAACTTGGCAACTTTAAGACTTGTAGTCTTCAACTCCCAGAATTTCCCAACCAGCATAGTTGGCTGAGGAATTTTGGGAATTGAAGCCCACAAGTTTTAAAGTTGCCAAGTTTGGAGACCCCTGCTTTATAGCAATGGCTGCAAACCCTTAGCTGTCCCTTAGGTTGAAGGGGTGGCTCTGATCCAGATTGGCTCATTATGTTCCCACATTTCAAAGCAACATTCTACTAAACCAAGAGTGTCAAAATTGATTTAATTGAGGGCCACATCAGGGTTGTGCTTGGCTAGGCCCCGGTGAGCATGGCCAAGGTGGTCATGGCCAGCTTGACATCATTCATGTTGGAGGCATCTGTGCTGGCCCGAGCCTCTGCCAGTGAAAAGGGGTTCCTGAGCTCCGTTTTTGGCTGCAACAGCCTCCTGCAACCCTCTGTCAGTGAAAACGGAGCTCAGCCATTTTCGCTGACAGAGGTATCATGACAGAAGTGATATTCAGCAGGTTCTGACCAGTTCTGGAGAACCAGTAGTGGAAATTTTGAGTAGTTCGGAGGACTGGTAGTGGAAATTTTGAATAGTTCGGAATACCACCTCTGCCTGGCCCCACCCCTCTATTCTCTGTCTCCTGAGTCCCAGCTGATCGGCTGGGTCTTATTTTGTTGCCCTGCGCAGGAGAACGGAGCTGGAAAGCAGGTTAGTAGGGTGGGGAGAAAATGGAGATTTTACAGTATCCTTCCCCTGCCATTCCCACCAAGCCACGTCCACAGAACCGGTAGTAAAAAAAATTGAATCCCACCACTGCTTCGCTGTCTCTGGGGCAGTCCCGTGGGCCAGATCTAAGCACCCCAGGGGCCAGATCCAATCCATGGGCCTTGAGTTTGACACTCCTTTACTAAATAGTCATCAGCATAGGAACGGGAGGACCAGAAAACCACAGACAGCAGCAGATAACCATATCCTCTGCTTTTGTATCTAATCGTATCTTAAGTTTCTAAGGAAAAACAGGACTGAGAACTCTACTGTGTTTGTCCCTGATGTAAGTTTTCCCTTTGCAGAATATGCTGTCAAAGTTCCCATTCAGTGATGTGCATTGAAAATTAAGGCAGGATTACTTCTGACTCCAAATTTGTGCTTTAAATATAGTAATCTGTTTGTAAAATGTACTAGGATATGTCCAATCCAACTGGAACAACTTATGACCTACTTTTAGAACACAAACCATGAAATAAATAACAAAGTGGAAGAAACAAGATTATACTGCCATGAAAATTTGATTGCTTTGTTAATGCCTGACTACATCAGAATGCGATGGCTGAGATCCAAGATTCCACAAGGAGGGCCTTCACTATTCACATGAAACCCTGCACAAAAAATAGAACTATTTTTTTCCTTTCTCTCTGATGGACTGGAAATGTTTACCCTGCAGCAGCATATGTGACTATGAAAACTACAGAGATTAGTACAAATTAATTTGATCATGTTTTTGCATTAAAAAAAAACCTCTTTCCCAAATGATATGCCTTACTTTCAGATACAGAATAGGCTCATTATGAATAACTTATCAGTTTTGATTACCCTGGTGATCTTTGCTGAGATGGGGAGGAGAAGCATGAAGACGTATGCTTATTGACTTCTTGGAAATTTTTAGGAATTTCTTTTAGTTTCAGAATTTAGAATAGACTAGAATATTGGCCAAGTGTGATTGGACACACAAGGAATTTGTCTTGGTGTAAATACTCTCAGTAAACATAAAGAAAAGGTACATTTGTTAAGAAGCGAGAATCATAACGTACAACACTTAATGATACTCATAGGGTACAATCAACAATCAAATCATACTAGGAAGCAGTCAATATAAATGGTAAGGATACAAGCAACAAAGTTACAGTCCTACAATCACAAGTGGGAGGGGATGGGTGATAAGAAGTGATGAGAAGATAAACAGTAATAGGAGTGTCCACTTTGTAAATAGTTGAACCATTTTGAGGGAATTATTTGTTTAGCAGAGTGATGGCTTTCGGGGGGAAAAACTTCTTGTGTCTTGTTGTTCTGGTGTGCAGTGCTCTATAGTGTCATTTTGAGGGAAGGAGTTGAAACAGTTTATGTCCGGGATGTGAGGGGTCTGTAAATATTTTCACAGGCTTCTTTTTGATTTGTGCAGTATACAGGGCCTCGATTGAAGGCAGGTTGGTAGTAATTGTTTTTTCTGCAGTCCTAATTATCCTCTGAAGTCTGTGTCTGTTGGGTTGCAGAACCAATCCAGACAGTTATAGAGGTGCAGATGATAGACTCAATCATTCCTCTGTAGAACTGTATCAGCAGCTCCTTAGGCAGTTTGAGCTTTCTGAGTTGGCACAGAAAGAACATTTTGTTGTGCTTTTTTGATGATGTTTTTGATGTTAGGTGTCCATTTTAGGTCATGTGATATGATAGAACCTAGAAATTTGAAGGTCTCTACTGTTGATATGGTGTTGTCTAGTATTGTAAGATGTGGTAGTATGGGAGGGTTTCTTCTAAAGTCCATTTCTACCGTTTTGAGTGTGTTCAGTTCCAGATTGTTCCGGTTACACCACGAGGCAAGTTGTATAACCTCCTATCTGTATGCAGATTCATCGTTGTCTTGAATGAGACCAATCACTGTTGTGCAATCAGAAAACTTCGGTATTTTAACAGATGGATCGTTTGAGATGCAGTCATTGGTATATAGGGAGAAGAGAAGTGGAGATAGCACACAGCCTTTGAGGGACCCTGTGCTGATTGTACAGGTATCGGAAGTGATTCCGCCTAGCTTCACCTGCTGCTTGCTATCTGTTAGGAAGCTTATGATCCACTTACAAGTGTGTTCAGGTATTGCTAGTTGGTTTAATTTACTTAGAAGAGTGTCTGGAATGATGGTATTGAATGCTGAACTGAAGTCTACAAAGAGGACCCTTGCGTAAGTATTTGGAGATTCAAGGTGTTGTAGGATGTAATGCAGAGCCATGTTAACAGCATCATCTGTCAATCTATTTGCTCGGTATGCAAACTGCATGGGATCTAACAGCGGATCCGTGATGGTTTTCAGATGGGACAACACAAGCCTTTCAAAGATTTTCATAACTACAGATGTTAGAGCAACTGGTCTGTAGTCATTCAGTTCCTTGATGGAGGGCTTCTTTGGCACTAGGATGCTGGTAGAACATTTGAAGAAGGAAGGAACATAGCACATCTCTAGTGATCTATTGAAGATTCAAGTGAAGATGGGGGCCAATTGGTCAGCACAGACTTTTAAGCAAGAAGGAGTTATTTTGTCTGGCCCTGGTGCTTTTCCTGGCTTCTGTCTGTGTAATAGATCTTGCATTTCTTTTTCTGTGATCACCAGAGGTTGTGAACCCAATGGATTGGGGCCAGTTGTAGGAGGTTTGGCTGTTGTTGGTGTGTTTGAGATGTGGGTTGTAGAGATAGGTGGCTGTAGTTTCTTTTCAAACCTGCAGTAAAACACATTTAGGTCATCTGCTAGATGTTGATTTCCTTCTGCCTGGGAAGGAGGTTTGCTGAAGCCAGTGATGTTTTTTAGATTTTTCCACATGTTTGCTGGTTCATTTGTTGAGAATTGATTCTTTAACTTTTCAGAGTAGCTTCTTTTTGCTGCTCTGACCTCTCTTGTTAATATGTTTCTGGCCTGGTTGTATAGCATTCTGTCACCTTTTCTGTAGGCTTCCTCTTTGGAACAATGTAGCTGCTTAAGTTTAGCTGTGAACCAAGGTTTATTGTTACTATATATTTACACATAAGTCTTTGCAGAAGCTAACATATGATGTTACAGTATCTGTGAGCTCATCTAGGTCTGCAGAGGCATCTTAAAAAACATTCCAATCGGTGCAATCAAGGCAGGCCTGGAGTTTCAGCTTTGCCTCATCCAACCAAGTCTTCACTGATTTAATTGTTGGTTTAATGGTTTTAAGTCTTTGTCTGTAGGCAGGTACAAGGTGAATCATGCAGTGGTCAGAGTGTTCCACAGCTGCTCGTGGTAAAGACCTATAAGCATTTTTTACTGTTGTGTAGCAGTGATCTAAAGTATTTTTGCCTCTGGTGGGATAATTTACATGCCGGAAATATTTTGGGAGCTCTTTCCTTAAATTTTCTTGATTGAAATCTCCTAAATTGATGGGAAGGGAACCTGGGTGTTTGGCTTCAGCCTCCATAATTTGATCAGCAAGAGTTTGTAATGCCTTGTTTACACAGGCTTGTGGAGGAACACACACAGCTATTAGGAGAAATGAGAACTCACACAGAGAGTAAAATGGCTTGCAGTTGATGTGTAAAGGCTCTAAGTTTTCATCACAAAACTTATATATTATAGTTATATCCTGAGACCAGCTGTTGTTGATATATAAACATAATCCTCCACCCTTTGTTTTACTTGATGTCTCTTCAATTCTGTCTGATCTAAATGTCTGAAATCCTGGTATGTATATGGTACTGTCCCATGAATTTGTGGATTAAGCCAGGTTTCAATAAAAAAAAAGAACAGCTGAATTATGAAAATCAGAATTCCATCTATTTAAGAGATGAATTTCATCCATCTTGTTAGCCAGTGAGCATAAATTGACCACCCCCACATCTCATTCTCTCTAAAGTTAATATTATGTAAAGATGGAAAACGGCATCTTATTATTTGGGTCATTCATTCATTCATATTTTTCATGACTCCTCAATTCCAATGGACTCTGGACAGGGTACAAAACCCCAAAAACTCCTACATTAAAACATTCTCTTTAAATGCAAGGTCAAATAACTTTTTTTTACCGCTTGTAAAAAATAATTTAAAACATAAAATCACACACCCAGCCCAGACTAAATCAACACAAATCAGAACAGCCTCCACCCCGTGCATTAATACATTAAACCCCTGCCAACCATAGCCACGTTTTGAGTTTTCCAGGAAACAGGACTCGTGTCTTTATCCTTAGAATGTGGGGGCCACAATAGAGAAGACCTTCTTCTTCATTCTTAAAAGATGACAATGTTTAATAGGTAGGACCTGGAACTGGACCTGTTCTTCTGGAATTGCAAACAAGTTGTTCTTCAAATATCCAGACCCTGTGATACATTACACTTCATACATACAGGTGAAACTCGAAAAATTAGAATATCGTGCAAAGTTCATTTATTTCAGTAATGCAACTTAAAAGGTAAAACTAATATATGAGATAGACTCATTACATGCAAAGCAAGATAGTTCAAGCTGTGATTTGTCATAATTGAGATGATTATGGCTTACAGTTCATGAAAACCCCAAATCCACAATCTCAGAAAATTAGAATATTGTGAAAAGGTTCAATATTTTAGGTTCAAAGTATCTCACTCTAATCAGCTAATGAAGCCATAATACCTGCAAAGGGTTCCTGAGCCTTTAAATGGTCTCTCAGTCTGGTTCAGTAGGAATCACAATCATGGGAAAAACTGCTGACCTGACAGTTGTGCAGAAAACCATCACTGACACCCTCCATAAAGAGGGAAAGCCTCAAAAGGTAATTGCAAAAGAAGTTGGATGTTCCCAAAGTGCTGTATCAAAGCACATTAATAGAAAGTTATGTGGAAGGGAAAAGTGTGGAAGAAAAAGGTGCACAAGCAGCAGGGATGACCGTAGCCTGGAGAGGATTATCAGGAAAAGGCCATTCAAAAGTGTTGGGGACTTTCACAAGGAGTGGACTGAGGCTGGAGTCAGTGCATCAAGAGCCACCACACACAGACGGATCCTGGACATGGGCTTCAAATATCATATTCCTCCTTAACAACAAACGTCAGTAGTGTCTTACCTAGGCTAAAGAAAAATAGAACTGGTCTGTTGCTCAGTGGTCCAAAGTCCTCTTTTCTGATGAGAGCAACTTTTGCATCTCATTTGGAAACCAAGGACCCAGAGTCTGGAGGAAGAATGGAGAGGCACACACTGCAAGATGCTTGAAGTCCAGTGTGAAGTTTCCACAGTCTGTGTTGATTTGGGGAGCCATGTCATCTGCTGGTGTTGGTCCACTGTGCTTCATTAAGTCCAAGGTTAACACAGCTGTCTACCAGGAGATTTGGAGCACTTCATGCTTCCTTCCGCAGACGAACTTTATGGGGATGCTGACTTCATTTTCCAGCAGGACTTGGCACCTACCCACACTGCCAAAAGCATCAAAACCTGGTTCAGTGATCATGGGATTACTGTGCTTGATTGGCCAGCAAACTCGCCTGACCTGAACCCCATAGAGCAGTGGCCCCCAACCTTTTTTGTACCACGGACCGGTACCGGCATCACAAAATGATCCACGGACCGGTACCGGCATCAGCATGTAGGACCAAGGCAAGGTGAGCCAAGCAACCGGCCAGCCAGCCAGCCGTCCCCTGCTTCTCCCCGCCACCTTCAACTCCTCCTTTGTACCTTCTTGCAGTCAATGGGCTTTTTGGGTTCTTTCTTAATGTCCTCCTGAGTAACACAAGACTCCACCGCCATCGGGACGGCTCTTCGTTCGAAGCTGCCACCCCCTTCGACAAAACTAAGGTGCGAGGATTCCTTCAGCACCCAAACACCGCTTTCCAACCGACAACCAACAAGCTCACCCGGAAGCACTTTCTCAAGTGCTGTCAAAACAAGATGGTGGCACCCAAGCAAAATAGGTGGCCCGGTACAAAATGATCCATGGACCGGTACCGGTCTGGGGCCTGGTGGTTGGGGAACACTGCCATAGAGAATCTATGGGGCATTGCCAAGAGAAAGATGAGAGACATGATACCGGACAATGCAGAAGAGCTGAAGGCTACTATTGAACTACTATTGAAGGCTACTATTGAAGGCTGCTATTGAAGCATCCTGGTCTTCCATAACACCTCAGCAGTGCCACAGGCTGATAGCTTCCATACCACACTGCATTGAGGCAGTAAATGCTGCAAAAGGGGCCCAAACCAAGTACGGAGTACATATGCATATTATACTTTTCAGAGGTCTGATATTGTTCTATGTACAATCCTTATTTTATCGATTGCATGTAATATTCTAATTTTCTGAGATTGTGGATTTTGGGTTTTCATGAGCTGCAAGCCATAATCAATTATGACAAATCATGGTTTGAATTATCTTGTTTTGCATGTAATGAGTTTATCTCATATATTAGTTTCACCTTTTAAGTTGCATTACAGAAATAAATGAACTTTTGCATATATTCTAATTTTTCAAGTATCACCTGTAATAGCCTGCACCTTGAATTGCACTTGGAAGTCAACAGGCAACCAACACCGCTTGAATAGTGGCAGTAACACATGGGCATACAGAAAGGCATTATTCACACCACTGCATTTTGAATCAGTGGTACTTCCAGGTAATCTTCAAGAGCAGTCTCATGTAGAACATTTTGCAATATTCCAATTGTGAGGGGGTCTCACTCTCATATAGCCATTACCTACCCAATTCAAAGTCTAACCGGATAGACTAGGTTTTAGTCCAAATAATAATCAGCATTACAAGATAGGATATTTTGCCTCCTGTTAAGATCCATTATGGTCAATGTTATTGAAATTTCAGTATCTCAGGTGTTTTACAGTATGAGGTTCTGGATAACTATCAATGGTTAGGTTTCTGCTTTTTTCCCTTTTATTTTTATTACTGTATTTCCTACTATATTAAAATTTCAATATCAGTGATGAGTGGGCACTGGATACTCATGAGATCTCTTTAGTAAATGTCTCTCAAAACCATATACTCACCATGCTGACTTTCTGATAGGAGCTGAAGCAGTGGTAGGATTCAAAATTTTTAGTACCAATTCTGTGGGCATGCCTTGGTGGGTGTGGCAGGAGAAGGACAGAGTAAAATCTCCAGTCAGTGGTGATATTTGCCAGTTCTCTGAACTACTCAAATTTTCCGCTACCAGTTCTCTAGAACCTTCTGAATACCACCTCTGAGCTGAAATCTAAAGCATTGAGATGATATCAGGTTGCACATCCCTAATTTAGTAGTGTCTAATCCACATTTGTGAATATGATTATTTTGCTTCTATTCTTTGACTTCTATTTTGCTTCTATTCAGTTTAAATTCAGTTTCGCGTATTTCACACCTATTATATCTTTTAGCACTAGGATGCTCATTAAATATTATTGAGATGATGTATTCTCAGTGTGCAATTACTGAAGAAACTTGGTTTATACAACATTCCAGCTGTGTCAGACATGGGGAAAGTTTTCCTCGCTATTCAGCCTTACATTAGGCCTTTAATTCTGAATTTTCATTCTAAATATGCAGTGGGATGGAATTCAGAATCTTTCCATGCTCCTGAAATTTTGCATGATTGGATCCAAGTGTGTCATCCATGGTTAAAAGTTATGTCCACTGATGTTTCCCTTGTTTCCACCACTATTTTTTAAAAATATGCTTTCAATTAAAAACAACAATGGGTAATCAGCATGTTGCAAAGCAAAGCACTAGTTCTCATGTGCATGGGTGCATGTATGTGCGTGCGTAACTGTACCATATTGCTTCAATCAGAAGTATGCCCTCTTGAGAAAAAATACAAAGGAAATGATGGAGAGCATCCTGAGAAACAAGAATGGATGATCGTGAGCCTCTTTGGGAAATAGCCCTTATGGTAAGTAGACATCGTAGGAGGAGTGGTATATGTTGATGGCAGCAAAAACAGATCTTGGAAAAGGGCCTACCAGACGTCTCCTAATTTTATTGTAAGTAGGTGTTTAGTAACTAGGCCTGCCCATTGCAATGGCTGCCTTGTAACAAATCCTCCTAAATTTCCTAAGGCAGGGGTCCCCAACCACCGGGTCCCGGACCGGTCCTGGGCCGTGGATTGTTTTGTACCGGGCCGCAAAGAATGAATAATCATGATTAAAATATATATATAAATATGTTTTTGCTTCCAAGTGTCTTATTTTGAAAGACAACCACTTCCACCCTTGCCTAACTTCCGAACTTGACTCTTTGGCGCGTATTTATCCTGCATCAGCAATGCAAGCTAGCCCTCGTAAAATGAGCCAGAAACAGAGTTCTCTGGAGAGGTTTTTTTGGAAAGGGTAAGTTATGAGTTCATCGCTTATTTATTTACTGTTATTGGAACCTTCACGCCCCTACCCAGTCCTTGAAAAAGTGTTTCTGCGTGAAACTGGTCCCTGGTACAAAAAAGGTTGGGGACCACTGTCCTAAGGCACATATTAGTCCCCCCAAAATGGGGAATCTCCATTAATCCAAGTACTTATGCTGAAACCATGTTACTTAAGCCTGCTCAAGTCAGTGATTGCTTGCAAGACCATTTGGAAAACTTATGAGGTGTGTTTTGAATCTTTTTCATATTACTTTAAATCATGTCATTGTCCTGCTGACTGAGAATTGGCTGTATTTATACATAATAAGTAAAGTCGGGATATGCTTTTATTGATATACCCTAACAGCCTGATTCACACATACTGGCAGTCCATATCATTAACCATAATTTAAAAAACACAATGGAATGTATCTATATATGTATCTATGTATCTATGACCAAGGTAAAATAGCATAAATAAACTGTAAAAATTACAAGCCTTTCAGCAATAACAATTTATTCTGCATAGTATAAAGATTAACTAACTGAAGTTGATATTTACACAAAACTATAAAAGAGAATGATACAAGAGCTAATAAAAATAAAAAATAAGGAACTAAAAGGCTGGAGCCAGTCCATGAATAAAAACAATTTAGACTATAAAATGTGGCAAAAGATTAAGAGTTAGCATTAATATTAAAAAACTATAAAATATTATGGCTTTAAACACCTAATATATTCTGTAAATCTATCTAACAAGAATGCTACCATTAATAACATCAGTCACTAGCTATTTATGTACAGTGTGTCAACACAGCATTACTTTAGAACCTATCAAATATAGAAGGAAGCATTATAGCATTACAGCATATCAAACTATAGAAGGAAGCATTATAGCATAATGTATAAGTTCAAAAAGGCATAACCACAGATAGAAATTGAACGAGAATAATACAATTCTACAGACTTGATCTTTTTCTGATTTACTTGTTTCTATTTTCAATAGATTGTTGGCAATTTCAAAAGATTAAAAAAGATTTATTAGAATAGAATAGAATTCTTTATTGGCCAAGTGTGACTGGACACACAAGGAATTTGTCTTGATGCATATGCTTTCGGTGTACATAAAAGAAAATATACCTTTGTCAAGAGTCAAGAATCATAAGGTACAACACTCAATAACAATTTCAATTTAATTCACTTTATTTTAGCAGAGCAACATGGTTACCTGGACAGTATAAGAGTGTATTTTAAGTGTTTTGAATGCAGCAATCTTACACACTGAAAAAGGACCTGCTCAGTGGATTCCAATTTTTTCAACCCAAAATAATGTGTATATTCCCAAAATGGGGACTTCTTACATCTTCTCTCCAATACTGAAGAAGGGAGAGCATGAAAACACATTAATGCGACCTTAACTTTAACCCTTGTGTCCTTCAGAAGCTCTGTCTGATGTACAATATCCCACAGTGCTATTGCATATCTTTGATTATCAGGAAATAAAAGATTGGTCAATCTATAGTAGCTTGAACTGAGTCCTTGTCTTTCACGGTTTCAATCAAGGATGATAGGCTGTCTGTAAACTTATGAAGGAAAGGATGATGTTTTTATGTTTTATGTATTTTTGTTTGTTGTTAAAATTAATAAAACTGTTTTCAAAAAAAGGATGATTGGCTGTCTCGCATGGCTACATGGTTCTTTTTGTTACAGTGTTTCTTCTTACAGCCAAATCAGTTAGAAACCACATTATGGGTAATTAATGTGAGAAAATAACCAATGTCTATAACTTTATCTCCAATATAATGTCCAGATACTTTGCTATGGTGTGGATACTTCCTTTGGCACCTACCAGATTCTCTGCTTTACAGGACTCCTGAGATCTATGTAGTGCCAACTTCTCGCTTGATTCTTATTTACTAAATGTGGAAAATTCCGAAGAAAAAAATACGCCCCTGAGGAGAAATATTTATTTTGATTGGTCATGTGCCATTAAGTCAATGTGAACTCTTAACAACCCAATGGATTTTCTCCATGGCAATCTGTTCCTAACTTGGTATTTCAAGTCTTCCATCTACACATCACCACTATGAAATCCATCCACTTTGCTGCTGGTCATCCTCTTTTCTTTCATCTTTCCCAGCCATAAGAGCCTTCTCCAAAGAGCTGGGTCTTCCCACAATGTGCCTGAAATAGGATAATTTGAGTCTCGTTATTTGAGGAGAAATAACCAATGTTTATTCAATGATTGTTGGATCCCAATCTTACAAGAAAGATGATAGCCAAAGAAGGAGAGGCAATGTTTCAAGATATTGAGGATTATAGGGCAGGGAATTTTAGACATAAGATTTGTTGGCAACTTTTGGGAAAGCTATGCAGTTCCTATCTGTGTACTTAGGGTGCACAGTTTTCTTAAGTAAAACGGTCCTTTCAGGAGCAACAGCAGTGTCGGGGAAGTCCTAGTAAAGAGATGGAACATTGAGGTAGGACCAGTGGTATGCTACCGGTTCGGGCTGGTTTAGGAGAACCGGTAGTAAAAATCACTAATGTTTTGGCCGAACTGGTAGTAAAAAAAGCCTCTGACAACTGAGAGGATAAAAGACCGAAAAGCACATGGGACGGTGGGAGGGTCATTCCTAGCCTTTCGTTTCTTCATCCTCTCAGCTGATTGGCTTGTTAGGGGTGCACGTGTTAGGGGCACAAACACATGTGCCCATGCGATCACCCACCAAACCAGTAGTAACTAAGGTAGGATCTCATTACTGGATAGGACTTATAGGAATAGGCAAAGAGAAGAGCAGATCACACCCAAAAAACAGGGAAGAAGGATGTGCACTCTCCTTTTTGTTTGTTACATCTATTTTTCTTTCCCATACATTATCTTTCCTAGAAAACAAAATAAGCAATTAGGCAAATTGGTATTAACTGGAAGACATATTTGTCTTGATCCATATAAATGATCCATATAAACATTAATCCATTTGTATGATTCTTCTGAATGAAAGAAGCAAAGAACATAATTCAGGATATACAGGACTGAAGCTGGCAAAGTTGGAACAAATTATTGAAATAACTTTCAGTCTCATCTCAGAGAAGTTGTTGCAAAGAGAAGATGAAGGGAAGCCCTGTGTTTACTACTGTGAGGAAGAAAAATCATGTTAATAAAAATGTATCAAAGGTCACTTGGAAGTTGAGTTATTCTTGGGAATGTATTCACTCAAGGCATAGCCAGCGCAAATAGTCTCTAGCAGTAATTATTATGGCTGAGAATATTTATAATTTGGAAGAGGTATTTTGGAATGCATTGGGAAACAAGCATGGTATATCTTATGCATGTCTTTTGGGGAGGGGGGTGGTCATGTGAAAGCCTGAGGAAAACATATTATATTAAAGAGGTGCCATATTAGCAATAGCACTTTGACTTATATACCGCTTCACAGTGCTTTAGAACCCTCTCTAAGCGGTTTACAGAGTCAGCATATTTCCCCCCAACAATCTGGGTCCTCATTTTACCCACTTCGGAAGGATGGAAGGATGAGTCAACCTTGAGCCTGGTGAGATTTGAACTGCCAAATTGCAGGCAGCCGGCAGGCAGCAGAAATAGCTTGCAGTACTGCACTCTATCCACTGTACCACCATGGCTTATTAAAGCAGATATGTCTTTAACACAACCTATTAAAATAGTCACATCTTGTGTGAAAAAACTTGAAAAAAAATGTGTGGTTACATAAAAAGCTTCTCGGGTGTATGAATTCCAAGCATCCATTCGGAATAGCTTTTGAAGCATGTACGTACAGCCCAAGTAATTATATGTTTACAAGAAATACATTCCCTTAAAATGCAAGGTCAAGTATCTTTTCCTTACCACTTGTAAAGAAGCATAGCATTTATTTTCAGCTATATTACTCTATGGTATGATACTATGTCATGCTTCAGTCTGCTTATGAAAGATGCATTTTCATAAAGCCTTGCCCATTTTTTGTTAATGTATAGCCCTTTTTTTATACAGGCCATAAAGTTGAGTCAGAAAGACATGCTGAAACACTGAACTTTGGAGTTGCCATACCTGATGAGACATGTTGGGAACAGAGTCCAGTAGCCTATTTCAAGATTACCTGGGAAGACTGAAAGTTGGTGCGTTGAGACACCTTGATTGTCTTTTTTTTAATTTATTTGATTTGATTTGTCAATCGCTTACAAGATAATAGGTATAAGTATAAACATGAGTAAGAATGCAGGAAATAGGTATGAATAAATGGGGACAATAGGACAGGAACGGTAAGCAAGATTGTGCACTTATGCACGCCCCTTACAGACCTAGTGTATGGGTCAATAGTGGAAAGTTTGAGGTTAAAGGAGTGGGGGTTAGAGAATGTAAGAACAGAGTCAGGTAGTGCATTCCAGGCATTGACCATTCTGTTGCTGAAGTTGTACTTTCTGCAATCAAGTTTGGAGCGGTTTACACTGAGTTTGTATCTGTTGTGTGTTCTTGTATTGTTGCGATTGAAGCTGAAGTAGTCCTGACTGGTAGAACATTGTAGCAGATAATCTTGTGTACTACGTTTAAGTCCAACCGTAGGCAGTGTTAAAAATCTCATCTACACAGGAGAGTATTATAAACTAGATCTACAGCAAGTAAAAGGATCTTAGCTATTTGCTTATAATCCTATCAGCTGTAAATCCTTTTGATTGATTATGAAACTTTTCCATAGATAACCATAGGCTAGAAGTCTATGTTTGCCATAATATTCTACTGTAATATTTTGAAATATTTCTCTTCTTTTTAAATCTCTTCTCCTCCTACAAATAACCAATAGCAAGAAAGTAATAGAAAAACACAGAAATAATGAATTTCTAAAAGGAGAGAACTAAGAATTGTTTGAACTAGATTCACATGCAACAATAAGCTATGAAGGTAGTCCTCGACTTTCAACAGTTTATTTAGTGACCATTCAAAGTTACAACGGTACTGAAAAATGTGACTTAATGGCTGCTTTTCACAATTATAACCTGTCCAGCATCCCCCTGATCATGTGATCAAAATTCAGATGCTTGGTATTTATAACTCATGTGACCCCCTTTGGCAACCTTCCAACAAGCAAAGTCAATGTGGAAGCCAGATTCACTTAACAACTGGGTTACTAACTTATCAACAGCAGTGATTCATTTAACAACTATGGCAAGGAATGTCATAAAATGGGGCAAAACTCACTGAACAAATGTTTTGATTAACAACAGAAATTTTGGATTCGATTGTGGTCATAAGTCAAGGATGACCTGTAGTTGTTTAGCCATGGCTTATTCAGCACAACTGTTTGGGTTCATAAAAGGTGTTTAGTCACAAGCCCTAGTTTACAAACTCTAATGGCTATGCTCACAAAACAAACAATATTAGGATATGAAGATGAGTGAATTGATTGAGTTCATACAGGGGGAGGGAAACTTGGCTCTTCTATCACTTATGGACTTCAACTCCCAGAATTCCTGAGTGAGCCATAAAAGGTTCCCCATCTGTGGCCTACTGGTTTTTCAGTTGTGGGGGAAATCAATTTTTGACTTGAATGGGACTGTTTAATACACAAATGTAGGACATATAAATGTAGGACATATAAAGAATATGTCCTACATTTATATATTTAAACAGTCCCATTCAAAAATAGATTTCCCCCACAACTGAAAAAACAGTAGGCCACAGATGGGGAACCTTTTATGGCTCACTCAGGAATTCTGGGAGTTGAAATCCATAAGTGATAAAAGAGCCAATTTCTCTACCCCTGAGTTAATACATGTTCTGAATGACAAAGATCCAAAACATAATCTTCAGCATCTCCAAATAGGGCTGGAGAACACTTGTGCCTAAAACCCATTAAAGAATTGCTACCAGCCAATCTGGAGTGTATTTTCTGTGGAATAGCCTGTTTGGATTTTGCATTGGAGAGTTGGCCAGTAGACTCTCAAATCAGGTCAATGGGTCCATTCCAGAGGTGGTATTTAACAGGTTCTGACCAGTTCTGGAGAACCAGTTGTGGAAATTTTGAGTAGTTCAGAGAACAGGCAAATACCACCTCTGACTGGCACCGCCCCCATCTATTCTCTGCCTCCCATTGAGTCCCAGTTGATCGGCTGGCCTTTTTTTGTTGCCCTGCATAGGAGAACGGAGCTGGAAAGCAGGTTAGTGGGGTGGGGAGGGAATAGGGATTTTACAGTATCCTTCCCCTGCCACATCCACCAAGCCACACCCACAGAACCGATAGTAAAAAAATTTGAATCCTACCATTCTAACTACTTCAAACTGCAGATAGGTAAATAATTAAGGATTGTATTAATATATCAGCAGAACCAACAGTGTAACCTGCTTCACTTGAAGTTCCCACCAGAGGCCAAAATTGTCAAATACATGGAGGGACTTCAGCTTACAGGTAGTCCAGTTACAACAGCATTGAAAAAAGTGACCGTTTTTCACAGTTATGACCTTGCAGCATCCCCAAGGTCATATGATCTGCTGTGTTCAAAGACTAACAGCAGTCCTCTCTCTGGTCCACCGCCTATGCGGGAGCGCCGATCGCTCCCATTGGTTGATGCTGTTTGACAGCCGGCTATAAAAGGGAGCTGTCAAATGGCATCAGCTGTCACTGCCAGCTGGCTGTCAGTTAGCCCCGGCAGCCGTGGCAACCCTTTATTCAAGGAATAAAGTCTATTAGCTTTTACCCTGGCTCCGTCTCACTATGTAACCGCCGCTCTACAACATGATCAAAATTCAGGTGCTTGGCCACTGACTCATATTTATGACAGTTGAAGTGTCCTGGGGCCACGTGATCCCTTTTGCGACCTTCTGACAAACAAGGGGGGGGAGGAGAGCCAGATTCACCTCTATATCTGCACCTCTAGAACTGTCTGGTTTGGTTCTGCAACCCAACAGGACAGACGCAGACTTCAGAGAGTAATTAGGACTGCAGAAAAATCAATGACTACCAATCGAGGACCTGTATACTGCACGGCTCAAAAAAGTGGGCTGTAAAAATATTTACAGACCCCTTCACATCCTGGACATAAACTGTTTCAACTCCTTCCCTCAAAATGATGCTATAGAGCACTGCACACCAGAACAACTAGACACAGGGATAGTTTCTCCCCGAATGCCATCTCCCTGCTAAACAAATAATTCCCTCAACACTATCCAACTATTTACAAAGTCTGTACTACTATTACTATTAACTTTCTCATCACTCCTTATCACCCATCCCCTCCCACTAGTGACTATATGACTGTAATTTTATCGCTTGTATCCTTATGATTTTTATTGGCTGATTCCTAGTATGATTTGATTGCTTATTGTACCCTATGACTATCCTTAAGTATTGTACCTGATGATTCTTAACTCTTGACGAATGTATCTTTTCTTTTATGTACATTGAGAGCATTTGCACCAAGACAAATCCTTGTGTGTCCAATCACACTTGGCCAATAAAGAATTCTATTCTATTCTATTCTATTCTATTCTATTCTATTCTATTCTATTCTATCTACTTAACAACTGGGCAGGAAAGGTTGTAAAATGGGGCAAAATTCATTTAAGAAATTGCTCACTTAACAACAGAAATTTTGGGCTCAATTGTAGTTGCAAGTTGAGGACTACCTGTATTTCTGAAAGGCACAGATGCCTAGATCAACACACAGATATTGTATTAAGCCACAGCCTAGTTCCTATATGGAAGCCAACAAACCACAGTTAAATAATTCATGTCTTAATATGGCACGAAACAGTCTGAATCGATAACATTAAGGTACCTGTAACAATAGCTTTACAGTTAATAAAAACAGTAGCTGTCTTTTCAGGTTACGCTTCTTCACCATTCCTTTAATAAAGTATAAAAAATGGTGGGCCATATGGTGGGCCATCTGTTTGACTAGGATAGTAGTTAACTGGGCTTAGAGCTTATGTTCAGCTATTTTGCTTAGCTTACTTTGTGTCTCTGGCTCTAGGCAAAACAATGGAACAATAAAGTCTACATTAGACTTCCCACACACATATACACTCCTTTTTTTCCCCTTTGGCACTGTACATACATTTGCTACAATTTCCTTAGTAGTGCACAATGTTACATATCAGTTAACATATCTAGAAACCCATTTGATTCAGAAATATAAATTGCATTATAAGGATAACACACAATATCAATTTCTCCAAGGTTTTGTTGAACTGCAGAATTTCACTTCCGTACCCCTTTCAGCAAGTCTTCCAATCTTAGTTATACACAACCCAACCCACCCAAATCTTTCTAATCTCTTCTCATTTGAAATTGCTTTCTTCTGGCTACAGCTGATCTGGTCAGCCGCAGCAGCTGTAGGAACAGCAAATGCCAGACTGTAATTCATGTTTTAGGAATGTTTCCTGTGGGAGTTGGAGCAATAACTATCTGGTGCAGTGTTTTTCAGAGTAACTCAAATAACCAGCAATAGAAAGGTGTGGTCGACAGGTTTTCTTTCTTTCCATGTCTTTGCAACACTGCCTGTGGGTCCAGTCAGGAGTTTTATAAACGGCATAGGATAAAAGATTAACTCAACGTGAGATGTAGAAGGTAGGGACTGAGTGAAGTAATGGAATATAATAAAAGGGTAATCACGTCCATCCAGTAATATATACTGTATATATTTTACCTATGCAAAAAGGCACTAATCACACATGTCAAAATCCATCTGTCCTTTTAAAAATACAGTTTAATACATCTGCAGTTTTTAACTATTTTATTATACTCAGCAAAAGATCCACTATATCTTTTGACTAATGAGGAATGAATATTTAACGTATAATAAGAAAAATGAAAAATGTAATTGTTAAGTTTGAGGCGGATCGGTTCGACAGAGACGTGAGACCGTTCAAGTGAGTTCAGCTCTTTATTAGGTATTGGTAATCATCTCAGAATGCGAGCCACGGCAGCCCTTCATATAGGGCTGGCTTGCGGCTCGGCAGCCAATGGCAGCACTTTGAATCTCCCGCGATCGGCACAGCCAATCGCGGTAGATTCCTAGCACTCCAATCACGGCCGACACTTCAACCAATCAGGTCTTCGCTGGTCCGGACCAATCGGTTGCGGGGGTTTCAGAGTATGCTAATATCGTACAGTAATACAACCCTTATGATTTTGGAAAAAATGGCTTAGCACTAAGAAAAGGCCATGGATCTTAATAGCATAAACTCTGGCTAATAGTGCTTTGTGGAGTCCTGGACCTTATTGGAGATGGTGAGGTTTCTTCAATAATGAAATTAACATCCTTTTCCTCTAAGCTAAAAACTTCTTTTCTGAAAATGCTTACAATAGAACCTGAGACTTCCTGCCCATGTTGTCTGGACATTAGACTGTTACTCACAAGGGGAAGTTATAGTGAATTGCACCTGAGTGGAATCAGGAATTACTCATTCCATTCTTCTTAGACTAAATAAAAATCCCCATCTTGTTTCCTGATTGAGGTGATCTTTCAATCCATGTTTAATGCCAGCTTCTGACTCCTCCTATTATATATAATACATATATCTCAATAATCTTGTTATTCATCTCTTTCTCTGCCTCCACAATGCCATTTGGAAGCTGTCTGAATAATGGTCGGTTTCCATCAGAGGTGGTATTCAGTTCCAGAGAACCAGTAATGGAAATTTTGAGTAGTTCAGAGAACCGACAAATCCCACCTCTGACTGGAGGTTTTACAGTATCCTTCCCCTGACCTGCCCACCAAACCGCACCCACAGAACCGGTAGTAAAAAAAAAATTTGAATCCCACCATTGGTTTTCATGTGGTAAAGCCATCGTAGTTGAAGGATAGATTGCAGATCTATCCAGAATAGCAACTACCCAGATTCCACAGACTCTGTTCCAAAGGCTATAATGCAAGGATGAGGCCATGCTGTTGGGATACTGAAAGGTTCCATTGGCCCAAAGCTCTTTGATATCTATTTCAAATGGTTGGCCATCTGAGTTCACATTCTCTGTATTACCTGAAATGCATTGTAGAGGAGTTGAGCTATTGTCCTGAATCCTTAATGAATCAAATGTGGGCCTATAAATAATCTTGGTAGGATACAAGGATGTTATGAAGTGGAGCCAGGAATAACTATTCAACAGGCCATGATTGGAACATTTCCTGAAAGAGGAAACATCTCTATCAATAAAAACATTTATATGGCTTTAGCGATTTGGAACAAACTGAAGCCATTCCTGGACAGGGATAACCTGATCATATTAATCTATTACCCTGGTGTGGACATATTGTATCATTCTGCAGGAATTATATAGAATGGCATGGCATCCTCATATACTGTCAAGCCCACTTCAGGATACTAATGCCTGGCTTTAAATCCTACAGAGGCTTGGCATCCAAATATTTGGAGGAATAGCTCTTCTTTTTGTATTTTAAGGCCTTCAAAATAAGTCCTTGTTCCATTTAGCTATGTTAAGTTCACGTAAGATGTAAAGGGCTGCAACTAGCATCAATTCAATGTTCTTTTTGATGCCGAGTTTAAAAAAAAATCCTTGTTTGCCTAGGAATTTTAATAGGGTTGCCTCCTGTTCAATAGCCATGCCTCTTAATTTATTGTATTGATGTTTTTGTGTGTGTGTGTATGTATACAATACATGTACATACACACACATACATACGCACATACCCATGACATATTGGAGATATTTCCTTACCTAAACAGAGAAACAGAATGATCACAGGCAGATTGCTATTGTTTGAGTTTTACAATTAAAGTAGAAAAGATCATTTTTCTAAAGAAAGATGCACAGCAAGATATATATAGATGCTTTTTGTTTAACAAAGGTTTTTTTTGATGACATTTGTGGTTGATCTGCTATTCCTTTTACCACATTGCCGTTCTTACCTCAGCACAGATTAGAATCCCTGCCAGCTTCTCCAGTGAGTTGCAGGAAACTGTCAAAGACAAATTAAAAATAGGATCATGTGAGTTCCTGAGGACTAGGGCGGGACTAATCTTCCATGATCTCTGGCAGCCAAAAAAGGTGTCAGTCTACACACAGTTGGAAGGAAGCAATTGAAAAATGAAATATGGGCAAGGACAAAACTATAGTAGCGATTGTATTTAACTGACTCCAGAAACATTCAGTTTCTACTCCATCTGCAGTCTTAGAATCCAAGGGTGGGATGCAAATATTTTTACTACTGGTTCTGTGGGTGTGGCTAGGTGGGAGTGGCTAGGTGGGCATGGCCATGTGATTGGATGGGCATGGCTTCTTTGTTTTTGATGCAGCACCCCCGCCCCCGTGCTCCATTTTTTGGCCTCCTGGCCCTCAGGGAAG
The DNA here is from genome assembly GCA_033807585.1 of Hydrophis major. NCBI lineage: Eukaryota > Metazoa > Chordata > Lepidosauria > Squamata > Elapidae > Hydrophis > Hydrophis major. The sequence goes on along the minus strand of CM066328.1, from coordinate 189,483,630 downwards.
CCTCCTGGGCAAAGCAGTAAGACAGCGAGGGGGATCCTGGCACAATCGATCGTCGGAACTGCTGATTGTCGGGAGGGGGGGAAATACCGGTTGCGCCAAAGAATAGGCTGTTTTTCTACTACCAGTTCAGCCGAATGGTAGCATTTTTTTACTACCAGTTTGTCCAAACCAGGCCAAACCAATAGAATCCCATCACTGCTTTCACCCCAAGCTACCTCACAGGGTTTTTGAGAAGAAATATAAGCAGATGGAGCAATACGTATGTGCCTTGAGTTTCTGAAGAAAGACAAGGTGTAAATAGATCAGAGGTGGTCTTCAGCAGGTTCTGACCAGTTCTGGAGAACCAGTCATGGAAATGTTGAATAGTTTGGAGAACCGGCAAATACCACCTCTGACTGCCCCTGCCTCCAACTATTCTCTGCTTCCTGAGTCCCAGCTGATCAGCTGAGTCTTCTTTTGTTGTCCTGCACAGGAGAACGGAGCTGGAAAGCAGGTTAGTGGGGTGAGGAGGGAATGGAGATTTTGCAGTATTCTTTCCCTGCCACGCCCATCAAGCCATGCCCACAGAACTGGTAGAAATTTTTTTTTAATCCCACCACTGAGATAGATGATAGAGATATAAGAAAAGGGACACATAAAGCAATAAAAATGTCCAGGCCTTTCTTCATGTACCTTAAAATTGTTGGTTCTTTAAGAGCCAGATGATGAGTTAATTCTTTGCTGGGTGGGGGAGGGAGGAAGGGATTATGAGATTGGCTGGGAAACTGTCACAGAACATTGAAAATGAAAATCACATAGCAACAGCCCAGCAGTCACAATTTCCTCAAATTTCATTATCTCAAGAGTCATCGGTCCCGGATTTTGAACACATTCAATAAGTTAATCCACTTGTGGTACCATGATTCAAAAATTGTTGTCGTATTTTACATCATTTTGCCCAGTTCTAGGTTTGACAATAACAGGAGGGGTGGTTGGATGGGTGGATGATAGATAGATAGATGATAAGTAGAGTCTAATAATTTGTATATTCCGCTGGCATTCTTGGAAGACTTTTGTATTCATTTCAATGAATTTTTATGTGCCATTCCTTCATTAGTTATGATCCTGACAAATTGTAAGTTCGGCAGTTACAAAGAATAGGCTTATTTTCTTTAAATGACAGTTCATAAAATTATCTTTTTATGTGTTTCCTTAATGTTTGCTAGAAAGGAAATTATTATCCAAGCATACAATCTACTGTACCTTGTGTTCAGGACTTGGGGTTAATGTTTAAAAACATTGTAAAAATCATAAATCATTGTAAAATTCATATTGGGTTAATGATTTTTTAAAACAACAACAAAATAATAAATAAACATGTAGTTTAAAATGTAAGAGGGTTTTGACAGGGGTGGGATTCAAATTTTTTAATAACCAATTCTGTAGGTGTGGCTTGATGGTCATGTGACTGGCTGGGCGTGGCCAACTCAATATCACTCACATCGAGGCACGCATCTCCTTGCCTGGCCTCTCATGACTGAAGGGATGCTGCAACAGTCGTAAGTGTGAAAAATGGTCATAAGTCACTTTTTTCAGTGATATTGTAACTTTGAATGGTCACTCCACACAAGCAAAGTACCAGCAAAGGAGGAAAAAAAGAACTCCAGAGAAGTTCCAGAGACAGGCAGTCTAGTCCTGCCAAGAATGTAATAAGGGTCAATGGAGAGGCAGTTTCTGTAAGCAACACCAGAATGTTTCCTTCCCGCCTTCCTTACAGGATTAGGCCAGTAATTTTTTCTAACAATCGGTTCTCTGAACTGCTTAGAATGTTACCAACCGGTTCTAGCAAATAGGTGCGAACCTGTAGAATCCCACCCCTGGGTTTTGAGGTTTTTTCCTTCTCCAACATTATACTTCATTGTGAACTATTCCCTATTTTTGGCTGGGGAAAAAGCCATGAAGTAATAATATAATTTGTTCATATTTGTTTAAATATGGAATTAGAAAAATAGTTTTCATGTATTGGTTTAAGATCTTATTGAACCTTATAAAGATCAAATAAGGATACTTTAAAAATTATTTGCTGCTTACAGTACAGTACCTTACATAATGAACTGTAATTTCTTTACTATGCTATTGTTTTTTTCAGATTACACTCTGAAAAATAGAAAATAGAAAATACAATTCTATTACAAAACATTAGTGAATAGATACTAATTAATCAAGTTTTCTGTTGTCTCTTACTGTACTATTTTTGCTTGTGATTCTATAAGGCACTAATCAGTTTTTTAAAATTCCATCTGGCAGCTATTAGATAATCACACCAGACCCTGCTTAGGTTTGCTTAGGGTTATTTTTTTTCCCCCAAAAGAAGAATTTGTAATGAGAAGATTGTGCATTTTCTCAGAACTGAGCTACAATATTTTCTTCTTAAGAAAATGCAAATATGTTCCTAATTTGCACAGTTAGTTCATTAGAAGACAATGGCCATATAATCTTTTGGCAAAACTCCCAGTTGTCACAGCCAATTTGGCCAATGGTGAAGGATGCTTATTATTTAGCAGCATCTGGAGAAACATAGGTTATCTACCCTGATTTAGCCCAGAGCCTCTTACTGCCTCTCTGACCCACCCCTTACCATTTGCAGCTGCATTGCACATCTGGTCTATTCAAACCACCGAATAAAATCCGAGGTTAACATAATAGCCAGCACCATCTCATTGCTTCATCATACATTTTGATGTGTTAAAAGCTTCCATTTTAGAAGAAAAAAAGATGGGGGAGTTGTAGTCCACCCCTCTTCCTATTAAGTTAGTTTCTACTTGCGGAAGGCTGGATTCCTTTCTTTTCTATCCAGATGGGAAGTATTTAAATATGCTATACCTCTGATCTGAAATCCATATTAAAACTGTGCCAACTTATTTCCATCTCATTCCCTTATGTTACTGAGAATAACACAAGGCAGATTTTTTTTTCCAATAAGAGCACCGTTAACAAATGATTACATTTTATCTGCATTGTTTAGTTGAAATCTCAGCAGCTCAAGCAGTATATGTTTCAAGAGTCAATCATGCAACTGTCTATATTTCCCAAGTCTGGATTGGTCTGATATTTCAACTGGCTGTGTCATTTAATAGTCTCTATATCTTTTCTCACAACTGTGGTCCATAAACACTTTTAATATTTGACTGGTTAAATTACTTTATTTAAATGCCCTATGATGGAGTGCAACACTCAAAGCACTGAAATAATACAAGGTCTGGAAAATAGAAAGAAGAAGAGGAGAAGGGGTAGGAATATGAATCCTTCAAGGAGTAACATGAGGGGGGAGAAATTAAATGCCTGATACAGAATTTGTACAATGAAGACAAAGTCAGAAATAGTAGCTTCTATAGAATCTTCTCTGGAGAATCTCCATTATGCCAAATAATACCCCATAAAAGTTAATTGGCTATGTACCATGGAATAAAATGTAGAAAGTGGTAGATGATGGGTAATTCTAAAGGAAGAATAATGTGCATTGTGCCAGAGATTTTAATAAGACATTTTCCTAGAAGTTGACGCAGAGCTGAATCTAGTTATCAATGAAGTCTTCTAAATCATTTTGGTTTTAATGGAGGAAATGAAACATTTTCCCCAATTTAAATAAATGGGACTTTAAAAATAATTAATTCTATCTGATTTGTGCTCTTGTTGCCTATGGAGCCATGAAAACATTTGACTCAAAATAAGTAACACACAAAGAATCAAATGCTGGAGAAGAAAGTCATCACATAGTAATAAGTTAGCCTTTCAACTTTTAATGAATTAATCCACTTATAGAAAATTTTAAGAATTTAAGACTATAGTTTATTACCTATTTTTCTAAAAATCTATCAATAATTAAATAAGTAATCCTGGTTCTGATCCTATGCATGTATCTTTAGAGTATGCCCCAGTCAGTCAATCTAACTAACTTTTGAATCAATGGGCCCAACAATGGAATAAAAACCAGAGCAATAGACATTTCCAATGCATTCAAACTTACTTGAATTTGTTAAAAGAACATGGAGAAGATCAGTCAGTATCAATTACAAAGCCAATTGGATCAAAGTAATCAATCTCTTGATACATATTCCGTGCCTGGAGAAAATATATTTGAGTTTATTGTATGCTTACGGCATTCTGTTATGTACCATTCTTCAGTCAACTTTCCAGTAATTCCCATGGTGTAAAAATATTTCATTTATAGCAATCCTTCAACAATAAATTGAGATACTTTCAGATTGGAAAAAACCAAAATGAAGAGTCCAGTAAATCAAAATTAATTATTCATTTGTCTTCATAATGGGAAAATGATGTCTTTTTTCAGCAGCATTCCTCAACATGTTGCCCTATAAATATCTTAAACTTCAATATACTCTCCAACCAACATGGAAGGATAGGACAGCTCTTTGCCCTAGTCTTTCTTTATTCCTGGAGTACTGTTTTTTACCTAATAATGTTAATATTTTGTTCGAATAGTATATATGCAATAAATGCAGTATAAAGTTATTTTCTTCTTTGGTTTCAGTCTTTGGATAAAATCTTTGTAAAAACAGAATGTGTATTGTACATAATTTTCTTGGCTTTATGGTAAAGAGCTTTTAAATCATATTTCGCCTTCATTAAACTATATAATTTATTTTTAATTGAAAAGGATAAAAGGGAATTCTGAACCCACTAAAAGAACTTGAGCAAAATACAAGGAAAAATCTAGAAAGTGAGTAGGAGGAGTTGGAGAAATCTGAAAACCTCCAGTAAAATAAGAGAAGAGTGGGCTGAAGATCACCAAATAATTGTCAGAAAACTTAGTATATTAAACTATTTCAGGTTAAATAGTATAACTAGTCCTGCTTATCAATAATTGGATTTGGGAAACTATATTTCATTACATCTTCCTAGCTTCCTTTTGAAGGAAAATAACCCTGTTCACTCACTAACTTTTCATGGGTATATCTCGACAAATAATAACGTAACATTTTAGGTGGAAATACAAGGAAACTTTTATTCACACGGAAGCATCCAAATTATCTGATCCTGCTTCTAGCCTTTTTTTGGTTGGTAGGTTGACCTGGCCTGGCTTTGTCAATCTTCTTGGTGCATTGAAAAGAAAGTCAAGGAATGAAAGCACCTATTTCAGACACCAAGAAAACTGAGAAGGTAAGAAAAGTTGAAGTTCTAAAAAGACCTTTTTTCACCGCGCTTGCTAATAAAGACGATCCATCTCTTCATTACCATGCTACACATCCACCTCAGTTAGATTTCACAAAAGGGAGAAAAAAGCGGTCTTTATAGTTGTACATGATTATATTTTCCTTTTGTGTTAAGTTCAAAGTCTTTTTTTTTTAAAGCATGGGTAGATTGCTCACAATGTAATGGGCCATTCCCAGGAAATGAGGTGAAAATGGCCTTTGTGGTTTTATATGAATACAATAGGTTATGTATAAAAACAGCTTTTTTAAAAAATTAATGCATATCAGCTTGGAACAGCCATATTCTAACACCGTGTGGCTCTTCCAGTAGAGCAGATGAATGGAGGTATAGAAGAAGAAACCTTCAATGACAAAGACATAAAGGCTTAGCTAAAAGGACCTGGATCTCCGTTTCAGGTAGCTCCATATCCATCAGGAAATGAGTTATTAGGAGTAATGAAATCAGAGACCGACAATACAAAAACTTTTCAGATCCTTCAGAACAAGGCAACGACACTGGCCTTTACTTCTCCACTTTGTAATGATTTCCTTTGAATGGTGGTTCTGAAAAAGCTGCGAGACGTCTTCCTGTTAGTGCTTTTTCATCTGTTCCAAACATTGGCCAATAATAACCCCAAACCTATTCTTCCTTTTCTTTTAAAAAAAAAACAAATATTGGCCATAATGACTATCAATTATCTAGTCAATGCATCCGATTTGAGAAAGAGTTAGAGCTCCTCTGTGCTGCTGCCAGATGCCAATATAGATGTTTGATAAGATAGAGCAGAAACACAGCTATTCCTTTCCCAACTGTATCCTCCATTGTGGAAAGAAAAGCATGTCAACACTGATACGTTTGCAAAAATTGTGGTCAATTGTTCAGCTTTTAGAAACAACAAAGAAGTGTTTCCCTGTTAGGCTGACATTTGCAAGAAAGCAGGAAAAAATGGCTAAATGGCTTTCAAAAGAACTCTTCTTCTTTAATGTCCTCACCAGCTAAGCTTAAAATTAATAGGATGAGTTAATAATTTATTTTATTCAATTTTTATGCAGTTAATCTTCTCTGTAAGAAGATTCTTAGGCAAGGGTCCCCTACAAAGAGTTGGGCTTTTGACTACCTTTATCTATTAGCTTATTGCAGTTAAGGCTATCCAATAATTAAAGAACTCTAGAATATGTAAGGAATGGGTAAATTAAATTTAACATTCAAATTAATTAATAAATAGGCAATGTTTCTCAGTATTGGACCTATTGGACCGATATTATAGGTGTTGGTTCAACATATTTGATGGTACCAAATTGATGTAGAATGTGTTATACAATCTTATTATATTGATATTTTGGGACTTTTTTTTTTTGCCATAAACCAAATTCACATTTTTCCTATTTTTCTCAGATTTTGCCCTGCAAAATCAGCAAACTGTTTAAGAATGGATCTTTAAAATCTTTTTTAGTTCTTTGCTTCTATCCCACTGGTTTGGTTTGAAATTTTAAGCCTCAATGTATCAGTACAGCTGTGTACCCAGTTGAAATTGCTGCCTACAATTACACTGAATAAAATGGAAAGAAATGAATAAGTATGGAAAACTCAGTGAAATAATTTTTTTCATCAAAACTCTGCCTTTATGGAAACTTGGCAGATGTTGACATTTTAAATTAGAAGTTTGTTGGAAGCATGTTGTATGTTTTTTTAAAAATTATTTTATTTTTGGAGAACTGCACATGATCATATACAGATACAATTTGTGTCATAGAAAATAAGACGGAAGAGGTCAGGGTTGCAATAGCCCCTGTCAAACCCACTTGGCAGGATTTGCATGTAATTAAGATGAAACAATGGTTATCTTGTGAAACTAATATAATGTCATTATCTGGGCTTACAAATGCACAATTTAAATGTACAATTTGACCCACAAAGACCTAGGAAGGAAGAAAAATTGGCTGGGGGAAATCAAAATATACTTTAAAAGTTCAAAAGTAGTATTTTCCACTATTAGTTTCCAGTGGAATGTCATATTTTAAGAATTTAGAGTTAGGATTCCTTCAAGTATGCAAGCAATTGCCTTTTTCCAAGTCAGCACCGATCAATTAAAAAAATGATAATTGACTTCCAGTTTGTAAGGCTTCGGCGGCAGCAGGAATCCACAATCATGCGCGGTTCCTGCTGTGCTTGCCACCGAAGTACCTCCGATCCAGCTGGATCTGGTGGATATAGTTGCCCCGTAGAGGCAACCAAAGACAGAGGAGATCCAGGTAGGGGTTTGGGGGTATTGCAAACCCCCTCCTCAGCCAGCTAAACTCCTTTTTTCCCAAGGCGGTGGAGTGGCAGTCAGCAGTGGCTGCGACAAAGAAGCCTGCAGCTGGGTAAGATTGCGCAGGAGGAAGTTGGAGAAAGTGAAAGTTTTTTGGCTGAACTGGGACAACAAGGAACTTTTAAACACCCTGGAATTTTAATTGCTTGAATGATACATTGTTTCCTAAGAAGACTGGAAAGCGGCGGAAGAAAATTGAAAGGGAAAGTTATTTTCTCTCACTCTCCCTCCCTATGGAAACAGCTGATGGAAATTGGAAAAACCTGCTTGGGCACAGAAGGTAACTGAACATGAAATTTAAAGCCAAGGGGATAAAAGATTTCTGAACATTGGAATTAAAACCTAAAACCTTTTTTGCTATAAGTGGGAGGGAAGAGGTAAAGAACTTATTTTAAGATTGTACTGAAGGAGACTGCTTGGAGTTTATAAGACCAGAAATAAATGGCAATAAGACTTCTAAAAAATTACTTTAGAACTGTGTAATTGAACTCTACTCCAGGAAGAGAAAATATAAAAATAAGAAAGTGCTAAATGAAACAATTTGTTTTGATTTAGATTGCTTTGTGACTTTGGGATTTTTGGGAACTATTTCTTGAAAGATTAAAAACATTTGGGTTGTTCTTAAGAAAAAATGGCATTATCTGTTGAGGAATTGCAAATGGAATTTCAAAAGCTAAAAGAAGAGGAACAAGAAGGCAAGGGCTCTTCTGGATCTATTTTTCACTTTTTAGAAATGACGATTTCTACCTACCAAGAAATACAACAAGAAGGCTGGGATGAAGGAGAAGAAGCCATATTTAATGGACAGACAATTCTACTTGAGGAAGAAAAGAGAAAGGGGGGAAAGAAAATGGAGAATTCAGAACTTAAAAAAGCAACCAAGAAAGGGAAAAATAAGATGAAAAATTGATACAATGTCAGAAAGCAACAGAAAAGAGAAATACAACAGAGGGGGAAGATTAAGAGAGGGGAGTTTGAGAGATGGGGGGGCAAAAAGGCTAGAATTGATAAGAAAGGAAGGGAAAAGGGTAAGAGAAGTCATAAAGGTTTAAAACAAGATGTTAAAAAACAGGGTTTGTTTTTTGTTTTTTTTTTCGGGGAGAAGGCGGAGCTTCGTCGCCGTGATACAGCTGCGATCTCAGGGCCCCGAGATCACAGCTGATATCTTCACCCCTGGTCGGTCCCAACGGACCTAAACCATCTCGTAGTGACAGTGACAGCTAAGGGGCGCGTTCTGTAGATTCCAGGACATCGCAAGTCCCTGGTCGATCCAGAAAAAGCCCTTTTGCCAATTGCGGAGAGGCAGCCATGGCTGCTGAAGTTGGGACAGCTCCGGAAGAACGGGATAGAAAGAAGTGTATCGGCTGGTGAGGATCTTTTTTTTTGCTTGGGACTTAAGAACACTCTAATATGAGAAGAAATCTGTAAACTTATTGACAGAATTTGACTTAGCAGCGTTTTTTTCTTAGTAATGTCAAAGTGAGGCTTGGCTTTTTATTTTTACTTTTTTTTTCTTTACTGAATTTCTATTGCGATCTTGCTAACCAGACTGGTTTTTTTCTTTTATATTTTTATATTTACTTGCTTTCTCTTTGCCTTTATGACTGTTTATATTTTTTAAAATAGAGGCCCCCTTTAATATTTTTTTTTAATATACATAAATATACATACATACTTTTTTTTTTCTCTTTTTAGGCTTTTTTCAGGGGGGAAGAAGGGGGAGTGGATTGAAGAAACTTTGTAACACTGCCAACTAGAGGCTTGAAAAATATTCTGTTTGAAGTTGAAAAACTTTTGTTTGAAAAACTTTTCTCAAGGCTACTGAAAATGATAAGATAGAGGGAAGAGTACTGGAGGATGTTTATACAGGTGCTCTTTGGAACTTCTATTATCAAATGAATATTTGAAGCTTGGCTTTGAAATTTGTGGAGAAGTCAAAGAGCAGTGTGTGAGAAGTAAAAGGCAGTGTGTGTCCTTTTTTTTTTTATAGTCCTTATTAATTGTTTCATCCCTCCCCTCTAACCTCACACTATTTTGTAATATTGATGTATTTATTTTTTATTTTTTATTACATTTCATTTTTATTTTTTATTTTTAAAGGGGAAAGCCTCAGAATATTCTTTTTTTTTTGCCTTTTTTCTTTTTTTCATGGGGATGTTTGCCTTTTGATTTCTATTTTTGACTTATTTTTATGGGTTTTTTTTTTTTCATTTTCTGTGGTTTTTCAGTTGAATTAAGGTGGGAAGAATTTGAAGAACTCTCTTTTTCTTTTTTTTCTTTTCCTTTTTCTTTGCTTATTATTTTTTGATATTATTGGGCTTTATTTTGCTTCTTTTTTTCTCTTCATTTTTTAATTTTTACTTTTGAATTATATTTGCATATTTTATAATTGGATTAAGGTCTTGAAGAACCTGAAGAATTTTTTCTTTCCTTCTAATTTTGGGCTTTTTACTTACTACTGGTTTTGTTTTTCGTTTTTTGTGGTGTTTTCCTTTTTTTAAATTGGATTATAATTGGCTACCTCACTAATTGGATTAAAAGACCCAGAAGACCCTGAGTTATTGAAATGAGTAAGAAAATTTTACCTTCGGGCATCTCAACTTCTGCTCCTGTCTCCCCATCATCTGGAGGACGACTCTCAACAATAGTGAAGCAAGACAAAGCGCAAGTGGACTTAACAATGGTTATGCAAGGAATACAAGATCTTAAAATGAGTATGGAACAAAGAATGGAGAGTATTGACCAAAGAATTGGAAAGATGGATGAGAAACTTGAAAATTTTCAACAAATTATGATGAAACATGATGAGAGAATCCAAAAAATAGAAGAGAAAGACAAGCAAAGAGATGATACAATTGGGAATATCGATAACAGATTAACAGTGGTCGAACAAGAAAAAAATGAGATATTGAAGTGGGAGATGGACAGGTCAGAATTTTGTCTTAGATTCCAAAATATCGAGGAAGAAAAAGGACAAAACTTGGCGGCAGTAATGATTGAAATTCTGGCTGGAGTCTTGGAAATAACAGAGGAAAAGATGATGAATGGAGTAGATGAGATATATCGAGTCTTCACAAGATATGCGACGAGGAACCAATTACCAAAAGAGGTCCATGTTAGATTCACTAAAAAAAACTATTAAAAACCAAATATTACAAGTGGTAAGAGAGAAGGGGTTGAAATATAGATTAAGATTTTGGTCTTAAAATAAGTACCTAGAAAAGTGAGAGAGATTAGAAGAGAGTATTGATTTTTGACTAAAATGCTATTGAAAAAAGAGGTGAACTATAGATGGCTGATTCCAGAAGGATTAATGTTTACATGGCAAACAGAGACACAGAATTGATTCAATTGTGAAAGCAGAAATGTTTTATAAGGAATTTTTTGAAAGAAGAGAAATGGAGACAGAAAAAGAAAAGATTTTAACTGAATTTGAAGAGGACCAAATGGAGATGGAAAAAGAAGAAGGTACAATAGGTGGACAAATGGAGATCAAAGAACAACGTGAAATAAGATCCACAAGAGCTGTTAGACCTAAATATAAAGCATAATTATGGGGGGGGGAACTGATTTCCATGAATATAAATGGACTGAATTCAGCTATCAAAAGAAGGAAAACTTTTTATAAATTGGAGAAGCTGAAATTTGATATAATTTGCTTACAAGAAGTACACATAAAAAACAACATGAACAATTATTGATACGACCAAAGTTAGGGAAAATATTTACTTCTCTGACTCATTGTAAGAAAAGAGGAGTGGTTTTGTACGTTAAAGAAACCACTCCAGCTAAATTGATTTATACGGATGAAGATGGAAGAGTATTAATAGTTGAAATAGTGGATAATAATATAAAAACACTCTTGGTTGCAATTTATGCCCCAAATGATAAACAAGAAGAATTTTATAAAAAATTACATATGAAAATAATTGAACTGGACTATGTTAACATACTTATGATGGGGGACTTTAATGGAATTGTAGACAATAAACTGGATTATACAGTAAAAACAATATGACAAAATAGGAAAACTCTCCCTAAATTCTTTTTCAAAATGACAGGTGAACTAAATTTAAAAGATACATGGAGAGAAAGAAATGCTAAAACTCAACAATATACTTTTTATTCAAACAGGCATTTATCGTGGTCCAGAATAGATATGATTTGGACATCAACAGAATTATTATCTAATATTCAAGAAATAAATATTGAAACAAGTACATGGGCAGACCATAATCCAATGACAATTAAATGGAAAGGACAAAAAAGAAGATCTAGATGGACATTAAACAATACTATTCTAAAGGAAAAAGATTTTACACAATGGATGGAAAAAGAATTGGCCTTCTTCTTCAACGAAAATAAAAAAGAAGATACTTCAATACAGAATGTTTGGGATACAATGAAGGCATATGCAAGAGGATTAATAATTGACTATATAAAGAAAAAGAACATTAGGAAGAGGCAAATGATTAAAGCTCTAGAAGATGACCATAAAAAACTGAAAAAAGAATTACAGAAAATGCCACAGAAAAAAGATATCAAACTTAAAATGGACATAATTAAACATAAAATGGATCAAGCAGAGAAAGAAGAACTGGCACAAAAAATTAGAAGTGCTAAACAGAACTATTTTGAAGATGCAAATAGGCCAGGTAGATGGTTAGCATATAAGTTGAGAAAAGAGAAAGAGTCAAGGAAAATATCACAGTTAATAGATGATCATGGTCAAATTTGTTATGGTAATAAGGAGAAAAAGGCAATCATTCGAGATTTTTATGGACAACTATACAAACAAGAGAATCTTGATGAGGGAAAAATTAAACAGTATTTACAAAATGCTAACCTACCTAAGATACCTGATGAAACTCGGAAAATCTTAGAAAGTGCTATAACAATGATGGAATTAACCGAAGCACTCAACAGACAGAACAATGGAAAAGCACCAGGACCAGATGGCTTCCCGGCAGAATTTTATAAAATATTACAAGAATCGTTGAGCATCCCACTGTTGGAAGTCATGAATGAAGTTATGATAAATAAGAAAATACCTGAAACATGGTCAGAAGCTTATATTATACTTATTCCAAAAGAAGGGATTGATCCATTACAAATTAAGAACTATAGACCTATTTCCTTATTGAATGCAGACTATAAAATTTTTGCTTCAATCCTGGCAGAAAGGCTTAAAAAATACCTGAATAACTTTATTCACTCTGATCAGAATGGATTTTTACCAAAGAGACAGATTAAAGACAACATGAGGGTAATCCTGGACACATTGGAATATTATGAGGCACACCTGGAAAAACAAATGGCTTTGATATTCTTAGATGCCCAAAAGGCATTTGATAATGTGAACTGAAGATTTATGTTATTATTATTGGAACAGATGGGCTTTGCTAGAAAATTTATCCAAGCAATAGAAGCCGTATATTATAAGCAAATGGCAAAAGTAATGATAGATGGAGAATTCACAGATTCTATCAATATTAAAAAAGGTACAAGACAAGGATGCCCATTATCTCCTTTGTTATTTGTATTGACCTTGGAAGTCTTAAATAGAAATATTAGAGAGGATATAAATATAAAAGGAATGAAAGTCAAAAAGGAGGAATTCAAATTGCAAGCCTTTGCGGATGACTTGGTCTTTATTTTGGAAGACCCTTTTGAGACAACTTTAAAACTATTGGAAAAGATAGAGACATATGGTGAGATGGCTGGTTTAAAAATAAATAAAGACAAAACAAAGATTCTGACAAAGAACATGTTATTAAGACAAAGAGAAGAGCTGGCAGATTTATTGAAAATTCAAGTTACGAACAAAGTTAAATATTTGGGGATATATTTGACGTCAAGATGTACTACACTGAAAGAAAATAATTATATTAAGCTTAAACAGCAGATAGCATCTGACCTGAAAAAATGGGAAAACCTACAATTGTCATTGATAGGTAGAATTTCAACAATCAAGATGAATATTTTACCCAGAATTTTATATTTGTTTGAAACAATACCAATTAGGTTAAGTAAGGATTACTTTGAAGAATTAAATAAAATTGTGTTGAAGTATATATGGCAAGGCAAGAAAGCGAGAATAAAATTAAAACTTTTACAGGATGCTAGAATTAGAGGAGGATTTGGCCTTCCTAATTGGGAGTTGTATTATCAAGCTGCAAATTTAATGTGGTTAAAGAATGGATAACGTTAAGAAAGACTAGATTGTTGACATTAGAAGGACATGATTTATTATTGGGTTGGCATGCTTTTTTATGGTATAAGGGAACTAAATCACAGGGTTATTTTAGAAGGCATTATATACGGGAATCGTTATGGTTGAATTGGGAGAAAATTAAGAAACAATGTTATTTGAAAATTCCAGTTTGGTTATCAACTATTGAAGCTTTTTCGTATTTTATAACTTATAAGAAGGAACAAACAGTTAGATATGGGGAAATATTGGATGAAAAGGGTGAACTTAAAACGATGCAAAATTTAGAAGAACAAGGTATAAAGATGAATTGGTTTTCATATGCGCAAATACATGCAAGGTATCTTAAAGACTCTAAAATAGAAGGATTCTATGATAAACTGACTGATTTAGATAGGATTTTGACAGGTACTAATGAAAAAGTGATTAAAAAACTATATAGTTATTTGTTGGAAATTAAATTAGAGGAAGAACAAGTTAAAGAAACAATGATTGCTTGGGGCAAGAATTTTGGATATGGAATTGACTTAGAGAAATGGCAAAAATTGTGGTCACAAAATTATAAAATGACAATGTCAACAGCATATAAAGAAAATTTGTATAAGATGTTTTACAGGTGGCACTTTCCCCCGACAAGAATAGCAAGAATGTTCAAGAATAAATCTGAAAAGTGCTGGAAATGTCATCAGATACCTGGCTCATATTACCATATGTGGTGGACTTGTGAGGAAGCCAGGAAATATTGGACTAGAATTCGCATATGGCTGGAAAAAATGACAAAGAAACACATAGATTTGAAACCAGAGATTTTTTTATTGGGAATCTTACCTGATATATATAATAAAAATTTAAAGTATTTGATTGTAAATGTATTAACAGCAGCTAGAATTGTATTTGCTAAACATTGGAAGAGTGACAAAATACCATTAGAGGAAGAAATTATTAAGAAAATATTGGAATATGCTGAAATTAGTAGATTGACATTTGAAATTAGAGAACAAGAAGATGAACAATTTTATGAAGTTTGGGATATTTTTTATCAATGGTTAGATAATACAATATAATAATAGAATATTTAGAAACTTAGGAAATAATGAATATATAACTTTTCTTGGTTTTGATAATTTTTAAGAATATTTTATTAAGATAGATTTGGTATGATTCTATGATTTGTTATAAAATAATTTAACTTAATTATAGTTATCTCGCTTAAGCATGAATTAGTAAAATTATAGTCAAATGATTGTTCAATAATGATATTGGGATATCTTATTGATGATTGATAATGTGAGTCATTTTGTAATATAATTATTTTGATGACTATGAAATGGATGCACAAAAGGGAGTGGTAAACCAACCGATCCACTGTAAATTTATGAAGAATGATCTTTTTATGTTATGTTTTATGTCTTATATGTTTTTTGTCTGTCGTTAAAATCAATAAAACTTTTACCCCCCCCAAAAAACCCAGTTTTTTTTCAGAGACAAATGGTAAATTATAATTTAAAAATGATTCTGCATAAGATTGTATTGTAGATATTAGTATTTGAAATCGAGTTAGAAAACTGAAATATTATATGAGTTAATAATGCATAAAAGGGAATGTATAAAAATGTTCAAGATTTAACAATAGAGTTTAACTTTCTATGGAATATTGTTTTTACTATCTTATAAACTTAATTCTCTTTTTTTATTATTATTATTCTAAAATGTAATACTTAGAATGTACTAAGCAGAATCAGTATGGAATGTATGTATTATTTTAAATGTTAATTTTAGGGAAAAGATAAAAAGTTGTCATTCAACCAGTGATTACAGGAGAAATATTGTATTAGAAAGAAAAGATAAATAGATAATTGAAAGAGAACGGACAAAAGATACAAGTATAATTATCTAAACTGAGATGAAATAAATAAAATAGAATTAAGAGAGTGAATGAAGAGAGAAAATATATAGAAAATATAGAATGTTAAATAAGATATGAAATAGTATATTAAGTGAGCATGAATTTGATTTACCGTATATACTCGAGTATGTCAACCCGAATATAAGCCGAGGCACCTAATTTAACCACAAAAAACTGGGAAAACTTATTGACTTGAGTATAAGTCGAGGGTGGGAAATGCAGCAGCTACAGGTAAATTTCAAAAATAAAAATAGATACCAATAAAAACTTTCACTAGGACAGTTGAGAATAAGTTTGATGTTCACAATTTCCTCTTTGAAAGAGACCAGTAAATAGGGAACAAGAAGATGAAGAAAAAGAAGTGTGTTTTTTCACACTTTTCACACTGCAGTGAACAAAAATGGCATCATAGGAACAGGCTTATTCTCAGCCCAAAGGTTTGTTTCTGATTTCTTCCCTGATTTAAGGAAAATTTGGGAAACGATCTCACTATCATGAAAGGTTTGATTGATTCACTAACCCAAAAGATGATGATGATGACAGTGGTAGGCAGGAGTCACTCTCTCCCTTGCAAGAAAAAACCAAGAGCCGTTCTTATGATATCTCTCTCTCTCTCTCTCCCCCCCCCAATAAAGTCAAGCCCTTTCCAGCACGCACGCGCGATCCGCCCCGCCCCTTTGCACCTTGCAAATGCAAAACCCCAGGGTTTTTGCATTTGCAAGGTGCAAAGCGGCGGGGGCGGATCGCGCGCGTGTGCTGGAAAGGGCTTTACTGTATTACGGGGAGAAAGAGAGAGAGGGAGAGATCATAAGAACGGCTCTTGCTTTTTTCTTGCAAGGGAGAGAGTGACTCCTGCCTCCCACTGTCATCAACATCTTCTTCTTTTGAGTTAGTGAATCAATTAATTTGGGAAATGATCTCACTATCAGAAAACAACGCGAGCTGTCACCACCACCTCCTCCTCCCCCTTCTCCCGAGTGGACTGAAAGCAGCTGGAGCTGAGGAAATGAAGCTGAGTGGAGCGACCTCGGCTCGCGTTGCTTTCTCAGCCTAGAGCTCAGAAAACAACGCGAGCTGCCTCCCCCTCCTCCTCCCCCTCCTCCTCCTCCCCCTCCTCCCCCTTCTCCTGAGTGGACTGAAAGCAGCTGGAGCTGAGGAAATGAAGCTGAGTGGAGCCGAAGCAACCTCGGCTCGCGTTGTTTTCTCAGCCTAGAGAAAGGGGAAGGGGGCTCATCTGGACCAAGGGTGAGTCTCCCCCTCAGTTTCCCCGAAGGATCTTCTGTCGCTTTTGCCTTCTCCCTACATCTTCCCTCTGTTAAAATCCCCCCCCACACTCACACACTTATTTTCGGTTGGATAGATTTCGTGTCTGAGCATTCTCACATGGCGGTGGGTCTTCCCCCCAAAAAAAACAGTTAAAAAAAGAAAAAACAATATATCCTCAAGCAAGAACTTTTCTGCTTCTGATTACCCCCATGCTTAAAAGTTGCAAAGGAAACACAGAAGCAGGGAAGCGGCTGCCCAGCTTCGGAGCTCCACACCATTTTTTTTTCAGAGGGGAATCTGACTCGAGTATAAGCCGAGGGGGTTTTTTTCAGCACAAAAAATGTGCTGAAAAACTCAGCTTATACTCGAGTATATACGGTATGTCTGTTCAAAAAGATGTAACCAGGGGTAAGCCGCTTTCCAAAAAGAAGTTTTATGTATTTATGTTTTGTGTTTTGTTTGTCTATGTTCAAATTAATAAAACGCTAGAAGAATGCTAGAAGAGAATAACGAAATTGTAAATAAGACAGATGGATACAATGAATATATATAATTCAAGGCAAAAGAAATATAACTGAATAGAAGGAAAGGGAGAAATAAAGAGAAGTTGGGAAAAGATATGAACAGATAAGATAAATATACATATTAAACTGTGCTTGTATGGAAATGGGATAATTTGGAATTATCCTGTCTTTAAATAAGATGTTTTATTTGTTTTTCAGAAAATATGTCCTATGTTATTATATTCTATGTTTTGTTTGTTTGTGTATTGTTTTTAAAAATTAATAAAATTTGTCTAAAAAAAAAAAGATGATAATTGAACTGGAAGAAATTTTAAAGGTTATTTAGCCCAAAATCTTACTCTGTGAAGGATCCATTATAGCATTTCTGAAAGATGAGCAGCATCTGCTTAAAGACCTCCAAAATAAGAGAATTTACCATTTCAGGCTGTTCCACTAATTAACAGCTCCTACAGTCAGAAAGAAGATATAGAGTTTTTTTTTTAAATCGTTTGCCTTACAATATTGCTATAAAATTAATCAGTTATATCATTACATTGTAAGAAATGGCTAAAATATAGAAGCATATATCAACTGATATCTTTATCATAGCTACATTAATGTGCATTCCTCCAGTCTCTGGGTTTGCAGAAGAGTTAGCCAGCATGGTAGACAGATGCAAAATTCACTGTTTTCATTGAATGGCATTCTTTTCATATGTGCATGATATGTTATAACATGACTACAAAGGAGGAAACTTGCATTGTATTGATAAGTGACTATTTTCATCATTCCTTTTGCCCTTTGATGGCATCAAATTAATGGCTCTTTCTCTTTCCTGCCTTGGTCCATTCTATCTCAGCAATGAATGAGAGGAGCAATGGATGCAGTTTTTATAACTGCATGGGAGAAAAGTAAAAGAAAATTGCTACTGATTTCCCCAGCTCCATTTGCCTTACCACCCAGTGTCACCTGCCAACAGGGGGAGGGTGGGGGAAATCTACCAAACATTTTCCTTAGCATAGAATTGGTTGAGGAGGAGACAAATTTTTGGCATAGATCAGGGGTGTCAAACTTGTGTTGTCATGATGGCGTCATGTGACGTATTGGGACTTCCCCCCTTTGCTAATTTGGGGGTGGTCATGGCCAGCTCATGATGCATCCGGCCCACAGGCTGCGAGTTTGACAGCTCTGGCATAGATGCATTCAAAAGAAGCTGGATCATCAGCTAAGACTTGGATATAATTTTGGTAATATCCCAAACTGTGATATTGTTATTATGGAACTGTAAACATATATTTAAAAAGAACCCTCACTCATAAATAATTGCTGCAGAATAAAGTACCTGCCAGGTAAAATTGGATGAGCTGAGCTGCTGCATCCAACAGGGATGTTATTTAGCTGTCTTCAGTGGTGGGATTCAAATAATTTAACAACCAGTTCACCCAGGTTGGCTGTCATGGGAGGTGTGGCCCATCTCCTTCCTCCAGCTCCGCCACACATACGGGACAAGCCTATCATGATGACCAACCAGACCCTGGGCGAGCCAGTTGTTAAATTACAGGCTCCCCACTATCAAAGTGGACCCTGGGCATTGTGCTGCACTGCAGTGGAGAAATGGGCAACGGAGCAGTGGAGAAATGGGCAACGGCATGAGGGAAGGAGGAGGAGCAGGGAGAAAAGGGAAAGTAGCTTTTTCCTTCCCTCGCACCAGCCACTCCATTACTCGATTCTCCATTGCAGTGCAGCACCCATAATCCACATTGATAGCAGGTGTGTGTGTGTGTAATTTAACAACAGGTTCACTCAAACCTGTGCAAACTGGCTGAATCCCACCACTAGCTGTCTTTCTTACATGTTAAACTTTAGGATTAACTTGAAAGTGGGAAGAATGCAGTGAAACATAAAGAAAAATAAAAGAGGCTGTCATCAAAGTTAGCCTCCTGTAAATATTTTTTTCACTTCGCTACCCTCTCCCACTCCAATACCATCCAAAAAGTCTGGTGTAATTTAATAAAAATTCAAAGACCTGATCAATTTCTATTAAATTGATCTTCACCAGGTATCAGGCATGTCTTAGGCAGAGAGTTATTTTGATATGGTGAAGTTTGTTCCAGTCGACTCACCCAGTTTATGGACAAAATCTGATGTAGGTTTGATGTTTTCATTTGAAGCAGCATTTTGACTCTTTGGCAAATTCATGTTTTCTTTTTGGCCAGGGTTTTGATCGATACTTCTTTTTCTCTGATTTATGGCTTTCTTTACGCTGGGCATATGGCACTCTGAAATCCCAAACCTCTGGCTACCTAAATTTGAATTACATATGGATAATTATTTCCGGGGTGGGATTCAAATTTTTTAACAACCGGTTCTGTGGTCATAGCTTAGGTAGTGGGCGTGGCTTGGTGGTCATGTGACTGGGTGGATATGGCTTGGTGGTCATGTTATTGGCTGGGTATGGCCAATTCAATATCATTTACATCGAGGCATGCATCTCCTCACCTGGCCTCTCATGACTGTGAGGATGTTTCAATAGTCATAAGTGTGAAAAATGGTCATAAGTCACTTTTTTCAGTGCCATTGTAACTTTGAATGGTCACTCCACACAAGCAAACTACCAGCAAAGGAGGGGGGGAAACCCCAGAGAAGTTCCAGAGACAGGAAGTCTCTAGTCCTGCCAAGAATGTAATTAGGGTTAAAGGAGAGGCAGTTTCTGTAAGCAACACCAGAATGTTTCCTTCCTGCCTTCCTTACAGGATTAGGCCAGTAATTTCTTCTAACAACCAGTTCTCTGAATTGCTTAGAATGTTAACCAGTTCTAGTGAATAGGTGCGAACTAGTAGAATCCCACCCGATTATTTCCTCAAAATGGCATTATTATTATTATTAGACACAAGTAAACTTATTGAGAATTCCTTTTGTACGCTTTAAAATCCTCATCTGTTTTTAGATCCTTTTTGTGGCTCTTTCTTTTTCATAGTCTTTGTATTAATATTAAGAATTGTTATAGATATCTTGGTTCTTGATTTTGCAGTATTGCATTAAAAACCCCTGCTTTTAATTATTTTTTATTTCGTATAAGTTCGGTGCCATTACTGAAATGGGAGTGACTTTTCTTGCTTGTGTTTTATGCTGATCAATGACCAAAATAAAGGCTTCATTTGATGTTGTCATCAAATGTTATTTGGAGAATGCACACTTTGTCCAGCAGGCAGCAGACAGCACCAACACAATCATCTGGTAGTATTGTTTTTCACATCAGCTGTTCCTTCTCTTGTTTATTTTCAATGATGTCATTTGCAGGCAGAATCATTCTGACTGACACCATCATGTGCAAGTGGGCTGCACAAGCTTAAACTTGTCTCCCGCACAGGCACTTGCTTTGAAAACTCATCCCCCCCTCCCTATTTTTTCAGATGCTGAAGGGAGGGGAGAGAACAAAAAAGGAAAAGAGAATGTAACTTTGCTTGGAGGTAATGCAGGCTTCAGCATATATCTCAACACATTCTTTGATACTTGGCTCAGTTTATCAAACCAAAAATAATTATTTAATTATAATAATGTAAGTATGTAAGTATGTATATGCCACTAAAGATATCTGGGCAGGGAAAATTGCAATGAAAGTAGTTCCTACAAATTCAAAAAATTCATATCTGAACTGTATTCCAGAGAGAGAGAGAGAAAGAGGGAGGGAGAGAGAGGGAGGCAGGGAGGGAAAGAGGGAGGGAGAGAGAGAGGGAAATATATTCAATCTGGTTTGAAAATACAAGTTTGTTATGTTTCACTTTTCAGTGCTTCTTTAAAACATGTAAAAGATGATTTGATTAGCCATCTGACAATCACTGTGCTTTTCAAGTGCTACTTCATGTATAGACTATCTTGAAAACTTAATAAATTGACACCTACTTTCAGAACAAAAATGATGGGAAATCTGTTTCCTGTCATTTCAACTGATTTGATCCCTTGGATTTTCCAGAGTGTAAGAAATAAAAGTCATTTTGGTCCCTTCTCTTAAATGTATGTTGTTGTAAATACAGTAAAAGTACAAAAATATTTTAAAAACTCAGCTTAATACTTACTGGGAATTTTTGTACTTTCTTTCCTGTTGTCCATTGCATTTTCAAGGATTTCGCAATCCAAATTAAGTAAAGTGCCATGGGGATTAAAGAAAACAATAAGCTAGCAATATATCTTTGGTGCTGACGAAGTAAAACAAACAAACAAACAAACAAATGAACAAATAAACATTTATTATGGTCACAGAACAGCATAAGAACCTCAATATATTTTAATGGAGTAAATTTGTGTGCCACCCCGCACAGAAGCTACAGAAAGGCTGGAATAAGCCTCAGAATATTAACTGCTATTTTAGCAAAAACAACACTAGAGGCAGCAGCGTCTTTCAGCAAGCTAAAGAGGTTCTCTCAGGACCAGATGCTGTGGATGAAGTGTAGCAGAAACAGCTTGCCCTTGGGTTTGGGTGGAATATGCTATTCTTTCACCACTCAACAGTACCAAAACAAGATTCTAAAATGCTTTTAACTACTTAGCAGGTGCCTTCTTCCCAGTTAAGAGGCACATCAGCCTTTGCAATGTTGGCGTTGTCTACGAGTTTTTCAAGGTGCAGCCTCAAACTGCTTGAGGCCATTTTAGGAAATTTATTTCTTGATTTCTCCACTTGGTCCCAGGAATACCCTGATATTCAGTTCATTACCACCTTTGATTGGCAGTTTCTTCCGCTTCATTATACCTCCTGTGCTGGTTTAAAATAATAACACTACTGTTTACCATTATTCCTGCCATTTAAGCCAAGAGGAGAAAGTAGCAGAATGCTTGCCAGTTTTGCTTTGAAAAATAGGAGCCATAAATGAAATTGTTGTTGTTTTTTTGTTTTGTTTTTTTAAAGGCCAACTTTTCATCATGCTTTGAGTGAAGTATATGGCCTTGGTGGGCAACAACGAGAATTTGTTGAATTTGAATGAATTTTCTGCAGCAGAGCACACAGCCAGTTGGAGTGGTGGGCCATGAAATAAACCAGACAAGTCAAACCAGACAGAACCAGAAAACACAGTTTTTGACCCATCACAGCAAAAAGGTGGTATGCTGGAGTGGTGGGTATGGTAGAAGTCAAAATCCTCATTTCTGCCTGAGAAATGGTCAAAGGCCACTACTTGTGCTACTGGGAAAAACTAGTTATGTTGACCAGCCCTGTGATATTAACTACATGAACAATAGGCAAAGTTTCTTTCAAAGTTTATAAAAATCCATAAAAGAGAATTGAATTGACATTGCATCTCTGAATTGCTTTGAGACAGAGAGCATTTTTGCTCTACCAATGTAAGTCTCATGTTGACAAAATGTAAATTTCCATACTTGGGGAGTGCTATGATTTTGTATTTCCACATGAATCCCACTATTATCTAACTATACTGTATCATATGAGCAGAGGAAAAATAAGTAGTCTCTTTAAGCATAATTATTTTTACTAAAAAATTTAACTTGTGCTAAAATTAAACTCAAATGTTAAAAGAGAAAAGTGGCAGAAATAAAACATGACAAAAAACAAATTCAGTTATGAAGACAGCGCTTTTTGGAAAAGCTTAGTGTTAACACCAAAACTATTCAAGTCCCTAGTGATCAGTTGGGGAAAAAAATCTTAGCTGGAAAAATACTTTTAATATGAATTAAAAGATGCATTCAAAAAGAAAGTGCATTCAAAAAGGAAGTGCATTTTTAAAAAAGTACTGCTAACACTGCAGTTCTAAAGAGTAAACATGTGTTTAGTTGCAGATACATAAAAATAGGTTTTGCTACCCAGTGTACCAAGGTACTGCCAAAAAGATAGATTATACAAATGTGTGCTGAAAATAAAGAATTTCCATTATTTCCTTTCACAAAACAGTCATATTTTCTAATGTTTTAAAAAATGCAGAGAGGTGTACAGGCAAAACCAACAAACAAACCAGACTGCAACTTGATGATTGTTGTGTCTTCGGAAATGATGCCAGGAGTCGGTGACTTTGTGTCAAGCTCTTTTATTGAGTAGGAACCGAACTGAGGCTGTGGGGAAACTTTGCGGCTTTTTATTTCTTTAGCCGCCGCGGCCGCCGCCAATGGCATCACTTTGAATCTCCCGCGATTCGGATAGACCAATCGTGGTAGATTCCTAGCGAGCCAATCAGCGCGGCTCGCCTAGCCAATCAGAGTGCCCCGCGCTTTGGCCAATCAAAGCGCGGGGATCTCAAGAATGCTAATGAGGGGACAGAACACCCCTCCCCTCTTGGTTTAGTCCTTACGTTGCGTAGTCCCATAGGTAGGCGGGGCTCCGTCTTAGCCTACTGGACCTGTGCAGCTCAGTCGTAGGTTGGATCCTGGCCGGTTCGGTCGGGGTCTCTGCTTCTCTGGATGCCGTCATGGGAACCGGCTGGTCGGTTGGGCCGGGCCGCTCTCCGTAGCTCCCTCCTGGGCTTCCCGGGTTGGTTGAGCTGCGAGTTTCGCCGCTCCCGCTCGGTCTTCCCGGGTTGGTTGAGCTGGCCTGGCTGTCTCTTTCTGGTGAGGTTTCGTGCTGGCTGCTTTCCGTTAAGTATGGTTGGTTTATTCTTCCTTGGTTTTGGTCCCCTGGGTATTCCCTCCCCTCTTGGTTTGTGTTGTGGGGGGTTGGTTTTGCCTGTTTGCGCGTCGGTGGTCTCTTGGGTGGTCGTCCTCGATCTTAACTGGTCGATATGGCATTTCCACGCTCGTCCATCTGTTGTTTGTAGCCGGTACGAGTGTGGGCCTGTTATTTGTGTGATGACGGCCGGTACCCATAACGGGTCTCCCGTTAGGTTTTTCGCGTACATGGGGTCGCCTGGTGCGGAGGTTCGGTGTTTGCTGGTTGAGTCTGGGGGTTTCTCTGGGTTATACGTGGGGTGTAATCTGTCGAGTGGGGACCTTATTTTCCTCCCCATTAACAGTTCGGCTGGGCTTTTATTCGTTGTGGTATTTGGGGTTATGTGTTGGGTGAAGAGTAATTTCTTTATTTTGTCCTGGATCTCCCTGTGGTCTATTTTCCGGATGGTTTTCTTTGTGAATTGCACCATCCGTTCCACCCTACCGTTCGCCGTCGGATGCGCCGGTGCTGTCAGCGCATGGCGGATGCCCCTATCCGCTAGGAATTTTTCGAATTCTAGCGAGGTGAATTGGGGCCCGTTGTCAGAAACGACGACGTCTGGGAGGCCGTGTGTTGCAAAAAGTTTGCCGAGTTCTTTGGTCACGGCCTCCGTGGTTGTTGTTCTCATGTTGCTTACCTCCAGCCAGTTGGAGTAAGTGTCTACTGTTATCAGGAAGGTGTGTCCTTTTGTGGGCCCGGCGAAATCTATGTGGATCCCAGACCAAGGTCCCCTTGTGGTTTCCCACTCTAGGACGGGTGCTGCGGGTGGGCTTGGCCTAGTTTCCTGGCATCGTTGGCACCTTGCTACCCAGGTCTCAATTTGTTTGTCCATCCCTGGCCACCAAGCGTAACTTCTGGCCAGGGCTTTAGTCCTAACGATGCCCGGGTGCCCCTCGTGTAACAGTTCCAGAACCTTCCCTTGTAGTTTTTCTGGAATGACCACCCTATCCCCCCATAGTATGCACCCTTTTAGTAACGAGAGTTCCGTTTGTCGGTTCCGGAATATGTTGACAGACTCGTTGTTGTCCCTTTCCAGCCACCCTTTCTCTACCCAATGCAACACCCGTGCCAGACGTTTGTCTTTATTAGTTTCTCGGGCAATGTCTGACGCGGTTATGGGTAGGTTGGGTTGAGTCTCTATACTGAGGGTGGTCGTCGTGGGTGCTGGGTCGGTGTCAGGTTCCGGTAACGGCGAGCGGCTTAAGGCATCCGCATGGGAGATCGTCTTACCCGGTCTGTGTGTGAGTCCGTAATTGTAGGCCGCCAGGAACTCGGACCACCTTGTCATTCGGGGAGACAGAATGTTCGGGGTGGCCCGGTTCCCTGCAAGGATTCCCAGCAGCGGTTTGTGGTCGGTTATGATGGTAAATGTCTGGCCGTAGAGATACTCGTGGAAGCTTTTTACTGCGGCGACGATAGCCAGAGCCTCTTTGTCCAGCTGGCTGTAGTTCCGCTCCGGTTTGGTGAGGGTCCTTGAAAAGAACACGATGGGTGCTTCTTTTCCGTCGGGGAGAGTATGGCTGAGGACAGCGCTGACGCCGAAGGGTGATGCGTCGCATGTGACGGCCAGAGGTAGGGTCTCGTTGTACTGTATAAGAATGGCATCCGAAGTGAGGAGGTCCTTTGTTCTCTGGAAGGCGGCTTGCTCACGTTTCCCCCAAGTCCAGGTCGCCGCCTTGTCCAAGAGCCTATGCAAAGGCTCCGCCGCCGTCGCCTTTTGGGGCAGGAAGACATTATAAAAGTTAAGTAGCCCCAGAAATGCCTGCAGCTCCATCTTCGATTTGGGTGTGGGGGCTTCTTTGATGGCTTTGATTTTTTGGTTTGTGGGGTGAATGCCGTGACGGTCTAGGAGATATCCTAGGAATTCAACCCGTTCCGTGTATAATTGGCATTTCTCCCTCTTTACCTTGAGCCCGGTCTCTTTGAATTTGGTTAGGACCTCCCTTAGGCGACCCTCTAGTTCGGCTTTGTTGGTTGCCGATACTAAGACGTCATCGAAGTAAGGTACCACCCCCTTGATGCCTTGTAATAGCCTTTCCATTCGGCTTTGGAATATTCCAGGCGCCACGCTGACTCCGAATTGGAGCCGGTTGCATTTAAATGCTCCCCGGTGGGTGACTATGGTTTGCGCTTCTGCCGTTTCCTCGTCGACTGGCAACTGTTGGTATGCCTGGGCGAGGTCGAGTTTGGCGAAAACCTTGCCCCCTCCCAGTGAATGCAGTAGGTGTTGCACTACTGGGACGGGGTAAGCGCTTTGTTGCAAGGCGCCATTTAGGGTGGCCTTATAGTCCCCACAGATTCTCACCGACCCATCGGGCTTGATCGGGGTGACTATGGGGGTCTCCCACCGGGCGTGGTCTATTGGTTGTAGAACCCCTTGCTTGACGAGCTTGTCAATTTGCTCGTCTATCTTGGGTTTAAGCGCGAATGGCACCCGCCTTGGTTTCAGGCATTTTGGGGGGACGTTTGGGTCTAGGCTGAATGATATAAGGGGCCCTCGGTACTTGCCTAGGTTTCCGTCAAAGACATCTTGGAATTCCCGGGCTAGTTGTTGCTCCCAGCTGTCGTTGGTGATGTGGTCGATTCCCATGACTGCGATGCCGAGCGGGGCGAACCATTGCAGTCCCAGTAGGCTTGGGTGGTCGCGATCGACGATGGTCAGGGGAAGCCTTTCGGTGCGCCCTTTGTATATTACGTTGAACTGTCCGGTTCCGACTACAGGGATGTGGTTTCCCTGGTAGTCTTTTACGATTAGTCTCTGGTTGTCTAGGCCTTTTCTTTGGATGGTAGGCACCAAGCGTTTTATTTCTTGCCATGCTATCATGGAGAGGTAGGACCCGGAGTCCACCTCCATTTTACATGGCTCGCCTTCGATGCCTACCTCCACTTAGACCTTCTGGGCATCGTTGGTTGTGGCGTGGCCGATGGTGACCGTCTGATGGGTCTCCTCTCTTCGCCAGGTCTCGCCGCCTCGTAGGGATCGTCCGTTCCGGTCCCATCTGTTGTCAGAGGGGCGATCTCTGGTCCGGGGTGGTGTGCTCTCTCGCCTCCGTTCGCTCTGGTCCCATCGTGGCGGGCTGCGGTTCTTTTTGAGACGGCAGACGCGGGCGATGTGTCCCTTCTTGTCGCAATGCCGGCAGATTGACTCGAAAAACCGGCATTCGGACCTGGGGTGGTCGCCTCCGCAACCGGCACAGTTGGTCCTCAACTTACGACCCCGCCGGTTCCGTGGGTCGCGGCCTGCCTGGAGACGGTGAATTTCCTCCTCCTCGTCGGAAGTGCCTGATGCCGAGTGGAAGTCGCCCTGGTGGGTGGTCGTCTCAGGTTGGGCCTCAGCCGACCTTGCAGGGTGGTTGTTCCCACTGCGGTCCCCACCGTTCGGTCGGCGCATGCGGTCGGTGGATGTTCGGGTCGCTTCGGCGGCTGTGGCTTCGGTGAGGGTATCTGCAAGGGTGATGTTGCCCTTCGCCATCAGCCGACTCTGGAGGACGGGGTCCCACAGGCCGAGCACAATTCGGTCTCGCAGGGCGTCATTCAGGTTGTCGAATTCGCACAGCCCCCCTAGGTGTCGTAGTTCGGCGACGAAGTCGCTGAAACTCTCACCCGACCATTGGTCCCGACGGTAGAACTCATGTCGTCAGATGAGGATGGGCACCTCTGGAGCGTAGTGTCGCCGAAGTATTGGCTCGAGGACGTCCCAGTCCATCGCAGTCACGTCGGCGGGTTTGGCAAGTGCTTTGGCCATCTTAAATACCTCGGTCCCGCAGTGGGTCAGGAAGACGGCTCGCTTCATGTGGCCGGTGGCGTCCTTCAGGTCGCTGCACTCAAGGAACATGCGGAATCTGTCGGAGTACGATTCCCAGTCCTCGCTGGCGGGGTTGAAGGGTGCGGGGGGTGCGATTTTCGCCATCGTGGAGTTTCGTCTGGCTTCCGTCGGACACATGCTTCGGTTCAGGATCAGAATCCCACCCTCGTCGCCAGTGTTGTGTCTTCGGAAATGATGCCAGGAGTCGGTGACTTTGTATCAAGCTCTTTTATTGAGTAGGAACCGAACTGAGGCTATGGGGAAACTTTGCGGCTTTTTATTTCTTTAGCTGCGGCGGCCGCGGCCAATGGCACCGCTTTGAATCTCCCGCGATTCGGATAGACCAATCGCAGGAGATTCCTAGCGAGCCAATCGGCTCGGCTCGCCTAGCCAATCAGAGTGCCCCGCGCTTTGGCCAATCAAGAATGCTAATGAGGGGAGGGAGAAGGCGGAGCTTCGTTTCGGCGATACAGCTGCGATCTCGGGGCTCTGAGATCGTAGCCGATATTTTCGCCCCTGGTCGGTCCTAACGGACCTAAACCATCCCGTAGAGACGGTGATTGTGAAGGGCACTGTTCCAGGATCCCAGAGATATCGCAAAATCTCTGGTTGATCCGGAAGAAGCCCTTTCGCTGGCGGCGGAGAGGCAGCCTCCATAGCTGCTGAAGTCGGGACAGCTCCGGAAAGAAAGTGATTGGAGTGAAGTGTGTCGGCTGGGTGAGAAAAACTCTTTGGTGTTGTAAATTCGCTGAGGTTGGAAAGTTCATTCTGAAGAGAGAAGAAAGCTGTGAGATTTCTTTTTTTTGACTGAAATTGTTTGAGTGGCGTTTTTTAAAGTGATGTCAAATTGAGGCTTGGGGTGTTTTTTTTTTCTTTTCTTTTCTCTATATTTTTCGGGAAAGATTTTACTGTGACTTTGTAGGTAACCGGATTGAATTTTCTCTTATATATATTTTTATGCTCCCTTTGATTTTTTAATTTTCTTTAGGATAGAGGCTACCTTTGGCTATTTTTTCTTTTTTTTTTTCTGTATATATTATTCCTTTTTTCCGGCTGGGGGGGAGAAAGAGCATTAAGAAACTTTGTAACACTGCCAACTAGAGGCTTGAAAGTATTTTATTTGAA
Source organism: Hydrophis major (assembly GCA_033807585.1). NCBI lineage: Eukaryota > Metazoa > Chordata > Lepidosauria > Squamata > Elapidae > Hydrophis > Hydrophis major. The sequence continues at coordinate 189,454,664 of CM066328.1, read as the reverse complement.
TTGGAGAGAATTGCAAAAAGACCTTTTCTCAAGGACATTTTAACGTGATAAGATAGAGGGAGAGCACAGCAAAATATTATTGCAGGTGCTTTCCTGGACTGTTATCAACAACACTTGAGGTTTGGCTTTGAAGCTGCTGGAGAAGAGAGTCATAACAAGAGCCTTGGATAAATAAACAAAGTGCAGTGTGTTTTCTTATATATACCCCATTCGCTAGCCTTTTTCTAAATTTTAATTCTAGTAATATTCTTATTTTTGCCTTTTATTTTAAAGGGAAAGCCTCAGAGTTTTTTCTTTTTTCTTCTTTATTTTTCTTTTCTTTTTTATTGGGACTCTTTTGCTTTTCCTATTTATGTTTTTGGACCACTTTGTTGTTGTTGTTGTTTTTTGGATTATTGAGACTTTTTAATTGGATTAAGGTGTGAAGAATTTGAAGGAACTTTTTGTTTTTTTTCTTTTTTCTTTTTCTTTTTTTTTTGCTCTTAATCAATATTATTATTTTTGGATTTGTTTGTTTTTTCCTTTCTATTTTTTCCTTTTTTATGGTGGACTATCTCGTAATTGGATTAGGGTCTAGAACAGGGGTCTCCAACCTTGGCTCCTGGAAGCCTGGCGGACTTCAACTCCCAGAGTTCCACAGCCAGCTGGCTGTGGAATTCTGGGAGTTGAAGTCCGCCAGGCTTCCAGGAGCCAAGGTTGGAGACCCCTGATCTAGAAGAACCTGAAGATCTTTCTTCTTCCTTTTTTCCTGTTTCTTCTTTGGTTTCGTGTTTTTTACTATTGGAGTTCTCCATTTTGGATTATAATTGGCTGCTCTACCAGTTGGATTAAAAGTCAAGAAGAATTTGAAGTTTTGGAAGCATTGAAATGAGCAGGAAACCAATACCATCTGGCATTTCGGCTTCTACCTCTGCTTCCCCACCAGCTGGAGGACAACGTTTAATTCAGACAATGTTGAAGCAAGATAAAGAACAAGAAAGAGTAACTCTACAGATGATTATGCAAGGAATCCAAGATCTCAAGACAAAATCAGACATCATTGAACAAAGAACAGGAAATATTGAACAAAGAACAGAAAATATTGAACAAAGAATAGAGAAGACTGATGAAAAAGTGGAAAATATTAAACAAATGATGGTCAAGTATGAGGAGAGATTCCAAAAAATCGAGGAAGAAGGAAAACAAAGAGAGAAGAAGATTGGAAATATTGACAGTAGACTAACAGCGGTTGAACAAGAAAAAGGTGGGATGTTGAGGTGGGAGATGGAAAGGTCAGAATTTTACCTCAGATTTCAAAATATAGAAGAGGAAAAAGGAGAAAATTTGGCAGCGGTAATGATAGAAATTTTGGCAGATGCTTTGGAAATTACAGAGGAAAAGATGATGGATGGAATAGATGAGATATATCGAGTCTATACAAGATATGCGATGAGAAATAAATTACCCAAGGAAGTCCATATTAGATTTACCAAAAAATCCATTAAAATGCAAATATTACAAGTAGTAAGAGAGAAAACACTGAAATACAAAGGTAAAGAGGTTGTGATTTTAAAACAAATACCCAGAAGAGTGAGAGAGATGAGAAGAGAATATCGATTTCTGACCAAAATACTATTGGAAAACGAAGTGAATTATAGATGGCTGATTCCAGAAGGACTAATGTTTAGGTGGCAAGAGCAGAGATATAGAATTGATTCAATTGAGAAAGCAGAACTTTTCCATGCAGAATTTTTTGGAGGAAGAAGAGAGGAAGCAGAGAAAGAGGTTTCATTAGTTGAGTTTCAAGATGAACAACTGGAGACTGAAAAAGAGAAAGGAGCAGCAGGGGGACAGATGGATAGCAAAGAACAGCGTGAAGTGAGATCCACGAGAGCTGTTAGACCTAAATATAAAGCATAATCATGGAAGAAAAAAAACTGATTACAATGAATATAAATGGGCTTAATTCAGCTGTTAAAAGAAGGAAAACTTTTCATAAATTAGAGAAATTAAAATTTGATATAATTTGTTTACAAGAAGTTCACATTAAAAAACAACATGAACAATTGTTATTACAGCCAAAATTGGGGAAAATATTTACCTCTTTGACTCAATGTAAGAAAAGAGGAGTGGTTTTATACATTAAAGAGGTTATCCCAGCAAAATTGATTTACACGGATGAAGATGGAAGAGTATTAATGGTAGAAATAATGGACAATAATATAAAAATACTCTTGATTGCAATTTATGCTCCGAACGATAAACAAGAAGAGTTTTATAAAAAGCTACATATGAAAATAATTGGACTGGACTATGTTAATATAATTATGATGGGAGATTTTAATGGAATTGTGGACAATAAATTGGACTATATAGCAACAACAACAAAACAAAATAGAAAGGCTCTCCCAAGGTCTTTTTTTTAAATGACAGATGAATTAACTTTAAAAGATATTTGGAGAGAAAGAAATGTTAAAGCTAAACAATATACTTTTTATTCAAATAGACATTTATCATGGTCCAGATTAGATATGATTTGGATCTCAACAGAACTAATATCTAATATTCAAGAAACAAATATTGAAACAAGTACTTGGGCAGATCATAGCCCAATGACAATTAAATGGAAGGGACAAAAAAAAAGATCGAGATGGACATTAAATAATACTATTTTAAAGGAGAAAGATTTTATACAATGGATGGAGAAGGAATTGGCTTTTTTCTTCAGAGAAAATAAAAAAGAAGATACTTCAACGTAGAATGTGTGGGATTACAATGAAGGCATACGCTAGAGGTTTGATAATAGATTATACAAGAAAAACGAATATTAGGAAAAGGCAAGCTTCTAAGGCCTTGGAAGATGAGTATAAAATTATTGAAAAAGAATTACAGAAAATGCCACAGAAAAAGGATATTAAATTGAAGCTGGATGTAATCAAACATAAAATGGAATTAATAGAGAAAGAAGAACTGGCACAGAAAATTAGAAACTCTAAACAGAATTATTTTGAAGATGCAAATAAACCAGGTAGATGGCTAGCATATAAATTGAGAAAAGAGAAGGAATCAAGAAAAATATTGAAGTTAATAGATGAACAAGGCCAAGTTTGTTATGGGAATAAGGAGAAAAAAGAAATTATTCGAGATTTTTATGGGCAACTATATAAACAAGAGAATATTGATGAAGAAAAAGTCAAACAGTATTTACAGGAAGCTAATTTACCAAAGATACCTAAAGAGACTGAAGAAATGCTAGAAAGCAATATAACAATGATGGAACTAAATGAAGCATTTAAGAGACAAAATAATGGGAAAGCTCCGGGTCCAGATGGGCTTCCAGCAGAATTTTATAAAACATTTCAAGAATCATTGAGCATCCCATTGTTAGAAGTTATGAATGAAGTTATGTTAAAAAAGATGATATCTAAAACATGGTCAGAGGCTTATATTACACTTATACCGAAGGAAGAGACTGACCCACTGCAAATTAAGAATTATAGACCTATTTCTTTATTGAATGCAGACTATAAAATCCTTGCTTCAATCTTAGCAGAAAGACTTAAAAAATATTTAAATAATTTTATTCACTCAGATCAAAATGGATTTCTGCCAAAGAGACAAATTAGAGACAATATGAGAGTAATCTTGGACACTTTGGAATATTATGAGGCTCATCCTGAAAAGCAAATGGCTTTGATATTCCTAGATGCTCAAAAAGCATTCGATAACGTGAACTGGAGATTTATGTTATTATTATTGGAGCAGATGGGTTTTGCTAAAAAATTTATTCAAGCAATAGAAGCTATATATAATAAACAGACAGCAAGGGTAATGATGGAGGGGGAACTTACGGATCTTATTAATATAAGGAAAGGCACAAGACAAGGATGCCCCCTATCTCCTTTGCTATTTGTGTTGACCTTGGAAGTGTTGAATAGAAATATTAGGGATGATAAAAGCATAAAAGGAATGAAAATTAAGAAGGAAGAATTTAAGCTACAAGCTTTTGCTGATGATTTAGCTTTTATTTTGGAAGACCCGCTAGAAACAGCTCCAAAGTTACTGGAAAGGATAGAGGCATATGGAGAGGTGGCTGGTTTGAAAATAAATAAAGATAAAACAAAGATTTTGACAAAGAATATGCTATTGAGACAGAGAGAAGAACTGGCAGATCTTTTGAAAATTCAAGTTACAAATAAGGTTAAGTATCTGGGGATATATTTGACAACAAGATGTAGCACATTAAAGGAGAATAATTATATTAAACTTAAACAACAGATAATTACAGATTTGAAGAAGTGGGAAAACTTGCAATTGTCATTAATAGGGAGAATTTCAACAATTAAGATGAATATCTTACCTAGAATTTTATTTTTGTTTCAAACAATACCAATTAGGCTTGGAAAAGACTATTTTGAAGATTTAAATAAAATTATGTTGAAGTTTATATGGCAAGGTAAAAAAGCGAGAATAAAGCTAAAGCTTTTGCAAGATGCTAGAATTAGAGGAGGTTTTGGCCTGCCTAATTGGGAATTGTATTATCAAGCTGCAAGTTTGATGTGGGTCAAAGAATGGATAACATTAAGGAAACATAGGTTGTTGACATTAGAAGGGCATGACTTGCTGTTGGGCTGGCATGCTTTTTTATGGTATAAGGGAACTAAAACACAGGGTTATTTTAGAAGACATTATGTACGGGAGTCTTTGTAGTTAAATTGGGAGAAGATAAAAAGACAATGTTATTTGAAAATTTGGTTATCGACCATTGAAGCATTTTCCTATCCTATAATCTACAAGAAGGAACAAACAGTTAGATATGGGGAACTTTTAGATGAAAAGGGTGAACTTAAATCGATCCAAAACTTAGAGGAACAAGGTATAAGGATGAATTGGTTTTCATATGCACAAATACACTCAAGGTATGATGAAGATTCTAAAACGGAGGGATTTTATGATAAACAGACTGATTTAGACAAGATCTTGATGGGTACTGATGAGAAGGTGATTAAAAAATTATATGGTTATTTACTGGGAATGAAATTAGAGGAAGAACAAGTTAAAGAAACTATGATTGTTTGGGGGAAGAATTTTGGATATGGGATTGATTTGGAGAAATGGCAGAAATTGTGGTCTCAAAATTATAAAATGACAATGTCAACAGCATATAAAGAAAACTTGTATAAGATGTTTTACAGGTGGCACTTTCCTCCGACAAGAATAGCAAGAATGTTTAAGAACAAATCTGAAAAATGTTGGAAATGTCATCAGATACCCGGCTCGTATTACCATATGTGGTGGACTTGTGAGGATGCTAGAAAATATTGGACTATAATTCGCATGTGGTTGGAAAAAATGACAAAGAAACATATAGATTTGAAACCAGAGATCTTCTTATTGGGAATTTTACCTGATATATATAGTAAAGATTTGAAATACCTGATTGTAAATGTATTAACAGCGGCCAGGATTGTATTTGCTAAAAATTGGAAGAATGAGAAAATACCATTACAGGAAGAAATTATTAAGAAAATATTGGAATGTGCTGAGATGAGCAGATTGACATTTGAAATTAGAGAGCAAGAGGATAAACAATTTTACGAAATTTGGGATCTTTTTTATAAATGGCTAGATGATAAAATACGATAATAGAATATTTAGAATGCTAGAGAGTAAGGATTATCTTTATTTTGTCATTATTTTGCTATTTGCTATTATATTTATAAAGGATTTTTTAGGATTGATTTGATATGATTATATGATTTGTTATAGAGTAAACTGGTTTAAAGTATTGTTAGCTCATTAAGCAAAAATGATTAAAAATATAGTCAAAAATTTCTTTTTTTAGTGATATTAGGATATATAATTTTGGATTGACAATATGAGTTGTTATGTAACATAATTGTAATTGAGACTACAGAATGAATGCACAAAAATGATGAACCAACTGACACACTGGATGTACATATAAGATTTGATGTTTTTATGTTTTGTTTGTCTTGTTTGTTTGTAGAAAATTAATAAAAACTTTTTCAAAAAAAAACAAAAAACTATATAGTTATTTACTGGGAATGAAATTAGAGGAAGAACAAGTCAAAGAAACTATGATTGTTTGGGGGAAGAATTTTGGATATGGGATTGATTTAGAGAAATGGCAGAAATTGTGGTCTCAAAATTATAAAATGACAATGTCAACAGCATATAAAGAAAACTTGTATAAGATGTTTTACAGGTGGCACTTTCCCCCGACAAGAATAGCAAGAATGTTTAAGAACAAATCTGAAAAATGCTGGAAATGTCATCAGATACCTGGCTCGTATTACCATATGTGGTGGACTTGTGAGGATGCTAGAAAATATTGGACTATAATTCGCATGTGGTTGGAAAAAATGACAAAGAAACATATAGACTTGAAACCAGAGATCTTCTTATTGGGAATTTTACCTGATATATATTGTAAAGATTTGAAATACCTGATTGTAAATGTATTAACAGCAGCCAGGATTGTATTTGCTAAAAATTGGAAGAATGAGAAAATACCATTACAGGAAGAAATTATTAAGAAAATATTGGAATGTGCTGAGATGAGCAGATTGACATTTGAAATTAGAGAGCAAGAGGATAAACAATTTTACGTAATTTGGGATCTTTTTTGTAAATGGCTAGATGATAAAATACGACAATAGAATATTTAGAATGCTAGATAGTAAGGAATATCCTTATTTTGCTATTATTTTGTTATTTGATATTATATTTATAAAGGGTTTTTTAGGATTGATTTGATATGATTATATGATTTGTTATAGAGTAAACTGGTTTAAAGTATTGTTAGCTCATAAAGCATGAATGATTAAAAATACAGTCAAAAACTTCTTTTTTTAGTGATATTAGGATATATAAGTTTGGATTGACAATATGAGTTGTTATGTAACATAATTGTTATTGAGACTACAGAATGAATGCACAAAAATGATGAACCAACTGACACACTGGATGTACATATAAGAGTTGATGTTTTTATGTTTTGTTTGTCTTGTTTGTTTGTAGAAAATTAATAAAATCTTTTTCAAAAAAAAAAAAAAAAGAATGCTAATGAGGGGACAGAACAATGATAATGCCATGTAGATGCATTGTTAAAAGTAAAACCTGGAAGAGATTCTGCATCACTGCACATTTGCATTTATACTTATCTTTTAACTGCTCCATTTTTCTGTTTGAATGTGCCTTGTCATCTGCCTGCTTCCCAAAAGGAAGCTGGGTCAACTAATCACCATGCAGGACTCACATCCCCACACAACATGTTGTTGAGATTTGTGAGGTATGCGCGTCAGTCTGTCAGCAACCATCTGCAATCTATGCTTACCCATCAATCCCTTCACAGAGTAGTTATGTGTCAACACCTATTCACCATTGTGGACAAGTCTAAACCAAGCTTAAGGGAACAAGGATTAGCCATTCTGGAATGAACTTGTTGTATCAAAAACATCTTTGCTTATTTTATGTGTCACAAGTATCTTCCTGGTTTTGCTGCAACAAACTAATGTAGCTAACCCTACTAAAAGATATCATAGTTGTTCTAGATCGATTTGCATATCTAAAGCCATCTGCAACTTTCTGTCTCAGATGCTGATTAAATGCAGAGATGGCTTGAATATCCACCTCCTGTTTTCTGGAAATTAATATGCAGTGCTGAATTAACTGGATAAAAGCATTTTGTATTACTTCCTCTTCATCCTGGCATAAATGTTACAACTGTTTAACCATTTATTACAATCAAAATACCCATTCAGAAATCTACTTTTAGAAGTCTGACTCATGGAGTTGACTATTTTAGAGGCATCTCTTAGCAGCAAGATAACGGCAAATTGCAATTTGTGCAGTTGTGCATGCTTGATTGCCTCAGTTATCAAAGGGAAGATAAGCAGCTGCATGGCTATTGCCTCCTTTTACAAATGGGATCACCTATTTTCCATCATCAATTCCCCCATTTAAAAGGACAATCTGGTCATTTCCCTATCCCCCTCCACCAGAGGTACATGGCTACATTAAAAAAAATATCAAATGACAGAGATCCAGAAAGCTTGTGCCATCTATGTACACAAGGCAATGAACAGAGCAATGCATAAAAATGTAAAAGTAGCAAAATGTATTTTATATATATATGTGTGTGTGTGTGTGTGTGTGTGTTTGTGTGTGTGTGTGTTTTCTTAAGTTTTCGCGGGTACTTACATGTTTGGCATTCAGCTTTGTTCGGGTATTTTCCCACGTCATGGTAGTGGTGCTTTTAAAGTTGTAGCAACGTTTTAGCAGAATCTCATCTGCCATCATCAGGCTTCTGTATAGTGTTCGTCTGTGAGTCAGACTTTCACAGTGGTTTCAGATTTAAATTTGGGGCAGCCTATTGCTGTGCCAGAATGGTTTTTTCTTGGCTTCCGGTTTCGCGTGGCTTTGGGGCAGCAGGAATTCGCGACAGCTCGCGATTCCTGCTGTGCTAGCCGTCGAGGTACCCCCGATCCAGATGGGTCAGGGGGATATGGCTGCCCTGTAGGGACAGCTGAAGAGAGAGGGGAGTCGGATAGGGAGGTGGGGGTGTCGCAGACCCCCCCCTTCTCCGGAAAAACCCCTTTTTCCCAAGGCGGTGGAGCGGCGGTCAGCAATGGCCGCCACGAAGAAGCCAGAAACCGGGTAAGATTGTGCTGGAGGAAGTGTGAAGAGTGAAAGTTTTGTCTGAGCCGGGTCAAGTAACATCTTTTAAATTGCCTGGAACTGAGCTGTTTGAATTGCTGGAGGATACATTGTATCCCTAAGAAGAGCAAAAAGCGGCGGAGAAGCTGTTAAAGGGAACTTTTTTTTTTTTTTCTTTACTCTCCCACCCCATGGAAATAGCAGAAATATTTGGATATATTGGACATTGAAAGTGAATTGCTTTGAGAGTTGAAGCTAAGAGACAAAAGGATTCTTGGACATTGAAAAATTTAAGAAATTGGAAAATCCTTGTTGGAGGTATGGATTTCTGATTATTTAAAATTGACATTGCAAGTGGGAAGGGAGAGAAAAAAAAAATTGGAGCAGAAGCTGAAAAAGGAGGAGATTGCCTAGAATCCCAAAGGAAGATATATGGTAATTGGACCTCTTTGATTAAAAATTAACCCCAGAAAGAGAAAGAGAAGAAGGAAGAAAAGTATTAACTTTTGGAACTTTTTTTTTTTTTAATTGCTTTTGATTGTCTTTGATTAAAAATACTGTGGTTGTTTTGGAAAAAGTTTCCCTTTTCATAATGGCATCGTTTGTGGATGAACTAGAGATTGAATATCAAAAATATAAAAAAGAAGATACTTTGGGCACTTTGTTTCAATTCTTAGAAATGGCGTTATGTACTTATGAAAAGTTGATTACGCAGCAGAAGGACTGGGACAAGGAAGAAGAGGAAGAAGAAGCCATCTTTGATGAACAATGGGTCCCTTCCGGAGAGGAGGAGAAAAAGGATAAGAAAAAGGGGATTTTAAGAATTATAAAAACAACCAAAAGAGAGAAAAATGAGCGAAAAGGTGGAGGCAAGGTTAGAAAGCAAAGGAAAAGGAGTAAGAAAAGCGAGGAGAAAAAGCAAAGGGGTAAAAAGGGCAAGGAGAAGAATAAGCAAGAGAGAAAGGGGGGGAGGAGAAGCCTTAATGGGGGGAAGCAAGACCTAAAGAAAAAAAGTTTGTTTAGAGACAATGGGTGAATTTAATTTAGATTAAAAGAGGGATTCTGGAGGGTACATAAGTTTGTGTTTTTATATGTGTATTTAGAATATAAAATTCATTATGTAATCTTAGAATCTTTTAAACAGAATCCCAAGAAAAATTGCTATACGAAGTATTTTTAAGTTAGGGTAATGAGTTATAGATGTTACTCCAATTGGTGTACAGGAGAAGTATAGTAAAAGAAAAAAAGATGAATGGTTAATTGGAAATAGAACAGACAAAGAATGTTGTTGAAAATGGTAATAAGATATGGAAGGATATATATGCTTTTTTTTGGATTTTGTATATTGATAAAAGGCAATAAAATTTTAATTAATAAGAAATAATTGGGATGGAAAGGAGAAGTAGGGATAAGATATGAAGTTAATACTATATGAAGTATTGATATTATAATTTGGAAATGTTATGCCTTATTGGTCTTTTATTATTATTTTTTCCTAGAAAAGAATTTATAAGCTGTTATGCCTTGACTCTTTGTGCATTGTTTTTATAAAACTGATAAAAATGGTTTTTATATATATATATATAAAAGAAAATGATAATAAGATATGGAAGGATATATGGGATGAATATGATGTTTGAATTTGTGTCTGTGTGAAGAGTTTTAACCCGGGAACAGACAACCTTCAGAAAAGATCTTTTAGTTTTGTTTATGTTTTGTGTTTTGTGTGTATTGTGTTTTTTGTAAAACTAATAAAATTTGTTTTTTATATAAAAAAAAAAAAGAATCAATAAAACCTTGGAGGAATGTTAGATGAGAATAATTGTAAACAAGCCAGAAAGAAATGAATATGATGACTATAAAATGGATAAATATAGAAAAGAAATGAAATTGAATAAGAGTAAAGAGAAATAATGAGAAATTTGCTGAAAGATATTTATGTGTCCATATGGAAATAGGATAAATTAGAATTATGTTGTATAAAAATAATGTTTTATTCGACTTGTAAAAATTTATAATGTTAAGAGGTTTTATGTATTTATGTATTTAATGGTTAATGATGTGTTGTTTTATCTTTAAAATTAATAAAATTTGTTTCAAAAAAAAAGAATGGTTTTTTCTTCCTCCTGATTGGTTGAGAGTCTTGGCCTGTGTTTATTGGTCTTGGAGTTTGCTGTGTTCTGCTTCTAATATCTTCTGTCTGTTGTTTTTTTGGGGGGGGGCTCTTTTTGTATCTTGATTGGCTGGCAACATTGTGTTACTTTATTGGAGGCCTTTAGTGCAGCTTGGCTTCGGGTAATGGACGGCTATCATTTGTTAGGAAGCTGGGTTTCATCTGGGTGCCTGGTTGGGGTGTGTTTGAGCTGGAGGTATCAGGGGGGATCTGTTTGTGCCCAGGTGTTTGTCTGGCTTGTGGTGTGGAGATTTGTTTGTTTGTGAGTGCAGGCTTCCAAATGATTGACAGCCTGGTGGAATCATCTCTTCTGTTCATACTTTCTGGTCTTTTTTCAATCTCTATGGCTTCTCTGATGATTCTGTGGCTGGGATTTTCTATAGTGGCTAGGGTTTTGGTGTCATTGAAGTTGATGCTATGACCTGTGGCTTCCATGTGTTGGACTAGTGAGGAAGTGTGTTCCAGCTTTTTGACTGCATTTTTGTGTTCATCCAGGTGGGTGCTTATTCTTCTATTGGTCTGTCCAAAGTATGTGGCCGGGCATGATGCACAGGGGACTTCGTATATGCCTTGGTTTTCCAGGTCAATTTTGTCTTTGGGGTTTCTGAGGATGGCTGCTATTTTTCTGTCTGTTTTGAAGGCAGTCTTGATGTGGTGTCTATATAGTATCTTACTAATTTTGTCTGTAGTACCTCTTATGTAGGGCAGGACAGCTGTTTCATGGGTCTGTTCATCTTCTGGGTCTCTATTATGTCTCAGTGTGTTTTTGTGGATCAAGCTGGTGATTTTGCTTTTGTGGAAGCCGTTGGCTGTCAATATTTTAGTCAGGGTGCATAGTTCAGTCTTAATGTGTGTCTTGTCTGCCAGGCATTTGGTTCTAGTAATTAGTGTTTTAGCCACGGAGTTTATCTGTGCTGGGTGGTGGTGGGATTGGGCGTTGAGGTAGCGGTTGGTGTGTGTTTTCTTCTGGTATATGGTGTGTCCTAGTGTGCCATCTGTTTTTTTTGTAGATTAATACATCTAGGAATGGTAGTTGTTTGTTAGTTTCTGTTTCCATGGTGAACTTGATTTTTGGGTGTGCGCTGTTAAGTGTGTTAGGAAATTGTTTAGGTTTTCTTGTCCATGGGGCCAAATCATGAATGTGTCATCGATATATCTTAACCATAGTTTGGGTTTGAGGATAGCATTGGCCAGGGCTCTGGATTCAAATTCTTCCATGAACAGGTTTGCAATGACAGGTGACAGTGGTGATCCCATGGGGGCTCCTTCAATTTGTTTGTATCTTTGTCCTTTGTATATGAAATATGTGTTGGTTAAGCAGTGTTTTGTTAGTTCCATGAGGTATTTAGCAGGTTGGTATTTATTTTTGATGATTTCAAAGGTCTCTTTTATCGGGACTTGAGTGAATAGTGAAACCACGTCAAAACTTACAAGCAGATCTTCTTGCTCCACGTGTAGATCTTTGATCATTTCCAAGAAGTGGTATCAGTTTTGTACATGAGAAGCTGCTGTTCCAGCATGGGGCTGTAACTCTTTTGCTAGGTGTTTAGCTACATTTTGTAGTAGTGCTCCTCTGGAGCTGGCTATGGGTCTGAGAGGTATGCCTTCTTTGTGTATTTTTGGGAGGCCGTATAGTTTGGGGCATCTGGAAGATTTCTCTCTGGGTATGATCATGTGTTCGATCTCTTTGCTTATGTGGCTGGTTATAATTTTCTTCTTGGTTAATTTTTCCAGATATGTGGTTGGGTCTGTGTTTATGGGTTTGTATTGGAGTCTTGGAGTAGGTCTGTCAATTTTGTTTCATAGTCTTTTCTGTCCATTACTACAGTGGCATTCCCTTTATCTGCTGGGAGGATTATTATGCTGCTGTCTCTGTTCTGTACGGTCATTTACTTTCTTGTAAACGCCACGCTGTGATTGGTCAAAGCGCGCAGGGATCCGATTGGTCAAGTGAGCCGCTCTGATTGGCCCGCTGAGGATCTCCGCGATTGGTGGAAACTAATTGCAAGAGATTCAAAGTGGTGCCATTGGCTGCGGCCGCTGTGGCTTGGGAATAAAAAGCCGCAGTTTTTCCCCCGGAACCCTAGCCATTCTTGGGACCAATAAATGAGCTGAACCAAGTCACTGAGTCCTGGTCTCCTTGCCGCGCCAGACATAAAACTGGCGACGAGGATGGGATTCCAAGGCTAATCCCCCACCAACACGTGTCCGGAGGAAGCGAGACTGACGACATGGCCAGCATCGCACCGCCCGCGCCTTTCAATCCCGCTACCGAGGACTGGGAATCATACACAGACAGATTCCTCATGTTCCTCGAATGTAGCAACATGAAGGATGCCGCCGGGCCGAATAAAAGAGCCGTCTTCCTGACACACTGCAGGCCCGCAGTGTTCAAGATGGTGAAAGGTCTAGCAAAACCCGCGGACATCAAGGAGATGGACTGGGACGATGTCGAACCATTGCTCTGGAACCACTATGCCCCCGCCATGCCCACCCTCATCAGGCAGCACGATTTCTACCGGCGGGACCAGAGAGCAGGCGAGAGCATCAGCAATTTTGTGGCTGAGCTACGAAGCCTAGGGGGCATGTGTGGGACCGCGTCGTACTCGGACTCCGAGACCCAGTCCTACAGAGCCGACTGATGGCCAAAGGAGACATCGCCCTCGCCGACGCCATCGCTGAAGCCACCGCAGCCGAGGCAACCCGGAAATCGGTGAACTGCATGCGGAGACCAGACACCGGAGACCGCACCGTGACCGCCGACCCAGGACGGGCGACCAAGGCCCAACCGGAAGCAAGTCACCGCGAGGCCACCACCCATCATGGCGAATTCCACTCCGCCTCCGACGCCACGGACGAGGAGGAGGAGATCCACCGGCTCCAGATGGGATGTGACCAGCGCAATTGGCAGGGTCGTAAGTCGGGACCGCTTGTGCCGGGTGCAGAGGTGACCACCCTCGAGCAGAGTGCCGTTTCTTCGATGCTGTCTGCCAGCCCTGCGACAAAAAGGGTCACATCGCCCGAGTCTGCTGATTGAGGAAGGCCTACAGCCCCAGACGGCGGGACCACAGCGAGCGGAGACGGGACAGCACACCCCCCAGAGCCAGAGATCGCCAAGCCGACAGCCAATGGGACTGGAGCGGACGGAACCGATGAGGTGGCGAAACCCGGCGGAAGGAGGAAACCCACCAGATGGTCATCATCGGCCATGCATCAACCACCGACGCCCGAAAGGTTTACGTGGAGGTAGGCATTGAAGGCAAGCCATGCAAAGTGGAGGTGGACTCCTACCTCTCCATGGTCGCCTGGCAAGAAATCAAGCACTTGGTGCCTACCATCCACAAGAAGGGACTGGAGAACCAGAGACTAATAATCAAGGATTACCAGGGAAACCGAATCCCGGTAGTCGGAACCAGACAATACAAGGTAACATTCAAGGGCCGCACCGCAAAGCTTCCCCTGATGATCGTGGACCGAGACTGACCCAGCCTTTTGGGACTGCAATGGTTCGCACTGCTCAGCATCGAAGTCACGGGCATCAACCACACCGCCGAGACCGATTGGGAACAGCAACTGGCACGGGGCTTCCAGGAAGTGTTCGATGGCACCCTAGGCAAGTACCGAGGGCCCCCCATCTCCTTCAGTCTAGATCCCAACATTCCCCCGATACGCCTAAAACCAAGGCGGGTACCCTTTGCACTCAGGCCAAAAATAGACGAGCAAATTGACAAGCTCGTCAAGCAAGGGGTCCTACAACCAATCGACCATGCCCAGTGGGAGACCCCAATAGTCACCCCAGTCAAGCCTGATGGGTCAGTGAGAATCTGTGGGGACTATAAGGCTACCCTAAACAGCGCCTTGCAACAAAGCGCTTACCCCGTCCCAGTAGTGCAGCATCTTCTACACTCACTGGGGGGAGGCAAGGTTTTTGTGAAACTCAACCTGGCCCAAGCATACCAGCAGCTGCCGGTCAACGAGGAAACCGCAGAGGCGCAAACCATAGTCACCCACCGGAGAACCTTTCGATGTAACCGACTCCAGTTTGGAGTCAGCGTGGCACCTGGGATTTTCCAGAGCCTCATGGAGAGGCTGTTGCAAGGAATTAAGGGGGTGGTGCCCTACTTCGATGACGTGCTGGTGTCGGCAACCAACCAGCTAGAACTAGAGGGTCGTCTAAGGGAGGTGCTAACGAAATTTAAGGAAACCGGTCTAAAAGTGAAGAGAGAGAAATGCCAGCTTTACACAGCTTTACTCCACACAACCACAAACAAAATCAGAGCCATTAAGGAGGCCCCCATGCCCAGGAATAAAACTGAACTGCAGGCATTTCTGGGACTGCTTAATTTTTACAATGTTTTCCTGCCCCAAAAGGTGACCACGGCGGAGCCTTTGCATAGGCTTTTGGACAAGGCAGCCACCTGGACTTGGGGGAAACGCAAGGAAGCCGCCTTCAGGAAAACCAAGGACCTGCTCACCTCGGATGCTGTCCTCATCCAATACAATGAGACCCTACCACTTGCCATCATATGCGACGCCTCACCCTTTGGCGTCGGCGCCGTCCTCAGTCACACACTCCCGGATGGAAGAGAAGCACCCATCGCCTTCTTCTCGAGGACACTCACCAAACCAGAGAGGAACTATAGCCAGCTGGACAAGGAGGCCCTGGCCATCGTCGCAGCAGTGAAGAGGTTCCACGAGTACCTCTACGGCCGCACGTTCACCATTATCATAGACCACAAGCCGCTGCTGGGCATCCTGGCAGGGAACCAGGCCACCCCGAACATCCTATCTCCCAGAATGACAAGGTGGTCCGAATTCCTTGCCGCCTACAGCTACCGGCTCACACACCAACCCGGTAAGACTGTCACCCACGCAGACGCTTTGAGCCGCTCGCCGTTACCCAACCTAGACACCGACCCAGCACCCACGACGAGCACCCTCAGCATAGAGATTCTGCCCGACCTACCCATAACCACATCAGACATTGCCCGAGAAACTAATAAAGACAAACGTCTGGCGCAGGTGTTACATTGGGTAGAAAAAGGGTGGCCGGAAAAAGACGACGACGAAGCATTCAAGACATTCCGGAACCGCCAAACAGAACTCTCGCTACAAAAAGGGTGTGTACTGTGGGGGGATAGTGTTGTTATTTTGCTTTGTTCGGGTATTTTCCCACGTCATAGTAGTGGTGCTTTTAAAGTTGTAGCAACGTTTCAGCATATATATATATAATATATATATATATTGAAGTAGCAATCCCCAACTTTTCTGGTTCTGTGGACCGGCACAATTCTCTGTGTGTTCATGTCGCTTGTGCAAATGGAGTGGCTCAGTTGCCAATGGGTCGCAGACCAGTACCAATTTTCAGACCAGGGGTTGGGAACCTCTGTATTAGAGGACATTTAAGTTCCCAAAATACTAGAGTTCAATCAGTTTTCCCCAGTTTGGCAGTCTTCTGGTATGTTGGGCAGAATGGTCCAAAAATGTACTGCTGTATGGCCATTCCTAATCTGGCAAGAGACTGATTTTAAGCAAGAGCTGGATTCTTGTGCCATACTAGCAAGCAAGAAATCTACCAAGGCCCTTGGAATGCCAGAGGGAAGAACAAACCTCTTAAGCTTGCATTCTTCATGAGCACACAGACAGGACTGCCTGTTTTTTATTTTGTCACAACTTCACCAATCACTGTAGTTAATGTTGCCAAAACTAGTTAATTTAGGTCAGGGGTCCCCAACCTTTTGGGCACCAGGGACTGGTTCTGTAGAGAGAGGTTTTTCTGTGGACCGGAGGGGAGGTGGTTTTCATGTCACCTGCATCCCATGGATGGGGCTTTTGCTTGTTTGTGTCGACCCGGTTGGTGGCATGCCATGGACCAGTGCTGGTCCATGGACCAGGAGCTGGGGACCCCTGATTTACAGTAGGTTATGTTTCTCATGGAGCTTTCCTTCTTTAAAGACAGCCTTGTCATTTACTGTCACCACAGGGTGCCTTTTTTAAGTTTAGTAGAGTACTGTTTTAGTTTCAGAGGCCATTTAATCCTTAACCTACTGATTTTTTTTTAACATGTGATGCTTAACAAAATAAACAGTCTTTTCCGTAATGGTTCCCCCCCCACCCCTGCCAGCATGGGAATTGTAGAGAGAAAAAGAGAACCACAAATTTCAACTCTTGCAATTTTCTTTTATATTGACCGTATACATGCGCAAAATATACACCGGATTTAAGCATTTTCCCCTTGAAAGAACCCCCATTATTATCAGTGACTCTTTCATTACAAGTGCTTTGAGCAGCAAGTTTAGGCTTCACTTGCAAAACAGGTATGAATTCACAATCCTAAATACACTTTTCAACCCATTTAACACAATCAAAAAAATGTTTAGATAAGGTATTTCAAAGTGAGCTTGCTTTCCTGGAAGACATTCTCCACCCAAAAGAATAAACACTACCTTTAGTTATTCCAAACGTGCTGGAGGCTAAAAGTCACAAGGCGTTGCCTGGCTTCACTTGCATAGTTGTATCTAAAAGGTAGTTGCCAAATTCATCTTTTCAGGTATAAAGTTGGAGGAGGACATTCCGTGAACATTTTTTTTCATCTCAATCTGTAAAGCTGCCTGAAGGGGCGATATTAACAAACACCCACGTTTCTGAGGGAGTTTTAGATCTCTCTCGCTTATAGCCCAACCACATAGTTCCACAAAGGTAAGAAACGATGTAATAAAGAACTTTAAAAGCATTTTGGAGTTTATATATAGGGTATAAATTAAACGCCTTAATTTGTATATTTTTTTTTTGAAACAAATTTTATTAATTTTAACGACAAACAACACATCATTAACCATTAAGTACATAAAACCTCTTAACATTATAAATTTTTACAAGTCGGATAAAACATTATTTTTATACAACATAATTCTAATTTATCCCATTTCCATATGGACACATAAGTATCTTTCAGCAAATTTCTCATTATTTCTCTTTACTCTTATTCAATTTCATTTCTTTTCTATATTTATCCATTTTATAGTCATCATATTCATTTCTTTCTGACTTGTTTACAATTATTCTCATCTAACATTCCTCCAAGGTTTTATTGATTCTTTTTTTTTTTAAACAAATTTTATTAATTTTACAGAAGACACAATACACAAACATACAAAACACAAAACATAAACAAAACTAAAAGATCTTTTCTGAAGGTTGTCTGATCCCGGGTTAAAACTCTTCACACAGACACAAATTCAAACATCATATTCATCCCATATATCCTTCCATATCTTATTATCATTTTCTTTTTTATATATATATATAAAAACCATTTTTATCAATTTTATAAAAACAATGCACAAAGAATCAAGGCATAACAGCTTATAAATTCTTTTCTAGGAAAAAATAATAATAAAAAACCAATAGAGCATAACAATTCCAAATTATAGTATCAATACTTTATCTATTTAACTTCATATCTTATCCCTACTTCTCCTTTTCATCCAAATTATTTCTTATTAATTAAAATTTTATTGCCTTTTATCAATATACAAAATCCAAAAAAAAAAAACCATAACAAAACCTTTATATATCCTTCCATATCTTATTACCATTTTCAATAACATTCTTTGTCTGTTCTATTTCCAACTATCCATTCATCTTTTTTCTTTTACTATACTTCTCCTATACACCAATTGGAGTAACATCTATAACTCATTACCCTAACTTAAAAGTACTTCGTATAACAATTTTTCTTGGGATTCTGTTTAAAAGATTCTAAAATTACATAATGAATTTTATACTCTAAATACACATATAAAAACACAAACTTATGTACCCTCCAGAATCCCTCTTTTATCCTAAATTAAATTCACCCATTGTCTCTAAATAAACTTTTTTTCTTTAGATCTTGCTTCCCCCCATTAAGGCTTCTCCTCCCCCCCTTTCTCTCTTGCTTATTCTTCTCCTTGCCCTTTTTACCCCTTTGTTTTTTCTCCTCGCTTTTCTTACTCCTTTTCCTTTGCTTTCTAACCTTGCCTCCACCTTTTCGCTCATTTTTCTCTTTTTTGGTTGTTTTTATAATTCTTAAAATCCCCTTTTTCTTATCCTTTTTCTCCTCCTCTCCGGAAGGGACCCATTGTTCATCAAAGATGGCTTTTTCTTCCTCTTCTTCCTTGTCCCAGTCCTTCTGCTGCGTAATCAACTTTTCATAAGTACATAACGCCATTTCTAAGAATTGAAACAAAGCGCCCAAACTATCTTCCTTTTTATATTTTTGATATTCAGTCTTTAGTTCATCCACAAACGATGCCATTATGAAAAGAGAAACTTTTCCCAAAACAACCACAAGTATTTTTAATCAAAAACAATTTAAAAAAAAGTTCCAAAAATTAATACTTTTCTTCCTTCTTCTCTTTCTCTTTCTGGGGTTAATGTTTAATCAAAGAGGTCCAATTACCATATATCTTTCTTTGGGATTCTAGGCAATCTCCTCCTTTTTCAGCTTCTGCTCCAATTTTTTTTCCTCTCCCTTCCCACTTGCAATGTCAATTTTAAATAATCAGAAATCCATACCTCCAACAAGGGTTTTCCAATTTCTTAAATTTTTCAATGTCCAAGAATCCTTTTATCCCTTAGCTTCAACTCTCAAAACAATTCACTTTCGATGTCCAATATATCCAAACATTTCTGCTGTTTCCATGGGGTGGGAGAGTGAAGAAAAAACGAAAGTTCCCTTTAACAGCTTCTCCGCCGCTTTCGCTCTTCTTAGGGATACAATGTATCCTCCAGCAATTCAAACAGTTCAGTTCCAGGCAATTTAAAGGATGTTACTTGACCCGGCTCAGACAAAACTTTCACTCTTCACATTTCCTCCAGCGCAATCTTACCCGGTTGCTGGCTTCTTCGTGGCGGCCATTGCTGACCGCCGCTCCACCACCTTGGGAAAAAGAGGTTTTTCCGGAGAAGGGGGGGTCTGCGACACCCCCACCTCCCTGTCCGACTCCCCTCTCTCTTCAGCTGTCCCTACAGGGCAGCCATATCCCCCTGACCCATCTGGATCGGGGGTACCTCGACGGCTAGCATAGCAGGAATCGCGAGCTGTCGCGAATTCCTGCTGCCCCGAAGCCACGCGAAACCGGAAACCCTTAATTTGTATTTTATAGATCATCTGATTGACATTAAAGAGTAGGTTGGGATTTCAGTTTGTTCAGTCCAGTTTAGTCTGATAGTGTCTTTTCTAACAAATTTTGTTGCATTTTGTGTGTGTGTGTGTGTGTGTGTGTGTGTGTGAGCTGCAGCTCATTTCATCAGATGCATCTTGCAGTTCAAAAAAAATAAATTAAAACATGACTTTTATTCAGAATTGTTAGTTGGATAAGGCACTACAGTCTGATTTTTTTTCTACTATAACCAATAGCACTAGCACTTAGACTTATATACCGCTTCACAGTGCTTTATAGCTCTCTCTAAGTGGTTTACAGTGTTAGCGTATTCCCCTCAACACTCTAGGTCCTTATTTTACCCACCTCAGAAGGATGGAAGGCTGAGTCAACCTTGAGCCTGGTGGGATTCGAACTTCAGCAGCCAGCAATCAGCACAGTTAATCTACAATGCTGCATTCTAACTACTGCACCACTACAACTCTTAAGTGTTCCTGTTAAAAATCCAAGAAAGTAAATACTGGTAGCTGAAATGTTATTCAAAGGGGGGTGGGGTTTCTTTATCTTTGATGCCTTCAAGTCATTCTTTACTCCTGGCCACCCCCTGGACAAATCCCTGTAATTTTCTTGGCAAGATTTCTGGAAGTGGTTTACTGTTGCCTCTCCCTAAGGTTGAGAGAGAGAGATTAAATGGCTTTGTGTCTAATGCAAGACTAGAATTCATAGTCTCCAGTTTCTAGCCTGGTGTCTTGAATCACTGTTAACAAATTAAGGTTCAAGGAAGAAATAGAAAGCAGTAATTTATATACTATATCACAATTTATACAATATATAGGAAGTGTTCTTCCCTCCTTTACTCTCATTTTCAGATCAACTTTCAGAAGAACCACCTGAGCATGAAAGAATGTTTCAGCAACCAATGAACTCACACAACCAACAAAAACAAATTAAACACATACATTAATGTTGCAAGGAGAGAGAGATTTACAGAAACATTAGAAGACTTACAGGGATGCGGTGGCTCAGTGGCTAAGACGCTGAGCTTGTCGATCAGAAAGGTCAGCAGTTTAGTGATTCGAATCCCTAGTACTGCGTTAACATAGTGAGCTCCTGTTACTTGTCCCAGCTTCTGCCAACCTAGCAGTTCGAAAGCATAAATGCAAGTAGAAAAATAGGGACCACTTTGGTGGGAAGGTAACAATGTTCCGTTCGCCTTTGGTGTTTAGTCATGTCAGCCACATGACCATGGAGATGTCTTTGGGCAGTGCTGGCTCCTCAGCTTTGTAATGGAGATGAGCATCGCCCACTAGAGCCGGAAACAATGAGCACGTATGTGTGAGGGGAATCTTTACCTTTACCTTTACTTATGTTCAATTGTCCGAATCATATAAGGCTACTCTAAAATGATTAGGCTATTGTGTCTTTCCTATAAATCTGCTTTGCAGTGAATAGTACAATTTAAATAATAGTAAATAGTATAATTTAAATAATTATTTCTGATAAGTAAATTATTTCTGATAAGTAACTGATTAAAAAAAAAACATCTTTGATGATACACATGTGCAGGCAAAACAGTAGTATGGTAAGAAACAGTTCAGTCTGTGAGCATACAGGAAACCAGAAAACCACAACAACTATGCAAACCACAAGCCACATGAATTTCTAGTCATGACAATCTATTGCTACATTCTTTTGTGGCTGTTTTGTATTCAGAAACATGAAAAGCAAGAACAAGGCTGGGCTAGGGCCAACCTAGACTGCCTCGTGTGGAGCATTTAGAACATGATTTAAAGGCAGAATTCACCATTCTACTCAGCTGCTTGATTAGGAGAGCCTTCCCAATGTAGAGGAATGCTTTGCTTCTTTTTGGGACTGAGTAATAGTACTGCCTAACATTACTTGAAGTAAAAAGGAACTTCCCTACGATCAAAACCGGTGGTGTTACCCTCATCACATTTTTGAAGTACAACTCCCACAATTGCCTTTCACTAGATATAGTACCTAAGAGTACTGGAAGTTAAAAAGTTGAGACCAGAGGATGTCTACATTTTAAAAGACTACCTCCACCCAAAGTCATGAATTTTGGCTTTGTGTCATCAGAAGTCATCACTAATTGTGTACAGTGTGATAACTTCAACAATCCCATGATGGCTAGGAAGGCAGAGCCACGTCACTGTGATACAGCTGCAATCTCGGGGCTCCGAGATCGCAGCTGATATCTTTGCCCCTGGTCGGTCCTGATGGACCTAAACCATCCTGTAAAGACGGTGATAGTAAGGGGCACATCCTGTTGATCCCAGGGACATCGCAAAGTCCCTGGTGGATCCGGGAGAAGCCCCTTTACCATTGGCGGAGAGGCAGCCATTAAGCTGCTGAAGCTGGGACAGCTCCGGAAGGAAGAAAGAGAAAGTGTATCGGCTGGTGAGGACTTTTTTTTTTTTTTTAATATTTGGGACTTAAGGACACTCTAGAATGAGAAGAAACCTGTAAGATTTCTGACAAAACTTGACAAAATTGACCTAGTGGCGATTTTTTTAAAGAGAAATGTCAAAATGAGGCTTGGCTTTTTACTTTTACTTTTTTTTTCTTCACTGAACTTCTATTGCGACTTAGTAATTGTAACCAGACTTTTTCTCATATTTACTTATTTTCTTTTCTCCTTTTTGACTGCTTATATTTTTTAGAACAGAGGCTCCCTTTAGTAATTCTTTTTTAATATATATATAATATATATATATATATGTTATGGCTCCCCCTTCAAAGTTCCAACAAAACAAAACCAAAGGCAGCCGCCCCAAAACTCAAATCCAACGGAAAGGAGTCTTACAAGATTATATTCCACATGCCCTGTTTATCACAACAGTTCTGGCACAAATTCTCAAAGCTCCGAGCCTCTGCCGAAAACCTCTGCACATAATCAATCACTTTGTTCCTGACAAACTTCCCACACACAGCTGTGTCCTTTTGTAATCCCTGAGGCAATGTGCTAATTGGCTCGCCCTCCCTTCTAACTCAGTTTGTCTCCGTGAACCACCTAAATGGGCGTGTCAATCTCCCTAAATCCTCATCTGGCCTGATGCCTCCACACAGCTTGACGTTTCAGCCTCCTTCTTGTTCTGGCATCTAGCCACGGTCTGTCAGCTTCCTTGCTTGACTCCTCTGACTCATCTTGTGGCTCAACTACAGGCATGAATGAGGTCGAGGGTTCAGGCGAAGAATGTCTGTGTGATAACCTCTCATCCCCCTGGCTCACATCTGTGTCCTCTAACAATTCAGACTCCAAATTCTCAGCAGGTTCCAGCCTTTCATCCTCAGAGTCATCAGAATCAAAACTCACAGCAGGATTGATCCTTTCAGTCACAACATATATGTATATTTCCTTTTTCTACTAGGCTTTTTTTGGGGAAGAAGGGGGAGTGGAATAAAGAAACTTTGTAACACTACCAACTAGAGGCTTGAAAATACTTTATTTGAAGTTGAGAGGACTGTGAAAAATTCTTCTTCAAGGACACTGGAATTTGATAAGATAGAGGGAAGAGCACTGGAGAATGTTTTTACAGGTGTCTCTTTGGGACCTCAACTATCAATTGGACATTTGAAGCTTGGCTTTGAAATTTGTGGAGAAGCCATAATAAGAGCCTTGGATACTTAAATAAAATGCAGTGTGCTCCCTTTTTAAATTTTCTTTTAGCTGTTTTATCCCTCCTCTTCAATCCCACAGTAGTTTGTTATATTTGTATATTTATTCTATATATTTTTTTATTTTAATCTTTTTTTTAAAGGGAAAGCCTCAGAATATCTTTTTTTTTTATTGGGACCTTTGTCTTCTCTATTTCCATTTTTGATTTACTTTTATGGCTATCTTTTACTTTTTGTGACCTTTCAATTGGATTAAGGCATGAAGAACCTGAAAAATTTTCTTTCTCTTTTTTTTTCTCTTTCTCATTATTTTTTAATATTATTGGGTATTATTCATTTTATTTTTATTTTTGAATCACAACTGGCTATCCCATAACAGGATTAAGGTTTAGAAGAACCCAAACAACCTCTTTTTCTTTTTAATCTTCCCTTCCTTTTAATTTTGGGCTTTTTATTTTTTACTGGCTTTTTCTTGTGTTTTCCTTTTTCCTAACTGGATTATAATTGGCCATCTTACTAATTGGATTAAAAGAGCTTGAAGATCCTGAGCTATCCAAATGAGTAAGAAAATTTTACCTTCTGGCATTTCAACTTCTGCTCCTGCCTCCCCATCAGCTGGAGGACGACTTCTAACAATGGCGAAGCAAGATAAAGCACAAGTGGATTTAATGATGGTTATGCAAGGAATTCAAGAACTTAAAATGAGTATTGAACAAAGAACAGAGAGTATTGAACAAAGAATTGGGAAGACTGATGAAAAAATTGAAAACATTCAACAAATGATGGTGAAATATGATGAGAGACTCCAAAAAATGGAAGAGAAAGACAAACAAAGAGATGAGACAATTGGAAACATCGATAGCAGATTAACAATGGTTGAACAAGACAAAAGTGGGCTGTTGAAGTGGGAGATGGACAGATCAGAAGAATTTTACCTCAGATTCCAAAACATAGAGGAAGAAAAAGGACAAAATTTGGCTGCAGTAATGATAGAAATCTTGGCTGGAGCTCTGGGAATAACAGAGGAAAAGATGATGGATGGAGTAGATGAGATAAACCGAGTCTTTGCAAGATATGCGATGAGGAACAGTCTACCAAGAGAGATCCATGTCAGATTTACCAAACAAACTATTAAAACACAAATATTACAAGTGGCAAGAGAAAAGGCGTTAAAGTATAAAGACAAAGAGATTGTGGTCTTAAAACAAGTACCCAGAAAAGTGAGAGAGATGAGAAGAGAATATCGATTCCTGACTAAAATGCTACTGGAAAAAGAGGTGAATTACAGATGGCTGATTCCAGAAGGATTAATGTTTACATAGTAAGAACAGAGACACAGAATTGACTCAATTGAGAAAGCAGAAATATTCTACAATGAATTTTTCAAAAGAATAGAAATAGAGACAGAAAAAGAGATCATCTCAACTGAACTTCAAGAGGATCAAATGGGAATGGGAAAAGAAGAAGGTGCAGTAGGTGGACAAGTGGAGACCAAAGAACAACATGAAATAAGATCTATGCGAGCTGTAAGACCTCAATACAAAACATAATCATGGAGGAAAAAAATTGATTTCTATGAATATAAATTGACTGAATTCAGCTACTAAAAGAAGAAAAACTTTTCATAAATTAGAGAAATTAAAATTTGACATAATCTGCTTACAAGAAGTACACATTAAAAAACAACATCAACAATTATTGGTACGACCAAAATTAGGGATAACTTTTACTTCTTTGACTCATTGTAAGAAAAGAGGAGTGGTCTTGTACATTAAAGAAACTATTCCAGCCAAACTGATTTATACTGATGGAAGAGTTTTAATGGTTGAAATAGTGGATAATAACACAAAAACACTCCTGGTTGCAATTTATGCCTCGAATGATAAACAAGAAGAATTTTATAAAAAGTTACATATGAAAACAATCGAACTGGACTATATTAATATAGTCATGATGGGAGATTTCAATGGAATTGTAGATAATAAATTGGACTACACAGCGACAGCATCAAGACAAAATAAAAAAACTCTCCCTAAATCCTTTTTCAAAATGATAGATGAATTAAATTTAAAAGATATATGGAGAGAAAGAAATGCTAAAACTCAACAGAATACTTTTTATTCAAATAGACATTTATCATGGTCTAGAATAGATATGATTTGGATCTCAACAGAATTAATATCTAATATTCAAGAAACAAATATTGAAACAAGTACATGGGCAGACCATAATCCAATGACAATTAAATGGAAAGGACAAAAAAGATCTAGATGGACATTAAATAATACTATTTTAAAGGGAAAAAAACTTCACACAATGGATGGAAAAAGAATTGACCTTCTTCTTTAGTGAAAATAAAAAAGAAGATACTTCAATACAGAATGTTTGGGATACAATGAAGGCATATGCGAGAGGATTAATAATAGACTATACAAAGAAAAAGAACACGAGGAAGAGGCAAACTATTAAAGCTTTAGAAGATGACTACAAAAAACTGGAAAAAGAATTACAGAAGATGTCACAGAAAAAAGATATTAAACTTAAAATGGACATAAACAAACATAAAATGGGCCAGGTAGATAAAGAAGAACTGGCACAAAAAATCAGAAGTGCTAAACAGAACTATTTTGAAGATGCAAATAGGCCAGGTAGATGGTTAGCATATAAAGTGAGAAAGGAGAAAGAATCAAGGAAAATATTACAGTTAATAGATGACCAAGGCCAAATGTGTTCTGGTAATAAGGAGAAAAAGGCAATTATACGAGACTTTTATGGACAACTATATAAACAGGAGGATCTTGATGAGGGAAAAATTAAACAGTATTTACAAAATGCTAACCTACCCAAGATACCTGAAGAGACTGAAAAAATGTTAGAAAGTACTATAACAATGATGGAACTAACTGAAGCATTCAACAGAGAGAATAATGGGAAAGCACCAGGTCCAGATGGGCTTCCGGCAGAATTTTATAAAACACTACAAGGATCGTTGAGCATTCCACTGCTAGAAGTCATGAACGAAGTTATATTAAATAAGAAAATACCTAAAACATGGTCAGAAGCTTATATCACACTTATTCCAAAAGAAGGGACTGATCCATTACAAATTAAGAACTACAGACCTATTTCCTTATTGAATGCAGACTATAAAATCTTTGCCTCAATTTTGGCAGAAAGGCTAAAAAAATACTTCAATAATTTTATTCATCCTGATCAGAATGGATTCTTACCAAAGAAACAAATTAAAGACAATATGAAGGTAATTCTGGACACTTTGGAATATTATGAGGCGCATCCTGAAAAACAAATGGCTTTGATATTCCTAGATGCCCAAAAGGCATTTGATAATGTGAATTGGAGATTTATGTTATTATTACTGGAACAGATGGGCTTTGCAGAAAATTTATTCAAGCAATAGAAGCCATATATTATACGCAAACGGCAAAAGTAATGATACAGGGAGAATTTACAGATTCTATTAATATAAGAAAAGGCACAAGAAAAGGATGCCCATTGTCTCCTTTGTTATTTATATTGACCTTGGAAGTGTTGAATAGAAATATTAGAGAGGACCAAAATATAAAAGGAATGAAAATCAAAAAGGAGGAATTTAAATTGCAAGCCTTTGTGGACGATCTGCTTTTCATTCTGGAAGATCCTCTAGAGACAGCTTTAAAATTATTGGAAAAGATAGAGACGTACCATGAGATGGCTGGTCTGAAAATAAATAAAGATAAAACAAAGATCCTGACAAAGAACATGTTATTAAGGCAAAGAGAATAACTGGCAGACTTATTGAAAATCCAAGTTACGAACAAGGTTAAATATTTGGGGATACATTTGACATCAAGATGCACTACATTGAAAGAGAATAACTATATTAAGCTTAAACAGCAGATAGCATCTGATTTGAAGAAATGGGAAAATCTACAATTGTCATTGATAGGTAGAATTTCAACAATCAAGATAAATATTTTACCCAGAATTTTATATTTGTTCCAAACAATACCAATTAGGCTTGGCAAAGATTATTCTGAAGAATTAAATAAAATTGTGTTGAAGTATATATGGCAAGGTAAGAAAGCGAGAATAAAATTAAAACTTTTACAAGATGCTAGAACTAGAGGAGGATTTGGCCTTCCAAATTGGGAGTTGTATTACCAAGCTGCAAATTTAATGTGGGTCAAAGAATGGATAACATTAAGAAAGTCTAGATTGTTGACATTAGAAGGACATGATTTATTATTGGGTTGGCATGCTTTTCTGTGGTATAAAGGAACTAAATGGCAGGGTTATTTTAGAAGACATTATATATGGGAGTCTTTATAGTTGAATTGGGAGAAAATTAAGAAACAATGTTATTTGAAAATCCCAGTTTGGTTATCAACTATTGAAGCTTTTTCTTATCCTATAACATATAAAAAGGAACAAACAGTTAGATATGGGGAAATATTGGATGAAAAGGGTGAACTTAAAACGATGCAAAATTTAGAAGAACAAGGTATAAAGATGAATTGGTTTTCATATGCACAAATACACTCAAGGTATCTCAAAGGTTCTAAAACAGAGGGATTTTATGATAAATTGACTGACCTAGATAGGATTTTGACAGGTACTGATGAGAAAGGTGATTAAAAAATTATATAGTTATTTGTTGGAAATTAAATTAGAGGAAGAACAAGCTAAAGAAACAATGATTGCTTGGGGGAAGAATTTTGGATATGGGATTGATTTAGAGAAATGGCAAAAATTGTGGTCTCAAAATTATAAAATGACAATGTCAACAGCATATAAAGAAAATTTGTACAAGATGTTTTCTAGGTGGCACTTTCCCCCGACAAGAATAGCAAGAATGTTCAAGAAAAAATCTGAAAAGTGCTGGAAATGTCATCAGATACCTGGCTCATATTACCATATGTGGTGGACTTGTGAGGACGCTAGAAAATATTGGACTAGAATTCGCATATGGTTGGAAAAAATGACAAAGAAACATATAGATTTGAAACCAGAGATTTTTTTATTGGGAATCTTACCTGATACATATAATAAAAATTTGAAGTATTTGATTGTAAAAGTATTAACAACGGCTAGGATTGTATTTGCTAAAAATTGGAAGAGTGAGAAAATACCATCAGAGGAAGAAATTATTAAGAAAATATTGGAATGTGCTGAAATGAGTAGATTGACATTTGAAATTAGAGAATAAGAAGATAAACAATTCTATGAAGTTGGGGACTTTTTTTTATCAAACGCTAGATAATAAAACATAATAATAGAATATTTAAAAACTAAGGAAATAATGAATATAAACTTTTTTTTTTGATAGTATCTTTATAAAATTTTATTAAGATAGACTTGGTATGACTTTATGATTTGCTATAAAATAAATTAAGTAAACTATAGTTATCTTGTTAAAGTATGAATTAATAAAATTGTAGTCAAATGATTGTTTAATAATGATATCAAGCTATATAATTGTTGATTGATAATATGAGCTATTATGCAACACAACTACAATGGAGACTATGAAATGGATGCACAAAAAGGAGTGGTAAACCAACCGATACACTGTCTGTAAATTCATGAAGGAGGATGATGCTTTTATGTTCTATGTCTTATGTTTTATGTGTTTTTGTTCGTTGTTAAAATCAATAAAACTTTTTTCAAAAAAAAAAAAAAAAAAAATCCCATGATGGCTTGAATCATATCAGAGTCATGGTGGCACAGTGGTTAGAATGCAGTATTACAGGCAAACTCTACTGACTGCCAGGAGTTCAATCCACAGGGCTCAGAGTTGACTCAGCCTTCCATCCTTCTGAGGTTGGTAAAATGAGGACCCAAATTGCTGGGGGCAATAGGGTGACTCTGTAGATCGCTTCGAGAGGGCTGTAAAGCACTGTGAAGCTGTATATAAGTCTAAGTGCTATTGGTAATGCTATATGGGCTGTTAAAGAGGACCTTATTTGAGCATGACTTTATTGCCTAATATAGAAGAGGTTAGTGAAGATCAACTGGACACTTTTCAGTTGTGTTGGACCCATTCCTAATGAACCTGCCATGATTCCTAATTCTAGTGACCCTACTGGGGAAGCCTACTAAACACAGTCTGAATCTTTTGCTGGAGTAATTTGCAATGAGAATGCATGTCATTTATCACTGAATAATGGAAAATCTTCAGACTGATCCGTCAACCTGTTTACCAACCAAACATGGTATAGAGAATTTCTTAAATGAGAACATGTAAGATTATTTGTTGATGAAAAATCTCCTAAAATATAACATGCTTGGGAGACCTGGAATGAGATTAGGAGGAGCCTGAAATATTACACAGTATTTTGCACATACACCTAGGATCCAAAAGGCTGTGGATTTTTTTTTAATAATAAGCCATAATGGAGTTTGGGTTTGGTTTAAGCTGTGAATCTAGCCATTGTGATTGTACAGTGAGGTTTATGGCTTATTATAGCTTGTGACTCAACCAAATATGGGCTATTTAATCTATATTTAACTAAAACATGGCTTAGCACAATGTGCACATGTCTCATGCTTTTCTTCAAAATGCAGGGGATAGCCAGTAAAATGGATCATAGTAGCTAAATTATTAGGGTATCATGATCAACTCATTAGGACATAAATAGGTGCATAATGGTGACTGTTCTATAAATAATAAATATAATATAAATAAACCCTTCTGGAATAGGAACAATGGAGCAAAGGTGAAAGGAAATTAGTCTACTGCTGCAGGAATCCTTTCCTGCATAGTAGAAAAGAGGTCGCAGTTGGAAGAGGAATTGGCTCAGAGGCTAACTTGTTTTAGAACATATACAGCAGCACAGAATAAGGATAAAGGGGGAGGATTATTATGTGACATAAAAATTGCAATGAGTAATAATCAAGATTGTATAAGAATGGCAGTATTCACACAACATGCTAAGGAAAAGAAAGGGGGAGTATTGAAACGTGGAAACTGGGTAAGATTGAGAGAATGAAAGAGAGAATGATTGTATCCTTCCTTCCAATTTGTCAGGACACCAAACCGGAATCTTCAATGGCAAAATAATTCTGAAAGAAGGGAGGAAGAGCAGGCAGTGAATATGGACTGAAGGAAGAAGGTTGCTCAAAAGTTCCACTGGCTGGTCAGTTTTTGTGTCTGCAAATAAGGCAATGACATGCGTCATACCATCTTCCCCCTGCAGTCACAGCATCAACTGGAGTGCCATGACAGCTGACTTTACTCTCCATTGATTTGACAAGTTTTGTCCTTATTGCTGAAATAAAATGAGCCTACTGGGGCCCAGAGATTGGTTTAGAATAAAACTATCTTTTTAGTTCTTCTGATTCATCTGGACAAGCTGTGTTCAAAAGAATCTACCAAAGCAGGAAGCAAACGTTACAGGTTAATGTGGAAGCCATTGTTGAGATCATCATTATTATGATAACCTATCTTGGATTTTGCTTTTAAAATAGTTGCTCAAGGGTGTGATGACAGTAAAGGCTGCAGAGAAAGAAGTTTAATTGCAAATCCCACAAGCTGCTTTTGACCTTGAGAATATGCCACCAATGGCCACAAAAATTGCTAATTCATACCTGTGAAACCCCCCCCCCCACACACACACCAGATTTACCAGATTGCGGAACATAAATACAAATTATCTGTTACGCATTTTGAAATATGTACATAAGCAGTTCATTAAAATATTCTTGTTAATACATATCCTTAAACCTTCTCATGTAAAACTCTGCAATTATTAATCAAAGAAATTCCAGCCAATAGTTAGGTTGTCTAGGAAGTATGGAAGCTGAAGTCCCAATGAATCGATAAGGCACTAGGATGGGAAGCGCTTATCAGTAATATCCGGTATCCCAACAGACACTTCCTGAACACTGAAAAGTTGGAATGGTCATTTCAAAGGCCAAAGTGCAGTAAAAGAAATATTGCAAGTAGCAAATGATAATATTTCAACTGCTTTTTAACCTCCAATTTTGCAATGTTTTTCCCAAGCTCCACTGCAGGGGGCGGGGAGGAACAACAGGAATTTCAGTGCTTGAAGCCCATAAGAGATGGACAAGGCAGTCAGTATTGTTCCATTTTATAATAGGAAAGTGTCGTGTCCGTCGGAAAAGAGACCAGGAGTCGGTGACTAGGTTTCAGTTCTTTATTGGTCCCCGGAACCGAACTGGGTTCCAAGGAAAAACTCTCGGCTTTTTATTTCCAAGCCGCAGCGGCCGCGGCCAATGGCATCACTTTGAATCTCCCGCGATTCGAATCCACCAATCGCGGGAGATTCTTAGCGGGCCAATCAGTGCGGCTCGCCCAACCAATCAGATCGCCCCGTGCTTTGGCCAATCAAAATGCGGGGCTTTCAAGAATGTAACTGAAGGTACAGAACAGAAAGATTATTCATAAGTTAGGTCATACATGATTACTTAAATATAGAGAGAACAAAGCACTCTTGACAAAATAGCAGTAAAAACCAATGATTTATTTTTTTTACTTATCTGGGTACTTGATGACCTACAAAAGAAGCACAGAAAGAAACAGTGTGGTACTAGGTCTGTTAGAAGACGAACACTTCCAAGTTCCAAGTTGTTGCTGAAAAGTACACGGTGAACAAGTGGAATGATTGACAATCTCCCTGAATATGATGCGGAGAGCTCATTGTTCATGCTGAGACTGATGTAAGGTACAGCATCAATTAATCTGAATGTCATGGTTGTTTAAGAACTACAGGACTGTCTGGACATGTCATCAACCTGACCTCTATAGCACGATATGTATTTTGATTTGACATTTCCATCTGTAAAAGAAGATGGTGATTACTGATGGTGGTGGGGGAGATGGCCAGTTATCATGGTTAATTTTCTATCTGGAACAGCAATCAACAGTTTTTTCCGGTGTAATTAAAACAAATGATTCTGAGAGACTAAAGAATCTGAAAAAAACAAAACAAAACTCAAGGCACTTTTTGTGGCTTGTTTGTTTTTGGAAACTTGAATCCCCTGTCAAAGCCCCATCCATTCTGTTTACAGTATGGCAAAGTTCCAGTTCTATGGAAAATTTTATATCAGAAGAAGAGATCTGAGCATAAGAGAAAAACGTGTAGCTCCTACTCATGCAAAATATCCAGTAATATTTATGGTTTTGGTTTTTCAGCTACAAAGTATAGGCTGATATGGCATTTGACTCTAATTCAAATATTTTCTCTGCTACAAAAGGTTAGGGGATAGGGGTTTGTTGATTAAGTAGATAATAACTATCTACAGATTCACAGAGTGGAAAGTGCATATATTTATGAGAAACACAAACCAGGAAGTAAATAAAGCAAAGATAGATCATATTTAAAACATGTACTTCTGTTTAATTCAATAATCTCCTAGTGATCTTTGACTTCAAAAGTAACATGAGGCTAAATCTGATTATTATTTTTTTTGGTATATGCATAAACTGAAGATCATATCATTACCTGGAGTGTAAACATTATCTTCTATTTTATCTGGGCTTTTTTTTTTCATTTTTTAATGTACCCTTTTGATCATTGCTAATATTTTATCACTATTGACTAGTCTATTACAATTCAACTAAAAAATCCAGAGGTATCCTTTCTCCAGACTTTTTTAAAAAGTTCGTGAGTATTGAAACCTGTTTTTCAATATAACACTTAATTAAATGGAGTCATAATGTCAGATAATCAGATTTTTTTCAATATTTGAAAGACACATCTACTAAAGATCAATTCTAAGTTATCTAAACAATAATTCCTGTTCAGTGAACAGAAGATTCAGTTTTTCACTTACTTGCAAATGCACTTCATTATTTCTATATTAACAGATTTATATAGCTGCCCAATTCACACACTTCAGGACTTCCACTGATATTTATTTCCAGATAATAATACAGATAGTCATC
Source organism: Hydrophis major (assembly GCA_033807585.1). Classification (NCBI taxonomy): domain Eukaryota; kingdom Metazoa; phylum Chordata; class Lepidosauria; order Squamata; family Elapidae; genus Hydrophis; species Hydrophis major. The sequence goes on along the minus strand of CM066328.1, from coordinate 189,421,138 downwards.
AACTTACACCCACAATTGAGTCCAAAATTTCTGTTGCTAAGTGAGACATTTGTTAAGGAAGTTTTGCCCCATTTTATGAACTTTTTTTTTGCCACAGTTGAATCACTGCAGTTGATCAGTTAGTAACATGGTTAAGTGAATTCGGCTTCACCTTTGACTTTGCTGGTTAGACCCTGGTGTGCGTGTGTGTGAGTGTGTGTGTGTGTGATGTCATCACAGGGGGTCCACAAAGGCTTGAAGAAATGCTGTGATTTAAATCTTAAGTCTTGGGGGTCCATGGCCGTGGACCATGGTTATAAAAGGTATTTAAGGGAGGGGGTGTCCAGTGAAGGAAAGATTGAGAACCACTAGGATAGAAGGCCAGTTTTCCTATACGTTGTGTTGAAATGAATAATCTGCAAACACTAGTTCTGAGAAGTTGGGGAGGGAAGTAATTTGTACTTTTTTGCAGAGAATTTTGTCCCTGCTCTCTAGGGACAATTTTGTTACACTTTAATCTGCCTAGGCTGATCTCATACATCCTGTTATTAAAGGTTCCATTGCAAATAACATCTGCTTTCATTGTTCAAAAACAAAGGAATACCAGCCTCATGGTAGTATGATAGGAAGACACAGTGCTGACTATAACATCTCTGAATTACAGCTTTAGAAGGTATTTTAAAGAGAGCATTTAAAAGTATGTGAAAAGCTACTATGCATTCTCAATCAATATGTTCAGCACATTGAAGGGGGAAGCCATGGGAAGGAAAACAGATAAAAGTACAGGTAGTCCCCGAGTTACAACCACAATTAAGCACATTAAGTATGCTGCTAAGTGAAACATTTGTTCAGTGATTTTTTTTCCCCATTTTACGATTTTTCTTTTCACGGTTGTTGTTAAGTCAGGGCATTTGTTAAGTTAGTAACATTGCTGCTAAGTGAATCTGGTTTCCCCATTGACTTTCCTGGTCGGAAGGTTGCAAAAGGGGATTACATGACTCTAGGACACTACAACTGTCATAAATATGCACCACTTGCCAAGCCTATGAATTTTGATCATGTGATCATGGAGATGCCGCAACAGTCGTAAGTGTGAAAAATGGTGGTAAGTCATTTTTTTTCAATGCCATTATAACTTTGAATGGTCACTAAATGAATCGTTTGAAAACAATTTTATTGATTTTCTACAAACAAACAAGACAAACAAAACATTAAAACATCAACTCTCTTATGTACATACAGTGTGTCGGTTGGTTCATCAGTTTTGTGCATTCATTTCGTAGTCTCAATTACAGTTATGCTACATAACAACTCATATTGTCAATCCAAACTTATATATCCTAATATCGCTATTAAAAAGAACATTTGACTATACTTTTAATCATTCATGCTTTATGAGATAACAATACTTTAAATAGTTTATTCTATAACAAATCATATAATCGTAACCAAATCTATCCTAGAAACACTTTATAAATATAATATCAGATAACAAAAACGAAAGAAAAAATAAAGATATTCCTTGCTATCTAACATTCTAAATATTCTATTATCGTATTTTGTCATCTAGCCATTGATAAAAAAGATCCCAAATTTCATAAAATTGTTCATCCTCTTGCTCTCTAATTTCAAATGTCAATCTACTCATCTCAGCACATTCCAATATTTTCTTAATAATTTCTTCCTGTGATGGTATTTTCTCATTCTTCTAGTTTTTAGCAAATACAATCCTAGCTGCTGTTAATACATTTACAATCAGATATTTCAAGTCTTTACTGTATGTATCTGGTAAGATTCCCAATAGAAAAAACTCCGGTTTCAAATCTATACGTTTCTTTGTCATTTTTTCCAACCACATGTGAATTTTAGTCCAATATTTTTTAGCGTCCTCACAGGTCCACCACATATGGTAATATGAGCCAGGTATCTGATGACATTTCCAGCATTTTTCAGATTTGTTCTTAAACATTCTTGCTATTCTTGTCGGGGGAAAGTGCCACCTGTAAAACATCTTATACAAATTTTCGTTATATGCTGTTGACATTGTCATTTTATAATTTTGAGACCACAATTTTTGCCATTTCTCTAAATCAATCCCATATCCAAAATTCTTCCCCCAAACAATCATAGTTTCTTTAACTTGTTTTTCCTCTAATTTAATTCCCAGTAAATAACCATATAATTTTTTAATCACCTTTCTCATCAGTACCCATCAAGATCTTATCTAGATCAGTCTGTTTATCATAAAATCCCTCTGTTTTAGAATCTTCATCATACCTTGAATGTATTTGCGCATATGAAAACAATTCATCTTTATACCTTGTTCCTCTAAATTTTGTATCGATTTAAGTTCACCCTTTTCATCCAATAATTCCCCATATCTAACTGTTTGTTCCTTCTTATAAGTTATAGGATAGGAAAATGCTTCAATAGTCGATAACCAAACTGGAATTTTCAAATAACATTGTCTTTTTATCTTCTCACAGTTTAACCACAAAGACTTCCGTATATAATATCTTCTAAAATAACCCTGTGTTTTAGTTCCCTTATACCATAAAAAAGCATGCCAACCCAACAGCAAATCATGACCTTCTATTGTCAACAATCTAGTCTTTCTTAATGTTATCCATTCCTTGACCCACATTAAACTTGCAG